>CAWUFW010009377.1:0-600000 GCA_963921515.1 Calotriton arnoldi
TTGAGGCTACTGGGATTCAAGGTCCTTCACTTCTTCGTTTTGTGCTTGTGGGTTGTTTCTTAGTTGCTTATCAATACTCTCCAGGAATTTTACCAGTTTAGTAATCACTCGCAGCTGCGCATTGTTCAGTAGGAAGCTAACAGCAGATGGTAATGTCTGTGTCCCCTCCTTAATCCACAGATGCTTAAGCAATCTTCTGCAGTCTTCAAGGAGTATAGGGCATATGCAGAGCAAGTGAGTTATTGATTCCTGGAATAGACCGCTTAGTCGACATGTTTTTGACTCTGGTTTAACTGCCCATGGTGGGGATAGATCTAAAGACGCAAAAGAGCCCATCCGAAGCTGCATATATTTCGTTTTATAATAGGAGGAGAATGGTTCCATGATATATTTTTGTGGGCCTTCTCTATTGTAACTGCTAAGGACTAAGTGGGCATGTTCTCTTCTGGCAAATGCTCTTTGGTCAGATTCAAGAGATTTAGGGGCATATTCTCAAGAACGTGTGATAACTACCGCAAAATTAGCTTAACGCAACTCTTCACATCGCAGTCTATCGCGGGAAAACAACTCCGTGTTAACGTAGTATTCACAACACGGCGGCCCCATGCGATAGTCCCACGATAACGCGTCAAAAGAACGTGTTAAAACTAACGCGACGCAGAAAAAACGCGAAACACGAACGCGAAAATAGTAGCGATGAGACCAATCGCGATACAAAAATCAGCGATAACCAGCGAGAGGCCTGCAATTCCCACGCGTCATGCGGGAAAATGCACCATAAAAGCAGAGTAAAAAAACGGTGAGGTGACAATGTACAAGCACAACACCACATCCGTGACGTAGAACAAATGACCATTGTCCCGCATCAAATAGGCATCTCCTCACAGTCACAATGTACATTGGCATGCAGTCTGCATGTAAACTGCGCCAATGCTGAAACATGCATGTAACACACAGTGAAACCGCATCTCCCCCTCACATTGCAGAGGGACAAGCAACCCCTCCTGCACACAGACGTGTCATGACCATGATCAATCAATCATGAAAGCGTGGACGAATGTAGGGGCAGTGACTCCCGCTTACGTACATGTTGCCCATGTTGTGGGACTTGAGTCACAGGGGGCATCCCTGCATCATGGTGGTACATATCTGACCCCAAAAGGAGCCCTGTTGTCACCTGTAGGACACAAACGGCAGCCAAAATGGAATGAATTTGGACACAGGTGAAACGCCGAAGAGTGGGATTCCCTACTAACTGCAACACACAGAACTGGCAGTTCGAATACGTGACACCCTAAACAGCCTCTCTGCACAGAGGTGACACACCCACCATCCATGAACAAATCATAAAATTGTCAGCAATACATGTCGCACTCACACTTGTCTGAGTGATGTGCCTGCACAGATGAGTGACATGCACTCAGAGAATGTGTTTTTTGAATGCATTTATTTGCACATGCTGTGCCTGTGGTCATTTTGTACTGTCCCATTACTGCCAAGGACTGTCACAATGTGACGTGCTCATGTGAAGAAATTGTCAATGATGGTGTTCCTACGGGCTATTCCTGCTGCGGCTGCAGTGGGGTGTGGTCCACCTGCCTCATCTTCATCATCATCGTCCGGTGCATCTGGCACTTGTATCCATGGTGCCTTGCTGCGTACACATATGTTGTGCAACACACAACATGCAACGATCATCTTGCACACGATGTCTGGGCTGTACAGGAGCCTTCCACCTGTGACGTCCAGGCACCTGAAACGTGACTTCAACACGCCAAATGTGCATTCCACGATGCCCCTGGTGCATCTGTGGGCCGCATTGTACTGCCTCTGGGCCTGTGTGTTCGGGGCTCGGAGGGGTGTCATCATCCAAGCGCAGAGTGCATATCCTTGGTCACCTGTGACAGTGCAGAGAGACATGAGTCAATAGTTGGTTCTGCATGGTGTGTTGGCAGGCTCACTGGTACATTGGTGTGTGATATGTGTGACTTTGTGATTCCTGCATGACATGTACTGCTTGTTGCAAATGAGCGGCATCAATGTGTATTACGTAGCCTCAATGCCGCTCCTCCCTCCCCCTGAGCATATTCACTAGTGTGTGCAGCGCGGTTGCATCACTTGCACCCCTACGGCACACTATTTTCATGCCTGTCTGCGCATGTCCACAAGCCGGACAACGACACTGTGATGTCGTGCGCTGAAGGTGGACGGACACGTGTGTGTAGGCCCCTGGTAAGGACAGGGCGGACACAGATGTAGAGTTCATGCCTGGCTGAACTCGCCATGCGGTTGAGGGTAGACCTTTGGCTTATGCTGCGGAAATAGCGACACACACAACAGTTGGCATGTTGATCCCTGACCCAGAGCGGGCCTGCGCACCCTCATTGACCCCTCGGCCGAGCCCGTACTCCGGGTGCATGCTACATAGCAACATTGTATATTGCGTGACGGGTGGCGCCGACACTACACCTGAGACACACGCATTAGTTGCTTCCTTGGCAAGGCCTAAACTTAACCACGCCCAGAGCCACATGTTGAATGACCACACCCCTACACCGTACTGCCGTACGCCGGTCCACTCCCTCACGCTCACAGGGGGGTCCGACACAGCTACATGTCCCAGGTCTACCCCACTGCCTGAGGTGACAAGGTTGAGCCTGCTGCACACAGCACAATGTAATGTGGTATGGCCCGGGGCCCTCATGCATACATAATGACCACACGGACACACTGAGATTATCCGTGGAACTGGCTACGGGCACGTGCCCCCGGCACCTTTTATTGCCAGGGTCACACGTCCAGTGACGCCTGTGCTGGATGGGTGTTGGGTAGTGTAAGCCACCCCTCAGGGGTTGGTTGGTGCTGGCAACAACTACAACAGTGATCAGACAATCAGAAGTTCAAAGTACAAACAGCAAGGGTCCATGACTTGAGCTGCACAGAGTTGGTGGCCCCGGATGCACAGCGGCCGGCACAGGCACACCGCCACTGGACGGTGACCTACGATGCACTGAGGTAGGGCCACGAGAGCTGAGCGGGTCCCCGTTGATGTCCAAGGAGAATGTCGCGGAGTGTTATGGGGGACAGTGGAAGGTGTCCATCCAGGGCATGATGCAGAGGGCAGAAGCAAGCAGAAACAGGCAATATGGAGGAGTCGAATGCTACAGTCTCCTTTTTCCCACAATGTCAGTATCAGCTACATGATGATGAAGACAACCCCCAGGCCATAGACTCAGACGCCACCAGAGTTCAACCAGAGAGTGTCCATGACTCCCGTGGCACAGAGTCAGTGGCACCAGAGCCGGAAGGGCATGCAGTCTGCGATGAGGCCTGTACAATGATATCAAGTCTGCAATGAACAAATCAAGACTCAGTTCCAATTGTGTGTCCTACTCGACCGCAGTGGGTGCCGGAGGCAGCGGTCAGCGCGGGGCACCCGCTGTGCAGCCAGCTCCTCCTGGATCTCTAACAAACGGTGTTGAAATGGCATGTGGAGAAGATTCCTGGTTGACGGAGGTGGAGGCACCAGAGCTGAGCGGGTGTTTAGCCAGCGACGATGCCGTGTCCTGCCTGTTACGGTCAGTATTGGATTGGTGTGAGGCCTGCTGGACCGCTGTGTAAGCCGAAGGCAGAACTCCGCAACGGCCCACAGACACGTGTGGTCGGAATGCTATGCACAGAGTTGGTGGCACCACATCGATGGGAGTATAGGGATATATACAATACCGTAAATATGTACTCTGCCATCGTGTAATCAAGACTCAGTTCCAAATGTGTGACCTACTTGACCTCTGTGTATGCCGGTGGAGTAAGTCGATGTGAAAGGAGTACTGCGGGCCTTGCTTGCGGTGGGCGTGATGGTCTGAGGAGGCTGCCAAGGTCGCGGACCTCTGGCTTTGAGCTAGCACCGGTACGTGGTGGGCCCTCTTGGAGACACGCCTGTGTCAGCAGGTGAGCAGTGAGGCCTGGATGCGCAGGGGTGGACGAGACTGTTTCGGAGACCAGCGGCCCGGGCTGCGGCAGGCGCACAGGATCGCAGGCCACACCGCTCACGGCGACGGCCTCGTGGCGGGGTGGGAGGCGCCGCCCTGGCAGACACGTTGGGCATTCCGGAAGAGAACCACGCCCAGAGCTACGTGCTTTTTATTCACACCCCTACGCTGGCCTGGCGAACGCCGGGCCAGCCCAATCCGCACACGCTTACAGGCGGGGACGTCACCAGCTACATTTCCGAGACCTTCCCCACTGGCTGGGGTGACATGGTTGCGTCCACTGTCCACAACACTACCACCACCAGCAGTATATGTCGACATGGATATGTCTGTGGTCTGCATACTGCAGTCTGTCCAGCACTTCCACGCCACACTTGGCATTGTGTGCATTCTCATTCATGGGTCACTTGCCTCCTTCGCACATGCCTGGTTCCCACCTCTCCCCACATACTGCTATTGTGTGGCTGAGGTGCCATGCCGTTGATGGCTCATGAACATGCCTAGCCCAGGTTTCCGCAGTACGTTGTGCTGTCGTGTATGGTGGGTGGGCATGTTGTATGTGAGTTTGTAACGTGTGCATTCCCAGAGTTGTGAGTTGCATGATTGTGGAGTTGAGGTGTGTGGTGTGTTCATTTGGTACTTACCAACAAGCACTGCATTTCCGTAGGTGCCATCCTGGAAGCGCTGATTGATGATGGACTGTCGGAAGATGTATGAATCATGCACACTGCCTGGGTAGTTGGCGACGACATTGGTGAAGAGTCCCTGGTGGTCCACTATTGCCTGCACATTGATGGAATGCGTGTGCTTTCTGTTGCGGTAATTGTGTGCAGTGTCGGCAGGGGGCACAAGTTGGACATGTGTGCAGTCAATTGCCCCCAACACGTGCGGGAAGCCTGCTATGGGGTAGAAGCCTTGCTTGGTCTCCAGCTGTTCCTGCGCAGTGTGGGGGAAGTATAGGTACTGGGGTACCAAGCTGATGATGGCATCTAGGACAGGTTTGAGGAACTTGGGTAGGGCTGGCTGTGAGACTCCTCCGACTCTGGCGGTTGTTGGTTGGAATGTCCCAGAGGCCAATAGGTGCAGCACAGCCAGCAGCTTTGTCTGAGGTGGGATGTTGGTTGTCCGCTGTGTTGGTACCGTCAGCCTGTGGGCAATGATGGTCAGGATGCGGAGTATGGTTGACCTTTTGAGTCTGTAGTGGGCAATGACATTCTCTGGTGTCAAGTCTGTGAGGCTGGTGCGTTTCCTGAAGGTCCGCTGTCTTTGTCTGCGCTGCCTCCGTGGTGGTCCGGGGGAGGACCGGGGGGGTGGCGGGCCTGGGTGTGGTGGCGGTGGGTGTTGTGGCCCTGTTGGGGCTCCGAGCTGCATGATGAGTAGCTCCATGGCATCTGTTGTTCTTCAGGTGTGGCTGTGGGCTGGGCCCCCTTTTCTGGTGCAGGTTGTCGTCTGACTTTGCACCAGGTCGGAGCAGGTGTTAATTTCCTGCTGCTAACGCGCCTTATCGCATGTTTTGTGATCTTATCGCTGATCTGGCTGGTCGTTGAGAATGTTGCGTTGTGGTGTTGTCGTGGATTTTTGCACGGGAATGCCTACTCTGCATATCATTAGCGTTAGTTGCCGGGGTCATCTGTGGCGATGTTTTTTGCGGCTGCTATCGCAGGTAAACTGGTGATATCGGCTGTTTGCACCAGCTTGTGAATGGGGCGATGAGTTTATCACGACTTTGGCTGAGATAAAGTGCCGTTAACTCGGCGATCGTTCCTTGAGAATATGCCCCTAAGTTTTTACTTTTCTATTCAGAGCTGTTTTAAACTGAAGGTGTGGTAATTTTAAATTCCATAGCTCCGTTGAGCATGTTTGCACCAATGCTTCAGAGAGGGCGTGTGACCAGACATTTGAGTGGCTTGCTCTGTAGGGGCACAGAACTTCGAGTCAAATAAGGTTTTTCAATGATCCTTGCTCAGTTGACCTTGTGGAGTGCAGATATTTTATTATGCTGGCCATCTGTATGAAAACCTGGTCCTTTAATGCAAATTCTATCCTGATCTGGGCTGGCGAGGTATTACATAGTAATTGAAATAGAGACCTGAACATTGCACTCTGTGCCCTGTTTAAAAAGGCCCCCAGTTTCCCTGGGTAAGCCTCTGACCCATAAGACAATGTTGGTACTAATTTGGCAGCGACTATTTTCAGCAGTGCCTCAAAAGAGAACTTGTTAGTGCTCTTGAAAAGTGTTCGAAAGGCACATTACAACAAAGCTAGTTTTGGTTTTAATGAGTTCAGATGCAATAAGTGACCTCCTTTGTCGTCTAACCAGCATCCCAAATATTTGTATTTATTCGCAATGGTCAGGCGATGGTTGTTAAGATGCCAGTGATGTTGTTTTTTATTTTTCCAGCAAAAGATGACAATATTGGTTTTTTCGTGATTAATTTTCATCTCGTTTGAAAGGCAGTGTGTATCTAAGGCATCTAGCAGTCTTTGAAGCCCTACCAGCATTTGGCTGAGCAGGACGACGTCATCCGCATAAATCAGAGATGTGTTGATTGGCTAGTTTAGGAGCATGACTGTTTACTTGGTTTAATGCAGGAACCAAAGCGCTCATATACAAGTTAAAAAGGGTGGGTGCTAATACGCACCCCTGTTTGACCCCTTGCTGATTTTTTATGAGACCGCAGTGTGTCGTCCTAATTTTACTCTGGCCCATGTGCTGGAGTAGAGCAACATGATGCCTTATAATAATGGCTCCGGGATTTTCCAGGCTGCAAGTTTGGTCCACAGTAAGCAACGGTTGACTCGGTCAAAGGCTTTACTGTAGTCTATAAAACAACAGTATAGCTCTTCTTTTTTCTTTATTTGTTTGGTTCCAAGCATCCTTATGGCCACCAGGTTGTCTATGGTGCCGGCCTGTGTTCTAAACCCAGTTTGGTTGAGGGAAAGCAGGTTGTTTGCCGTTGCCCAATCTTGTAAATCCTCGAGTAGTAACGCTGGTCAAAATAATGCTCCACAGGAGCAGGTCTGAACCACTTTACTTGTGAAAAGGTACAATGCAACGGTGCCCCCTGCTGCCCTGATTTTCTTATTTCCCATTGACCCCTTAGCAGCACACATCCAGAGATCAGTGGAATGATTTTTTGGAAGTGAACAGCATAAAATACATCTGTTTGCTGATGATATACTACTAACAGTGGTGGACCAACTCACATCCCTCTCACAAACCCTGATAGCCTGAAAGGCTCTTAGCCTTTAACGTCAACTTGACAAAATCAGAGGTAATGGGGTTGGGCCACTCCAAGCAGACAAAGAGGCGTTCACATAAAAATACAGTTTAAAAGGACAAACTAACATATCTATTGATCTTTATCACGTCCAGATTGCTGAACCTTTAGTCTGCGAACTACACCCGACTGCTCAGTGCCATTAACACTGAGATGCTTCCTTGGTGAAAAACTGCATATTTCCTGGCTTGAAATGATAGCTGCTGCTAAGCTGAACATAGCCATAATTATTGTACGCTTTCCAAGCCCTCCAAGTTGAAACCTCAAAACGTTGCCATAGACTCCTGTATGTGGGCAGGAAAGAAGGTTTGAATTTCGTGGAAAGAACTACAGGCTCACAGTCAATCGGGAGAACTGGAACACCCTGATATAAGGCAGTGCTATTACAACATACAAATTCAGGTTTTCTTTGAACGGTCTTTTGTCTTTTAAACAGAGAGACACTGGATCCACATGGATGCAGCAGTCATGGGACAGGCACTATGGGCCATACCTTGGTTAGCTAAATCTGCTCGGCCCCCGATATGCTACTCCTCTGAGATCCTCAAACCCACAATGGAAATGTGAGATAGGATGAGTAGGAAAAGGGCGCTGACCATGTCTCTCCCCATACACACCATTATGGAAAAATCCAGAGTTTACCCTAGGGAAAGGGGGGGGCGTGGATGGTGGGTGAATGGAGGATGTAGAATACTTAAAGATTTATTTGACAATAAAGACAGTAAAACATTTAAGCAATGTAAAAGGGAGTTGAAAATATGGGAATGTGATTGAATGAGATATAGGCACTTGCAAAACTGAGAGCACCATCCCGCAAACAAATTAGCAGCCATTAGACCACTCACAAATTGAGAAAAGCTTTTTCTCAAGTACACGTGACCTAGGGGGCTCATTTCAAAGATTTACTTAGCCCTGATGGCTCTAGGCCCTGAAGTCCAATGGACATACATGAAGAGATGGAAAAATATTTTGCAGTGCAATATCTCCATGGGTTGATGGGTTAATGGAATCAATTGTTGACAGACACTTCATGTGTGGAAGTGTTCACAATAGAGAATCTCTCTATAAGTATATGATACTGTGGCACCTGAAGCCCAGGACATTGCAAGAGATATTCCAGATTACATCAGGGTTGTGCTGGAGTGGGTGTGCACTAGAGAGGGATGATGCCCATATTTGATGGTCCTGCCACTTGACATTTCATGAATGTTGGAGTAGAACAAGGTCATTATGGAAAAGCTAACCTTGGATCTCCAAGCTATGGCCACAAATACGAACAAACAAGCGCCCTCTAGTAGAGTATTTGTTTGTTCGCACGATAATGTTAAGGGGCCTTAAATCCTTGAGATCTGTGAAGCTGATGGAGCAAAGAGATTTCTAAAAGCTGGAGATATTGAGTGAGAATGCATAAACTGGGTGAACTTGAAGACACCGGAAAGGTCTCACTGACTGTTGTTCTGTCACGCTGTCTGTGAAGTTAGAGGGAGAGGGATTATGGTTTCTTTGTTTCTATCGAGGATCCAGTCTCAGGCCCTTTGAATCTTGTAAATTCAAATGAATAAAGCAAAATAAAATATCTTTGTAAAATATAAAAAATAATTCTTCAAGAATTCTGTTTTGAATTCCTGAAAAGTGATGGACCATAATTTACAGAAAGTCAAGTTCTAATCACTTGTATGCAGAGTGAAATTGATTAATGAAGACAGTGCTCTGTAATTATTTCTACTTTTTACTGCATTTATGTTTTCCATATTAAAAATTAGCGTTTTTGTTATCCCAGCATTAGAGATGGAAGATGCTTACCTGTGCTGCTTGAAAATCAGCAGCTCCCATTTACATTGTGGGTCCTGTTTCAAGCTTTTTGCCTGTTATGTCATCAAGAGGTTGAGATTTCAATCGATTCAGTTCAATGTACCGAGAGAAACTATTCAGCAAGATTGGGTTTGTAGCCTTCCTCTTTTTTGCTAAAATGGTTCCTTCATTAGGACTCTGCAGAATATCAACAAATAAAATATTGTTGCTTGCTATCTTATTATTTCATTACATATACACAGATATCAAACATCTTCTTCTTACACATTTTGCTAAGATGTTCATAAAGCTTTTCCTAATCTCATGAAGACTGAGAAAGTTCTCAGGACAGAGATGAAAATGTTCTAAAGCACAACATCTGAAAAACAGATGGCATAACAAGATGAACACCTACAAATCATGTTTCGTTCCTGCTAAGTTCAATATGGGGTGTTGCAGCAAATACCCACTCTGCTCTCTTCAGAAACAAAACCATCTCATCTTTGCTTTAAAAAATAATGGATTTGACTTAGGGTGAGGACAGTGTTTAATCACATTTTAATACAAAAGTCAAATGCCCAATTTGTACTTTCCATTTCTGTTTAAATGTAAAAGTTACTGATATTTCCAAAAGAGGTTGGCCTCCATTATCTCTTTTATCTTTATTTAGGCATTAGTTTTTTCAAAAATGTTAAAAAACAATCAAGAGGGCCTCCCTAAAAGCAAACTTGATCAAATAGCCAGGACTGTATTTGGGTGATAGATTAGCTGAGTTACATTTTAGTTGTTCTCTATCTGGTAATATAAGTGGAACAATATCAATTAATTTCTAGCCTTCAATATGACAAATAAAGTGCATATTATGGTTGAAAATATCTTCCACGTGAAACAATTTTGATATTCACATGAATACACCTCAAAACAAGAGCAAACAAAAAAAATATGTTTTTCTGTTTCAATTTAAAAAATGTAGACACTTTTTGTGATTATAAGGTTTATCTTACGTTACATGGTGGCTAGCTGTGTTTTGTTTACAGGGGTGTGTACATTGTTGCATCCCAAGTTGGACCTCTCTGGGTCCTTAAGCATGATTTAGCTGTGTTATGTCCACCACTTCTCTCCGTTGGAGAGATCCTCTCCACTTTCCTCAACACTAAAATGAGTTGTAGAACTGAGAGGCAGGCAGATGCTGTGTTTTGGCACAGGTACTTTTACCGCCCTCCCCAAAATTAATCCCTTGTTGTTTTCTGTGCAACGTGACATGGATTATTTAATGCATCTCTGTGTAATCCTTAGTTTTTTTTCCATGAGGTAGATTTCCTTATAAACACATGACTTCTCACAGCATAGGCATGACATGCATAATGCTCACCTGCACAGTTGATGAATCAGTTTCATAAGTGTATTCTACTGGTTCCTTTGAAAACATGGCTCTTGTATAATTAGAAAAGTCACAATTCTGCCTAACCAGCGCAAGGTTGTCTGTGATGGTGTTGAATGTTGTTCTAGTGCTCTTTTTTCTCGGTAGATTCAAGTTATAAGAACACTGCAGAAAGTCAACAGGTGAAATACTCTTACTAGCTTCAAGTCACATTACTTACACTTTACAAACCTTTTGCTAATAATTTAATAAAGCATTTGCATTATCTCATGAACACTGAGAGTTTGCTATATTCTAAAAAGGAGGCCCGCAGCTCCAATGTCTTGTACTATGGGCCTCATTTATGAGGTTTTGCCGTAGGGCAGCGCAGCAGGCCTTCCTGCTGTGCTTCCCTACCGCAAAAGAAAAGGGCAGGAATGCGCTGTATCTATAAGATACGGCGCATTCCTGTCCTTTTCCCCTGCGCCGGCGCACAATGGGCTGCCATGCGCCAACGCAGGCACCTTTGCACCATGGTGCAAGGGTGCCTGCGTTGAGGTGATGATTATTTTTGTACCGGAAGGGAAACCTTTCTGTACAAAAATAATCACAAGAGGCTTCTTCCTCTTTCTATGTGAGCTGCAGAATGCAGCACGCATAGAAAAAGGAAAAATGAGGAGAAATAAAGATATTTCTCCTTGTTGTGCCTCCCTTACGCCTCCCCTGAGGAGGCGTAAGCTTTTGGTGCTGCCTCAGATCTACGATTTCTTGTAAATCTGGGGCAGTGTCAAAAGGCCATGGATGTTGCTGGGAACGCCCCCAGCAACACCAATTGCACGCCCCTTTAACGCAGAACACTGCGTTAAAGGGACTGATATTTATCAGGCAGTATTAAGCCAAAAAAAGTGGCTTAGTGCTACCTGATAAATATCACGCAGGCTTCTGCGCCACGGAACGTCAAAAAAAGTGACGTTCCGGAGGCGCAAGGAGTCTCATAAATAAGGCCCTATGTCTTCAGGTAATGTTACTCATTTGTGTTGTGGAGGTGAAAAAATGCATTCAAGAGGAATTGGACTCACTACTCCATTGGGAGCACAATACTTTAGAATTGGAATGCTTTCACCCTTTGTTTAGTTTCACAACTTTCTTTCCTTTGTTAAATTAGCATAATGCATTTTAGTACATACATTAAAAATGTTACATTGACAGATTAAGAATCAATCATTTGTTTTTTTCATGTGATGCATAATCAGCCATCTGGACAGCTAACACTTGTTTCACCCCTTCTGGTGTGCTGACCTTTGTCTTTTTCGAAGCTTGGGTATTGTCAGTTTGTAGTGATCAAGTCCAAGCAGGTAGGTGTGGTACAGAGAGGTTTATTCAGGATAATTACAACATCACAATAAGGACCCCACCAGGAGCAGCCAGCATGCTGCTCAGCCCAGCCAACTGTGTGTATTTGACTCCCAACATTCCATATTATGTCATTACAGCAAGATTCCATTGGCAGTGCAAGAATAACATTGGAGTCAAGATACAACATATCCCCCTTTCTTCTATATATATAAAAAACAACAATGAGGGAACAAGAAAGAAGAACAAGGAAGAGGAGAAACAACGGGGAAGAGGATCAACAGAAGAAATCAGAAACATGAAACCATTGAAAGAAGAGAGCAACAGAAAAGAATGAGAGAAGCAAAGAAGAGAGGAAAACCAAGACATAAGAACCTTTTATACGCAAAGGAAAGAAATGAATCGTCAGAGGAGAAGAGAGAAAGAACCACGAACAACTGTCCCAAAACATACCCACTGGCCAGAACAGGAATGTAAAAAGGCAAAAGAGGAAAGAACCAACAAAACTCCGGACTACAGGATGAGGAAAACACAGAGAAAGAAAACACGGCAGAAAAGCAGAGGAAAGCTGAGAATGCACACAAAACACCAGGAAAAACATCACAAAAGGAACAGAAATGAAGACGAAAACAAGGAAGATGAGGAAAAGTAAAAGGATAATCCTCACCCAAGTCAAACACCATCATCAATACATAATAACAAAATATAATATGAAGGCAACAGTGTATATTAATAATAGAAAGTTAATTTAAATAAATACATACCTATATGTGAAATTCGGGAGGACTATAACCCAAAAGCAAACCCTTCAAAGATAAGGGATTAAAGCAGTAACAGATGGGACTAAGACTCATAGAAACAATAGTCCTTGTAATATTGACATCGTGAAAACTAAGAGAGGTTGAGCGATGTCAACAAACAGATATGAGTAGGAACCCATATTATAATGCGAAAAGGACTAAAAACCCTCGCATAGCTCCCAGGAGGAAGACAAAATAAAGTTGTGCACATGTGAGACGTGTACGAATGTACAATGAGCAGATGGGACAGAAACCCTCTGCAATTCCCGTGTAGGGAAACTTATAGCATGCATGGACTCTTGACGGTGTGTACCAAGATAGCGTGTACCAACATGGTGTATACCTAGACCCCATAAACCAAATGGTAGCCCAATCCTCGTGTAAGGAATAGTGAAAGAACAGTACAAATGCAACCCCAACACACCGTGAAGGGCCAACCCTAGTGTAAGGAATAGAAACGTGAAATGTAATAACTCACCCTTTGGAAAGAAAACCCAAAAGATAAAGAAATACACAGGGCGAGAATGACACTAATGGACAGCCAATTAAGAAAATAGTTATAAATGTGCATGAAACAAATCATTCGAAATGCAAAACACGTTATTCCATTAGTGTACTTAATGAATCCTCACCGGTGAGCGACGACTCACCCGAGTTGTGCAAAGAAAGAAACACCAAAATGCATAACGGTTGATAATGGTTAAAAAAAAAAAAAAATAGTTCTCCAAGCTGAGAGTGACACCAGCACCATGGGTATCTCTGATGATGGTGTTTGACTTTGCCCCCTCAACTGTGCGCATAACATGTTGTGAAATATGCACACGAAGTGAATAAAACAAAGTACGTGTGGTTTCTTGGTGCCAAGGCATAAAAAAAAATCCCACGACGTGGCATGCAAAGTACTTTACCTGAAACAAAAAGTCTTTACCCCACAAGAAATTTCTGGATGATTTTGCTTGCACATCCAGTCTCGGAAACACTGCGTAGTGTCATGCATAGACTTCATGCGTGGTTGGCAAAGATAGAAGACAATGAAGAAACGTGGTTGGCAACAGCGGTGAGTCAATATAAAATGGCGGCACCCTGGGCACGCCAGCACAGGATGGCTCACGGCATGTGTGTGCGCTTCAATTTCACTGAGCAGGACAACACCAAGAGGCAGCTTACGAACAGCGGGAACAATGGCCCAAGAACTTACGCGGCACCGGACACTCGAAAGACAGGTAGGTTGCGCACACTGATGCTTGTTCTGGGCTTGAGGTGCTGATTTGAATCTGGAGGCTCGAGATGCCAGTTCAAACGCTGCAGTAACTGTAAACCGCCAACACCGCCAAATGACAAAAAGTAAAAACTCACCCTGGTTGTGAAGACTCTGTTTGAAATTATAAAAATCATTCAAACGCATTCCGACGTGACAGCAAAGCAGAAGTACCAACCCACAAAATACAACACACTTTGTACTCGCTCGCTCTCCCTGTTGAACTGTGCAGATATCAATATCAATGTCCCACGCCGAGTTTTATATACTCGCTAGCGATCTGTGTAGAACTGCGCAAATGCCGGTATCAATGTCCCACGCCGGTTGAGTTTTGAATTAAATAAGTGGTGCCGGTCCAGTCAAATTAAATGTTGCTGCTCATGTAATGCTTGTCATTCATAAACTGATCACACCCAAGAAAGATGCGAGTTTCTGGAGATGACAACACTCTTGGTTCCTCTCCAACACTCTTGAACACGACAGGCTGTACAATATGTTCTGGGGTACGCAAGTAAATTCCACTTAAGGGAGACACTGTCCCAACTTGAACGCGCAGCAGCTATAGAAAGCGCAGAATTGTTGAACAGTGCAAGACACTTTAAGTGGTACTGGCATAGAGATAGTCTCCTTCAAAGCTTGGCTAGCGCACACATGAAACAGCACACTTCTTCACCAGACAGTGTAGAGGACGATGTGTGGCACTGAAGACAGTAATACAGGCTTACCCTCACTGAAGGCACAACACAGGATGCAGACGTTGTTGAATGGCAGGCTTACCCTCACAGAAAGCACAGTAGAAACGCGTAGAGAAGGTGGGGAGTAGACGCCCAAAACTGAAAGAGCAGCTCATGAAGTAGCACTTCCCCAGACGCACAGGAACAACTGGCAGACTGCTGTGGGCGACTGATGTAGAGGTCACTGGTGGGGTCAGGGATGCCAGTTGCCTTAGCTTTACTTGAGGTGATCTGTTGCTTGAGGTTTGATGAGGTGACAAACGCAGGTTCGCTTCAAGATCGTCGCCAAAAATTGTAGTGATCAAGTCCAAGCAGGTAGGTGTGGTACAGAGAGGTTTATTCAGGATAATTACAAGATCACAATAAGGACCCCACCAGGAGCAGCCAGCATGCTGCTCAGCCCAGCCAACTGTGTGTATTTGACTCCCAACATTCCATATTATGTCATTACAGCAAGATTCCATTGGCAGTGCAAGAATAACATTGGATTCAAGATACAACACAGTTCAATCTGTTTTTCGGACAGTTCCTAGGCTGTGGTTGGTGGCCTACATGTTTGAGTAGCTGCTTAAACGATTGTCAGTGATTCTGCCACATTGGCAGGCTTATCTGACCTTCAGGAGGGTAGCGCAGAGCCGGATGTACTATTCACGGGCTGGGGAATGTAATCCCGACATAGCCGAAATATTAATCTCTCAATAATTCTTGTGATGTGGATGGCTTCATCACAAGGCTTCATGTTGTGGAAAAACAAGGCCACTGTAGTTTTAAGTTTTAACTAGAACTTGTTTATCTGCAACATCAAGGTTTGTGGCGAAGCGATCTCCATCACAAAATTTATTGTGAGATTCATCTCAGTTGATTTTGAGCCTGAAATATAAAAACATGATGCACACAGTAGCAGAAAAAATGTGTTTTTTATCATAAAAATAGATCTACATCTAGACTATAAACATACTTCAAAACAAAAGAAAACAAAAGTGTATTTTGGCTGCCTATATGACAAATATACAGACAATAGTGCATCAGGAGAATAAATGTACTTTGCACGGTGGTCAGATGCTGTAGGTACTCGTGGGTAGAACAGTATCATGACTGCTATAAAAATAGAAGTACTAAGGGCCAGATGTACTAAGGTTTTTTGCAGGCGCAAATGGGTTTTAGACCCGTTTGCGCCCGCAAGAAACCTGTGGCCCATGTACTACTCATATTTTGAGACTCGCAAATCAATTTGCGACTCGCAAAATAGGATTAGCGACTCACTATTAGGAAGGGGCATTCCAAGGGCGTCCCTCCCAATTAGCGACTCCTTAAGCTATGTATGACTGTTTGGCGACCGCAATTGCGGTCGCCAAACAGTCGCAGTTTACCACTCTTCACAGAAGGGTGCTAAACCACTCGCAAACGGGAAGGGGTCCCCAGGGGACCCCTTGCCCTTTGTGAGTGGCTCTCAAACTATTTTTTAAGGGCATGCAGTGGTCCCAGGGACCGTTGCCTGCCCTTAAAAATGAACCTGAAAAGTTTAATTTTAATTTTTTAAATGCTTCCCATTTTTCTTTAAGGAAAACGGGCTGCATTTAAAATAAAAAAAATATGCTTTATTTAAAAGCAGTCTCGGACATGGTGGTCTGCTGAACCCAGCAGGCCACCATCCCTGGGAGTGCCAGCCATTCCCAATGGGGTCGCCAATTGCACTTGCCTCAGTAATATGCATGAGGCATGCAATTTGCAACCCCATTGGGAATCGCCAACAGTGTCTCAGACACTGTTGTGCATCCCAATTTGCGAGTCGCAAATTACGAGTCGCAAATGCGACGCAATTTGCCACTCGCAAATTGGTGGGTCGTACATCTGGCCCTAAGAGAATAGTGATATTGGTTATGGAAAGCAAGGAACTACTTTTAATTGACAATGCCTATTTACTGGGTGAGATGGGGTAGTGCCAGGATAGAATGTGGAAATGTGTTCTGAATAGGGCTACATCATATGGATCAACTGTGTCTGATACCCATAGTATCGTGGATCAAGTAATATAGGTCTTTATTTTCAATTGACTATGCACCATGTATGCTCTGAGTTGGGGATGTTTACTCACAAAGGCACTTACCTGGATAAAGGAAGGCTTACTGTTGTAAAAACGTTGTTGAGGAAGATTTACCATGTCATGCCATCAATGTAGAACAGCTGTAATGTGTAGGCACTGAAAATATACACCTAACTATCCATAATCCTAGGTTATGTACCTAGTACTCAAAATAGAAATGCCCCTATTGTTGTGTAAAGTCTCTGCCAACATGTTATAGACATTTTTAGGTTTTTATTTGCATGGCTTTCATGCTTTATATGGCTATCTTGTAAAGAAGGAATGCCACCAGGCCACCAGACACCAGTTCATCCTAAATTTGGCCTTTTGTGTAATGCAATTTCTGGTGGAATTATGCTCATCACATCCATCTTCCCAGTGGTGGAGTACAGAGGTCCCCTCCATCATGAACACCACATTCCTTTACACTAAAAAACAGACATGGAATGAGTAGAATTGAAAGACAGGCAAATGAGACCTCTGCATTTTTATGGCAGACCACCTGCTACATCCATTTCCTGAGCCAGACCCTTGCTTTTGTGCACAAAGTGAAATAGATTATTTGATACATCTATCAGCAGTCTATGATATTTTTTCAATTGTTATGTTTTTCTTGTAAACACTGGACTTCTTACACCATACGCAAGAAATGTTTCATGTTCACCTGTCCAGCTAAAACATTATGGGCAAAGGTGAATACCATTGTTACCATTTTAAGTGTGTTTCCTTGTTTGTAATTACAATTTTCATAACTCGGCCTTATCAGGTCAAGGTTTATGGTGATAGTCTTGAATGATCTTGCAGACTTGTCTCTCAATTGAGCTTTCCCAACATTAGAGGACTGTAAAAGGTCAATCTGTGAAATATGTTTCTGTTCATTCTAAATAGACCTGTGGTCTGATGCAGTGTACTGAGACATTATATTCAACACATCCATCTTCTCTATTGTGAATCAGAGAAATCCGCTCCACCTGAAACACCACATTGCCTTTCACTAAACATGAGGCAAGCAGGTGAGACCTCTGCTGTTTTATGGCAGAAGACCTATTCCAGTCTTCCTCAAAACCAGCCCTTTATTTTTTGTCCACACTGAGAAATAGATTATTTTAACCATCTCTTGGCAATTTATGATATATTTGCAGAAGTGTTATTTTTCTTATAAATTCTAGGCTTTCTACAAAACAGGCAAGAAATGAATTATGCTCACCTGCACAGCAGGCAAATCACTGCCATAGGTGAATGCCTACTGGTTCTTTTGAAAGTGAGTTTCCTCTTGCGTAAATATGCTGTTCATAAATCTGCCTTTTCACATCAAGTATCGCTGATGCAGACGCAGAGGCGGAGGCACGGAGCAGATCGGGAGCAGAAAAATTGGAATGGTGCCCTTGGACCCCCGGACTGAAGTGACTGAAGCGGGTGTGGCATAGGCGAGAGGCGAGACTAGGACCCGGCTGGTGCTCGCGGACCCTCCAGGTTTGAAGCGAAGCAAGGCTCTGGCTGAGGCTCATGGGCACACAGGCTCACGTATTCACTGCGCAGTTTGCGAGTGCGACTCCGTATGATCCCCAAGCCCAATCTCTGTCTCTAGCCAGCCTGCGCCCTCCGCCGCCCACTCCGCCCTCCGTGCAAGTTGGGGGGGGTCTAGCTAAGCAGTGTACAGCAGTGCCAAACTGGGAAAAAAGGGGTGAGTCCACTCCTGACTACTGAAGACTACTTCAGTCCGGACAGCCGGCAGCAGGACACGGCAGCTGCATTTGGAGGTAAGGTGTGGGCACGAGCACGGCAGTAGTAGCTACCATCTGCCAAGTGCGAACACGGCCCCTGCAGAAGCGGCCCTGCCAGGTCTGGGTGCGGCTTGCGGGCGGCCCGGCATGTTCACACTCGGACCCCACCCATCAGCGCTCCTCCTGGCCCTTTCACTGCACCGGTACGAAAACCTTCTTCAACAGTGATCAACAACAGCGCAACAAACAGGTGCCTTCTTTACGCCCGGCTTACCGGTAAAGCAGCGGTGTGAGCACTTTATTCAAGTGGCTTTATCCAAGGTGGAAAGCTCTAGGAGGGTGTAGCAGTTGCCGATCCCTCTTCTCCTTCTGCCCATCTTCCGAAGGGTTCAAGCCACCCCAGCGTGACTTAGGTTGTATTTAAGCATTCCAACAAGCCCCCCAGAAGATGAGAGCGGGGGATGCAAACTTACAACCCTATCAAAAAGTGTTACTGAATTTTCGCGCCTCAGTGCCATTCTCCAACAGTAAGCTCCACAGAGGGGAAAAGGGAGTTAGACGCAACCGCATTATCATCTCACTGCCCCCAAGCTGATCCCACGTATAAGTGCAGAAAGGGCAAGCAACCTCACAACCCGCTCGACGCCACTATAAGATCGGGCAGGATCTGAGAGACTGTCAAAGCAGCAAAGAAACGAATTTCCAAGTGCAAGCCCAAGCAGCCAGCCCAAGTATCCAACGGAAATTACTCACTAACAGCAGAAAAGACCACACCAGCCTCGTTGCTTCAACCTATAAACAAAATACATCCAGGAGCCTTAAAATTACAGATTTTTTCAAATCCCCAAAGAACCAAGGTATGGCAACGCCCAGATCATTTCAACTAACTTCGCCTGCACCCCTGATAGACAAACCTATAAAAACACCCACCACTCAGACAACAGTCAAAACGCAAGTCCACTCCACTGAAATAGAACAACAAAGCAGGGCCTTAACTATCAGTTCACCCAAAGTTACTACCTTCGGGAATAGTCAGCTCACTCACCACCTACCCCTCACCCCATCCCCCCAGTTTTGCACGCAAAGTTCATAATATTGTACAATTAGAAAAATCCTTGGAATCATCAGTAGAGTGGCAGGAATTATTACTTAGTCCCTTCGAAGACAAACGTAACGAAGATGAGGGTCACCTAAACACAACCGCAAACTCCGGTCCCAAGCACAATTACAATGCCTTGCTCTCCCCAATCAGACTTCAGAGCGAAAACTGCCCCACCATCTATAACAACACCCCTGAAGATAAGTCCAAAAACAACGAAAACCCCACAACCAACGCCACCTCATTCTCAACACAAAGCACGTCAGCTCGGCACTCTCCATCATCCTCAGCACACTTGTTGGCCTCATTTATAAATACAATGGAGGTGATTTAATCAGCTCTAACATTTCATTCAGAAAAACTTGAAATTCAAGTTAACTTATTGAACGTTTTAGCTACTCACATCTCAGGTATTGAACAAAACCTGCAGGAATTAAATCGCCTAATTAAGCAAGTGCAAATAGATCCTAATATAGCATATCATTCTTGCCAATGTTCCTCTACCCTGGATCACTTGCAATCAATTCAAAACATTTTGTCAGAAGTACTAACGGATGTTAAATCTTTGAAGCAGCCGGCCCCAATAATAACATCCCCCACAGCAAGCTTGGAGTGCCCAGCTCTACTATGAGTAACACCTAAGAACGGCCTCAAGGCCACCCAGGTAATGAGGCCAAGTTCAAACAGTTGAAAGAAAGTGGGCAACTGGCACTAATAACAAACAAACGCCAAAGTGGGTGATTCTACCCCCTTTCTGATGACTTTGACTACCAGCAACTCCCTACCACAACTAAAAGGGAACGCAAACACCTCAGGAAAGCCAGGAATAACCAATGAAAAAGACAACTTATCCAACCAAATACCCAAATAGCCCAACACCTTATTGATAATACAACAGGCGGTGACAGCAAGGGCCAGACGTCTATCCAATATTTTAAAAAAATACAGTGCAGCTCATCAAACCATGTCAAAAAACCAACAAAGGCAACAGTGGACCTGAACCAGCGATTCAAATAGCTCTCCCTCAGCATCAGGAAAACGTAACTTTTGAGCACTCTCGTACACTTGTCTGCCCTGGAAGTCTACCCACCAGCGAACCCTGGCTCCTGAGCATGGCCCCCAAGATCATGGTATAATCAATTACGAATCAAAGTTAGCCTGCATGTGCCCTTTGAGCCAATCAATTCCCACAGTATCTGCAACAAACCTGAGCGATCAAAACCTCCCACAGCAAATGCAAGAGGCACAAAAATGGGCTGAGGCCCGGCCGAGCTAAAGGCCCACAAAGGAGCACCATACAACTCATCCTGAACCAAGTCCGCCCAGCACATCTCTCCTGAGTTGTTTAACCACAACAGCACTTGTCATAAGCCCAAGCAATCAGAACCTCCTTTCCAAAAGCCAGAGGCACAAGAAGGCGCTGAAGCCTGGAACAACCAATGGGTCCACCCATTTTCTGAAGCTACCACCTCTGACCATACTTAGTGCCTGGACCATTCAGAAGCACAAACCCGGGCAGGGGCCAGGGGCCAAACACTACCATAAAGCCATCGCGGGTACTGCCATACTGAGACTAGAAATGATTCCACTCTACAGGTCTAAAGGATGCCATGACACATTGAACTTGTTAACACAATTGAAACCTTGAGTCATGTAACAACTCACGACATAGAAGGCATTGAGTTCAAACCTAATCGAGAAAGGGCAGGTCCTGAAGTAACGGTGATCACCTGGTCCAACTCAAAAACAGCCACAGAGATATGGCAACATAGAGGCTGTTTTCTAAATTGGGGCATTGAACTAAAAAGAATTGAGCCAGAGAGGTATCCCAGCCCCCTACAGCCACAGCTGACCCATCCTCCAAAAACCGGCACAGTATTAGCCACTACCCTCAGGGGCGCAAATGGCCCGGCAGGAAAATACCCAACTAGTCTAGAAAATCTAAGCATCACCCATACAGTAGCCCCCGGAGCTCCGAGCTACATGAGACAGGTCTCGCTGCAAAGCTTACAGTGCCCCGCTCCCGCAAGAATAATGGCATGATTAAAATCAAGTACAACAAAAACATCCCCCAATTACCTTTTAAAACTCTGCTCATGGAATGTGAATGGCCTTAGAAGCAAGGTGGGGGAGTCAGATTTAATTTCTTGTCTTCAAAATGTTGGCATCCTCCTCCTTCAGGAAACATGGGCCGAGCATCCTACACCAATCATAGGCTTCAAGGAGTATCAACAAGAAGCAACAAAAAAATCAAATGAGGGCTGAGCTGCAGGAGGACTCTCAACGCACATAGCAACCCATCTTCGGTGGCAACAAGACCGAATAGACCTCGGCCTGGCATGGATAAAATGCACTAAACTCTCATTACATACGGATTTAGGACCACAACTCAATACCTGCGATGCTAATATTTTAATCTGCAATGTTTACATCCATACTAGCCAGAAGAGTAAACTTAATCACATTTCCTCATTAGCGAAAATTCTAAAATCACTCCAAAAAACATTTCCTCAACATAAAATGTTATTGTCGGGAGACTTCAATATGTATCTTTTACAAACAAATTCCCATCAACCTAATCAACAATACTTTGCGACAGCCATGAAGTCATTACCCTCAGTAATAACAAATTATCAAAACCTGATCGCTATGGGAAATCATGTACAATCGCCCTAGAGGAAATTGGCATGTGCTCGCTCAATGGCTGCTTTCCACAAGATCAACCAGCTGCTTTCACAAGGATTTCAAACCAAACCAACTCCACATTGGACTACACATTCATGGACTCAGAAATTTTTGACAAGATCTTGAGTTACATTATAAAACCCAGTGTAGAGAGTGATCACTCGCCCTACCAAGTTGAGCTCCTATTACATCCTCCCAGAGCTCCTCAAAGCAACGATTTAATGGAACAACCTTGCGCTTACAATTTAAGATGCCTAGCTTGGAACGGAAGGATGGCAGCTGCAATAATGAACCATATCATCATATTTACTTCTCAAATAACTGCCACCGAGCAGGCGAAGTGGATTAACTGGGAATCTCTCTTTGCTGAACATGTGACCAACTGGTCCTCTAACTACCCACAACCCCTCAATACATCTATTAAAGGGGCACCTTGGTATGCCATAGCCCTTTCGAGAAAAAAAAGAGAACTTAACAAGGAAATCAGGCAGCTCCGAAAAAAGGACCCAATGCCTAGCCATCCTATCATAGACCAAATTGAGACGCTGAGGCGCACCTACAAAAAGGCAATTTGGTCAGCCAAAATGACATATCAATAAAATATATCGATAAAACTGCTGTACACAAGCAAAACAAAAAATAGCAGACAGTTCTGGGCAGAAATCAATTCACTCGCAAATGGCAGTTTTTGACATCACAATGCCGGAATCTCAGAATTAGACTGGATTACTCACATCGAAGCGACCCGCCCAGAACAAGCCACGAACAGCGCAATTGGGAAAAGCATAATCATAAAGGATCCTACGCCCACAGAGAACCCGCCAGAGGGAAAATGGCTGAAAGAATCGCAAGTTGGGCAATCCTTGAAGAAACTGAGATCAGATGGGGCACCGGGACCAAATGGTCTCCCTAATGCCCTTTTTAAGCACGATCATGCCTTTGGGGTTTCGTATCTTACTCCCTATTTAATTTGGCATTTACCACCAACACAATTCCAGCATCATGGAGAGGAAGCATTCTCCACCCCATCTTCAAGTCAGGCTCACGGACAAACCCAGCGAACTGCATACTAATCGCCCTGATCGATGTCGAAGCTAAACTCTACGCTACCAAACTTTTAACAGACCTGGATCATGGTCAACAGCCGAAAACATTATACCAGCTACACAAACGGGATTTAGGGCCGGCATGAGTACAACCACCAATCTTCTGGCCCTCCGTCTCCTGATCGAAAAAGCAAACTATAAGGCCTCCAATCTATACACCTGCTTTGTCGACTTAAAAGCAGTATTTGACACGGTCCCAAGGGACCTCCTTTGGGAAAAGATGGCTAAATGGGGCAAACCTCCTAATCTTCTCAAGGCCATTATCGAGCTATACTCAGACTACTGGGTGCAAATCATAATAGGTAAGGGTGATAGAACAACAGGAAAGATCCCCACACTCACCCCAATAAAACAAGGATGTGTCCTCGCCCCCTGCCTCTTTAACATATACACAGCAGAAATGGAGGCCATGCTATCAGAGGTCTTGAGTGATCCACAAAAACTCGCAAATAAACCAGTGTGCAGTCTACAATATGCAGATGACATTGTTTTATGGAGCCAGACTCCCATCGGCCTTCAGCGCCAAATCACAGCCCTCCTTAGTTTTACTGAATCATCAGGCCTGAAATTAAATTACAGCAAAACAAAAGTCATTTGCTTCCCACCGAAAAAGAGCCAGAAAAACACCAACTCCTGGTAAGAATGGCCACAATAACTAAATTGTGGTGGAAGATGAGAGCCGCACCACCCGAGTCACTGGCTGCTTTGTGCTGGTCTGAAACGGAAAGCCAGTCTACTTATAAAAACTACTGTCCAATAGTGCCTCACCAAGCTTCAGCAACCCTTAACCTTTCTAATGCTTGGGAATAAAACATCAGCTTCACAGCATTTAAAAAAATCACCAACAAAGCTGCTAAGCTAAAAGCTTGGATACTTGACAAAGCAGAAATGGCCAGGAAAAAGCACGGCTGGACAGTCTTACAATCTTATAGTAACTGGGGCCCCAACCATACCTTACGTGTCATATTTCTCAAACCACCCAGCACTTCTTTCTATTACTCTGGATTGGGTGCTTTCCCCTCAAAAGATCTTGTCCCTTCCTGGAAACAAAGCTGGCCTAACCTCCTTTGCCCTTTATGTGGACAATTTGACAAAAGCCTATTACATTTTTTGTGTATTTGCCCCGCAGTTAATCAACTTAGACAGAAATTATGGGGACGCTAGGTGGCGCACGACCAAGATGGCCGCGCACCTGTGAGGATCTTGCTGCTTGGTGGCATGATCCTGCAAATATCCTGATTTCTCCTGCAACTACATCGCCCAATTGTCGAACTGCTAGATTCTTACCCTTGTGCCTGACTCCGGTTTAAAGCGCAGAATCCATGGACACTGCCATCCGCTCCCAACGCTGAGAGACAACCCGCGCGGAAATTGGCGAGGAGCACGCCTGGAGGTCTGCTCGGCTGCCGCCACTACGCGAGCCCTGAGGTGCCCATGTGGTGGTTGGGCCTCGGCGGGCTTGCGCTGACACCTGAGACCTCCTAAACCTTATGATGAGGCCGGACTACTGAGTGCCCTGATATCCTCACTCTCCTTCCACTACAGCAGCTGGCGGTAAGAGGCGGTGACTGCTGACAGCGACTAGAGAAGAAGGGGGGGAAAAAAACAAAAACACAGAAACGCACAGCGTGCTTAGACTGCGCCGACCGTTTGCTGAAAACATTCACAAAGGCAATTCATACGTAGCTCATGGGCTCCTTAAGCGGTTAAATGCTGCATACCTGCCATTAGTCCTCCCGGCCTGTATACTGCTGCATAGTTGAGGTGGCGCCAAGATATGTCCCTGAAACGACAGGCATTGATTATATGGCCCGTGGCGTTGCAGTGAATTCACGGAGCGCTGCGGAAGTGACTGGGGACCTGTCATGTTTACTCACCGGTCATAAATAATACAAATCGGCGAGTCCGCGCGCTTTTCAACCTCTTCATACTGCGCTGAGAAGTGTGCAGGGAGAGGAGACACTAGCTGGTAGAGACTTATCAGAGGCGGCGAGATTTAATTATCATCATCCTATCAGTCCACAGGCGGGACTATATTCATATTGCACTGCAGATAGGGAGCTACCAACCTCTGTATTGGTCCATACATGCGCTCACATTCATTCCTGTTGATCACTCCTGCCTGGCTCTCAGGGAAAGCTACTGTCCGCCTGCTGCAACTTTAAGAACACGGGGTGCAGGGAGGAGAAGATTGCCACCAATTGCCCAATCCGGCTGGATGTCGCAACGACCTCCTCGTACGCACTCATGGCTGTGCACACACTTTGCTCCTCTGCAGTGGCACTGCTGTAGTGGTTCCGCTATGATGCACTCTGGGGCATGTTAAGACCTACGATCATCTTGTATACTTCTTAGAGGGGCAATTAACAACTCCTAAACTCCTGGGCGTTGTTGGGGTGGCTCCGACTCGTCAGCCGGGAGGGGCCCCCCACGCGCTGCATGTAAACGCTGCCTGGACACACGTGTACTTACTTGCCTTTTTTTCTGGGTAGTGCACTAGCGACGAAGCCACACTAATACTTCTCCATCTACCATCAGCGGCGGTGCTCCTTCCCCATTGGGTATTCTTCCTACAGCACAGTATACCCCCTGCAGGATGGGGAAAACAGATGGTCGCCAATCCAAACTTCATTTCGAATCCAAAAGAGCGGGCAGGTGCTCCAGCTCGGAGGAACCGGAGCAACCCAACGAAGAACTAACACAAGCACCGTCGGCCACCCAAGATGATGAGGTCAAAAGCTTGCTACTGGCCATGCAACATAGTCTTACAGATATATCCAGCAAAATGGACTCTATGAATAGCCGCATGGATTTCATAGTCCAGAAGGTGGACAAACATGACGGCCAAATTAAGGAGGTGGAAAGGCGGATCTCGGATAATGAAGATGCTACCACTCAAATACAACAACAAATGGCGCAAATGGACAAATTGCTCAAAGTTATCACCGCAAAAAATGAGGATTTGGAGGCCCGCAGCCGCCGCAATAACATCCGTGTTATTGGAATACCGGAGAGCACTAACACAGGGCGTATGGAGGACTTCATTGAATGCCTGCTGAAAGATACTTTTGGCGTGGAGGCCTTCTCCTCTCATCTGATAGTGGAGAGAGCACACAGGTCACTGGGCCCTAGGCCCCCCCAGGTAGTGCTCCATGTCCGATTGTGGCCCGACTGCTTAACTACCGAGACCGCGATATAGCGCTCAAACTGGCCAGGGATAAAAAGACACTCCATCGTGAAGGCACAGAATTCACCATATACCCGGACTTCACAGCCGCAGTCCAGGACACGAGGCGCAAATTTATACCGGCCAAACAAAAACTTCAGAGGGCGCAAATGGAATACGCGCTTATGTACCCGGCTCGTCTGCGGGTTACATATCAGAGCAAACATCATTTCTTTACTAACCCACAGCAAGTCGATGAGTTTCTCAAAACTGTCAAGAAGGATTCACCGCATCGTGAATCCAGGGAGCGCCCTTCCAGAGCTACATCACCCACGGCTAATTGACTCTGAAGGTCAAAACAGACAGCACTGGAGCCAAGCCATTACACTTTTTCTCCTCATGTACTGCATCACGTAATTGTGGCGCTTGTGCGGTGGAGGGGTGCTACAGACTCCTCTTGATGAGAGATATAAGTTACGTCTTCCAGCCGACTTGTTTGCGAGATTGATGAATAGAGACAGATAAGTGACACATGCAATAAATATGTTTTTCATTGGTGGGCGGAAAGCACGATATTACTCAGGTTCAAGAATCGGACTATGCCAAGCACCCCCTCATCCCTTCTTCCCAGCATCCCTTGCCTTTGGGAGGCTGTCGTGTCAGCTTTGGGAGAAGGGAGGATCTCGTTGCCCACTAGCGACCCCCTCACGGGCGTTCCCCACTAACTTTTCTCTAATTAGGGGTACTCTACAAGGACTGTAATGTTTAAGGTTAATTGGGAGGTGGGAGGGGACACAAATGCCATTACGATTGGGGTGCTGTTGTGGGGGGCGGAGGTACAGGTTTTGTTATTGCAAATGTTTGACATCTTTACTTTTCAGCAGGTGGACATGCCAGTATTCATAGAGAGATACTATCGTAGCTTTACGTCCGAAACACATCAGGGTAACTACAAAACATTCCGACGTCACTCCACACACTGAGGGGTTAAAAGTCAATCTTCTGACATGGAACATCAGGGGGTTGGGGGATCCCCGTAAATGTAGGCAAATCCTTACATATCTTTACCGTCATCAAATACACATTGCGCTGCTGCAAGAGACGCACCTAGACTTGCGTCGCACTCCAGGCTTCGCCAATAAATGGGCCGCACACCGAGTCTTCTCATCATACTCTACGTACTCGAGGGGCACAGCGATACTTATGAAAAAAAACACTCCTTTCGTTCTGGGAGGGACGTATCATGATTCATCAGGCAGGAGCTGCCTGATTTGGGGGACACTAGGCACACAGTCAGTCACACTGGTATGCTGCTATGGTCCGAATGTGGATAATCCGGACTATTTCACCACGCTTTGGGGCCAAATCCTTAAGGTAGGGTCCACCCATATTATTTGGGGTGACGACTTCAATACTGCATTGTGGCCCAATGCTGACAGATCCAATCCGCTTCCTCAGCACTATACCAAAACACAGGACACACTAGCTAACATGTTTATTGCCCATGGTCTAACAGATGCGTGGCGGCATGCCCATCCCGAAGGCAGGGTAGGTACACATTACGCAGCGGCGTACTCTACCTGGGCCCGTTTGGATTACTGGGTGGTCTCCCGAGCTGTTGTCCCGTGGATATACGCTGCCGAACATTTGGCTAGAACGTATTCGGATCATGCCCCAGTTATGATGACGATTGCACCCCCCAACTCGATCGCAATTCCAAGGTGCTGGAGACTCATGCCAGAGGCTTTACTGGATTCTGCATTTAAGGCTGAACTTGGTGCAGAAATTACTGACTTCTTTCAGAGAAACGCAGGTTCCGTTACTCACATGTACACAGCTGGGCGGCCTTCAAAGTGAGAGTCAGGGGGGTTTGCATAGCTAAAAGCTACAGAGTCTTACGAGATATCCGTCGTAGTTTGCGGAAACTTGGAGAGGAGCTGAAACAATTGGAAAATAACCTATGGCGAGATACCTCTGGGTCTCAACGTGCAACGTTTAGAGATAAACTCTCTGAATACAAAGATATGGCTGAGCGCGAAGCTCTATTCCGGGGAAAATACTTCATGGCTTGCAAATATGGGGAGGGGGAGAGACCGGGTAGAGCATTGGCGATGGAAATTCGGCAGCCCCGTTTTTCCAATTATATCCTAGACATTGATGATACGGATGGTACTCGCCACAGAGACAGCAGCGATATTCTTAACATTTTTACCAAGTTTTATGCTGACTTATAAAGCACTCGCAGAAGCGAGCCTCCTGACTTCTCCATATACCTGAAAGACATAACATTGGGTTGGCTTAGTGATGCACATAGGGAGTTTCTTGCAGCACTTTTTGAAAATGATGAGATACAGGAGATGCAGATGAAGTCTGGGAGGGCCCCGGGCTCAGATGGCCTTCCCATTGACTTCTATAACACCTACATCGATCAACTGATCCCAATACTAAAACAGGTCTACATTGAGGCTCATGAGTAGGGGATTCTGCCTGGTTCGATGAGAGAGGCTTTAATCACCTCTCTCCTGAAACCTGGTAAATCTACGATCAGCTGTGACTCCTACCGCCCTCTATCTCTCATCAACAATGATGCGAAAATCCTCGCAAAAATACTGGCAAACCGACTGAGCCTTTTAATGGAGAAACTTGTTCTTTCAGATCAAGCTGGATTTATTCCGGGAAGGGCGACGTCATACAACCTCCGTACTCTGTTTTCCATCCGACAAAACGTAGATCCGCTGCTGGCACTAGTGGCGGTCTTCCTAGATGCCACAAAGGCCTTTGACTCAGTGGAATGGGATTACCTTTTTGTTATCCTCCAAAATATGGGTCTGCCCAAAGGTTTCCTGTCCTGGATACGCCTTTTGTACACGGCCCCGGTAGCAAAAGTCTTAATTAACGGGCACACTTCCCCCCCTCTCTATCACCCGGGGCACCCGGCAGGGATGTCCACTCTCTCCACTCCTTTTTGCGCTAGCAATCGAACCCCTTGCGGCCAAAATTAGACAATACCATCAAGATAAAGCACTGCGCTGCTTCCTACGCCCCATACTCATTTCCCTATATGCTGACGATGTCACTTTATACGTTCGAGAACCGCACCATAACCTTAACCCGCTGCTTCGGGAGGTTGTGCGATTCGGGGGACTTTCCGGAATTCGCATTAATTGGGCGAAATCCCAGCTTTTTCCACTCACCCCTTCGGTGACGGCCTTTACCCCTGACTTCCCCATAGAATGGTGTGCCACTGAAGTGAAGTACTTAGGGGTACACATCACTACCGACCGTGACGAACTGATGCGGCTCAATTACGGCAGGGCATTGGAAAACATTACAAGCAGTATCACGAGATGGATAGCTCTCCCGCTCTCCATGGCAGGACGCACCTCACTCATAAAAATGGTCATACTCCCCAAACTCCTATATCTCTTCTTGAATATCCCGTATGACCCGGGCCGACATTTTTTCTCTGCACTCCGCTCGGAGCTTATCCGTCTGACTTGGGGGGGCAAACAACCTCGGCTGCAGTGGGAAACACTTACCAGACCCTATTCCCAGGGAGGATTAGATGTCCCTAATCTGGAATTATACTATCACTGCGCAAAGGCACACTATGCTCACTGGTTCCACCCCCATGGATACACAACTGTGGCAGCGGAACATTGGCTAGCGGACCCTGTTCTACTGGACGGCGCCATTTTAACCACACCCTCTCCCCGGGCGTCTACTCCGTCATCGGTCGAATGTACGGTGAAAGCATGGCAGCACATTGCTAGTCGACTACAGGCCCCCATGCTTTACTCACCTCTACTTCCCCCTGTCTACCATCCCAAAATGCCGGTTTTGCAGGAAGGTGTCTTTAAAAAGACTAAAGCTAAGTATGACATCACCTGCTGGGGAGATCGTTACTTAAATGGGAAATTCCACACAATGTCACCGTTATTTTCAAAACAATCACCCTCCTCCATGGATATTTTCCTATATGTTAGGGTCAGGCAGGGGGTCAAAGAATATACCCCTTCGTACCCACAAGAGCCCCAGGAGGTCGCCCCACTGCACACAGTATTACGTACCGACACTGCCTCGCACTTGGTCTCCACTCTATACCATAGCTTATATAGCAACTTAATCTTGACCCCCATTGCTGCTAGAGACAAATGGGTCACTGAGCTGGGGCATGATATCACGGCCAAGCAATGGACATATTGCTGTTCTCAGACAGAACAAGTTTCATCCAGTAGCCGCTTGCGTATCACGCACTACAAATGTCTGCATCGCACATACTATACCCCGGTCAAAATGCGTAGATATAAACTACGTGATAATGATAAATGTGATAGGTGCGTGATGGAGTCAGCCGACTTCCTGCACCTTGCCTGGGAATGCAACGCTGTCCAAGCTTACTGGCGCCCAGTGAATACAGCATTGGAGCAGATGACTTCCCTGCAGCTCCAACCATCCCCCATGTTGAACCTACTAGGATACACGGAAACCCTTACTGTGACATATCGGAAATTTGTTTCATTTGCCCTTTTACTGGCTGGACGAAGAATAGCATGCAGATGGGGTCGAGGCAGGGCACCCAAGTTTAAGGAGTGGATAAATGACATGTTGCTCTGGCAGGAACAAACGTACACATATGCAGAACTCCTCCCCATCGCTTCGCGTCCTCAAGATATATGGGGGCCCCTAACGACATACCTCCTAGACCACCCTATTGATGCCACAAGCATTACACACGTAACTATCAGTTGACTACAATATCTGTGTACTATCCGTCTGCGCATATTGTGTGTATGTTTGGCACCTACATTATGTACTGAGCACATTTGAGTGCACTCCCCGAGGGCGGCTGTGGGTTTGTTACATACGAGCGAGGTCAAGATGTGTCAACTGATGTTTTTGATGTTCCGGATAATGTGATGTATTTACTACCTGTCACCTAATTTTAACTACTGAGCATGTAATTACCTGTGCACTATATCTGCTGTATTGAGTATATGTTTCAGAAAACTTAAATAAATAATAATAAAAAAATAAAAAACGTAGACAGAAATTACTCTACCCCGCCTTTCGGTCACTTAAGATAAGATCCTGCTGCTGTGCAGTGATGACATTATTGAATGGTAAATCAATCCAGCTTCCCTGCAGGGCTGCCAAGTTCCTTTTGCAAGTGAACAAATTATTATCAGCACAATCTGCTACGTCAGATAAGACTTTGACGTCCCCAGGCACGGACACCATTGACTAAATAACCGGAACTTGTCAGCCGATTTATGCTGTCACACCTCATTACTAGCTATTGCCACTGGTACTTAAACTTTGGTTCGGACAAATATATCTCCGCCCGGTTTGCAAATTTTTGAGGACTCCCAACCAGAAGCTGGCACAAACACATCTGAAAATACCGGGAGCACCTGGCTATCGAGCACTTTAATGCTCTATCGGTTTTTAACACGAGGACATCTCTTTTGCACAGTATGATGTTTTAATAACGAGTTTTTTAATTCATAATGTTTTTTAGCAACTATGTTAACTTTCTAGTGTGGTTTGACTTTGCAATGATTTTAATTAATCTGCAAATAAACGTATTTACTTACTTACGTCAAGCTTCTTAGTGATAGATTGGCGTGATTTTATAGACTTCTTCTCTCTCACTAGAGCTTTCTCATCCATAGAGCACTACAGAATGTCAATAAGTAATATATGGTTATGGTATAATTGATAATATTTACTTGCATCACATTTCTGGCACCCATACTTTTTTACCAGCATTTTATTAAAACATTTTCCAAACCCCATGAACATCGTGAGTATTATGTAGATTATGTCAAGAAAGCAAAGCAATCTAGAATCTCTGTGAAGGACATTAATTCCATACAAATTATGATATTTCATGTCAAAGTGCAACAGAGATTTGAGGAGTTAGGCAAATAGACTCTGTGCTTGCTCCACTCTCTTCAAAAGCAAAACTCCAAAGCATTTATCAGATGAAAACTGAGTTTAGTTCAGAACGGTATTGGTGTTAATGCAGAGGAGAGATTTCTCGTTACTTTTGCCTATCCACTGATTTGTTTTACTGGTAACACTGGTAACACCTGTAATTTATTTTTAGAGCTGGGGGTGAATCTCTCCTTTGAAGTCAAGAATCAAGGGTCAGATGTACAACGGTTTTTTGAGGTTGCTAATAGGCCAAATCGCAGAATTGGTCTGTTTCCAACTGCAAAAATATCTTATTTAAATGTACAAAAGGCAAAATGTGATTCAGTAACTTGTTACCAAATCTCAATTTGTATTAGCTATTTGGTATTTGGAAGGGGCGTGTTTAGAGCTTCCATTCCACATACCGATTCTCACTAGTATGTATCAAAGTTTTGTGACCGAATTCCTCTTGCAAAACATTAATACTTTTCCACTAATTAAAAAGTGGTGGTAACCTGTTTGCAAACTGGAATGGGTCTTCAAGGGACCCCTTCCCTTTGAGAATGTTAAAACAATATTTTCAAGTGGAAGCAGTGGTCCCACTGCCTACTCTTCTAAAATGAAAGTTATGTTTTTTAATTTGTTTTTTTTAAATACATCCCCCTTTCCTTTAAGGAAAATGGCTTGCATTTAAAAAAAAAATGATTGCTTTATTTAAAAAGCAATCATAGACATGGTGGTCTTCTGACCTCTGCAGGTCCCAATTCATTGCCATTTGCTCAAGCCTTAGTTTGCGAGAGTCTTCTCCATAATGCTATACTCCAATCAGAAAGTTTGGAAATACTATCAGATTTATTATCAAATACATTTTCTTCATTGTGATCTTTGTTGCAGATTTCACTCATATTTGGCTCAATGTGTTTGCAAATTAATTGAAACCACTGTCAGATTTTTATGACAAAACAATGTTTCAGTCAAAAGTTGCATAAATGTGGCATTAGCCCCAGAATCATTAGGTAATAGTGTTAAAAAAAAGTTGACCAACGAAGAATACACAATGCCATACTAGAATATATTTTCAATGATGCCATGTAAATAGCAAAGGTTTTTAAGTAAACACTTAAAACAATTTCCTTGGAGTCTTTTATTGTTTCTCTTTTAATCATACAACCAAACATATATTTACCTACAGTTGTAGTTCATTCATGTGCTGCACATTTACTAATTCTGACTCTACTTTAATTTCTGTTGCCCAAACACATGCCATTTACTTAAAAGAAAACCCGCTATATGCTGTACAAAAATGAAGTACAATTAGGAGCCAAAAATTTGGCCCATGCCCAACATGCTGCTTGGCACCAAAGGAAGCAACTCCCTTGTGCCCAGGCTTCTTACGGTGGTTCCCTCATAAACCATACCATCTTGAGAACTATTAGAAACTGGGTCTCTAGTTGCCAGAGGTATGCACCTTGTCCAAGTAGGGACCATCACTCTAGTCAGGGTAAGCTACATACACACTAAAAGATAATCTGTGCTCACCCTCTGGCAGTTTGGAACAGAGCAGTCAGGCTTATCTAAAGAAGCAATGTGTAAAGTATTTGTGCAACACACACACAGGGCCTTATTACGAGTGCCATACTCGCGGTGGCAGTCCAACCACTGCTGGTCAGTCCGCAGTATTCAGAGGGTGGTGGTTGGTCAGCCATAGGACCGTTGCGTCTTCTGGGAATTCATATCCTGCAGGGGTCGTGCAGTGGAAGGGGCAGCAATATGCTGACGGTGCCACTGTTGCACCACAATGAACATTTCGAGTTTACTGTCCACCGCCCCTTACATGGCGGTGAGCCTGCCTTGAAAAGCATGACATAAGGCAACTAAGGGGGCTCTAACAGGGCCCCCTGCCGCACCTGGACCTGGGGATGTATGTAGGGGGGGGGGGGTAAATGTTGTGCTCACCTGGAACTACACCCCAGTTCCTGCATGGTGTGGCATGTATGCCACGCTGGCGTCTACAGTCAAGACTCACCAATGAGACTTATATAGCTGCTGCCCGTGAGACCACTTCAGCAATGTTAGCCTACCATAGATTTCAGTTGTAATACGGCGGGCGGATGGGCAATCGATGTGCTTGGCGGTCCTCCTGATGGCGCGGTGATGGTGGGTCGACAGGAGGACCACCAAACTCATAATAAGGCCCTAAGTAACACAATGAAAACAGCACAAAAAGACTCCACACTGGTTTAGGAAAATAGACAATAAGTTTAAAAATAAATCAAGACCAAAATGACAAAAATCCAATAAATAGAAATTAATTTGAGATACAAATTTTTAAAGAATAAAAAGAGTTTTAGTGCTTAGAAGCAATAAGCGCCAATGGGGGTTATCTGGTCACGCTCGACTGGGGCAAAGTCAATGGTTTTGGCTGACTGCAATGGAGAGCAGTCCGTCTACATGACTCACTCAGGCCCACGTGAACAAAGTACCTTATCCTGGTCGCAATAGTGAGATGCATGCGCAGTCGAGCTATGCGTCCAGCAATGCGTTGATATTGATCCCGCAGTGGTGTTGATGCGCCTGTCCCGTAGACGAAGCCGAGAGGCGATGGTTCTGAAAGCGATGCGCCGGGTTTCTCCAAGCAGGCAAAGGATGCATCGATTGCTGTAGACTGCTGCAGAGGCAAAGTGCGGTTCCGTGCGTCCATTTCTGCAGGAGCTGCAGCAGTTCCGCTGTGATGCCCCGGCTAGTGCTGCTGACACAGGGACCATGCATTTATTTCTGCTCACACAGCGGATGCGTCGGTGCCTCTGAAGCAAGTATCTGGGCCCACTTCCAGTGATCCAGGCACAAGAGCAAATTTAGAGACTTTGACAGCCCTGAGTCTCAAGCAACAGGAGGAAAGCCAACAAGCCCATGGAGAACAATTTGGGATGCAAGACAGAGTCCAGCTCTCCCTCAGCAGGGTCAGAGAGCAGCAGGCAGCAGGACAGCACTGCACAAAAGCAAGCCTTGCAGGTCAGCAGTCCAGCAGTGTGTCAGTGCTTGATGCAGCACAGCAGTTCTTCTGACAGAGTCCAGTTGTAGGTCCAGAAGTGTCTGATTTGGTGGGATCAGAGACCCAGTATTTATACTCAGCTGTGCCTTCAAAATGGGGTTGATTTCAAAGAAGGGTCTTTGAAATGCAAAGAGGTCCTTTATTTCCAGCCCTGGCTCCAGACTATCAGTAGGGGGTAATCAGCCCTTTGTGTGGAGACAGGGCACTGCCTATACAGGTGCAAGGGTCAGCCCTTCCCATACTTCCTGCCCAGGAAGAGCCATCAGAATACATATGAGCACTCAAACACACCTAATCTTCCTACGTACGTGCCTGTCTTAAGGGAATGCACAAAGTGTAGCTGTCACCCACCCCAAATGTGTATTGGAGACAGGCTGCTGGCACACAGAGCCTCCTCTAATATTAACCTATGAGACCAGTAGGTCTCAAATTAGTGAAAAATGAATTTAGGTGTTTTTCACTACCACAACATGAAAAACTGAAAAGTACATGCCCTACCTTTTACTTACACAGGGGACTGTCCTATGGGCTACCAAGGGCCTATGTTAGGGGTGACTTATGTGTAATAAAAGGGAGGTTTCAGGCTTGGCAAAGGATTTTACATGCCAAGTCGAAGTGGCAGTAGTACTGCACACACAGGCCCTGCAGTGGCAGGCCTGAAACATGTCTAAAGGGCTACTTTTGTGGGTGGCATAATCAGTGCTGCAGCCCCACTAGCAGCATTTAATTTACAGTCCTGGATACACCTTACAAGTAACTAAATTAAACATGCCAATTGTGTATACACCAATGTTACCCGTTTTAAGGGAGAAGCAAATGCACTTTAGCACTGGTCAACAGTGGTAAAGTGCTCAGAGTCCTAGGTCCAACAAAAAGGATCAGCAAAAATTGGAGGTAAATTGTCAAAATGTTCGGGGGAAGACCACCCTAAGGATGACAGGTCTAACACGCCCCCCCCCCCCCTGAGCTGAAAGTGGGGAGAGCTACCCAACCTACTGGATGTTCTCATCAGTAAGTTGGAAAAATCTGAATACACCATCAGCATTGGAGTGGTCTACCCCTGATCTGTGTTCCACCATGAAGGCCATATCCTATAGGGAAATGGACCACCTCAACAGTTTTGGATTCTCATTCCTCATTTGTACAGACCACTGAGGGGCCTGTGTTCAGTCTGTATTAGGAAGTGAGTACCAAACAGGTATGGTCTCTCAACTTCTTCAGGGCCAAAACTACAGCAAAAGCTTCTCTTTCTATAGCACTCCACCTTTGTTCCCTTGGGAGTAACCTCCTGGAGATGAAGGCTACAGGTTAGTCTAGGCCCTCTTCATTAAGTTGTGATAGTACTGCTCCTATGCCATGCTCTGAGACATCTGTCTGAATGATAAACTCCTTGGAAAAGTCAGGGGCCTTGAGTACAGGGGCTGTGCACATGGCCTGCTTAAGGAAATCAAATGCTTTTTGGCATGCCTCTGTCTAAATCACATGTCTGGGCTGCTTCTTAGAAGTCAGCTCTGTCAAGGGGGCAACAATGGTGCCATATCCCTTGACAAACGTCCTATAGTTCCGAGTGAGTCCCAATAATGCTCTGATTTCAGTCTGGGTTTTTGGGGGGCTCCAGTGCCATGATAGTCTCTATCTTGGCCTGGATTGGCTGCACTTTACCCCTGCCCACCGAGTGTCCCAGGTAAACCACAGACCCCTTCCTATCTTGCTCTTACTGGCCTTGATTGTCGGGCCTGCCTGTTGCAGAGACTGAAGCTCTTCCTGGAGGTGAAAAAGGTGGTCCTTCCAGCTGCTACTGAAGAACAGCTATGTCATCCAGATAAGCAGCACTGAAGGCCTCCATACCAGCAAATACCTGGTTCACCAACCTCTCGAAGGTGTCCAGAGCATTCTTGAGTTCAAAGGTCATCACTAAAAACAGATAGTGGCCCTCTGGAGCAGAGAAGGCTGACCTCTCCTTTGCTCCTTCTGTTAGGGAGATCTGCCAGTACCCTGATGCAAGATCAAAGGTACTTAAGTAATGGGCAGCCCCTAACTGGTCAATCAGCTCTTCAGCCCGGGGATGGGATAAGCCCTTGTTGATTCTCATGCTGGGTAGCCATGGACTTTGCAGTTGCACAGATCCAATCAGGTAACCCCAACACCTCCACATGAGCCTTGAGCTCCACTTCCTTCCAGGTAGTGTGCTCAAGGTCATTACCAAGCAAACAGTTCACAGGCATGACAGGGCTCACTGCAACGTTTCAGAAGACTTGCCCCCCCACTCAAATGGAACAAGGGCCAGTGACCCTCTCTGTTGTCAGCCCCCACAACCTGGTGAAATGCATTGGGAATCACCTGCTCTGTGGGCACCATCTGAACCTTACCATAGTCATGCTAGCATCTGTATCCGTCAAAGCCTCAGCACCTTGCCCATTGATGGTAACCCATTGCCTATACTTTGTAGTATTAGAGTGCACATGGATCTTAGGAACCATCTCATTGTCATCCCCTCCATTAACAGGGAACAAATCCTGAAAAAAAGTGTGGGGTTATGCTCTTTTTGGAAACTTTGGACCCTCTTTGTATTGTCCATACTCAAAACACTCATAGCGCTTGGGATTTGTGGGCTGCTGACATTTGTCAGGGCAGCTTTTCTTCCGGTGGCCAGATTGGGAATGAGACTCTTTTCCTTGTGAGTTGTTTTGGAGGCCTACAGGGAACTTCTTTTTATCTCCCCCCTCTTTCTTCTGATAGGAGCTCTGACCACCCTTTTGGGAGTCCCAACAGATAGCTTTTTGGCCACTCTGGTTCTGACCCAGATGTCCCCCTCCTCAGAAAGCTTCCTGGGGTCAGAAAGCTTACCATTAACCAAGTGCTAGCGCAGCACTGGAAAACAAATATCAAGTATGTGCTTGTTCAAAATCAAGTTGTACAGACCTGAATAATCATCAATCTTGCTGTTCCTCACCCAGTCCTTCAGTGCCTTGCTAGCATGATCAAAGAAATCCACCCATGTCTGTGATGCAATCTTGTGGCTCTCACTGAACCATTGCCCATACTTTTCCGGGGTCAGCCCAAGCTTACTGACCAAGATGGCCTTCATTGCAGTGTAGCATGTCAGGCCGATTACTTCTACTGTGAGAAGTCTGTCCCTCCAGCCTGTGGGCATGTACCTCCATAAACTACCACACCAGGACACCTCTGGTAACTTGAACACTCTTAGAGCCACTTCATAGGCTTCAAACCACTTGTCCATGTCGTCCTCCATCACATTACTGGGCACCAAATCCTTGCGTATCTCTACTCTTACGTCAGAAGTAGACACAGCTGGTATGCTACCACCATTCTGCTGCTGGACCCCACTTGTAGGGCTCTAATGTCCAGCTCTCCAAGACCAAGTTCATGGGCCAAATTCTCCTCCTCAAGAGCTAGCCTCCTTTCCTCTAGAGCTTGTTCCTTTTCCTATTTGAAATTGGCAAGCTCCAGCTTAAGTTTTCTCTCCTCCCTCCTGTTTGCCAGCTCCTCCACAGACAGTTTCTTTGAGGAGGCACTGCTCTCTGCTCAGGGAACCACTACTGCTCCCGGCAAGTCATTGGCCCCTCCACAGGCAGTCCCAGATCCACAACATATCCCAGGATCAGCTCCTCATCCTTCTCCTTAATTTCCTGCTTCTCCCCCTCTGGGACCTCAGACCCTGTATCACGGGCCTCTTCCCAGGCTCTCAAAGCCTTCTGCAGCTCCGCCTTCCAGGTGAAACCTTTCATAGATACTTGAAATCCCTTGCAAAAATCCTGAAGCTGGGCCACAGTGTAGGATTCTAACTTGGCCAGCTCAAAATCAATTACTGCAGGTGCAGGTGCTGCTTCACCAGAAAGAGACATGGTTTAGCAAAAAATCTAAAAGTCAATTAGGGAGAATTGCAAAGGGTTTGAATTGGTCTTTAGTATAGAGTAATAGTGAACAATGAGTTACTATATGGTATTGCACAAACGCAAGTCCTAGCCTCACTGCTGATCACCAATGTTAGAGTGTCTCTAGTTGGCAGAGGTATGCACCCTGTCCAAGTAGGGACCCTCACGCTAGTCAGGGTACGCTAGATATACACTAAAAGACAACCTGTGCTCACCCTCTGGTAGCTTGGCACAGAGCAGCCAGGCCTATCTAAAGAGGCAACGTGTAAAGTATTTGTGCAACACACACACACACACACAATAGCACAATAAAAACACCACTAAAAGACTCCACACTGGTTTCGAAAATTAGAAAACATAAATAAATCAAGACCAAAATGACAAAACTCCAATGAGTATAAGTTGAGGTCTGAATTTTTAAAGAATAAAAAGAGTTCTAGCACTTAGAAGCCATAAGCACCAATAAGGGATATCTGGTCGCGTTGGACCAGGGCAAAGTCAATAGTTCGGGTCAACTGCGATGGAGCCCAGGCTGGCTGCAGGACCCACGGCGGTCCCGGTGAACAAATTACCCTATCCTGGTCGCAACCGAAAGATGCGCAGGGCAGTCGAGCAATGCATCAATCGATGTGTTGATGTCAATCCCGCAGTGGTGGCTGCGTGGTTCCGAAGATAATGTGCCAAAACCTAGGTGTGTTGGTTACGAGTGCGATGCGCTGGATTTTTCCATGCAATCAAAGGAAGCGTCGATCTCAGTAGACTGCTGCAATGGCAAAGCGTGGTTCCATGCGTTGGATTCTGCAGGCATTGCGGCGGTTTCATTGCAATGAGCTGGGTTCTGCTCTTGCCACAGGGACAATGCAGATGAGTATTCACACACACCCAACCTTCCTGTGTTGTGGCTGTCTAGAGGGAATGCACAAAATGTAGCTGTCACCCACCCCAGATGTGTATTGGAGGCATGCTGCAGGCACACAGAGCTGTAAGAGCAGAGAAATGTCCCCCTTTCTAAAAGTGGCATTTCTAAAATAGTAATGTTAAATCCAACTTTACCAGTAAAGAAGGTTTATCATTACCATTTCAAAGATATAAAACAAGACCAGCTACTCTTTTCTAATCAGGAATTACAGATTAAAAGTGTATTAAGGAATCACCAATGTTAACCTATGAGAGAAGTAAGGCTCACACTAGTGAAAAACAAATGTAAGTGTTTTTCAGTACCAGTACATGAAAAACTGAAAATTAAATGTCCTACTCTTTATTTACACAGTGCCCTGCTTTATGGGCTACCTAAGGCCTACCGTAGGGGTGACTTCTGTGCAATAAAAGGGGAGTTTCAGGCTGGTCAAAGGGTTTTAAATTCCAAGTTGAAGGGGCAGTAAAACTGCACACCCAGGCCCTGAAGTGGCAGGCCTGAGACATGTTTAAAGGGCTACTTGTGTGGGTGGCACAATCGGCGTTGCAGGCCCACTAGTAGGATTTAATTTACAGGTCCTGTTTATATGGTATTCCACTTTACAAGGGACTTACAAGTAATAAAAAATTCCAATTAGGAATATGCTAATCAAACCATGTTTAGGGTAGTGAGCACAATCACTTTAGCACTGGTTAGCAGGCCAACAAAAACTAATTTCAGTAATAACTGGAGGGAAGTAGGCAAGAAGTTTGGGCGAAGACCACCCTAAGAATGTTAGGTCTAACAAAAGCCCTTAAGGATCAGCCTCTTATTTTCTGCAACAGCCCAAATGTTTAAAGCTCTTCCTTAAGACCACTATGGAACATTTGCAAAAGTTTGATTGTGAGATCCTGTCTGCCATTTTGGGTGCTTTGGAATTTAAACTTCAGTCATCGCTAACAGTGATGCTTGGCATTTAGTATTCAAAAAAGCAACATTGATCCTTTTGTGTTTCCACTCCTTCCAAGATTGTGAGCAACTTACCTCCATCCACCTTGGGGCTAGTGAAATTTTACTACGAGTGATCTAGATTTTCACATGTTGGGCATTGAATGCTATTACCTGAAAAAGAAGAAAACAAGAATGCTAGTGTTGTTATGGTAACTTGGCACCTTTGACAATCAAGAACAAATAACAGAGCACTATAGCACAATTGTGCATTAAGACAAACCTGTGACACAAATATTTACTAAAACAATGTGCACGCTGAGCTGTTTGACAGTGAATAAGTATAGTACTTAGCCCCAGTCATGGCAGACATCCACTGCATTAAGCTCTTATTGGATATGCAATTCCAAAAACAATAAAGCCAAGCCTCTGCTATTGTTAGGAGAGTCGGAGAAAACTCATTGACTTTCCCACAGCCAACTCAAAGAAGTATATTGAATAAGCAAGAATCAAAATTTTCATTGACTTAACTGGTATCATCTTTACCTTCAAAGTGCTACAATTACACACAATATACCCACGTAGTGGTCACACAGAAGATACATGTTAGTGTATGTTTTAATGTAGACAGTTTGTTGTGGTGCTTATCTCTCATTTCACTCATTATGAAATCTCACTGCCTAAGTTAGTATATCATTGACAATGATGTTTGACACGAAGTACAACAGCCGCAGTTGAATGTTAATGCTATAGACAGGACATTACACAAGTTAAAGAAGTAGAGAAGCAGGGACGATAATGCATGGGCTATAGTTTATTGGGTATAGTGCGAGACATTGTCATAATCAATGAAAAAGATTTGGTGGGGTAAAATACCCTTCACCGAAAAAACATTTTGTCTAAAAATAGATAGAGAAGGTGTTTAACAGTAGAAATGTCTTCTCCCAGATGAGAAACAATGTAATCCGTCTGAATTATTGTTAGTTCTTTAGTATTGAATTGTCCACTGTAGACTACGGGCCGATTATGATGCTGTAGGAAACGGCTCCGACCAAGGGTCGGAGCCGTTCCTACTGCATCGTAATCTCCTGTTTGGATTCATTTCAGACCGACCAATTTTGATGGAGTAGGTCAGAAATGAATACAAATAGTATTTCCAAAGGCTTACGAAGGGCTCAGAGAGCCCGTGTGCCCTTCGGAAATGGGCTTGTAATCCCAAGGGCAGCTCTTTCCGCCCGAGGGATTACGATGGCAGATTCCCACAGCCTTTCTGTGCCAGCCTTTCAGACACAGAAAGGCTGTGGTAATCCAACTTTGGGTGTCCCCAGCAGGCCCCCATGGGTGCAAGGCCTCCGGATGGCGGCCTAGGGGGCACCTATGGTGCCCCCCTGTTGATCCCTGCACCCGGTGGCAGGCACCTTGAGGTACCTGCCACGGGGTGCAGGGATGAACTGCACCTCTGCTCTTTACAATGAGAGCATGCATTCCATCCGGAATGCACTTTCCCATTGTAAAGAATAGGATTGCGACCGAACAGTGTTCAATAGCATCCTACTTGCTGGTTTGGGACCGCCGACAGGTCGGTCGGTCCCAGTTCCAGATCAATGTTGGACGGACTCAGGTCCGTCCGACATCGAAATTGGCCCCTAAGTAGTAAGAGTCCTGACAATTGGGTGCCAGTATATTACATCCCGTCTGACTGATTGCAAGTGAAGAAAACTTAGCCATAAATATAAAGTCTTAAGGGATTCTAACAGTATGTCACTAGGGGAAAAAACCATGTAGTTTACTTATTCCCAACATGTTTTGAAAGTGTAAGACTGGATCTAATTGATTTTATTGAAAAGTGAAAAACGGGAATCTTAGAAAATATTAGGAAAGGTTACATTTTTGTAGAGTTGTGTTGGGAGTTGTATAAGCCCTATTTCATCATTACAGTTTACTCAAGCTATGCCATGTTAGGGTATTCTTCCAAATATCACACTAACCTTAGCAGACTTGGAAACATTGTCAGGTCCTTCACTAGATCTGGCTTTCTTAAAGGGATCTTCATTGCACATTTGACTGACGTATGGTTGCTGCACCTGCACAATGCAGATATATTGAACACTGATATTAAAAATGTTAATTTCATGCACTCAATAATTTAATTTACTTCCAAAATACTTCCATGACTAAATTAAATGAAACTAGTGTCGTATCAATAGGACAAGACAATTTGCTCACAGGAAGCTGGCAAACACTTGTATTATTGTAGGCATCAATGTATGAGGTTTTCAATATTCATAAATAAAATTCCCAGAGGAACATATGCCACCAGTTTCTTTAAGTCAAATTGAAAGTAAGCCTTTGATTCACTGTCTCTACATAGACAGATATGGACGTTATTCGACGAGAGTTCATTGTAATTCACTACAGTACACATCACAAGACAACAACAGGTTTTAGACAGGAAATCAGAAAGGATCTATCAATAGCTGGGGTGAAGAGTGGGTTAAAAAAATATCTTGTATTATTTCATTTGGGACCATTAATTATATCATTCAATGTCTCAAGGGCATAAAACATATTTCCTTCTAACTGTGTGCATGCAATAATATGCTGGGGGTGAAGAATTCTCCCTTTCTCTGTGCCTCCCTTGAGTCATAGGCCCAAACACACATCTTACCCCATGTTTAATAGACATTTCAGGCCCCAACAAACAACCCTCCCAGACACAGCACTCACAGATTGTCCAATGCCCCCCTTTTGTTCTTGGACTGAACCATCCTCAAGGGATTTAAGGTTTCAAAGTGATACACAGTTCTTGTTCAGCTGTCCCATACTTACCGGCATCCAGCTAGGAGCTAGTACTATATTACTTAGCCTGTTCTGTTCTCTTTCAGGTCTTCTTTTGACAGCAGGTGCCTGGAAAATCAAAAGAAGGGCAAACATTAACGGCCAAACTACACTGCATTTGGTACAACCATGGCAACCAAAAAAAACACAACACAGCAGTGTTATTGTGAACAGAGAAATACAAGACACAAATAGTAATACAATGTGCAATGTCTGCCATTTGCAAGTTCCTTATTGTTACACATAGCACCAACTAGAGCAGAGCAGACTTTCTCAGCATCAAGCTCTAAAAATAGATTCCGTACCTACAACAATAAACCAAGTTGTTGATAAGCTCTGAGGCTGCTTTCTTTCGTAAGGATGGTCGCAAGACCTATATTGAATTACAAATGATCTAATTAACCAACAAGTTCACTGATGCCACACCTATTTTCTGAATGGATTGGAACAAAATGAAAAGTGATGAAAGGAATTATTTAGATAATCAAAGGAGCTTGCTGGTATCTGACTTGAGTAGCATAGTGGCCAAAAACTGATGGGCTACAATGTGGCCCTCAGTAATCACTAGGGAATGAGCATTTTACCCACCACATTTTGTTTTTTAATTGAGACACCTGAGGTGAGATGGGAATGCACAGACATGGGTCTCATGTTCCTTATCTCACCGATCTCAAGCTACACCTCACTGAGAAGGCCAAAGACTGAAACTTGGAGGTTACCTGTGATCCAATCTTGATGACACCTGGCATACCAGTTTGGCCTGGACAAACATGACTCCAGGAACAATGTATCTCTTCTGATATATTCTTTGAACACTTGGACTGATCTGTTCACTTGAAGCAAAGTTACAAAATACCATATTTTCAGAAATGGGTAGTTTGAAGACTCCACTCATATCATTGAAAGGGTATGAATATATGGTTGCCTTAGTAAAGAGGTCTTCTAGGAAGGTCTTGAGAATGCCTCCTACAAAAAACCACTGCATTTAGTTAGCTTGTCCCATGTATCTCCTGGAGGTTTAAAGCCTGGATGTTGGCCATTCTGCCACACTGAGAACCTATTTTCTCTAATCTTAGAGAATATATTAAACAACTCTTTTTTGGATAATTGAGTTTTGCTGTTTTAGAAATTTGAATAATCTCTGAGCCATCTTAAAATGTTGTTAACCTTTACCTGGCTACAGTCTTCTTCTCAATATCACACAAATCTCAGGAAGCTTGGAAAATATATCAGGTTCACTGACAGATGGTGTTTTGTATGCTCCACTGACATCTGCTTTCTGCACCTAAACAGTGTACACAAGTTGAGCAATTGATATCAAAAACTTTAATTTCATGCTTTTGATATTTTTGATATAATTCTTCCTTGAAATGCTAGCCAAAGGTGGCAATTGTATGTGTATCACAGTAAGAACATTATGTTTCTTTAAGACACAGCCAAAACTTGATTTGATTCACTGGGAGCACATAAATGAATACAGACATCCTTGAAAGAGAGTGAAATAGAAATAAGCTACAATAAAAATACCATAATGCCTTACAGATAACTGAGGTTTTCTGACAGAATGTGAGGAAGTATATATCAGTAGTTAGTGTGAATTCCATTTTCATTGAGACATTTTGCCCCATTTCATTTAGAACCATTAATTGTTTCTTTTTATTTTTAAAAGCGGAAGATCATTTCCCTCTAATTGTCAAGGAAACTCACTGACTCCTTGCCTTCTTTGTTTCCAGGAGTCCAAACATGAACCTTAGGTGCCACAGCCTTATGGGACAATTATGCACACTCCTTCAAACCCAACACATGTTCCATGCCCCATGTATCTCTTATCTCGACTGAGTTTTTGAACATTTAAAAAGATCCTTTGCTGTTCCTACCATTGTACAGATAGTCCCAGACTTACCGGAATCCTCTTTGGGGCCAGGGTTATATTTATGTGCCTCATCTGCATTCTTTCTGGTCTCCCCTACACTGCATATACCTGTAAAATCAAAAAGCAAACAAAACATGGGGTCAGAATTGGTACATGGAATGTGAAGCCATGCCAGTGCAGAGCAAGCAAGGCATTTTGGGTTTAATGTGAACTGAGACCAATCGGAGTCATATAAATGGACAAATGGATATGTGATGGGCAATCTGTACTTTTTCAGTATGCTTTACTCCTGCAGTTAGCAACAATCAGAGGAATCATCCACAGCATCAAGTTATAAATATAAACCTAACACCAACAACAAGACTTTACGAAATCCTGACTAAGCTCAAGCAATCTTGTATTCTTACCTACAGCTAGTCCAGAGACTTACATTTAACCCGTTTGCTGCGTGCGTCGGCCAACGGCCGTCGCGAGCACTACTTTGGTAGTGCTGCGCACGTCCGTTGGCCGACGCGGCCCCGCCCATTTAATAGAACGTTCCGCACTGGCGCGGAACGTTCGGAGCAGCAAACGGGTTAATTACAGTTCAATTCAAGTCTGTTTATTTCGGATATAAAATCTATAAAACAATGATAAAAAAGTACTGTACAGTTTAGCCATCTGTCAGATGGATTGTCATGTGAAGAACTAAAATAAGGACAAAAAAACATGTTAAAAAGATACCTGCACTAAAAAGCATATAAAGTGTGTTTGTGCAATTTAACTCATCAAAAGTAAAACATCCCATTCAATTCCAAAAGTGCATGTGCAGGGATGTACAGAAACCAACAAGAGTGGAACGAGCACAATGTAAGTCCGTTTTTATATAGCGCAGCTACTCACCCTTACGGGTCTCAAGGCGCTGGGGGCCGTAGTGGAAATTAAGTGAGCTATTGCCCAGAGTCACACGGTGCTGAGCTGAGCTGCCGCCGGAGCCAGGGATCGAACCGTGAACCTTGTGCTCCGAAGTCAGCTGCCCTGGCCGCTGCACCACACCTCTTCACTGTCACAATGCAATCTCTAAACAGACACCTCCCTTAGCTAAGCATTAGTCAACTAAATATCACTGAGGCATTTAAAAAACATTGCAATTAAAAAAATAGTAATGCTTTTTAAAACCAAAACAAGATCAGGATGCAATAGTAGAAACACTCTTTTCGATCAGCAATGATCATTACGAATAAGCCATGCTGCATAGAGGAATTTAGCGACAGCAATAACAACCACTTTGTTAGTGTCAGAGCGCAAAACTGTTAGTGCAATTACGTATTGCCTAAAGCCCAGAAGCTTGCACACTGGTTTTAACCATTTTCCACAGTGGCGCCTATAGGCTCTACAAAAAAACACAATGTGATACAGAGTTTCAGCCTCAAGTTTCCATGCCAAACATCTGCTTTTTCTACAACACTTCTTGCCCCACTATACACAGAAACAGAGTAAGGGTATGATACCATATCTACCTTTGAGATAAAGCTGCTTGGCAAAACAACCATGAATCATATCAAGAAAAGGTTCATATACAGGGGTTACTTTGAGATTCAGAAAAGTGTCAGTCAAGCTACCCATGTAAACTTTCTTTAATTCAGCCTCCCATAAATATGCATTAAGTTGCTCTTTGATTAATGTTCCTGAAAAGAGGCTTGTTTCGTTAGGGAAGGCAGGCCAATATTATAAAGCATGGTTTTAATATACTCTAGCCAGAGAATTTTCACTTGACATAACAGTTCCCTTAAAAGTAGCCTATACGCCTCCAACTCCTCGGTAGACCAAGGCCTATCCCACTGAAATAGCAGTCTCAACATCAAAGTGTGATTAATCAAGTAGACTACTGCGTCCAAGATTTGAGGGAGTCGCTGAGAAACTTTGCAGGAGGCAAATTACCTTCCTGATGAACCTATTTTCATCCCTTTCAAGTTAGGCTACCTTCTCATACCCCCACAGCTCCGACTCGAACAAGGCTGAGCTTTTTACTTTCACATTGTAGATTTCTAACGCTGGGACTAGTTTTGTCGCCTGACTTTTATTCAGCAACTAAGCCACAACACCTGACTCCTGGTGTACTTTTAAAGTACTCTTACTCATTTGCAAGGAACAGTTTAATTTATTCAACAAACTGACACCCAGATATATAAAATCCTGAACCTGTTCAAAGGGTACCCCTGCACCATGAAACGTGACCTCAAACCTTTATATGGGTTAAAAGTCTTGAACTTAGTATTGCTGATATTTAACTGAAGCCCCCTCTCTCTTCAGATAATGAAAAAACAATTAACTATAGTCTCTAGAGCTCACTGGGTTTTAGGAATTAAGAGTGTGTCGTCTGCGAACAAAAGGGTAAGAATTTTATGAGTTCCCATTTTTGGGGCATCATTACTAGGGTAGTCCCGAAACTTTGCTAAATCATTGATATACATTATAAATAGAGTCGGAACCAGAACACATCCCTCGCAGACTCCCATCTTAATCTTAAACGGGTCAGCTAACTTGCCATTGTTTCCATATCTAGCTCGGGCAAAATTGGATACATACAATCTTATTATAACTGACAAAAGATCAACTGCCTCAGGATTTCCAAAGTTTTGCCCTGGGGATCGAATCAAAAGCTGATTTCAGATCCTTAAAAACCACAGACAGGTGGCCCTTATCCAACACTATGGTTTACCAATACATAGTGCATAGACAAAATATTTGGTACACTGTACTAATCTTTTGTCAGAAACCCGCCTGCAGATCTGATAATATACAGTTCTCATGTGCCCACTCCGACAATTTACCCAAAACTAGGCAACAGAGTAGTTTCTGTGAAGCGTCAATCAAATTGATAGGCTTGTAATTACAGGGATCGTCCCAACAGCGCTTCTTAAATAATGGAACGAATTCTGCATCCTTCCAAGATCTAGGTATGTGCGAGACCACCTTCCAGAATAGAAAGAAATACCAGGTAAAAATATGGGCCTCAAATTAGAGGTTCTGCTACATAAGGATCCCCAGGGATACAATCAGGACCAAGTGCCTTCCCTGGGACTATCGCCTTGAAAACCTCAAGGATCTCTTTAAGAGAGAGGTCCACAGGACTTTCTAATGAATAGGCCAATAAAGGCCCTGAAGTTGTCTTTGGAGTGGGGAATAATCTTGTCGACACACAGACTCTTAAAGTGCCTCACCAACACCTTCGAATTTTGACACCAGATGCAATCTGTCAGCTTCTAACTACTAACTTTACTACTACTAAATGCCTTCTGTGAATACCAAAAGTAGTAAGTTTAGGATTTTATCTCAGTTTAGTAGTAGTAAGTTAGTAGTCCTAACTTTACTACTACTAAATGCCTTCTGTGAATACCAAAAGTAGTAAGTTTAGGATTTTATCTCAGTTTAGTAGTAGTAAAGTTAGTAGTCCTAACTTTACTACTACTAAATGCCTTCTGTGAATACCAAAAGTAGTAAGTTTAGGATTTTATCTCAGATTAGTTCTGTGAATCGGCCCCTAAGAGTTCAAACAGGAATTCAGGAAGCACATAATGTGTTTTCTTAACCAGACATGTTAAGCAATTTCATTCTGGCTCATGAATTGTTTAGGCCTTAGTTTCAAGAACATAACTACATTTCTTTATAATAATGGGCATTCTTCTGCTGGGCACTCTCTCATGACGTATCCTGTGTTTCCTCGGTTCTAAGCACACGTCCCTTATCACAAGATCCCAAGACATGTGGAAGACAAACACACAACACATCTAAAGATCAAACATTTTCCGTTTGCCTCTTTGCCTCCTGTTGAAGGAGGTTTATTTGTAGGGGCAGGAAGGTACCTACAACTAGCAATAACACCACAGTCACACATTAGGCCCAGTCAAGTCTCAATAAATTAATCCTTGCTCAACCCTTGGTAGCTTAGCTGCAAGTAGACAGGCTTAACTTAGGAGACAGGTTTGTGAAGCATTTAAAAACACCTATACAGTAAATAAGTGAGACACAACACACACTAAAAATACAACACCTATCTATAAAAATAGGAAATGTTTTTATGATTAAAATGACACTAAAAATGACAAGAGTCCAATGTAGGGAAGTGGCGTTATGAATTTTTTAAGATTAAAAGTAAACCTATTGCTTAGAAGCAAATAGCACTCAAAGGGTTAAAAAAGGTTGTGCTGGACCATGAAAAGGTCTAGAGTTCAGGCCACCCATTGTGTGCAGCAGGTGAAGTCCTTTAGAGTGCAGTCCTCTTGTGGTGCAGACCAGGAGTTGAGCAAGGCAGTCCTTCCTCTCTTGACATTTCCAGGCAAGGATCTGAGTTGCTGGGCAGCCCCCCATAGTTATCCAGGTTTCTGAGCTGGTAGGAAGATGTATACCTCTGACCAATGGGGTGCAGGTTGCCACCCTCTGGTATGACAACTTCCTTAGAAGTGTGGCATATTTTTGTCCCAGATAGCACTGTTCCACAAAAATCAAAATGGAGAAAATATCTCCTGGAGATTAAGGTCTGGCTAACCCAACCCACAGGTGTGGCTAACTTTTTCCTACACTCCCCTTCAAGCACCTCTCCTAATTCAATTACAGGGGCTACCATCTGATTGAGGGGGGGCATGAAGTGGGGGTGGGCCTAGTTCTTGTACTCACTGTCTTTCTCCCTTTCAAGACCAGTTTGGCTAAACAGCCCCCTTCCTGTCCTGGTATCTCCTCCCATAAGATTTCTCCTTTGTCTCAGCCCAGACCACTTCACACCTCATCAAAGCAGCTTGGCTCAGCCTGTCAAAGGATGGCCAAACAGAAGAGTCTGCTACGGGGCTGATTTTAGGTAACTTTAGGAAAGCAGTTCTAAAACTACTTTCCTTTAATAAGTATAATACATCTAACCGTGGAAAGTTGCTGGATGTATTGTAAATATTATTTTCATATTTTGTATGAATTTTTAGCTCATTCCTTTCAAAAGTTAGGCTTTATTAAAGTTTAATAAGGCCTTCCCATGTTTGCCTATGGAGCTAATGTACTACAATGGGTAAAAAAGAATCTGACAGTTTTTCCCTCACCAGGGCATATAAAACATAGTTTATATTCTCCCTGCTTATACTACAATGCATCCTACCTTGGGGCACCTAGGGTAGATCTTAGGGGTGACGTATATGTAAAAATAAGGTAGTTTAAGTCTTTGGAAGTACGTTTAAGTCCAAAGTCGAATATGGACATCGTTTTATTTTAAAAGTGGCCTGCAAAGCAAGGTTGGCTTTAAAATGACAGCAGGCCCCACAGACGTGCACGCTTAAGTGCATTAAATCTACTGGGCCCCTAAACCTGCATGCCCTACCATATACTAGGGATTTATAGGTAGGTTATCAGTACCAATTGTATTTATACCTAATTACCATGTACCTTTTACAAAGAGCACTGACCCTGGGCCTGGTTAGCAGTGTCCAGGACACAATCAGAGTCAGAAAACACCAGTATAGATCAAAAATGGGGACCAAACACCCAGCTCCCCTGAGACATTGAGATAAATAGCGGCAACATGGATCCGGTACGCTTTCTGCTCCCACATCCACCTTAGGGCTAGTGCCAATTTGCCTTTCTTATTCCAGTTTCTCCCTGGTTTTGCCTTATACGCGCCTGTCTTTAAAAAAAAGGACAACTGCTCATGTCATTGTCACTGCATGAATGGCACAGCCACACAAATCCAAAACCACAAGGCAGAGTGGCTGTACTCTAATTAAAAATTAGGCCACAAACAAGACACAAGATGTAATGCAACATGCATCCTATTTCGTCTGAGAGTCTTTAAATTATGACTCCTGAACTCTGAAGGTGATATCGCCAGGCATTCTGATAGGATCCCAGTTCCTGCCAGACTCCTAAAAGGAAAACTGCTAACCATACTGTTACTAGTCGCAAGCTATCCATTGTGGCATCCTGGAGTAAGGTCAGTTATTCACATTAAATATAGCATATCAAAACAATGCAATAGATTGTCTATTCAATTTTAGCAGTGCACCATTCCCGTTAACTAAGGTCCGGAATTAGAGTTCAGTGGACAGGTTACTCTGTCACAAACATGAAAGATATTGCATTGGCCGTATGTGACATTGGATATAATGCACTTGTAATAAGGCGGACAGGATATCTGTCATGTTTGTGATGGAGTAACCCTTCTGCCTAACTCAAAAATATGCCATAAAAATGGAAAATTCAAAGTCGCCTAATAAATAAAGAAATAAAGAGGTCATAGGTCATAGCCTGTTAGAGAAGCTCAAAGAAGTCAAATAGTAATTTAAGCTCCATTTAAATAAAATGCTCAATTGTGGGGTTTCTTTTGGTTTTATCATTGCTCTGAGGTTCCTTTCTAAGCAGACTTAATGCATTCCAATCAGCATCTATTGAATACTAAATGCTATACGTGACTATTACTGGAGAGTGGTCAGAGAGTTATTAAGACACTCAAACGCAGTATCACACTATTATAATGTAAAGTTCCAATCTGTCATGGAAAAAATCAACTGGTTTATTTTCAGAATCATAACTAATCATTATTTTGGAATTTCTGAATAGTTTGGATTGAATATCAACATCTTAGCCACCATCACCATCATCATGATCACAGCTCTGGGTGTTATTCTGTGGTCTGATGCTGTCTGTAGCAGCGCACAGTTCAGTTAACTTTGTTATGTAATGGTCAATGAACATTGAATAGGCTTTGCCTCATGCTGGATAGCTCACACCAGTATATTAATTTAAAGCACAATATATAGAACTGTTTTGAAAGCTATGGAGGGATTTTTGAGTATTATCCAAGTGCAGTTCTTTTCATGTAGACATATTGTACCTTAAATGCTTAGTTTTGGGTGGGCCTGTAAGAATCAAATTGTTCAAAATCAGAAACACCAGAGTATTGGTGTGAATCGATGTGTAACAAATTACTACCTTTATTTAGGAAGCTTGGCTATGAGTTTATATGATTATTGATATACGATTGAGAATTTTGGAGTGCAACTGTTCTTATGTTCGCAGCAGTTCCTTCAAGGACCTATTTACTTAAAACAGTCTATGGGGCTAAATTAATTTAAAACCAGCTTGTCTATTTAGAAAGGCACTGAGTAGATGCACTGAGTAGATGCAACATAAAACTCTATTTTAAGAAACAAGTCATTGCACATCACTCTGAATATGCAAGATATTTGCACAGGTTGGAAGACAAATAATCCTCTTGACAATTTCCCTAACAACTGGCATTATTTTCCAAATAAATGGTAACTTTATCTGCACTACATGGATCAACTGGTATTTATTTTTTAACACAAACAAACCTTTCCCTTAAATTTACAAGCAGATCTATTAACCACATGAGATGTCCTACGGTAGAGATTATTATGGAGTGCTCTAATTTCTACCTCTTGAACATTTGATTACCTTATCTGATCACCTTCCCACACAGGGTTAACCAGCACAAAATCACATTGACTAGCAGTGCTGGTTGAATTTATCATCACCAACATTTCCAAATTACATAGCTTTCTTTACTTCTTGCAACTCGGCATCCAAAATAAAAATTACAGTGACAGCGCACTGTAGAAAGAATATTTTGCACCGGTCTTTTGGCTCAAACGTTAGTGCAAATGGAGGTGAAACATTTTTTTCACAGCAAAGCAATGCATTTTAACAGGACATTTCAACCCATTTTCCTGTACACTCTTGTTATGTACTTTAGTTGCTATGTTATCTTTCAGATGACGATGTTCTATTTAGAATATGGACCATCAAGGCTACCACAACACACAACAACTCTACACCTCTTCCCCTCTTCATGTTATGATGTGAATTTAATGTATTGAACAACATTGTAGAATCTTAAATCTTCAACGATGATTCTGATAGACGTATTACAATAGACAAATCATTTGAATTTCCTAGATAAAGTGTACTGTTAGTGGGAAATAAATTTAAGATAAAAAAATTCCCTGTCTTAGAAATGACAATAGTTGTTGTTGAAGACCTGTCCGTGTAATTAATGAAAGTGTTCATGTAATTAATACACAACTTTTCAGTGGATAAATACAGTTGAATCCACTAATGTAAACCTATACATATATGTCAAGCATAAAGAGACATTAAAAACCTGTAGACTTAAAAGCTGAATGATTTATGACTCTTGGAATAAAATATGAGTTGTGCATAGAGAGTGAATAAGTGGGATTTTTATAATGAAGATGGTATTCTTTCTCTCTCAGCATTGGCTGAAAAATATCTTCAACCAAGAACTGAATTTTTAAAGTTTTTAGAGATCCGAGATTTCCTACAGAGGAAATGGAAACAGATGGTAGTAACGCAAAATCCTCTGGTCAAGGCAATTAGACAGAAGGATCGGATTGGTCGTTTATATAATTGTCTGGTGGAAACACAACAGGATGATTTGGAGGCTCAAAATCTTAAATGGAATAACCTGTTGGGTCAACTGGGGGAAATTGTGGAAGAATCTATTGAGATATCTTAGGAAATCTTGACCCCTTCTAGTTTAAAAGGACAGCACCTTAAAGCTATTTTTTATCTGTACTATACTGCTAAAATGTGCAAATGCGGGGGGGGCGAATAACGGTAAATGTTTCCGTTGTAGGGCGGAAAAGGCAGATATCCTCCATATGTTTTTACCTTTGTTCAATTAAGTTAGTTACTGGGGCGAATGGAAGTTTTAACAGTGGTAACAGGTATAGAAGTGAATATCACACCTATTATGATAATATTGGGCCTAGGGGAAGGGCTGATGACTGGACGGGGACAGAGCAATTTAGGTATCTGATATTCATGGCTACAGCAGTTGCCAAACTCTGTATAGCTTCCTTATGGGTGCATAAGGAACCTCCCACTTTCGAGATGTGGAGAGCTAGATTTTATGCCATTTTTTATCTTCAACATAGTTTGTATTCCCTCAAAGGGCCACATAGATGAAAAAATTGTGTCTAAGGAACTGGGGTCCAATGATAGATCACATGAGAGAGTAAAGTACTATGTACGCAGTCTATTGTTCATTTATGTTCTTATTATATGATTTATCTTCTCCTTGCATTTTATGTATATGATGAAATTGTGATTTATATTGTACTCTCATGTCATTGATTTTTATACGCTCACATGAATTATAACTGGTTAACTATGACTGGATTGAAATAAAAATAAAAATAAATTTTAAAAAGAGAGTGAACAAGTGGCCATGGGTAGGCATGAAGAAGAGGTCCCTCTTATCTCCCTCTGTAAATCTGCACCCTGGAATTACAGTTACTCGTGGCATTGGTAACTTTGGAGGGAGGAGGTGCAGAATTACTGAGGCGTACTGAGACACTGAAGATTCCATGTGAAATGAGTAATTAACAAGGAAACGAGGATCAAAATGACCAGTTTCCATGGTAATTCCTTATTTCTAAGGGGACCTGCAGCATTCCTTTTGTAATCCCCAGTAACCCAATCCTATGGAGTCATCATAGATTACAAGTGGGACACTGAATGCCCCCTTTGAAGTAAGGAATTACAGGGTAATCGGTAATTCAATTCCTGTTTCTCTGGTAAATTCTCATTTCTCCTGGAGGCTGCACATGCTGCCACCAGTGTTCCCTGTTGAAACACGGCAGATCTAAATTTCTGTTGATATTAATATCCCAGTTCTGTAGTAATTCACCTTACCAGCTGAGTGAGTATTACCCGGAATTTCACAATGAGGCTTTCACTAAATTAAAAAAAGAAGGATATTTTGAACATGAATATGCTTACTTAATAAAGGAAGATGAGCAGGGGATATTATTAAGGCTGTCAAATTTAAGATAATCTGCTTCAGGGATTAAAAGTAGATTTCTAGTCAAATCCTCAACTTGCTGACTTGACACAAATTTAACAAATATAGGTGTAAGTAAAACGTATTTGTTGGGTTCTGTACCTTTTAATACTAGCACATGCCATCATGACTACGGGTTCTATGTTGGAATGGTGGCGTGTGGAATGGTCAGGAGAGCAGTTGGTGTTGTTGAGTGCTCTGAACAGTCGTCTACTTTGGACTTCAATAAAAGTACATTAACTTACCTGACGAGTCCTCTACTTCCTTTCACTGGCGACGACTGGATTCGGATCCTGGACCGGCAGAGCACACTCTTTAAGTGTCGGAGGGTTCCTGTGGTGTTTTTGCTTCACACGCCACCTAACTGGAGCTGGTGGATCTCTTTCCTGTCCCTTTGGATTTGGTGAGCGTTGGTTCCTTCCCCTCCGCAACGTCTGTGGTGACCGCCGTTCTGTTTCCATCGGCGTCTTCTCTTCTGGTGTTTGTTTCTGACTGTTTCCTGCTGAACCCGTCTTGCTGCCTGCTTTCACTCGCTGACCTAAGTTGTCTTTTCCACGTCTGTGTGCCTTTCCGCCCTTCCTGTTTGTTCCGGAGTGGTTTCGGTGCATTTTCAACATGAAAATTAGGCCGACGTGACGTCATTTTCAATGTTGCAGACTCCAGCGAGTAACGGACACTCTGCATCCTAGCAACCACGACACTCACGAACGCGTCCTACTAATAGTGCTGCATTGACCAAATGACTTTGGAGACCAAGGTGCATACAATCACAGTAGACAAGGTTGTTAATAAGAAGGAGATCAAGAGTGACAAACGCAAAACAGAATGTTAAAGGTGTGGTAGCAAGAATCATTTGGGGAATGCTTCTTTCTGTCCTGCTGCTGATAAGTTTTGCGCAAAGTGCAAAAAGAAAGGGCATTTTGCCAAGGTATGCAAATCCAGACCTGCTAACGTCAAAACCTCAACTAAAAAGGTTCTGTCTGTTGATACTATATCCGAAGTGGATTCTAACTCAGACAGTGAGGATGGAAATCAAATTACGATGATATCCAATGCTGGTGAATCTCAGGTTGGAGAGTCTTTGAATGTCGTATGTGATCCTCACAATGCCAGTCTTATGGTGAGTGATCCAGAAGTGTTAAAGCTTCAGCTTACTAGTGTCAGGCGACCATATTGTCAGATTGGTGTAAATGGTAACAATATTTCCATGATGGTTGATTCTGGTTCTTTTTTCACCCTAATTGGCTCTGAGGAATGGAGCGGATTAGTCGGTGTTCCCTTGAGGAAATCCCTGGTTAAACCTGTAGCTTATGGAGGCAAGCCTGTTCAGGTCTTAGGGGAATTTGATTGCTCGCTAACTTTTAAAGGGCACTTTACCCCTGCCACTGTGTATGTGGCGGAAGATGGGTGTTCACTTCTTGGGTGGTTGGAACAGAAAAACCTGGGCATCATTTTAGATCCCAATAGTCCTGAGCAGGTTCTCCTCAAACATGATTTTAAGTCTGTTTTCACTGTGGGGACACATGATTGGAAAGCATCTTTTCCACGTCTTTTTTGCAAAAGCCTTGGCAAATAAAGGGTTTTTCTCACCAGATAATTTTGAAGCAAGGAGTTCAACCTGTCGTGCACAAGGCCAGACGGGTACCTCTTGCCATGATGAAAGAATTATCCCTAGAACTAGAATCCCTTTGCCGCCAAGGCATCATTGAGCCCATAGAAAGCTCTGAGTGGTTGTCCCCTGTGGTTATAGCTCGAAAAGGTAATGGGGCCCTTAGAATGTGCATAGATTTGAGGGACCTAAATGACAGGATATGGGTGGATAGACATCCTCTGCCCAACATCACAGAGATGTTAAGTTCTGTGAAAGATGCAAAAGTTTTTACCACTTTAGACATGTCTTCTGCTTACCATCAGATCACACTCAAGAAAGAATGTTGTCATCTCACATCCTTTGTGACTCCTTCAGGTGATTACAGATTCAAAAGAATGCCTTTTGGCCTTGCATCAGCCTCAGCTGTATTTCAAAGGGTCATGGAGGCGATGTTTTCTGATGTTCCCAATGTCAAAAGACGACATATTGGTTTACGGCAAAGATGTGGGTACTCATGATAAAACTTTGGCCATGGTGTTATCGATTTTAACTCACCAGGGTACCACTTTAAGAGCAGAGAAATGTAAATTTGCAGTGGACGAGGTGGATTACCTGGGATACAAATTGTCTGCCAAGGGGGTTGAACCTAAGGAAGATTTGGAGATAGCCATAAAGAGTTTCCCCACTCCTCAGAACAAGGACCAGCTCCGATCTTTTTTTGGTATGTTAGAATTCTAGGCCAAGTTTATCTCCAACTGCAGTGATAAGACACATAACATGAGGTTGCTTATGAAGAAAAATCAACATTTCCAATGGTCCTCCAATCTAGAGAAGGAATTCCAATTGATAAAATTAGAATTGAGTAATGCTATTCCCTTACAATCTTTTGACACTCATGATCAGTCTATTGTAGTCACAGATGCCAGTCAGTATGGTTTGGGTGCCGTGCTTCTCCAAAGAAGAGAGGGAAAGGAGGAAGTAGTGGCTTTTGCCTCTCGCACTTTAAGAGGTGCGGAATCCACCTACTCTGTGGTGGAACGTGAAGCCCTAGCTTGTTGGTGATGTGTGAATTATTTTAGGCAATACTTATGGGGTTTGGAGTTTATCATCTGCATGGACCACAAGCCCTTGGTCAAATTGTTCTCAACTAAGGGTGCCAGTAATGCTACTCCCCGCATTGCCAAGTAGCATTACAGGTTGATGGAAATCCATTTTCAATTGGAGTACATTCCTGGTGTTTAAAACATTTTTGCGGATTGTTTATCCAGATTGCCTCTTTCTAATGAGCAAGCAGGGGAGCAGTTGGAGGATGAATTTTGCATTGTGGCTTCATTGATGGATTCTGGTTTTAATTGTATTTCAGAGGATGGATGGAAGGTTGCGGTTCAAGAGGATGAAACGATTCAACAGGTTATTGACATGCTAGGAAAGGGTTGCATACCTAAGGACGGTGAAGTGAGTTCATTCAAACATGTTTTTCCAGAGTTAAGTATGCATTCGGGCGTTTTGAGAAGAACGGATTTGGTGGTTGTGCCAGTTTCTTTGCAGAACAAGGTTTTGGCTCTGGCCCACGAAGGTCACATGGGTATGAGGGCCATGAAGAGGAGACTCAGAGAAGTTGTTTTGGTGGCCTGGGATGGATTGTGCAATTGAACATTTTGTGAGAGTCTGTATTGCATGCGCTGTCAGCGACAAGTCTCAAGTCACGTTTCCCTGTCCCATTGAGGCGGTGCCTGTTCCTGACAAACCGTGGTTCAAGTTAGGTTTAGACCCATGTATGTTTTGGATGAACGGAACAGGTATGGTTTAGTGGTGGTGGATTATGGTTCTAGGTGGCCTGAAGTGAAATTTGTGAGGTCTGCCAACACTGAAGAGGTTATGGATTTTCTCCAGTCTTTATTTTTAAGGGAAGGTGCTCCAATTGAACTCATCACTGACAATGGGGTGCAGTTCATGTCCAAGGAATTTCAAGGGTTTTTGTGTCATTGGGGCATCAAACACATCACTACTTCATTGTATCATCCCTGCAGCAATGGTTTAGTGGAACGCTGTAACAGGGTCATAAAAGACAGCATTCAATTGTCCATGGCCAATGGTTTGAATTGGGAAAAAGAACTGGTAGATTTGCTCTGGGCTTTGCGTACTACCCCTAATGCTGTTACCAAAGTATCTCCTTTTGCACTACTAAAAGGTAGGTTGGCTTCCACTAAACTGGTCAGACCTTGGATGCCGGATTTAAATGTTCCTAATGTGAAACCCGAGTTAATCAAAGATAATTGTGAGAAAGCTCAGAACAAGTATGTTACCAGCGAGCCAATCAAAGGAAGAAAACAGGCCGTCTTCAAAGCAGGGGATTGGGTTAAAGTGAGACTTCCTGGTTTTGTTGCCAAAGGTCATTCCAAGTTTTCTTGTCCCATGCAGATCATTGCATTGAGAGGCAGATCAGTCAAACTCAGTGATGGGAAATGGTGGAATATGGAGAGGTTGTCCAAACAGAAATTTGTGGGTGACCATAGCATGAGTTCCACTTCCCAAAGTGGACCCAGTTCCACCACTCAAGGTGAGCCCAGTTTCAATGCTTCTGCAAGATAAAGGAGACCTCCTGTTTGGCTCAAGGATTATGCTAGATCTTGATGCACGCTCTTTGTGCACGCTTTTAGTTTATGATCTATGTTAAATGCCATTGCATACTTCCATTTTTTCTTTTGTTTTTTTCTTTTTGTTTGATTTTCTATTGTGTGCATACTGTATAATGATTCTTTTCTCGCTATTGTAAGGGAAGAGATGTGTTGAGTTCTGTACCTTTTAATACTAGCACATGCCACCATGGCTACGGGTTCTATGTTGGAATGGTGGCATGTGGAATGGTCAGGAGAGCAGTTGGTATTGGTGATTGCTCTGACCGGTCTTCTACTTTGGCTTCAATAAAAGTACATTAACTTACCTGACGAGTCCTCTACTTCCTTTCAGTATTTTCATTCGCTTCAAGACTAAGATTAGTTCAGCCCTCTTAGTCATCAAAATGTTGCAGGATGGTAAAGTGTATGACAAGCGAGAGGAATGTTCCATCAAAGTGAGAATAATGTTTTGGGACTGTAACAAAACTGAACAATTCCTTTTTAGGTTTTATATATGTAGATGTCAGACATGGCTAAGTCTGTCAGTTTAAATCAGATATTTTGCTGATCCATCCCGTTGCTTCCAAATTAATGAATGTGGCTTGGAAAAAATATCAGAAAAATGCCCAAACTTTTACAAGCAAGATCGCAAATGTATCAAAGAAAAAAACACTGTCCTGTTGTGAAGAGAGAATTATTGCAACAATATATCTCTGCATTTTTTCACAGTACTGAGGGTCTTAATAAGCTACCAATGTGATTCCTGCAGGGTCTAGAAATAGTATGCACACAACTGGCTTGCCAGATATGATTAATCACACAATTAACTGGGCCTATACCCCAATGGAAGGAATTAATAGTTCTTTAACAGCTGTTCTAATATATGCTTAGAAGCTCTATGACCCTGTCTTTCTCCATCTGAAGTATATACACTTGAGCCCAGAGTGTGCGATCAGGAAACAAAAGCAGGCCTTAGCTATCTTTCCCACACCATAGAGGGTGGAGATGGAGGGCACGAATCAAATACTCTAACAGTAGTTAGGCTTGAACACCTGCCTAAAAGAGTATATGATGATATAGCGTGTGAACTGTCTGTGAAAGGCAGAGTATAGAAATAAATACACCACAACAGTAGCTTAGCTACCACCACTTCAGCCTCCAAGCTAACACATGTCTCTACTTGCCTCATTCTAGAATTCTGAGCCATGACATAATAATGGCTCTATCAGGGTTCTCAGATCATAACACTATGGACCTGACTACGACTTTGGTGGTGTGGGAGCGGGCCAAAGTAGACGACGCCCGCCTGCCAGATTACGAGTCATTTTGTGGTCTGGCAGCCGGGCTGGATGGGGGTCCCCCGGCGGATGCAATTTAAAGGCTCCATTGTGAGCCTTTGAACTGCAGCGCCAAAGGAGCACCAAAGCAAGTTCCTGTACAACATGGACTTTGCAGTCCATGCTGTGCAGGAACTGGCGTGTATGCACACAGGGGGGCACATCATGTGCCCCCATGCATGTATCCCCAGGAGCGGAGGCAACAAGGGGGCCCTGTAGGGCCCCCTTGGTTTCCTTACCATTACACTTTATATGGCAGGCTCACTTTAAAGACTCACAGAGGCACAGCAATTAGAAGAAGGTAAGTCTTTATTCAGATGAATGCCCTGACACCAATACAGCGTGTCGTCTGTTCCAGAAGTCAGCCTCCAACTGTCTCCCCAACCGCTGCCTATGCCCAAGGTTCTACTCCAGAAAGTATGGACATCATAGAACCCTGGGCATATGCGCGCGGCAAGGAAGAGAGCGCGAGGCACACATCTCCTTTTTATCAAACAATAAAGTACAATGTAATCCGTGGAAACAAGGTGAGCTATGCAAGGAGATAAACAGGATAACAATAGTGGCTAAAAAAAGAGAGGGTACAATATGGAGGAGGGTGGGGCTAGGGGTAAGAATAAGCGAGAAGAAAAACCAGAACAGTGCAAGGACAAGATAATTAGATGTCTGTAAATTAATACAACAGTTTCTTGTGAGGAGGGGGAACAAGGGATAGATGGAGTTATTCACACACGAAGTCCCGCAACTTGGCGGGTAATTTGACCTCCCTTCCTCATCTGCTCACGAGGATTTCCCTCCTGGTTCCTTTCTCCTTGTGAGAGTCATTGTGAAAAGAACAGTCTTGTTCAACAGTCTCATCATCCATGCTTTGCATATCTCTCTCCCTACCCGCAATAGGATCATTCTGTACTTCATCCTCAGTATCATCACTGACACAGTAATCCCTGTTATCATTCTGCACAGCGTCTCCACTCTGTACCACCATTCCACCAGAAGATCCACGAACAGCGCATTCAAGGTTACCATTCTCCCTGGCCTCATCATCCAAAAGCCAATCAAAATTAAGGTTGCTAGAAGGCCTGTGGCACACAGAACCCGTTTGGTGTAGCACCGCATTTCCTTCCCCTCTACACAATGACAAAGACGAAAAATGCCACATCTTGCCATCACTTAAAAGAGCCGAATTGCAGAAATGTGTCTCAACCACCATGAGCTGTGAAAAATGACTCTGTCCTTTTTTAACAAAACCACTTTTTTAAACTTTGACTTTGTCACCTATGCGAATGCTGACAGATTTGCATCCATGTTTGGAATCATAATATTTCTTGCTAGTGATTTGAGAGTGTAGGAGTTTCTCCTTAACTCACTCTGAGGACCAAACTGCTTTCTTGGGTGCTAACAACCACTCCACATTATCCTTGGTGATGGGGGTCCTGCCCCTCAATAACACGAAAGGGCTTAAACCTGTAGATTTGCAAGGCGTAACACGGAAAGCCCACAGATTGTGTGTCAATTCTTTCCTCCAACATAGATCATTGTGGTTAGTTATCTGGACGATACCTTTAATGACGCAATTGAACCTCTCTACAGTACCATTTCCAGCTGGGTGGTACAGAGAGGTAGTCTTGTGAGTGTTACCATTATCCTTCATAAATTTCTTGAAATTATCAGAAACAAAAACTCTACGATACCTTTTAGCAATAATGGTCTGATACTCTCCTTCAGATTGTAGGGACAGCACAGGATCTGGGCTATTAGGATCCAATAGTATGCCCAATTTACCTTGATCCATCCAACCAAGTACAGAAGGGCCAACAGCTGACACATATAGTTTTCCCAACATTTCTCTGCCTTTGAATTGAAAACACAGTTCCCTATAACCCAATACATCAATAGGTTCGCCAGTGAACATCTTGGGAGAGATGTCAGGGTTCACTAAATGTTTTCCCATAACAGGTACACATTTTTCCAACCATGCTTTCTTGTTAATTATGGTATATGGTGAACCAGAGTCTGCTACAATGGAGACTTCAACGCCACCAATGGTTAAATCGCACATGGGTTTCCTACTTTTACCCTGCACATTCAGAATTTGCTCATCAACATGTAAGACACACAGATTCATATTTTCATCATCAGAGGAATACGATTCGTCAAGATTTACAGGTTCCACAAATTTCACATTGACATCACTTTTAAACTTGCCTTGACACATTTTGAAAAAATGCCCAATAATACCACATTTAGAACACTTTTGTTTGAGTGCATTTCTTTCCATTCACTAAGTGAAACTTGCTCCCACACCTAAAATATTTCCTGTCCCCACCCAATTTTGTTTTGGAAGTAAAATCTTTCTTAGTAGAATTAGTCTCAGATGGGGTTTAATGAGAAGTGTTTTTTGTGTTCCTGACTCTAGCAACCGTAGTATGCTCATCAACACTAGATTTGTTTTTTTCTTCTGACAAGACAGCTTTAGCACATCTTCTGGTCAATTCAGCACTTTTTACAATGTCAATGACCTCTTGGAGAGAAGATTCCCCTTTAGCCCACAGTTTTTCTTGTATATTACAATATGCAGCTCGCATCACAATTTGATCACGGATAAATTCATCATGTAATGTGCCAAAACGACAAGATAATGCTAAGTTTTTGAGCGCAGCTACGAAATCCTCAACAGATTCCTCCACCCCCAGTTTACGCTGAAAAAATGTAAATCTGTCTACAGCCACGTTAACAGTTGGTTTGAAGTAATTGGAAAGATCCTCTAAAGCATTTGTATACACAATGCCCTGGTCAGCTAGTCTGGGTTTCTTGTTGATGCGATTATAAATTTTCATTCCTTGAGCACCCAAACAATGTAATAATATATTTTTTTCCTATCTGGAGTGAGATCGTCGTCATCGTCGAAAGTGGAGATGTAATTAAAAAAATACTCACGCCATTTCTCTCACTTGAGTGAAGGATCACAGAAGTAGGTATAAAAGGTTGCAGAGGAGAAAGATTCCAAATGTTCCCTGAAGCCATTATCAAAGGAAATGAAGGAGAGGAGTTGAGTGAAAAACAATATGAGATAAAGGCAACCTAAAATCAGGAGGATAAGAGGAGAAAAAAAATACACAACACAATATAAGTACAATGTACTGTAACCTATAATGTAAGTACTTACATAAAACCAGGGCAGTAAATGCACAAGTAAGTTAGCACATCGCTGAAGAAATACCGCGTGCGCCTAAAAGAAAATGCAGGAGCAGTGATGTAGCACTTGCAAATGCGCACATTAGTGAGCGCATCACTGGAGTGAAAAGCAAAGATATGCCGATGTGAAAGACAACACACTAGCAGTACTGGAGAGATGTAGCACTTGCACTTAGGATGAGAGTAAATTTAAATCACAGCAGAATTATGGAGAAGTGCACGTAAGTGAGCGCATCACTGAGGAGAATAGCACTAGCGCAATGAATAAAAGTAGAGTGCAAATCCCAGCAGAATTATAGTAGATGCATGTGTAAGTGAGCGCACCACTGATGTGAAAGCATGAATGCCAGGAGGTAATACAGTATGTTACATAAGATGGCCACCAAGCGTGGGGACGTCGACCAATTCATAATTGCGGCAACGTACGCTGCGTTCCACTGACATCACCGGGGCTGCTCACATGCGCAACTCAGCCTGTGAAGATGAGGTATTCAAAGGAAAGCCGAGCACAGCAGCAGGGAACCCCACAGAAGCATGGGCAATCAGGCAAAGCAGTGCAGAGTCTCACCAGAGTAGACGTCGCGGCAGCGGAAGGTGAAGTAGGCAACACCAAAAACAGCAGGAATCGCGACAGGAACAGATGCACAGCGGCAAAGTGGAAAGCAAGCAACCAGCGTAGACCTCACCGCAACAAACGCCAAGGCAGGGGAAGGCGAGGTGACATGCGTCTGTCACTGCAGGAATCGGACGAAGTAGTTGGCCTCCCACAACAGGAGTCGGATGAAGCAGAGAAGAAATCGCGGGTCCAGGGTGGCGTCCGGGGAAAGACAATTGTCGCCAACATTGTAAAGACTCACAGAGGCAGAGCAATTGGAAGAAGGTAAGTCTTTATTCAGAGGAATGCCCTGACACCAATACAGCGTGTCATCTGTTCCAGACGTCAGCCTCCAACTGTCTCCCCAACCGCTGCCAATGCCCAAGGTTCTACTCCAGAATGTATGGGCGTTATAGAACCCTGAGCATATGGGCGCGGCAAGGAAGAGAGAGCGAGGCACACAGTAAAACACAACACTCACTGCCATGAAAAGGGTAGCAGTGAGGAAAGCTGTAAAATGCTTCAGGTCTAAACTTAGACTTCAGATCTAACTTAAACTTCAGATCTAAAGTTAGACTTCAGGTCTTAACTTAGACTTCATGTCTAAGTTTACCTTTGTAAATCGGGGCAGAATGTTCAAGATTTATAACATTAATCTCCTTGATTCAGCACTTCAACAAGGGGCCCCTACTATCATTAAATATGGGGTTGCATAATTAACAGCCTTGCATCTGGGGACCATTAGGTAGGCCAACAGAGTATTAGTAGCAGGTATCCAAATTGCACTAATAGGTAAAAATATAGAAAGCTCAAATTGGGACAATCCTGAAAGTGGGTTCCAATGGGTGGAAAGATGGAGTGACACTTAGAGCCTTACGAGGTCCATGTTATCTCCCACAGTAAATCTGCACCCTGAAATTACAAATAGTGGTGCCATTGATAGCTTTGGAGGTTAGGGAGGCAGAATTCAAATTCAAATTCAAAACAAGCTTTATTCGATTTAAAAATATAAATCATAAAAGCACATTATATCACATATTATTAAAAGGAACAGATCAGCATAATATAAAATTATTAAAAAATATTATGAATACCATACATTAAAAAGACAGGTTCATATTCCACAATGTTTTCATGTATCTAATTATGCATTTCAAGTAGATAGCTAAAGGGCTAGTAAACAATTCATACTGTAAAAGTTGTAGCGTTAAAAATGCTGGGCGGCATTGCCTCAAGCCTAATGCCTTTAGAATGGGTACAATCCATCTGTTTCTTGGGACAGTGTAGAATTTACAAAATAAAAGAATGTGATTGTAAGGATATATCACCACATGGGCATAGGCCCAAAATTCTAGACCAGTCATTCATGACTAGAAAGCTTCTTAGTCTTTGAAAGTTCCCCAGACGAAAACGGGTCAACATCATCCTATCCTAACCCCCGGTTACATTTACAAGATATGGCTGGATACCGTGACTTATTAATAACATCTGATTTTCCTTGACAGTGGGCTTTACAATTTCATTTGAGAATCTGATTGTCTCCAAGTGGATTAGACAGTCAGCTTTCAAGGTTTTTCTTGGAATTGTAATAATGCTACCCGGATTGTCAAAATATTCGGGATGCCCAATGTCTAACATAAAGTTTTTGACATAGTTTAACCAAGGAATACAAAACACACTTTGAAGCTTTAAACAATCATTTAAAATTTCCCGGTTAAAACTAGTATATGTTGTTGACCATATCTTGTGCCATAATAAAATCGGTTGTATCTTAATTAGATCAGATATAAATGGCATCCCTAGCTCTGCATGGCAAATATAGGTGGCAGTACTATTCGGAACTGCTAGTAGGTACCTAAAAAAGGCATTCTCAATTAATTGCAGAAGCTGAGAATCAGCTTCCCCCAAATGCCGGCACCATACATAGCAGTTGTAACACACTTAGCCTTATAGATTTGCATTAATTCCACAACCGGCCTACTACCCAGTTTTCTAGCAAAGTTAGCTAGTGCGGCTGTGGCTTTAGAAAATAACAATTTTCTTGCTAAAACAGCATGTGACCAAGTCCCCTTTGATAAAAAAGGATACCCAAATAAGAAAATCTGTTAATAAACTCAACCTTGTTATTATTGATAAAAATGTCTCGGCATTTTGCACTATTTGTTCCGCATTTCATTATGAACGTTTTTGAAGTGTTTACTTGCAGGCCCAGATTATGCATAAAAGTTGAAAAACTGGACACTACTCTTTGTAGCCCGAGTTGAGTACGTGACTTTAAAACAGTGTCATCTGCATACAATAAGGGTGGGATTGGATGCTTATCAATGTATGTCAGATACTGACACTGGCTAACTATAACTTGACCGAGACTGTTAATATACAAAGTAAAAAGGAAGGGGCCAGAACACATCCTTGTCTTACCCCTTTCCTTATAGGAAACTTAACAGTACAGTCTCCCATATTTCCATACCGGACCCTGGCAGGGGCTTCTCAATATAGCTGCCTCATGAAGTTAATGAGTGGAATTTCCACCCCCATTTCCTCTAGGATACTCCAGAGTTTATCATGTCTGACGCAGTCAAACTCGGAACTAGGACCTGAGAAGGCCAGATATAACTTCCCGTGCTTGGCCCGCATGTATTTGCCCAGGATGATGTTTAAATTTAGTCCCTGTTCGATCGTACCTAAGCCCTGTCGGAAACCATATTGTAATTCAATGATCACACCAGTGTCTTCGGCCCATATCTGCAATCTATTCAATAAAATACAACCAGACACTTTAACAAAAGAGTCTAATAGAGAAATTGGTCGGTAACATATAGGATTGTTGCAGTCTCCCTTCTTAAAAATTGGGACCAGGATCGATTTTGACCAAGAAGGAATGAACCCATGATGACAACATGCTGTCAATACTAGGGTTAGTAGCGGGCCCCAAAGGGGTAAATTTGACTTATATAGGTCCACAGGGACACCATCCGGACCTAGAGCTTTACCACCCGCACTTGCATTTATAGCACAGATAACTTCGTCCAATGTAAAGTGGACATCTACTGGGTAGAGATTGGATAATTCTAACACCAGGGGTTGACTGGGCACGGCCGGTGATACCACCTGGTCTTTATCATTATACACAGATGAAAAATGGTCCACCCATTGGTCCTCGCCAATAGTTAACTCTATTGATGGTAAATCTCTAGGGGCTAAAAAAAAGGTGCATTAACTGCCTTCCAGAAGCGTGTATTGTCTCTAAGTATAGAGGCTTCATGCAATGCCCGCCAAGATTCAGCTCTCAGGGCGTCCTTACGTCCTTTAAGGGCACATCTATATGCCCTTCTGGCCATCTTAATTTCCGTCGGATTTCTGACAGATTTATGTAAAACATTTTTCAGGTCTGAATGGGCTTTAGTACATTTAGAATCAAACCATCCCTGCTTATTATTATGTTTTTTTTTATTTTCCACAAATAGTTACTCTTGACCTCTAAAGTAATTAACCTAAAGGAATTCAGGACTTCCACATGAGAAGCAGTCTCATCGAGACAGACTGAAAAATCTGATTCACATTTGGTTAAAAGTGTCTTTGTGAATTCAGTAGGTTCCACTTTAAGCCAGCGCAATGAGTATCCGTTATTTTTATTCAGGGCGATATTCTGTACTATGTGTTCTGATGTACCCTTTTTGTTTAACACATTGCATGGAAATTCAAAAGTAATGCTTATAGGGAAATGATCACTCATTGCATTGGTATGAGTCACAAAGTTATTCAGCCTACTTGTATGTCTGTTTGAGATCAAGATATAATCAATAATTTAACACAGCCCTCTGCCATTAAAAGTACCACTAAAGGGGACTGTAGGGAAACACAATTCATTAGCAAATCCGAGATCGAATGAAAACATGATTGTATTTAGATGATCCCCGAATGTTGTATGAAGGAAGTGGACAAAATCAGCTCCGTCATCAGACGTTATTCCACATATACCTCCCCTAGTATGCGAACACAATACGGAATTAAAATCCACTCCCCAGATAACACAAACGTCTTTATCCAGTTCATTCTGTATATTGGTCAGATCGTTCTGTAGTTTTCTCAGGACCCCCACCGTCTGGTCTTTAGGAATATTGTTTTAAAAATTCAACAGGGCAATACAATACTTTTTATCAACATAAAACATCACAATCTTATAAAAAATGACCAATGTCATGAGTTCGATCTTTTTGACATTAACTCGATTGGACACATATGTGCACAAGCCACTGTTATTCCTCCTGTGTGCTGATGCTATCGCTGGAGAATGAAATGCTTTATAACCATTAATATGCAAGGTGTTTTCCAGCCAATTTCTTGCAGACATAGGGGCCGAATCCGATTCGGGCCGGAAAAAATATCGGCCGAATCGGTACGGGATAATAGTCCGACCGACACGTACCGGCGTTGCCCAACCTGGGAAGTACGATGAAATGCATGGGAATCACGACCGACTCGTACGGAACTCAAGGCGAACGACCGACCAGGACGGAAACAAGCTATCCGGCCGGGAAACGACGCAAATCAAACCGACCGACACGCATCAGGAAATAATCCGAACGAAACGTACCCGCGAACTCCGACCCGCGGAGTACGATGCAATGGGTGCAAATTCAGACGGATTCGTACGGAGCACAAGCCGTACGACCGACACGCATACCAAACCCAGCCGAACAAACACAATACTCCGCGACCGACGCGTACGCCGCATATGAAACTGAGCTGAAACACAGCGGGAACGACTCGGAGAGGCGCGCCCGAGACAACTGCAACGTCCTACTCGGTCATAAGAACGACTCCTACATGCACAATAATCACAAATGAAAAAATACAAAAAAAAAGGGCCAAACAAGCAATGACAAAGCCAATAAATAAAGGGGGTGAAAAAAATGGAACAAGGACACTCCCCCAACTCCACCTACATAAAGCCCACAAATCCCTACCATGATCCTTTGCAAATCCCACTGACCTGCCAGCACAGAACACCATCACACAGCAAACACAGACACACACACAGCTCATCCAACACAAAACCCACACACCATTAGCACCTCAACAAATAGCACCCTCACACACACACAGCAAAACCTACACACACACACCCTCACTTTCACACACACACACATCAATCACCACCACCACCACCCATCACCATGCCCCTAAAGAAGAATTCAAAGTTCCTAGATAGTGAATTGGAAGTCATGGTAGACGAGATCCTGAGGGTAGAGCCACAGTTGTTTGGCACATTGGTCCAACAGACCCCCATGTCGCAGAAAACTAAGATGCGGGTGAGGATCGTCGACAGGGTGAACGCACAATCACCATGTTTGCGCACAAAGGAAGACATCCAGAACAGTTGGTATGATGTGCGCAGGAGGGTCAGAGACCTACTCAAGAAGGATTACCTCCTGAGCCAGCACACCGGCAGTGGCCCTCCTGCAAAACCAGTATACCTCAGGCCCTGGGAGGAGAAGGTGCGGGCCATCCTACCACCAGTGAGCGTATATGGACTAACAGACATCCCAGAGCCTGGTGAGTACACAACTAATATACACAATATTGTGTGCCAATACACACACATCACTCTCAAGGGGACAGTCAAACCATCCACCCCTAGCAAATCAACAGCAACCAAAAGATAATCATCCCAAGATGTGTATGTCAGTTAGATAAACACAATACATGCCATCTCATAGTGATATGTAACTGTGTCATGACATGTACAAACCTAACAACAAATAGAGCAAGGCAGTGGCACAAATATAACCAACAAACACTGCCTGATATTTTGCCACCACTAGAACACCACCTCACAGGGAAGCTCACTTAAAGGAAGGAATTCTGTGTATGCTGGTGAAGTTAGTGTAGCCAATAGCATGATGGGAGTTGGAGTCACAGATACTGCTCACCCTCACAATTGGCCCATCAACACCACTCTGAACCATGCTCACATCACAGGGAGTGGATAAGGACTGACAAGATGGCTGACACTGGCTACTGCTGTGGGGAGCACAAGGCCCTGCTGGGAACTGTGCACCAACAAACAGCACAACACCACTGCCTGACATCCCGAAAACCAACTTGCACTCTCTGCAATGCAAGCACATTGCATGGTGGGATATCTGGCTGGCTGGGAAGGAGGACTCACAGCACTGACCATAGTTACAAGCAGCTCACCTCACACACCCCCTCAACACAAACTCCACATAACCCACCTGGGAGAATGCAATGCCTCACATACCAAATGAAGATCCCACAAAGAACCACCACCCTGGGTAATGCTGTGTGAAGCACAGGGACACACCTGGGACTTGTAGCCAAACAAACGCAAGGACAACACTGTCAGCCTTCCTGTCAGCACAGGCACACTACCCCACAGGGAAGCAGAGTCAAAAGGAAGGAAGTACGGGCATGCTGGGAAGGGGGTGTAGGCAATAGCATGATGGGAGTTGGAGTCACAGATACTGCTCACCCTCACAATTGGCCCATCAACACCACTCTGAACCATGCTCACATCACAGGGAGTGGATAAGGACTGACAAGATGGCTGACACTGGCTACTGCTGTGGGGAGCACAAGGCCCTGCTGGGAACTGTGCACCAACAAACAGCACAACACCACTGCCTGACATCCTGAAAGCCAACTTGCACTCTCTGCAATGCAAGCACGTTGCATGGTGGGATATCTGGCTGGCTGGGAAGGAGGACTCACAGCACTGACCATAGTTACAAGCAGCTCACCTCACACACACCCTCAACACAAACTCCACATAACCCACCTGGGAGAATGCAATGCCTCACATACCAAATGAAGATCCCACAAAGAACCACCACCCTGGGTAATGCTGTGTGAAGCACAGGGACACACCTGGGACTTGTAGCCAAACAAACGCAAGGACAACACTGTCAGCCTTCCTGTCAGCACAGGCACACTACCCCACAGGGAAGCAGAGTCAAAAGGAAGGAAGTACGGGCATGCTGGGAAGGGGGGTGTAGGCAATAGCATGATGGGAGTTGGAGTCACAGATACTGCTCACCCTCACAATTGGCCCATCAACATCACTCTGAACCATGCTCACATCACAGGGAGTGGATAAGGACTGACAAGATGGCTGACACTGGCTACTGCTGTGGGGAGCACAAGGCCCTGCTGGGAACTGTGCACCAACAAACAGCACAACACCACTGCCTGACATCCTGAAAGCCAACTTGCACTCTCTGCAATGCAAGCACGTTCCATGGTGGGATATCTGGCTGGCTGGGAAGGAGGACTCACAGCACTGACCATAGTTACAAGCAGCTCACCTCACACACCCCCTCAACACAAACTCCACATAACCCACCTGGGAGAATGCAATGCCTCACATACCAAATGAAGATCCCACAAAGAACCACCACCCTGGGTAATGCTGTGTGAAGCACAGGGACACACCTGGGACTTGTAGCCAAACAAACGCAAGGACAACACTGTCAGCCTTCCTGTCAGCACAGGCACACTACCCCACAGGGAAGCAGAGTCAAAAGGAAGGAAGTACGGGCATGCTGGGAAGGGGGTGTAGGCAATAGCATGATGGGAGTTGGAGTCACAGATACTGCTCACCCTCACAATTGGCCCATCAACACCACTCTGAACCATGCTCACATCACAGGGAGTGGATAAGGACTGACAAGATGGCTGACACTGGCTACTGCTGTGGGGAGCACAAGGCCCTGCTGGGAACTGTGCACCAACAAACAGCACAACACCACTGAATGACATCCTGAGAGTCAACCTGAACCCACTGCAAGGGTGGCATGCTTCATGGTGGGATAACTGGGCAAGGTGGAGAAGGATGGCCGGATGTCCACCAAATACAACCAATGCTGGCCATGCACACACCTCAACATTCATATTGAAATGCCCCAGGTATGCATGACAATGTGCTACACCAATATCAACCTCTTACTGTGACAACTTAGGACAATGCAATGTACATGCCCGCATCCAGAGGTACAGTCACAACTGTCAGGTGTGTGAACCATTGATGTCTGTAAAAACATTACATACAATGTGTGTCTCTTCCAAATACAGGTGACGATGATGGGGACACAGCAGCAGGCGAGGAGGAGTCCCTGTCCCAGGCTCCAAGGGACACAGAGCTCACTGGTGTGGAACAGCCTCTGCCCTCCTCGGATGGCGAAGACCTACCTGGCACCTCCGGTGTGAGTCATCATGCAGCACCAGCTGGACCAACATCTGCAATCACCCCTCCAACAACTGCCAACATACAGACCACCCCCGCCGACACGAACAGACCAAGGACCACCGCTGACAACAGCACAGGGCCCCAGGCCCACCGTGGAGCAACGGATGACAACACCACTAGCAACCCCCAAGTGGGCCTTGGGTCACCTGTGCGTGCCACCGCAGGTCCTGCACGTGTCGCCAGGGGTGGTGGGAGGGGTGGTAGACATAGGTCGCTGCTTGCAGAGGGGTCTGGACTGCATGATGACCCACAACTGGCACGCATCGCTGATGCGTACCAGGATAGCACCGGAGAGGTCAGACAGGTAGTGGGGATCCTCAAGGACATACAACAGCAGCAGGCTGCCCTTCATGCCCGCTTGGACTCCCACATGGCCCGTGTGGAGACACACATGTCGGGCATGGAGTCCAAGTGGGACACATTGCAAGAACTCACAGCGGTGCATAGGGACATATTGACATGCCTCCGCCAGATTAGCACCAACATGGCCACACCTCCCTGTGTGCCCACAACATCTGGTGCTGCAACAACTGACACCGCCACAGGAAAGGAGGAGGACTCTGGCGGAGAGTCCCTTGCACCGCCGCAGCCTGCACGTGAGGGTCCCCCCCAAAGAAGAGGGGTCATCCGAGGAAGGAAAACTGAGAGGTTGATGGCCACGTACATCCCCCAGGAAGCCAACACCTGTTCCGGAAATTCTCCTTTGTGTGCAAACGTTTCACCCTGTCGAATGCAACACTACTTTCCCACATGACATGGGGAGTTCAAGTTGGACTAATGTATCATATGACTGTGGACTTCACTCAGGACATTTCTGCTACCAAGACTTCCAACTCATCTGGGAACTTTGGATCACAATCCCAATGTACAGCACCCACCATCCTGTGCACTATACACACACACATTTCTGTAAATAAAATCACTAGTACACCATACTTGCCACTGTTGTTATTCAAATGTGGATACTGTTATGGTGATGATGTTCTGCTAAATTACACTGTGTATGCTAACTGCTACAGCAAGTACAACACCGTCGTGTGAGTCATGGTGACGTGACACATATGAGGGAGACACACCACTAGGGCCACACAACACAGACACCAGGGCCATCGGACTCATCGCCCACAGTGATGTTGCCAGGAAATACAGTGGAATGCACAGACACCACACCTATTCAGAGTCTGTGTCAACTAGCCCACAGGTGCAGTAAGCAAATGTCAGTCAGATGTGTGACCACAGACAACGTACATCCCAAAGTGAAGCACAGGTTTATTACACATTTGCAACATGTTGTTTCCACTACAAATGCAAGGTTTACCCACGTGGCAGTGGCCACACAGTCAACAAGTGCAGAAGATATGAAGTCCAGGGGTGTGTGGCACATCACTTGTAGGCCAACTACTGCTGCCATCCTGAAAGCTGAATCATGGTGTCGGGGGATCCAAGTTGACCAAAGTACTCAGTAAGCACCCTGTGAAGGACAGACATGACACACAGTTAAAATCACTGTAGAACAGGACAGTACTGCAATACTCATGCCCAATACATGTCACAAGACAACTACACAAAACCAAGTTAGCATATCAAAACTGTTGGGGAGTTCAGACTACCTGGAAGGACACATTGCTGCACGCATCCAGTCAAGTAGCACATGGCCACACTCAAACAGCACCAGAGCACCACCCACACATATCATGCAAACTCACGTCATTCACATTACATCTCCCTGGATACTCACATTCAGCTGAAGAAGTTGGTGATGAGCTGTGTGCGGACATCACCATCATCATCATCATCATCACTGGCATCGTGGTCCAGGCCAGGATCCTCCACTGGTGGCGGACGTTGGTCATTGTCATCCAGGATGAGAGGCAACTCCTTCCGCACTGCCAGGTTGTGTAGCATGCAGCAGACGATGACAATCTTGCACACCTTTGCTGGGGCATATGGGAGGGCCCCTCCTGTCTTGTCCAGACAGCGGAAGCGGCTCTTCAGGAGACCAAAGGTCCACTCTATCACTCTCCTGGTCCGACCATGTGCCTCATTGTAGCGCATCTGGGCTGGTGTCACAGGGTTCCTGAGGGGTGTCAGCAACCACGGCATGTTGGGGTATCCGGAGTCACCTACGGACAGACAAGTGCACATTAGCTGAGTTGGAAAAGTGGGTGGAATACTACAGATCAGAACACACACAATGGTACAAAGTCAGTACACACCGACAAGCCAGGCACGCTGGTTCTGCATCTGTGCCATCATCCTCGGGATGCGACTACTCCTCATCACGTAGGCATCGTGTGCTGAACCAGGGAAATGGGCGCACACATGTGTGATGCTCATATCTGCAAGACATACCACCAGAGCATTGATCGAATGGTAATGTTTACGGTTCCGGTATGCCTGCTCATGTGCCTGTGGTGGTATCAAAGCCACATGTGTCCCATCAATGGAGCCAATGACATGTGGCATCCTCCCCAGGGCATAGAAGTCACTCTTGACGTCAGTGAGTTGTTGACGTGTTGGGAAATAGATGTACTGGTTCAGGCATCTCAACATTGCCTCCAAAACATCGCGTAGCACACGGCTGAACATAGTCTGTGACATCCCACCGGCAGTCGCAACAGTGTGTTGAAAGGTACCGGTGGCAAAGAAGTGTAGAGCTGCCATTACCTTCACCTTGGGGGTCAGCGCCGTAGGGTACGTCCGGCCAGGTTGCAAATGTGGTGCCAAGCGCACTGCCAAATCCTCAATCAGCTGCCTTGTGAAGCGGTACCATCGGATGCTGTCACGTTCCACCATCGTTGCCAGGTCAGGGAATGGTCTATGGACAGCTGGAGCCCTGCAGTGCATAGGTTGAAGGAAGAAAGATTGTCAGTCACCCCACATATGTGCCATTCACCATACTCAATTTCACATGATACATCATTACGTGACACAAGTACTTGATGTGTGTGCCGTTCTGTCGGACATAACTCGCACCTACATGGCCATCATCTAACTTCTCAGTACAACATGTGTGCACAACAGGTACCAGGTTGTGCTATGGGAAACCATTAGGCTGTGTCACAGTACCCATTTACTGCTGTCACGTTCCACACACACACCACAGTGACATGTCTGGACAGATGCGCCACAGGCATCACAGATCATTGACAGGTAGATTCCCAGTGACCCTGTCTTGCCACATGGACACTCGCATGACATGGCGTATCATGTACACGTCAGAAAAACAAACATGACTCCCACAGGTAGTGGCCCCTGTCGCATCCGCAGGACAGACATGGACGCCAGTGACGCACAACATCAAAGTCCATGCACAAACAACGTTGATGTGGAGACTGTCTCCCATCGTGCACATGGAATCAGTGACATCGGAAACACAACATGCACACAGACTGTGGAGGGACATCACTATTGTGGCAATGGGTCATCCTGTGACGTACATGCCTTCCCACATGGGACTCTGGGGGTATGTGACATGTCATACACATACACAACCTGGAAATGTGACCATGCCACATGCTCCAAAATGAACTGTTGCACATCACAGTGGTCATGTGCACAACACACCAAGGACCCTGTCCCCATGAACACATGCACAGCCTGGGTGTGTGGCTGCCCACAAGTGCCACAACAGAAACCACATGTTAACCCCCATACACAGAGAAGGAAATGCAGCCTTACATGCCTCAGGAAACAGTGTGGACTGGGTGTGGTGTTGTAGGTGTGCCCCTGGGTCTCTGGCAGGTATATGTGGCTGGCATCCGTTCACCAGTGACAAGCATGGTGACATATGCGACTGACCTGTACAGGTACGCGTTGTACAGCAATGGACCGATCGGTGTGCCCGGCCGTCCCATTGCATATGATGTGTGCGGGTACGCGTTGTATCCCGAAATACGCGTTGTACAGCAATGGACCGATCGGTGTGCCCGGCCGGCCCATTGCATATGATGTGTGCGGGTATGCGTTGTATCCCGAAATACGCGTTGTACAGCAATGGACCGATCGGTGTGCCCGGCCGGCCCATTGCATATGATGTGTGCGGGTACGCGTTGTATCCCGAAATACGCGTTGTACAGCAATGGACCGATCGGTGTGCCCGGCCGGCCCATTGCATATGATGTGTGCGGGTACGCGTTGTATCCCGAAATACGCGTTGTACAGTAATGGACCGATCGGTGTGCCCGGCCGGCCCATTGCATCTGTTGTGAGCGGGTACGCGTTGAACAGCAATGGACCGATCGGTGTGCCCGGCCGACCCATTGCATCTGTTGTGTGCGGGTACGCGTTGTATCCCGAAATACGCGTTGTACAGCAATGGACCGATCGGTGTGCCCGGCTGGCCCATTGCATATGATGTGTGCGGGTACGCGTTGTATCCCGAAATACGCGTTGTACAGCAATGGACCGATCGGTGTGCCCGGCCGGCCCATTGTGTGAGAAGTTGGCCTGGCATATGCTGTCCACTAATTATAGTGGGCACCTTGCACCAGTCCAAACAACCCCTTATTGGAGATAGGTTAAAGACAACCTTTATTGAAAGCTATCCTAGTGGTAGCTATGGAGAGCAGCCTTCAGGCTAAGTCTTGAAGGAATGTAAAGCAGCTTGTTTTACCAGTCTATAATCTCTTGAGTGATCAAATGAAAGAGCACCACACCAGGTATATATTCAAAATATATGTATTTATTGCTAAACACACCCCTCTAGTCTCTTTATGAGGCTAGAGTTCGAAGTACATAAGTTATTTAAACACAGTAATAGCACAAATACACGTTTGGGCCCTAGGGGCGTACCAAACCATATACCAATAAAGTGGTATAAGAACCACGACTGAGCTAGACACTAGGCCTAGAGCCTCTAGAAGTGCTTGGACCACAAGGAACCACCCAAGGTAGTGACACAGGGGACCCACGGGGACGCGTGCAGTGTAAATACACAGCCGCGAAACGCCGTTAACTTCTATGAAGAAAGTCGCGGTTTGGAAATTAAAGAAAAGGGACACTTAAAGAAGGACTTGGAGCAAACCCTTTGAGAACTAGGTTGTTCTAGAGTCTCTACCCACGGGAGCACCGGAGTACTCTTGTTACCTCACCCAGGGAAGCCGGGTGCATAGGTGCCTTTCGGGGTCGGGTTTCGTCGTCGATTTGAATGGCGATCTGCTGCAAAGTGCTGCTGGCGACCAAGTGAAAAGTGTCCGGGTGGATCCAAAGGTGGATTGGAGATCTGAAGAACCTGAAAGCAGAGGGGACAGAGTCTGGGTCACTAGCCAGTGACCAGGAAGGCGATGAGCAGATGCCCACCGATGTCGAGTGCTTCAGGTAGGTTGACAGTCGTCTTGACTCTTCAGCCACGAGGTCCAGGAGGTGTTTTCGGCAACCAGGAGCAGGATTCGGGCTGGTACACGATGTCTGTCGAGTGCTGAGGTGTCAGCGACCGGATTGGACCCAACAAGCCTTGGCAACGGCAAGTCTCGATGAAGTTGAAGATTGACGATTGTACAGACCAGCAAGGTCTGAGGAACTCACCCAGCAAGGGTAAGTGAGGGCAAGCCTGGAGCAACCAGGGAGCCCAAGAAGAAAAAGATTGGCCTTCGTGAAGGGCTACTAGCCAACGGGCTAGCGACCGCGAAGGAGCCTCGAGATGGTGCACGTGGAGCTGGCTCACAGGACACTCGTGGAGTGGAGGCCAGTGATCTTCGGTGCAGTTGGTGCTGGAGGCTAGGGCTACTCGGAGCCCAAAGCACGACTTCGTGGGAGACCCAGAAGAGGATGCACTAGCAAATGCGTGCGGTGTCCAGGGGTCACGGTTCCACATTACCCACGAAAGCTACGGGCCTCAGCTTTGCTGGGAACTCAGGGCAGCCTCGAGGAAGTCTGGAAATCCACCTCTGGTGATGCAAAGACTTCGGCATCCGACGGGAGCTTAGGCGATGCAGACCGGACAATTGCTTCTTTGGTGCCTGCCAAGCAGGGGAGTCACTCCTTGACCCCAAGGGAGATTCTTCTGTCCTCTAGTCTTGAGTAGAGCGTCGAAGGTCCAGGATTCTGTGTCAGAGTTTCGTCCAGGGATAATCTAAAGTCCTAAGGACTGGGTTCCTATACTTATACTAAGTTTAGGGGTTGGACTTACTCTGTGGCCCCACCTATGGGTGGGTCAGGGCAGAGGGGTGGCTACACCCTTTCCCTTTGTCCAGTTCGCACCAAAGCAGGGGCTGCAAGCCCCTGATCCGGTTTGAACTGGGGTATGCACAGGGACACCAAGTGTGCCCCCAGTGCAGGACTTCAAAGCACCCGAAAGTGCTCCCGCCCAGCCCCAATACACACTATCCTGTCTGGGGAGGTGGTCACACCTCCCTGGGACAGGAAACCTATTGTCCAGGCCTCCCCTGCCGGAGTTTCGTCCAGCAGCAGGAGGCCAGACTTGTGTCTGTGGCAGCAGCATCCATTTTGTGATGCCAGGGCTTTAGAAAGAAGTTACCGGCCAGGCCAGGGTTAACAGGTCTCTCCCTCTAGAAGGGTGGAATGCTACCCCCGCCGCCAGAACTGGCGGGGGGTAGTATTCCAAGATGTTTGACACCAAACACGACATGTTTCGGTGCAGCCATTCCAAAGTTAGCATTTAACGCGAGGTTATAATGCGCTTAAGAGTATATGGTCAGGCTGCACTACAAACAGCATCAGAGAAGGGTCTCCGAACGCTGCAGAGGGGCCCTGCTCATGCAGGGGTACCCTCTCACATAGGAACCACGCACTCTGCCTTCAGGATTGATAAGGCCTGCCATAGGAGTGACTTATAGGTTTATATGTGTGTATGTATATAGTGATATAGGTAGCCTATATCACAGTAAGGGGTGCATGCACCACCTTACCCAGGCTGCAGTAGCAGACCTGTGGTGTCAGTTTGGATGGCCTTCCAGGGGTGGCACAATACATGCTGCAGCCCCTGGTAGGCCTCTGAGGTACCTATGCCCTGGGTACATAGTATACCATATACTAGGGACTTATAAGGGCACTCCAGATTCCAATCAGTGATGTGCCTAAGGCACATGGAAACCATTTTAGAGAGAAAGCAGATAGACTGGGGCCCTGAATAGCAGGATCCCAGTCCAACTAAGTCATAAACCAGCAAAACACCAGAAAAAAAGTGGGGGCAACCATATAGTCAGATTCCACCTTCCTACACATTGCATATGATGTGTGCGGGTACGCGTTGTATCCCGAAATACGTGTTGTACAGCAATGGACCGATCGGTGTGCCCGGCCGGCCCATTGCATATGATGTGTGCGGGTACGCGTTGTATCCCGAAATACGCGTTGTACAGCAATGGACCGATCGGTGTGCCCGGCCGGCCCATTGCATATGATGTGTTCGGGTATGCGTTGTATCCCGAAATACGCGTTGTACAGCAATGGACCGATCGGTGTGCCCGGCCGGCCCATTGCATATGATGTGTGCGGGCACGCGTTGTATCCCGAAATACGCGTTGTACAGCAATGGACCGATCGGTGTGCCCGGCCGGCCCATTGCATATGATGTGTGCGGGTACGCGTTGAATCCCGAAATACGCGTTGTACAGCAATGGACCGGTCGGTGTGCCCGGCCGGCCCATTGCATCTGTTGTGAGCGGGTACGCGTTGTATCCCGAAATACGCGTTGTACAGCAATGGACCGATCGGTGTGCCCGGCCGGCCCATTGCATATGATGTGTGCGGGTACGCGTTGTATCCCGAAATACGCGTTGTACAGCAATGGGCCGGTCGGTGTGCCCGGCCGGCCCATTGCATCTGTTGTGAGCGGGTACGCGTTGTATCCCGAAATACGCGTTGTACAGCAATGGACCGAACGGTGCGCACACATTGGCTGGGGCCTGGCATGGCAACGGACGCGTTTTCGAAGCTCCAACGAGTCTGATGCAGTGAATTCAGTTGGCCAGCCACAACAATGTTGCAAAATCATGGGTGTCATGAAGTTGAAGATTTGAAGGATGCTGAGGGCGTGTATTAGTGCTGCTATTCCATGGATTGGTCAGATTCAGAAGATGCAAACGACTTGGACCTATCACTTTGGACACATGGGACAGTATCTGCCTCTGCAGCACACATATAATGCTGGCTGTTCCCCTGGGAGCTCACTTGCCTGCACTACATGCTCCAGGACGACATCTGCCACCAACACTGCTGCTGTTTATGCATCCTCTGGCTCCTGCAATGGCACGTACTGTGGAGAGAGCCCCAGCCTTCAGCCTTGAGGAGAACCAGGCCCTGCTGGACAGCCTCCTTCCACAGTACAGCAAGCTGTATGGGAAACCAGGGGAGCAGGTGAGTGTGCTGTCCACTGCCTCACTAATTGTGCATGTTGTCTGACTAGCAGGACTTTCAGTGTGCACACCACTGGCTAGCATGCCCACTGAGTAGTTGTCACACCCCAAAGTGTGTAGTTACATGCACTGAACTGGTACAGTGCAGTAACAGTGCATTCCAACTAGGTTTACTTCCCATGCAATGATACCATGTCGTGACTGCTGGCATACTGTTCATAGCCATTGTTGCACTGCCTGTGTACATCATATGCCCCTGTGATTGAGACATGTATATCCAACTGTGTGATGCACGTATATGTTGCATGTGTAGTAATGGCCTTTTCACTTTGTCATCCTCACAGGTTGATGCCCACCAGAAGCAGGAAATCTGGCTGACCATCGCCCGGAAAGTAAGATCCGTGGGGGTCTACAGGTGCAGGATCCGCAACTGCCAGAAGAGGTGGCAGGACCTTCGTGGCTGGACCCGGAGGATCGCAAGGGTCCAGCTGAAGCTGTCGCCTCCTCGCAGGAGGGGCGGACACCGGACCCTGACCCCCCACATGCTCCGGATCCTGGCGGTGGTCTTCCCTGACCTGGATGGGCAGCTGAAGGTCAGACAGCAGCAAGGAGGGGGTGAGTCCATGACAGCACTGTGCACTTTGTCTGGCGTGCTATGTGCCCTCCTCTGGCCTGGTTAAACTTCCACAGTGCATCAGTCATGTGGTCCAGGACCCATGTCCCTCATTTGTGACATGCCCACTTCTCCTCTGATACGCATATGTGTGGCCCTTATAGTCAGGAAATTGTGTTATTTGGGGACTGTGTCATTGCATTTAGCTTTGCTCAAGGTGGGGGACAGCATTTGTTCCCGTGACTATGTTGTGCGATTCATGGGTGGGTCAATTGCTTACACAATGCCTAAGTTCTGACATGTAATCTGGGTGTAACTTTGATATGTGGTCCGCTTGCCGCTCTGACTCACCACATGTCCCTGGGGAATTTGGCACACACCCATGCTGCTGGTGGGAACAATGTTTGGGCCTCAGGAGTATGTGTATCCAGTGTGTCACACATGCTTAGCCACCTGCCTACTGTCCAGGACTCATCCCTCTTACAGGTGGAGCTGGACAGTCATGCCTACTCCAGGGCATACAATACACTCTGTACTCCCACTCCCGTGTATCATCTGGCATGTTGTGATCAGTGAAATGTACCCTCAGGTGTCTGCCTCTGTCTCATTGTGCTGTGTCTTCGTTGTCAGGACTACTGGTATGTTTATCGGTTAGGGCTCAGCATGCCATCTGAGATGTGACCATGATAGAGGATACTTCTGTGACTTATAGGTGTCTGATCACTTGACTGTGCACACAGGTGTTTGCGACTGTGACTTTCAGGCAGCTGTATTTTCATTCACAGCACACTGTGAGGTGCTCATGTTCAGAGAGTTGTGTTTCATGTCCCCCATATGTCCAGTTGGTATGACGTGGACAAATAGTAGTACAGATGATGTGGTATTTGGGGGATGGACATGTGCACTTGTCAGTCACATAACTTGCATTCCCCATGCCCTCGGATGGTGACACAGTGCAGACTGTTGTTGGTTGGCTGCCATGGCCATGTGACTTGAGACAGTAATGTATGACTTTGCACGCATTCCTGTGTCATGGAATTAAACTTCCTGAGACTGATCCTGCAGGGGAGTGACATGTGCAACATGCACCCCATTGTGGCATTGACTATCCGGACATGGGTGCATCATGGTGTCTGGTGCTGGTATGCATCACATGCATTTCTATTTAGACTCTGGCCATCCCTTTATCCGGACACCTGCACTGACTCAGTGGCAAGAGATGTGATGTGTGCATGTTCACATACTTCACCGTGTTCCCTGCAATGTCCAACAACTGTGTAGGTGGTGCATGTGTCCACACTGGGGTCTTACCATCAGACAGGCACCAGACAGATGGGTGCAAGGGCATGAGGGGTGTGAGTCCCATGGTTGACCATCAGACTGATAATTGGCTTCCCCGAATCTGTGTGAGGACTTTAGGCAATGTTCAACTAAGGATGCCAGGGCTTGCTCTGTAATGTGCTGTACTTACTGTGGTGTGTGCAGTCAGTGCAGGTGACTGATGTTTGTCTGTTTCCCTAATTGTTTGCAGATACATCCACGGCCACAGGAGGGGACAGCTCCACGGACCAGGAGGAGCAGCGGAGCCAGACTGGGTCAGCATCGGACGAGTGGTCAGAGGGACCCAGTGGCACGGAGGGCGAGGGGAGCCACACCGAGGAGTCCTCAGCACCATCCACCTCAGCTGAGGCCCACAGCAGCTCGGAGGATGACTCCCTTGTGAAGGCGGGTCTCAGCAGCCACCAAAGGCCAGCTAGTCTGTCTGGCCCCGCCACCACCACCACCACCACCGCCCTCCCATTGGCTCCCATTCCTGAGGTCCGTGGAGGCTCCCGTGCTCAGGAGCGTGTCTCCTTCGTGCCAGGCACCGCACCCCCTGCCCCTGTGTCCCCTGCTGCCCTGAGTGAGGAGTCTGTGTACCTCCTTCGGCAGCTCCATGTAGGGCAGACAGCAATGCTGAGTGTCCTCCATGCACACACCACTCTGTTGACACAGCTGGTGTCGTTCATGGAGGGCATCTCGATGGGTATGTCTGCCCTACAGAGGAGCAATAAGTCCATGGACTCCTCCCTGACGGCTGCAGTGTCCCTCCTCCAACAGTCCCTCACCCCTCCCACCTCTGCCCCATCCACACTTCCTGCCCCCCTACCTGTCCAAAGCACATGCACACCTACACAGTCACCCAAACACACAGACACGAGCAGCACAGACACACCCAAGAGAAAGGCAAGACGTGCACACAAGCATCCTCAGGGGACTGATACCACAGACACAGGGGATGGGGAACACACACACAGGCATCCACATTCACTCCGTAGTCCTCCAAATCCTCTCCCTCCAAGACCCCTTCCCTAGCCTCGCCTGCTACCCCACCTACACAGCAGATCTTCCTGTGTGACCTCGGCCTCTTCCCCTCCAATCCTGCTGATCCAGCATACCGGGGGAAGAGGAAGTCCACCCACACAGAGGGGAGTGCCCCTCGCCCCCGGACACTTTCCCCCAGGCGCAGGCAGACACAGGACCCCATTCAGAAGTCCCCCCGGACCAGGAAGAGCAAGACCCCACCACCACCACCACGCAGCTCCACCGCCCAGTCTCTCTCCTCCATCCCCCAGGCCACCACTGCACAGGTTCCCCCGCCACACCCTGCCCCAGGTTCCCCCACACACCGATACCGCATCCCCAGACTGCTTAGGCCCTCCCCCTGCCACTTGCTCTTCCACCCCCAACCCAGACGCTCTGCCTGTTAGTGGCACTGTTGTGGAGACCGGGTCCCCCCCTCTGTCCTGCCCACCTCATCTGCCCACCCTTCCACTCCCTTGGAGTCATGCACTGCAGTGGAGTCCACAACCACCACGTCTGACTCGGGCACTGCAGTGGGTACCCAGTCCACTACATCAGTCCAGCCCACTGCAGTGGTTGCAGCACCCACACCAACTGACTTGTGTACCACAGTGGTGCCGGCCCCCCTGAGTCAGACACCTCCACTGCAGTTGCCGGTGACACTCCTGCACCCACCACCCCTTCACTGCCTCACTCTGCCATCCCCTGATCCTGTCCCTGCGGTGCCTGGCCTGCCCCTTGTATGCCCCTCCAAGGGGGATGGCCCCTAACCGTACCAGTGCAGGCAAGCAATGTGTGACCAGTTGTCACTTCTCACCCCGTTGGGACTGTGATTTTGGACTGGCCATTGGCCTTAGTTTCTTTTGGACTTCCGTGTTTACCCTGACATTTGCTGAATAAAGCCTCTTTTTGTTTACTTGTGGGTTTTCTTTTGATGTACATGATGTGGATGAGTAGCATCCTGCATTTGCAGTTGTAATAGTGTTCACATCAGGAAAATGAAGTGTTGCAGTGATGGACTCCATGTGGTCCATGGGATATGTGTCCTGTTGTAGTCTGGATCTATGGCATCCTTTGCTACAGCCTGAGGGTGTAATGTTCAGCATTTGACACAGGGATGTCCATTTTGCATTTGTAAATGAACATCTTTGTCTTACACTGATGCACATCTGGTGGGCTTACCACTGTTCAATGTTCCGATTTCCCTGACTGTGTGCCCAGCTCCACTGGACATGCAGTTTTGCACATCAATGTCGAAGGACTCATCTGTATATACAGTGCAACTTGCTTGACACGTGTTTTGTGTGTGTGCAGATGACTGACGTGACACTCCCGTACCCAGGCTGATGTGAGCAGAGCCTTCTGTGTGTTGTGGTTGTTGACTCACTGACGGAGTGTTCTGCTGACATGTTTGGGTCATGCACAGACCAGGTTTGGCCCAGCGGACCTTCCACAGGAGTGGAGTGCCCTCATGGCACTCCGGTGACATTGCGTGTGCCTGTGTTGTGTGTTGTGTAAGCATGTCTGTGCGTGTTCCCTTCCCTTTTCCTACACAGGCTGTGTCCCTAGGGATGTTCCTGTTTGTGATGCTTGCTGAGTTGTTCTGTGTTCATCCAGCATCTTGGACCTGGTTTCTCCGTGATGTGGGTGCATGGCAAACTAATGTTCATGAGGTTGTCATACCAGGTTGTCTTTGTTGTCAGGGCTGGGGATGTGGGCAAACGCAGATGGTACACATTCAGGATTCCCCTTGGCACTTGTTGTTTACACGAGTCATGTGATTTACAGTTTGTGGTAGCTTTAAGTGATTGTGACACGTTGTGTGTGTGACTGCTGCCACTCCTCAGGGTCAGAGCTGCAATGTTGGAAGTTGTGTACGTGTGTTCTTCGTGTGTCACCTTGGCTTCTTCGTTGGTGTGTGACTATGGCCAGGATCCCATTGATTGTGGTGGATTTCACATCATGCCCATGTACGGCATACTGTGCTGTGTGTCAGACATTGACGAGTCTTGTTGACTGGCCATGTGTGATGGGTTTCTGCACCTTAGTTCCCACCACGACCCCTGGTATTGTCATGGGTGCATGTCCAATGTCACCAATCCATGTGAGCTTCACTGCTGCACATTGGTAGAGATCAGGGTGTGTGGTGTTGAGTGTGTGCAAAAGTGAGTTGTTGCACGGCTAGACCCCTACCTCCATATTGGCCTTGGCTGGCAGGCTGTGCTGATTGATTGGAGCTTGTGTAGGTGTGATGGTAGTTAGTTGCTCAGGACACATGGCTGTGGTTCACAGTGTGAACGACATCTAACTTTGTCATCACAGTGGGATTATCATGCAGGCTAGTGTCAGCACAATGTGGGGTCCCTGGGGGTAGTGCTGTGGTGGGTCTGTCTCTTGCTGTGTTAGTTGCTGTTCCTACAAGCTTGTGTGACATGTGTAATTTGTGCTCCCTCTCATCTAACAATGCCTGATTGCCCACATAGGGGTATCCGATCCATGAGTAACTTTTGTATGGCACTGTATACACATCTGTGTGGTTGGAATTCAGGACTCCTCATGTGTTGTGTGGTTGCCTGGGGACACTGGCACACACCCCCATCACCTGTTGTGTTTGATATGCAGTGTGAGTCTGCCTGTTTGTGTTTGTGCCTTTGCACCACTGCATTGGCATATCTTGAGTGTGCCATTGGCTGTATGTTGTTTGGTGTCTTTCCCCCGCAGTCCCTGGGACTCCTAGGTCATCAGTCAGCACAATAATCATGGTTTGTATGTCCCATTGCTGCCATGGTATGGTATTTGTTCACCTGACATCTACAGTCTCCACAGGATATCTACATTTGTGTGTCCATTGGTGCAGATATGTGGGTCAGCATTATGATGGTCACTTCTGTCATTGTGTTATATGTGAATGTTGACAATGTGGGCCCCCATGGGTGATGTTTGTATGCCCATGGCCAAAACGATGTTTCAGTGACACTGCACTGTTTCCCTCGACCAATCTATGTTGCTATGGGACACAAGCACTACTATGCCACTGATGTGTTTGTTGTTGTGTGACCAGGATTCATCCATGCAGTTTGGCTTTGGCAGCTTTTACCATGACTACACTTCCCTTTTGGTCACTGTGGTGATGGGGCTTTAGGCCCCATTGCCACACTGTTCAAAATGTGCATCTGCTATGGATTCCACACTTCCCTTTTGGTCACTGTGGTGATGGGGCTTTAGGCCCCATTGCCACACTGTTCAAAATGTGCATCAGCTATGGACACCACACTTCCCTTTTGGTCACTGTGGTGCTGGGGTGTTCGAGCCCATTGTCACACTGTTCAAAATGTGCATCAGCTATGGACACCACACTTCCCTTTTGGTCACTGTGGTGATGGGGTGTTCGAGCCCATTGTCACAGTGGCCATGGTCGGCTTGCATTGTGGAGGCCACACACATTTATGTGTGACACATGTGCTAGGGGGTCACATTGTATGTTCAATGTCATGTTCAGTGTTGTAGGCATTTGACACAGACTACACACACTTGTCATGGTGTTGGGGGGGATGTAATCTTCTGTCATTCCTTATGTGGGAGTATGCTAGTTGTGTCATGCATTACCCATCCTATGAGTCGGAGTGGTGTTAGTGGCAGGCATCCATCCCCCCATGAGTGGGGATGGTAGTAGTGACAGGCATCCAGGCCCCCCTGAGTAGGGGTGGTGGTAGTGGTAGGCATCCATCCCCCCATGAGTGGGGATGGTAGTAGTGGCAGGCATCCAGGCCACCCTGAGTAGTGATGGTGGAAGTGGTAGGCATCCATCCCCCTAAGGGTGGGGATGGTAGTAGTGGCAGGCATCCAGGCCCCCCTGAGTAGGGGTGGTGGTAGTGGTAGGCATCCAGGCCCCTCTGAGTAGGGGTGGTGGTAGTGGTAGGCATCCATCCCCCATGAGTGGGGGTGGTAGTAGTGGTAGGCATCCATCCCCCTATGAGTGGGGATGGTAGTAGTGACAGGCATCCAGGCCCCCTGAGTAGCGGTGGTGGTAGTGGTAGGCATCCATCCCCCATGAGTGGGGATGGTAGTAGTGGTAGGCATCCATCCCCCTATGAGTGGGGATGGTAGTAGTGACAGGCATCCAGGCCCCCTGAGTAGGGGTGGTGGTAGTGGTAGGCATCCATCCCCCATGAGTGGGGATGGTAGTAGTGATAGGCATCCAGCCCCCTATGAGTGGGGATGGTAGTAGTGACAGGCATCCAGGCCCCCTGAGTAGGGGTGGTGGTAGTGGTGGGCATCCATCACCCCATGAGTGGGGATGGTAGTAGTGGTAGGCATCCATCCCCCCATGAGTGGGGATGGTAGTAGTGACAGGCATCCAGGCCCCCTGAGTAGGGGTGGTGGTAGTGGTAGGCATCCATCCCCCCATGAGTGGGGATGGTAGTAGTGGTAGGCATCCATCCCCCTATGAGTGGGGATGGTAGTAGTGACAGGCATCCAGGCCCCCTGAGTAGGGGTGGTGGTAGTGGTAGGCATCCATCCCCCCATGAGTGGGGATGGTAGTAGTGGTAGGCATCCAGCCCCCTATGAGTGGGGATGGTAGTAGTGACAGGCATCCAGGCCCCCTGAGTAGGGGTGGTGGTGGTGGTGGGCATCCATCCCCCAGGAGTGGGGATGGTAGTAGTGGTAGGCATCCATCCCCCATGAGTGGGGATGGTAGTAGTGACAGGCATCCAGGCCCCCCTGAGTAGGGGTGGTGGTAGTGGTAGGCATCCAGCCCCCTGAGTAGTGATGGTGGTAGTGGTAGGCATCCATACCCCTAAGGGTGGGGATGGTAGTAGTGGCAGGAATCCAGGCCCCCCTGAGTAGGGGTGGTGGTAGTGGTAGGCATCCATACCCCTAAGGGTGGGGATGGTAGTAGTGGCAGGCATCCATCCCCCTATGAGTGGGGATGGTAGTAGTGACAGGCATCCAGGCCCCCTGAGTAGGGGTGGTGGTAGTGGTAGGCATCCATCCCCCATGAGTGGGGATGGTAGTAGTGGTAGGTATCCAGCCCCCTATGAGTGGGGATGGTAGTAATGACAGGCATCCAGGCCCCCTGAGTAGGGGTGGTGGTAGTGGTGGGCATCCATCCCCCATGAGTGTGGATGGTAGTAGTGGTAGGCATCCAGCCCCCCTGAGTAGTGATGGTGGTAGTGGTAGGCATCCATACCCCTAAGGGTGGGGATGGTAGTAGTGGCAGGCATCCAGGCCCCCTGAGTAGGGGTGGTGGTAGTGGTAGGCATCCAGGCCCCCTGAGTAGGGGTGGTGGTAGTGGTAGGCATCCATCCCCGCATGAGTGGGGATGGTAGTAGTGGTAGGCATCCATCCCCCTATGAGTGGGGATGGTAGTAGTGACAGGCATCCAGGCCCCCTGAGTAGGGGTGGTGGTAGTGGTAGGCATCCATCCCCCATGAGTGGGGATGGTAGTAGTGGTAGGCATCCAGCCCCCTATGAGTGGGGATGGTAGTAGTGACAGGCATCCAGGCCCCCCTGAGTAGGGGTGGTGGTAGTGGTAGGCATCCATACCCCTAAGGGTGGGGATGGTAGTAGTGGCAGGCATCCAGGCCCCCCTGAGTAGGGGCGGTGGTAGGGTGGTGTTGGTGGTAGGCATCCATCCCCCTATGGGTGTGTATGGCATTGGTGTTAGCCATCCCACCCCTATGGTTCTCCTGTTGCTAGTGTACGTTATTTGTGCATCCCTATGTGTGTGTGACATATTTCGGGTACGTGTAGTTTGTTTGTATTGTTGGTGTTTGACTTACCGTCTGCGCCGTACGCTTCCGTGCCGGTCCCGGTAATAGATGTAGAGTATAGGTAGGACCTGCGCAATGGGATTCATGCTTGGATCGTCTCGTTCGGGTTTCTCGTGTCTTCGAGTCGTACTCGTAGCAGGCTTGTTCGTCTCGTAGCCGTGGATCGTCTTGTGGCGCGAAACGGAGCTTATGTACGGCTCGCCCGGATGCTCAAACGTGCCGGACGTAGCGACGGGTTCGGCGCGTACGGATTGCGCATCGTACTAGTCCGGCCGGAAGGTGCTGTGTATTTGCTTCCGTGCGGCTCGATTCGGCGTTCATGGATCCGGCTCGGGCGGGGAACAGGAGCTGGATTGGGTGAGTACGGCTCGCTCGGAAAATGAGTTGTTATACGCATCGTACTTGTTCGTCCGGACGAGTGTACGAATCGGTCAGGGAACACGCATTCGGCTGGTATTTTTTCCGGACGAATACTGTTAGGTGCCCTACCGGCCGAGATCGGAATCGACCCCATAGTATAGTAAAATCCTCTACAAAATCTAGCCATAAGGGATTAGTAAGTTTAGTGCGCAAACCTACCACGTTCCAAAATAGTATGTCGCAGCTCGGCGTCCTACCACTGTCTCTTTTACTCTGTTCTTTATTATTGCGATCGATCATTATGTTGTGATGTTGATCTGTCAAGGCCAATGTGCCCTTGCTACGGACAGAGGGGTTTATGTAGGGAGTTGGATTGGGACCTTTAGCCAAGGGGGCTGCCATTTTAACAGAAGAGTACTGTTTTATGGGTGACCTTGCGTTCTAACCACCAGGAACTGCTCCGGATTCCTCGCTTTACTAAAGCCAGGATTGGCGGGTGATCTTTCTCGTGAGAACGGCTGCCCTCTGGAATTCCATGCTGTACCATCTTCGTAAGGTTGAGTCTAAACTTAAGTTCAGGAAGGCTTTGAAAACCTGGTTGTTCGATCTACCTTAGTCTGCCCTCTCTTTCCTATCTGCTGTTCCACTGCCTAGCGCCGGGACACCACCGTTGGTGGTAGCCGTGCGCTCTATAAATGGTATGGTATGGTATGGTGTTGGATGCACAACAGCTACCCTTGTTTGAACAGCGCATGTATCTGGTACGTTGAGTCAATCAATACCCTCTAAGGTGGGGAAAATGTCAAAGCGATTATGTACAGAATGTTGTAAGTATGTGATGGGATGCCGTGAGGGCCCCTGTTTTGTGTTCTCTTATAGTTTAAGTTGGACGGTTGATAAAAATATCCCAGAGGCACAATATTAATACCATAGGTCGTAATGTATTGATTTCCAGCTCTGGTAAGGATCGCTTGTATTAGTTGCAGAGATTTAAATGTCAATGCTACGCAATCACCTTGAAGCGTTTTATAATCTCTGCCAACCCAGCTGACCCTTCTTGCCATTTTAAATTCAGCAAATAAGGCCTCTGTTAACCCAGTTTTAGTTCCCAACCAAAATAGAGCTTTATTTCTCAAGGCATCCCATGATTCTTTTGCCTGAAACGGTAGGCCTGGGACTTTGGCCAAGACCATTGTGTAAGGGGTGGCTGCTGGCAGCAAATCCAGCATAGAACTTTCCATTTGTGAGTTGTTTGGAAGTGGAGGGTATTTTTGCTGGTTCATCCTTGTACCTAATTTAGCAAGTGCTCTTGGGATATGTACTGTATTGTAAATAGCAGTATTTGCGTTAGTATTGAGGGGTATTGAGCCCATGAGTGAATTATCAGAATTAGATGGAAACATTGGCCCTGTCTTTGTATGGGGCTCTTTACAATAAACCCCCCCCCCTAGTTTTTGGTCCACAAACTGGGGCATTGACTCACTATCTGGGCAGATCACTGTATTAGCCTTGGTGGGGCAATGATGAGTTCCTAGCTGGTTCTTTAGCATATCTTCAATTAATACCACCCTTGCTGATAAATTAATTAAAGCGTCTCTTATAGTTTTATGTAGATCGTCTATTTTTATCTGATATCTTACTAAGGTTGGCTGTCTGATTGTTCATTAGGGTGTTAATGGGGGGATGACCCCTTCTTCCAGCCTCAGACTTCCTACATTTTTTCGTTTTTTTAGAGAATCTGACCTAATTGCTGGATGATTTTTCTCAAGAATTTTTTAAACTACCTCAGGATTCTAGGGCGCTTCGAGGGAGACTGGGGGTCACACTCCTGGTCACTCACAAATATATGCTCTGACACATTTTGTACACATCCATTCAAGGGAAATGGGCCAGATGAAACCTCAAGTTGGCTTTCCTGGGAGGCATTGCATTCGAATATTTGAGGGCTCATAGCCGCCCCTCCTCCTACTTTCCCTTGAATTAAAGACTCTTCCACTGAGTTAATTTGTTATTCAGTAACCCCCATTGCCCCCGTTAGATACTTCATTAGAGATTTCTGGGTTCCCCTACGGGCTTTAGTAAACTCCCGGCCTTTCTCTTGCCCATCACTCACCCTCTCCTATAAATCAGTTAGGTTACAGTAATTATTGTTCTTATCAGTCCCAAGTCTTGAATCACTTGTCCTCGTGAAGCCTACAGACTATATGTCCAGAAGATCATGAATATAGTCAAATAAACCTCCTGTGTCTTCTTGTACCTTCAATAATAGGGCCAGTCACATTCAAGTTCCTGTAAAGTACTCTATTCCAACTTGGACCATATGGCAGTGGCTTGCTCTGCTGTTTTTCCAAACGTGTTAGGCCGTATGTCAAATAACCTTCCTTACATAAACCCACAAGGCCTTCAAGTAGAGAGCCGATACAAATTACAAACTTCAGGCGTGATCATGAAAAAGGGACTCACCCCTGTACACTCGGAGTCCCGTTGGAGATTGATCAAGGGGGTGGCCCAGCCCAGCCTCGTCTGGACTATGACGGGCCCATCTTTGCCCGGTCTTCGCCCGGGCCGAGCCCAGGCATGCCCCGCGTGCGTCCCTCGCTGCGGGACCTCCACGATGATTTTATGGCATTCCTACGCCTGCTGCCCCTCCTCTCAGGTCAGCAAGGGACCGTGGCAAAGTGCAGCGTGCTGAGTCCAGGGCCCGTGATGAAAGTGCTGAGTGCTTCTGTTTCCCGAGCTGCTGGACCTCCGCGATGATTTTATGGCATTTCTACGCCTGTAGCCCCTCCTCTCAGGCCAGCAAGGGACAGTGGCAAAGTGCCATGTGCTGGGTCCAGGGCCCGTCATAAAAGTGCTGAGTGCTTCTGTTTCCCGCGCAGCTGGACCTCCGAGATGATTTTATGGCGTTCCTATGCCTGTAGCCCCTCCTCTTAGGCCAGCAAGGGACTGTGGCAAAGTGCAACATGCTGGGTCCAGGGCCGTGATAAAAGTGCTGAGTGCTTCTGTTTCCCGCGCTGCGGGACCTCTGCGATGATTTTATGGCGTTCCTACGCCTGTAGACCATCCTCTCAGGCCAGCAAGGAACCGTGGCATAGTGCAGCATGCTGGGTCCAGGGCCCGTGATAAAAGTGCTGAGTGCTTCTGTTTCGCAGAGGCAGAATGAATTGGGAGTATAAGTAGGACACTGAGGATCCCCTGTGAAAGGATGAATTGGCAAGGGAATCAGGATCTAAGTGCCACATGTATCAAGCAATTTTGCGTTCGCAAACAGGCCGAGTTGCAGGATCGGCCTGTTTGCGAACACAACAATTGCTTTTCCCATGTATCAAACTACATTTTGCAATTTGGTAACCTGTTACTGAATCGCAAAATGGGTTTACGATTCGGTATTTGGAAGGGGCCTGTTCAGGGCGTCCGTTCCAAATACCGAATCGTAATATATGTAGGAATGTTTTGTGACCATGAATGCAGTTGCAAAACATTCGCATTTTACCACCAACTTCAAATTGGTGGTAACTCATTCACAAACAGGAAGTGCAAAAACTTTTTTCAAGAGCAGGCAGTGATCCCACGGACCACTGCCTGCTCTTAAAAAAAATAAAGGAAAACATTTAATTTTTCTTTTTGTGATGCAAGGAAAACGGGATGTTTTACAAAAAAAAGATTGCTTTATTTAAAAGCAATCACAGACATGGTGGTCTGCTGATCTCAGCAGGCCACCATCCCAGTGATTTTTGCAATTCCTAATGGGTTGCAAATTGCGACCTACCTCATTAATATTCATGAGGTGGGTCATTTGCGACCCACTGAGAATCGCAGAAAGTGTTTGACAAACATTCATACATGCAGTTTTACGATTTCCAAATTGCGAATCACAAGGATTCGCAATTTGGGAATCGCAAGACGGTTTCTTAATGCACCTGGCCCTAAATTACCTTTTTCCTGGGTAAGTCCTTATTTCTAAAGGGACTTGCATTACCCTACTTGTAATCCCTGGTAAGTCAATCTGGTGGAGTTATCAGGGATTACAGGTGGAACACTGAATCCGCCCTTTGAAAGGGGGGAGTACAGGGAATTTGGTAATTCCATTCCTGGTTCCCTGGAAATCTCTCATTATTTCAGGAGGCTGCACTTGCTGCCAAAAGAGTACCCTGGTAAAACACAACAGATCTACTCAATTTCTTCAGATATTTTAATCCAGGTTTGTCTAGAAACTCAGGTTATCAGCTGAACCAGGGAAACCCGGAATCTCACAATGAGGCCAACACCAGATCAAAAAGAGTTGACTTTTTTTTAACAGGAGTGTGAATACTTTATAAATGAAGATATGAAATTAGGGCTGTCAAAGTTTAGATAATCTGCTCCGGGATTTAAAGTAGGTTTCTAGCCTAATCATCAACTTGTACCAAGTGCAGGTCTGTAAAACAAAATCCACCTATATTCTGTGAAACACAGAATATAGCAATACATAAACTGCAACAGTAGTTTAGCTACCACTTCTCCACATAATTAATCAACCATGGATGGATAAATGTTGAGTTATACTTGCTGAGATTTAAACAGACAAGCTTCAGATTATTATATAAAGATATCAAAACCGATGCCAGAATGTACTTTCCTCCCCACTCAGGCCAATATGCAGCTCCTAGGCCCAAATGATTCACAAGTGATGGCAAGAAAATTGTGGACCTAATGCTTAATAGAAAGTACATTGTAAACATGAAAGGGATGAAACATTTCTGTTTACGACACATCAATAAAACATCAACGACCTTAATAAAAGAGACAGGTAATGCTGAAGGCAGCTAAAAGAAGGCGAGACACTGTGAGAAACTGTGGTTAAGTATGAAGAATTTCTGGAGTGGGGAATTGTTTGTGTCCCAAGTTCCTCCTCTTTACACAGGGGATGTTCAAGATTTATACAATAAATCCACTGACTCTTCACTTCAACAAATTATCATGACCCCTGCTATCATTAAATATGGGGTTGCATAATTAACATCTTTGCTTCTGGGACCCAGTAAGTAGGCCAACAGAATATTAGTAGCGGATGTCCAATTTGCACTAATGGGTACAAATACAGGAAGTGCAAATCATGATAATCCTGACATTGTGTTCTGAAGGTTGGAAAGATGGAGTGGCACTTAGGGTCTCACATGGTCCATGTTATCTTCCCCAGTAACTCTGCACCCTGGAATTACAAATACTGGTGACATTGACAACTCTGGAGTTTGGGGGGGGGGGCAGAAAGGACACTGAGGAACCCCTGTGAAATAATGAATTAACAAGCAAATCAGGATGTAAATTACCTTTTTGATGCAATTCCTTATGTCTAAGGGGACCTGAAGCACCCTACTTGTGAATCCTGGTAACTCTATCTGGGGAGTCATCAGGGATTACAGGTGGAACACTGACTGCGCCCCTTGAAAGGGGGAATTACAGGGAAATGTGTAATTCTATTCCTCGTTCCCTGGTTATTTCTCATTATTACAGGAGACTGCACTTGCTGCGTAAAGAGTCCCCTGGAGCAACACCATAGATCTACTAAATTATTGCAGATTTTTGATCCAGGATTTGCTAAAACTCAGGTTATCAGCTGAATCAGAGTAACCTGGAATCTCACAATGCGTCCTACATCATATTGTGGAGAAGGAGGATTTTTGAAACATGAGTCCTTATAAAGGAAGATAAGAAAGGAATATCATTAGGCCTGTCAAACTTTAGATAATCTGCTCCTGTAATTTAAAGAAGGTTTCTATCACAATCAACAACTTGAATTAAGCACAGGTGTAAAAAAAACAACCTCCAGTATAAAGAGGCAGCAATTTGCAAACAAAATGAAAGGTACCAAATGTTGACTTGACACAAATTTTAAAACTGCAGGTTAGGTAAAAATCGTTTTCATTCACGTCAACGCTAACATCAGTTTAGCCCAGCAGTATAGCAAATTGTATGAGAAGGGAGAGGGACATTCAGTCAAATTGAGAATAGTGTTGTGAGACTGCTCAAAAATTAAACAATTCCTGATATCGGCTATTTACCCGGCCGCTGGGTAAATAGTCAATTTTCTCTGCTTTTTACTCAGCCGCTGATTAAATAGTAGAAATGATCTACAATTTGGCGAGCGGCTTTCAAAATAGCAGAGACATTTTACTATTTACTTGGCTGCTGGCTAAATAATAGAGATTCTGCACTGTTTGGAAGGCATACATTCAAATAGCAGAAAAACGTCACTATTTATCAGACCACCGGCTAAAAAGCAGAGAGTCTGCTCTCTTTGGCTGGCGGCAGTGCAAACAGCAGAAAAACTTTACTATTTACCCTGCCACTGGCTAAATGGTAAAGATATTGTACTGTTTGGCTGGTGGCCCTGTAAATAGCCAAAAACGTCACCATTTATCCAGCCGCTGGCTAAATAGTAGATATTCTGCACTGTTTGGACAGCAACTGTGCAAATAACAGAATACCTTCACTATTTACCTGGCCACTGGCTAAATGGCAGAGATACTGCACTTTTTGGAAACAGCCGGGAAGACAGAAGAAAAACGTCACTATTTACTTGGCTGATGGCTAAATAGTAGGGATTCTGCACTGTTTGGGTAGCTGCCGTGCAAATAGCAGAACAATTTCCCTTTTTACCTAGCCACTGGCTTAGTAGTAGAGACTGTGCACTGTTTAGCTGGTGGCCAGGCTAGATAACAGAAAAAATTTCATTATTTACTTGCCCGCTGGCTAAACAGTGAAGATTCTGCAGTGTTTGGCCAGCGGCCATGCAAATAGCAGAAAATCTTAACTATTTACTAGGCCGCTGGTTAAAGAGTAGAGATTCTGCACTGTTTGTCCAGCTGCTACGAAAAAAAAAAAAACATCTTCAGTATTTACCAGGCCGCTGGCTAAAGAGTAGAGATTCTGCACTGTTTGGCCAGTACCCATGAAAATACCAGAAAAAATTCACGATTTACCAGGTCACTGGCTATATAGTCGAGATTATGCACTAACTGGCTGGCAGAAATGAAACTTCAATATTTACCTGGCCGCTGACACAGGGATGTAGAATTTCTACAGCCCGACGCCCAGGACATATTGTTTGGGGTCAAGGGCAACAAGTTTTCATGTGTATTTTGTCCTTGGGACAAGTAGGCCCAACCCCCTGAAGAACAAGCCCTTTGGTTGCCAGTTTACAGTACTACATTATGGATCAGGGAAAGTCATTGCCTGCAGTTATATTTGTGTTCATGTGTTAATGCTGTTCAAACTTGTATTTATGGTTCATTAATGCAAAGCCTTTATTATTAGGGTGAGCGCTCTAAGTAAATGTTGTAAGATCAGACTGCACTACTGACAGTGGTTCCAGTATAAAAATGTGTACACACGTTTTTAATGTTTAGCAATATGAGGCTATTTATACTGCTCCCAGAATGCTCTCTGATTAGATGCAAATATTTGCAGAAGCTTGAAAGCAAGATTGATTCTTTGCTTTCAAAATAAAATGTTCTAAAAAAAAATGCAAAAACATTTTGCTAAACTACTGGAAAATGTTAGGTCTTTCCAGCATCATTTGGTAAAATGTGTTGATGTATGCTAGTATTTCCCAAAAATGTTCATATGGGAAAATCAGTGTAACTAGTTTTAATAAGATTATTGGAAACATAAAAATAAACAAGCATTGGGAAAGCCAGTAGGTCTGAAACTGTTGGTCAGCCTTTTGGTTTTGTCAATGCGTGACTATTTTTACATGGTTTTTGTAAAACCTTATTGGTGTGGGAGCTGCCGGGCCTTCACCATTATAACAAATATTGGCAAAAGCAAAAATTGTTTTGGTCTCAAAAAGCACAAATTGCCACAGTAGTTCCTGGCACTGAACAAAACGACTGTGTCTATATGGTCCTTGTGAAAGAACAGAATGCTGTCACTCACAGTGAAGCTAGCCGATAGGCAGAGAGAGAGAGATAGAATTTTAATAAGCACAAAAGGTCATGGTTAACACCAGACCTAATTAGGGGCCCAATTACTAAATAAAGTCTCAAAAGTGCACCCATCTCCTTACATTAAGTGCAGATATACGACTTTCGTGAATTCACAAGACTTTACAGATGTAGCCCAAGACACAGTACTCCTAGAAAATATTTGTGAACTGCATTTTAGCATGAGCAAATATGAAGGTGTAGATTTGCTCATGCGAAATTCTGAGTGTTTGCAATGTTCACGTTCCCTCCAACCACTTTTTTCCCAACCCTGGAAGAAGCTTTATGTATTCCATTGTCAGGAGTACATTTCCAACCTTTCTCAGTATCGGAAAAGATTAGTGAAGAATTGGGAAAACCCTAAAACATGCAAGTTAGTAGGTCTGCAAAGACTCAATATCAATAGGGCATTCTAACCCTGGAACTGTTGCTTACCATTACCTTCAGTCCCAGTATGTAGATCTGTGGAAATGTGGCAACATAAGGGAATTGCTAGTATTCAAACACTACTATGGAAGGAGCCCTGGCATAATCAGAGAGGCTATTTCAGAGCTCTTATATAATGAGACTGCTGCCATAATTTGTTGCCGCATTACATGGCACAAAAGGGACAAGTGGATTTTGTTACAGGACAAGTAGATTTATTAAGCAACCTGCCCCATGGGCAAGTAGATATTTTATTAAATTCCACACCCTTGCTGACAAAATAGCAGAGGTTTTGTACAATTTGGGCAGCAGTCAAGCAAATACAAAAACATCACTCATTAACCAGCTACAAGCAAAACACCAGACGTACAATTAGGCCAGCAGCTGGTTAAATGGTGACATTATATATTATTTGATCAATAGCCTGGAATGTAGCAAACACATTTAAATTTTTACCTAGCAGCTGACAAAATAGCAGACCTGAGGTACTGTATTGCCAGTGGCCTTGCAAATAATTTGAAAGGAAACTTCATTAATCACCTGGTGAATGGCTAAAATGTATATAGTATGCACAACTTGCCGGTAGATGTGAAAATATCAGAGGAACTTTACTGTTTACCCGACTGCTGTCTAAGCAACTTACATTTTGTTTCATTATGCCTCATGCAGATTTTAACCGGTATTCACACGAGGTAGAACTAAAAAAAGGAGTGAATACAATTGTCATCCATCTCTTTATGAAAATTAGGGTCATGATGTATTGTTTTTTGACTCTCAAAAAGTGGTTGAAAATTCTGTGCATACTTTGTGCAAATGGAAAAGTATTTTGCAAACCAACCTATGCACTGTTCGCTCGGTTCACAAAATACTAAATCACAGACAGTTGCAGAATGACCTGCCCAATTATTATTCATCAGTCAAATGCCAATTTGCATTCCTACGTGATTGGCTGTAATCGAAGAGATGGCAGCCCGCAAGAAACAACACACCATCTATGACTGCATTCCAAAATGGAAAAGTTATTTTTTTTCAAAGCAGACCATGTTCCTTAAGGAACCTCTACCAATACTCTAGGTACTTTGGTTAACAAAAAGTATAGAATGGGTACACCATGGCAAAATGATAAGTTGCATTAAAGATGGAAAAAACCCAACTAGGCTTAAGATTTGAAGGTCGTACATAGAGGATTATGTGTTGAAGCACCAAGAGGTGCTCCATGGATAGTGCATACAGGTTCCCATGCAACCACCCATGTTTTGATGCAAATTCTATCTACAAATAACTGTAGAGGGGGATTTGTGCCAAAATTCTGCACCTCCTTGATGCAGGTGTAAGGAGAAGAACTGCTTCCATTCTCCTTGTTTTCCCTCCTAGCATGTGTACAGCATTCTACAGCAGACATACAAAGTGGGAAACACCTTAAAACATGGATTTTTGCACTGGATGAGACCCCTTCCTCTACAAAAACTATGCCTATCACAACTCAGACAGCCTTGCACTGTGGCACAAGGGAGTCTACGTTGGTGCACGGCAGCCTAAAGTGTGCTATACAGGGAGAGAACAGAACAGCAACACATCTTGTAGATATGACGCTGTTCTACTCTCTCCCATTCACACAATGCAGGACAGCAACTTTACTTGCTGCGCTGGATTGCATGATTTTTAGTAAATCTGGGCCTTTGTGTTTGTGAGAAGTTGGCCTGGTATATGCTGTCCACTAATTAAAGTGGGCACCTTGCACCAGTCCAAACGACCCTTATTGATGATTAGGTTAAAGACAACCTTTATTGAAAGCTATCCTAGTGGTAGCTATGGAGAGCAGCCTTCAGGCTAAGTCTCCAAGGAATGTAAAGCAGCTTGTTTTACCAGATCAGAACCTCCTGAATGACCAAATGAAAGGAGAACCACACAAGGAATATATAAAATATATGTATTTATTACTAAACACTCTCTACTAACCTCTTTATGAGATTAGAGAACAAAGCACACAATATTAAATCACTAGAACGACAGTATATAGCACAATACACAGCGGGCTCCAGGGGTAGACCGAACCATATACTAAGAAAGTGGTATAACAACCACGACTTGACTAGACACAGTGCCTAGAGCACGTAGAATCACTGGGACCCCAAGGAACCACCCAAAGTAGTGACACAGGGGACCCATGGAGGACGGGTGCAGTGTGAGAACACAGACGCGAGCTCCGCACAACTCTATGGGAATGTTGCAGTTGGAATTTTAAAGATTAAGGACACTTCGGAGAGGACTTTAATCAAACCCTTTCAAACATAGAAGGTTCTAAGGCCAGCACCCTTGAGAGTACCGAGGTACCCGTGTTACCTATCCCAGAGGAGCTGGGTGCATAGGGGTCAAGTGATGTCGGAAACCTTCGTAGTTTTCAATGGCGTGATGCGGAAAAGTGCTGCTGCCGGGAAGATGAAAAGTGTCCGGTGGAATCCAAGCCTGGATCGGAGGTGAGAAGAACTTTAAAGCAGAGGGGACTGAGTCTGGGTCACTTCAGGGTGACCCGGGGCACGATAGACGAATGCCCACCGATGTCGGGTGCTTCAGGTGTGAGGAGGTGATGCTTGACTCTGCAGCCACGGGGACCAGGAGATGTCGACGATGACCAAAGTCCGGAGGTGAGCTGTCCCACAAAGGATGTCGAGTGCTGAGGGGTCAGTGTCCGGATTGAACACCAACAAGCCTTGGCAAATGCAACCCAGGCGGGCAGAGGAAATAGACTTCGGTGAGGACCAGCAAGGTCCTGGGGACTCTCCAAGCTATGGAGAGTCAGGGCACGTCTGGAGCAACCAGGAAAGCCCACGGAAAGTCAAAGTTACCTTCACAGGGACCCACAGGCCAACGGACCAGGGATCGCGAAGGGACCTCGAGCTGAATCACAAAATACCAGCCCACGGAACACTCGTGGAGTGTAGGCCAGAAATCTTCAGTGGAATTACTGCTCGGGGTCAGGACTACAAGTAGCCCAAAGCACAGCCTCAGGGATTGCCAAAAAGCATATGCTGCTGCAAAACAACACGGTGCACAGGGGTACAGTTTGCATGGTCCCCACAAGGGATACGGGCCTCAGAATTGCTGAGAGCGCAGATCAACTTCAGAGACCTTGGGAACCCACCTCCTGTGTTGCAGAAATCTTCGGAGTCCTCAGGAGCTCGGGAGTTGCAAACCGGTCAGATGCGTTTAGGTGCCTGCCTTGCAGGGGAGTAACTCCTTTACTCCAAGGGAGATTTCTTCAGTCATCCAGCGTCATGCAGATCGTCGAAGTACTTGGTTTCTGTAGCAGAGTTTAGTCCAGGTAAAATCTAAAGTCCTGTAGTCAGGGTTCCTACTTTATACCCAAGGAAGGGGTGGGACAAACTCTGGGGATCCACCTATGGGAGGGTCAGGACAGAGGGGAGGCTACACCCATGTCCTTTGTCCAGTTTCGCGCCAGAGCAGGAGCAAATGGCTCCTGCAACCGGTTTGAGCTGGACTATGCACGGGGACACCAAATGTGCCCCCAGTGCAGACTTTCTGGCACTCTAAGAGTGCACCCACCCAGCCCCAATACACTAAAGCCTGTCTGGGAGGTGGTCACACCTCCCTGTGACAGGAAACCTATTGTCAGGCCTTCCTCTGCTCGAGCTTGGCTCAGCAGTAGGAGGGCAGACTCATGTCTGTGACTGGCAGCATCCATTTTGTGCTGCCCAGGTCGAGAAAGCTGGTACCGGGTAGACCGGTGCCCCATAGTAGTGGTACTACAAGGGAGGAATCATACCTCCCACACCAGTTACTGGTGTGGAGGTATGATTCCAAGGTGTTTGACACCAAACACAACATGTTTCTAAGCAGCCGTTTTAAAGTTAGCACTTACCACGAGGTTATAATGCACTTAAGTATATATGGTTGGCTGCATCACAGACAACCCCGGAGAATAGATTCTGAAGGCTGCAGAGGGGCTCTGCTCATGCAGGGGCACCCTCTCACACAAAACCCAGCACCCTGCCTTCAGGATTGGTAAGGCCTGTCATAGGGGTGACTGATAGGTTTATATGTGTAGTGATTTAGAATAGATATAGGTAACCTATATCTAAGTAAGGGGTGCATGCACCTCCTTACACAGGTTGCAGTAGCAGACCTGTGGTGTCATTTTGAATGGCCTCTTAGGGGTGGCACAATACATGCTTCAGCCCCTGGGAGGCCTCTGGGGTACCTATGTCCTGGGTACATGGTGTACCATATACTAGGGACTTATAAGGGTACCCCAGTATCCAATCTGGAGTGTACCTAAAGTACATAACACAACCAATTTAGGGAGAAAGCAGATAGACTGGGGTCCTGAATAGCAGGATCCCAGTCAGACTAGTCAAAAACCAGCAAAATACCAGGAAAAAAGTGGGGGTAACCATGTAGTCAGATTCCACCTTCCTACAGTGTTCTCCTCACTTGTCTCCTTTGACAAGTAGGAAGAACGATCATTATCAGCAGGAAATCAGGCCAATTGAGTTTTAACAAGGCGTTAGGCATAGTCACAGATTTCAAGAAACAGCATAACACAGTTTCTTGTTCAAGTAGCCCGATATAAGTGTCCATTGTTCTCTGAGTCAGCGTAGCTCTCTCACGAGCTAGCATTGATTGTTATCTTGCATTTATAGCGCTTGGTAGATGGGCAGCCAAGAGCAAATCAGTGCACAGGCATCTACAATGTTTGTGTTTCTAACTAAGCAGATTTCTGCATAAAAATGGATTTGCCATTATACAAAGCACCCAAACAGTAATTGTTGTGGACTGGTTCAACACCCAAAAGTGTAAACTGTGCCAACCTTTTGCTATCCTGACAACTCTCCTGTCCAAAAGGTGCACAGCAATACTCCGGATCAAACCAAGGGAACCACAGTTCATCAGGTTGAATATTATAGAATGGGTGGAAGCAGAGCAAATGCATACAGAGTTTGCCACAATGGGTGACAAGCTGATTGAAGACCTGGCAGAATGGACCAATGGAGCAGCTATTGTTGGATGCACCAGACACTAGACTGCTTTGAAGGGCTAGAAGTTGAGGCAACAAGGGCTCAATGAACCTTTACAAAGTAAACTATTCAGTGAAGATGTAAGGTAAGGTAAGATCCTTGAACAACAGAATGGAAAAAGGTTCTAACCTAATAGGGTTATTGTCAATCAGAGCATGCTAAATGTAGAAGTAATTTGGAACGAAGGGCTGGTATATTTGTCTGTGAGAACATATATTTTCCTGGTCAGGTGCAAGAATACCTCCTTGTCCAGAATAAAAATGAAGATGTATATAGAGCAGGACGAGGGGACAATATTTAAGGTAAGGGTGGTATCTCATCAAGGGTCCATTCAAGTATTACTGGGAAACAGAAACCTTTTCTCTGGGTTATTGCAGTGTTTCTATAAATACTATGGGTTCTGTGAAAAGCAGGCCTTGCTGTCCTCATAGAAAGTCTAGAAGTGACTGTGACCTATGCGACTAAGGCAGCTAAAATATTTAGGGCCTAATTTACAAAGAATTGGCGTAGGGCAACGCCACAAGTAATTTTGCTGCGCTGCCCTACGCCAATTCAAAAGGGCAGGAACGCACCGTATCTGCAAGATACGGTGCATTCCTCTCCTTTCAGCCAGCGCCGGTGCTCAATTTGCAGCTGAGCGCTTACACAGGCACCATATTGCAAGAGTGTCTGTGTTGTTTGCCTGTTTGTTTTTGGGCAGGAAGGGTCACCTTCCTGTACAAAAACAATCATGAGAGGCATTTTCCTCATTCTATGTGTGCTGCAGAATGCAGCACATGTGGAAAAAGGGAAAATATGAGTAGAGATGGATACATTTCTCCTTTTTATGCCTGCTCTGGGGAGGCATAAGCTTTTTGTGCTGCCCCAGGTTTATGTGATGTTGTAAATCTGGGGCAGTGTCAAAATCCATGGGTGTTGAGTGGAAACACCCACAGCAACGCCCATGAAATGCTACTTTGACGCAGAGTAAGCCAATGCAGCGCTTTGCACTACCTTGCTTTACTCCATATCTATGAGGCCATGCAAAGCCAAGCAGGGTGGCTTTGCATCACCTCAGACAGCTGGAAACAGTGTGCAATGCACTTTCAGGAGACATTGTGTTGTTCTACTGTAAAACGCAACCATGTCACAGTGATGCTTTCACACAAAATGATGTGCCTGTTTGTAACTCTAATGACAGATGGACCACAGACTATCATATGTTCAAACATTTTGCAATATTTGCAATATTAATTTTTAAATCAATGCTGACAATGTTCACAAACAAAAATTAACATGGCTATAGCTAGGCTTAATTCGCGAGGCCAGTAGACATTAGCCCGGGTGCGGCTATTGGACCTTAAATTCTTAAATTCTTTAACATGCTGCTACCAGCAAAGAACTGGGCAAAAGGTTCAAACAGGGTTTGGCTCTGATGTGTACAAGATGAGGAGACAAATTTAGAGACTAGTTACCTAGTTACTGCTTTTTATCACTCTTTCCATATTCTCTATTTGTTCCTGGTCTTCTCTGGCATTGGTAAATCTGGTCCTCGTAGATTAGGTCTCCCTGGGCCTGGTTCTTCTTGTTCTAGTCCTCGTGGCTCTGGTAGTCCTAGCCCTGCTGGTAGCCCACCTCCCGTCCCCTATTGTCCTACTTGTCATCTTCCTCCTCCTCCTGCTTCCTTCCATAGCCCCTTTCACAATAACTTAGGCAGGTACAGCTTCCAAGCCTGTCACCCATGATTTTCTTTCTATACTTCCATGTTTATTTTGCTGAGACTGCACTGCAGAAATGAAAGTGCAGTAGAGACAGGACCATGCCCACTTAAAACACAGCTTTACAAGTTAAAAATCAAAACTACCATTCCAAAGATGCACTGTGCAGGTGACTAAAATATCAGTGTAGCTGAAGGGCCTACTCATGCATGGGACCTGTAGGAAAGTGCCCCTTTTTGCCATGGTCACCCTCACGATTTGCTCAAAGGTGCTGATGTTTTCTGCTTAATGTGCACTGGGTCCCTGGTAACCAGGCCCCAGTGAACGTGCTCTTTCCTAAACAAAAGATAAAATGGCCTAATTGTGCACAATTAGCACACACCTTGGCACTCCGGTAATTCCCTAGTAAGAGGTGCCCCTGGTACGGAAAGAGGGGCCCTAAAGGCTGCTGCAAGTATTTTATCACTTTAAGGGAACCCATACAAATTGCAGGCAGCCTGTCATCGCAGACTGCATGTCATGGTGTAAACCATGACTGAAAGCATGACATGTCACACACATTGTGTCCCATGCCCGAGTAACTGCATGTGATATATGTAAGTCATCCCTACACCAGGCTTTGCAGCCCTAAGTTAGGGTGCATTATATTGTATGTGTGGATATATCTGCATGTAGTATCTAGTCCAATTACTAGATATTGCAAGTGAACAGGGAAGCCATCTTAAGGTTGTACTGGGCACTGGCCATCACGTGTTATCCAGCTACATGATGGCATCACTGAAACCTACGGTGTTTGATATCAAACACCTTGACTTTATAAATCCATACAGATGCCAGTTTTGGATGCATCCTGACATGCACCCAGAGGGCACCTTAGAGGTACCCCTGAACCCTATTAGTCCTCTAGTGTGCTTGCTGACTGGTTTTTAGCAGCCTGCCACCTTAGACAGGTTTCTGACCCCCTAAAGAGGAGATCCCACTCTCTCTGATGAAAGAAACAATGCCTACTCTGGAAGAAAGTGCTCACATCTCCTCCAACAGGATCTCTAGCAACGTAGCATATCAGGGCCAGGGGCTTCAAAGCCCCTGCCACCTTTGATATGTGACCCCGGCTTCCCCAGACCTGGGAGATGACTTCTCCTGCCCTGAGGCCCATTTGACACCAGGAAAGGCGGTAAATTAGCTATGCTAGTAGGCGTGTTGCAGGCTAGTCGCACCCCTAAGGTGAGCTGCTCTATGTGCTCCATGAAGGAAGGATTCCTCCAGATTGATTTTGGTGGAATTAGGAATTCTGGCACAGGGTTATGCCCACTCCCCAAGTGGTCATATAGGGGGGTAGTGACCCTAAGGGTAAGTAGCCCACTGGCTACTACCCTGCACTCTCCTTAACGCCCCTAAATTGAATATTCAGGTGGCCTCCCTGACACCAGGAACCCAGATTCGTCTGACTGAAGAAAGAAAAGGACAAAGAAGAGCAAAGGAAGCAAGAACTATGAGACTGCTGGTGGACTTTTTGGCGACAAACCCTGTCTGCCTGCTCCGGTTCCGACAATTGCAACAACCCAGCTTGCCCTGCAACTGTGCATCCTCAAAAAGCCTTGAACTGCCTCACACACTTCGCCAAGCTGTCAGTCTCTCCCTTGAAGTGGAAGAGCCACTTCCCTGCAGCCTGTAGGCGCCAACCGCAACGTCTGGTTCACCAACCTGCTGCCCACCAGGTCCACTGATGCAGCAGCCACCAAGGAGAAGGTCACTGTGCTCCAGAAAGTCATATCTGACTCCAAACCAAGTTTGGAGACATCAGGACCTCCAGGAGCCATCCTGCACTGATGCCCGTGGAACCAGACCCCTTGCAGCAACAAAGGCTTGTTTGTGGTTAGTCTGACCGCAATTGCCAGAAAGGTACTTAACTGCATGTGAAGGGACTTCAAAGAGACCAGCCCAAATTCCAGAGTGGCCCTGCTGCTTTTCTTCCCTTCTACTGCAGGTACTGTCAAGAACTCTGAGCTCCTTCGACGCACGGAACAGCCAACCAAGACCATCTGCACTCAAGCCCCCCAGCCCAAGTCAATCAAAACCAAGTATTCTCCCTTGCTCCAAGGACCATTCCTAACAAAGTGAGCCCCTGTTGGGAGCTCCCCGACTTGTCCCGAAGTCCCCCCTTGCAGCCAGTTTCTACATAGCCCCCCTTCTTCTCCAATGGTGAAGCGCGCAAGGCTACCACCCGTTCAGCACCTCTGCACCCATACACTCCAGGGCAGGTTCTTTGGACCTGGACCCCCAAGCACCTTAAGACCTATAGGGGACCCCGACAACAGATTGCAATTACCTGTATGCAGTTCATGTCCTTTCTTCATAAGAAAGTATTTCCTTGTAAAATTTGTGAAATCTTTTACTTACCTGTAAAAATTGATAACTCGAAAAGTAGTTACTTAATTTTGAAGATCCTTTTGTCTAAAATAATATAAAAATCCTTGTTATTTTTCTAAATTGGTCTTGAGTTTCTTCTTGTGTGTGTGTCTCATTTATTGACTCTGTGTTTAACAAATGCTTAGCACTGCCCTCTGATAAGCCTAAACACCTTACCCACACTACCTACCCAAGAGAGCAGGTTGGGATTATTATTTTAACCCCTGTAAACCAGTAAGGGTCAATTTAACTATCTGCATAGTGTACCCCTTCATTTGGTACACTACATAGATATTTGTGGATATGCGGTGGGATACAAGACTTTGAATTTGCTGATATCACTCTGTCAATAGGCGGTTCTACGAAGAAATCCACAATTGACTTTTTTTTTTAATTTTTCGATTTTTACATTTTTCTAAATGTTCTAATTGGAACTGTTAGGTCCTTGTGTTAAGTCCCTCAGTCCTTTGGTATTAGAAGTTGAAAACATTTATCAGTTAGTTAGGCCTTAAAACTCTGTTTTAGAATCCTTGTTAGATTTTCCAAAAAGGTCCCATCTACAGTAAACATGTCAGCCTCAGAGAGAGAGTCGAGGAACTCATCCTCACCCCTTATCTGCAACTTAGTTTGAAGCAGCTTAAGGACCTCTGCAAGGCTTGCAAAATTGCAACTGGGCCTTGACCAGCCAAAGCACAACTCCAGGAGTTCCTTGCTGAGTTTGTTAGAGAAGAAAACCTTACACTATTGAAGATGACCCTGTCAGTGATGATGAGACTGGCAACCAGACTCATGGGGAAAGCTCCCATTCCAACACCCCAGAAGAATAGGACAAAAATAGGAACCTCTACGGGCCTGTACCAGGAGGTAAGCCAGGCCCCTCCTAGATCCAGATCAGGAGCTGGAGAGACTAGCCAGATGAGTAGCCCTTGAGGCCAAAATACTGGTCAATAGATTTCTTGATTTTAAACCTCACCCATTTTTTGAGGAATACCTGGATTTTATACCCTCCGCTTTCCCTAAAAGCCTTCTCTTACGGTTTCGTCTGGGGACACTACCGATAAGATCGTTTACACATAAATGGAATAAAGTACATTTAACATTGACATGTCAAATGTGTAATCAAGGTGACGAAAATGAATCACATTTACTATTCTTCTGCTCAGAGTATTCCTCCCCCCGCAGGAGGTGGATTATTCCTATTTGTCGTGAACTGGGGATTACACATTATCAAATAGCCCTGAGGATCTTAAAGACCGATCTTTCCTTTAGAACTGTTTTAGCTGTTAGTAAATTTTTAGAGGCAGTTTGGTATAAACGGAATGCAATTTTTAAAATTAAACCAGTGTAATGATTATGAGTTTTATGTTTGTAATAATTAATTGTTTCCTCTTTTGTATTGATTGAATGGCGTTTTTATTGTAGTTTAGACTTATATATTTATTATGGTTTTTATATTGATGACACTTATGGTGCTATCTGTTTGATTCTTGTTAAATTAATGTGGTACCAGATGTCAACTGATTTTGAAGCACTAGGCACTTTAAACCTAGGTATGTCCCTGATGAGGGTAGACACCATATATTGCTGCTACCATTGTATATGGATTCCTGTTTTACCCATGTCTTATCTTTTATCGTCTGGTTCTTATTAGTATTGCACAGTTTGTTTTGGAAGTGGCATTTGAAATGAGTTATATTCCTCTTGTGCTGGGGGTGCTCACAGCCTTTAGCCTCGATTGAAATGTTGTATTTGGCAATAATACGATCTATGTCCATGTATTGTTATTGATATTTTAATGTTTTGTTGGAAACTTTGATGGTTGTAATAACCGAAAAAGTAAAGTACTACTGCTGGCCAAAGAAAAAGAAAGGGCTGATAAATAAATAAATGGTGGCAATAAAAAAGTAAATAGGGAGAGAGAGGAAATATCTGATCCCAAAGTCCCCAAAGGGATTGTTTCAAAATATGTGGTGGGTGATATCACAAAATGGTTTACAGCCTTTGAGAGGGCTTGTAAAATTGGAAAGCTTAACCAAAAGCATTGGGGCTCTCTGTTCTGGGAGCTTTTCTCAGTAAAGTGCAGGGATAGACTCCTGGCACTGAATGAGGAAGATACTGAGTCCTAACCCTGATTGAGGGCTTTGGACTCACCAGTAAGGAGTACAGGATTAAGTTCAGGGAGATTCACAAAACCTCGAGTCGGTCCTGCGAAGATTTTGTTGACTCTCAATCAAAACACTAGGCGGCTGGTTGAAGGGAAGTGGAGTGCAAGACTATGATGGGCTTTATAATTTGATTATGAAAGAGCATCTGTAACTGGTGGATCTGAGGTTAGTCTATTCCCAAGAGCTGGGGAAGAAGGATGACCATTGGGTCAAAACAAGGGTGCCCAGGAAAGTCCATGACAGGGGTGACCAAAAGAAAGGGGTTGCTAACTTTGCCCAAGGGAACTATAGAAGGCACAAAAGGGTAAAAACCCAAAGAGTCTTCTAAAGGTCCTCAAAAACCTTCTCAGGAGGGTGGGCCTGACAATTTTCCCAATCAGAGGGTGGGTACCAGGGTAAGAAATGGGATTCCAAAAAGGCTTGGTTCTTCAATTGTAAATCCAATGAACACCGAACTGGGGACTCTTCCTGTCCCAAAAAGGCCCCTACTAGTGTACCTTCCATACTGGGGTGGTAAGTCTCCAGATGAGATCCTTGGTGTGCCCTGACCAACTCAGGAAGTACACTCAAGCTTCTTTACTCTCTGAGGGTGGGGTGGATGTAGCTGCCCTGGCTGCCTGGCCCAGTAACCTGGAGGAGTACAGACAAAAGACCCATATCAATGAGGTTGAAGTAGAAGCACTGAAGGATACAGGTTCAAGTGTCACCGTGGTAACTGAAAGCCTGATATTCCCAGACCAGGATTTAACTGGACAAACTTATCCAGCTGCCAATGCTGAAACCCATACCAAGGTCCATCCCATGGCAATGGTGGCCTTAGAATGGTGAGGGGTTACTGGCCAGAAGAAGGTGGTTGTGTCTTCTGCAATTCCAGTCCAATGTCGGCAAGGAAGGGATTTGGAAACCTCAGCATCGGCTGAGGTAGAGATGAAAACCCCTGCAGCAATGCTGGGAATACCTGAATGGGTGTGTGTGAAAACCAGAGCACAGTGCAAAGCCCAGGGTGAAAAAGAGGAGTTGGAACCTGGATGAATGGCCCAACCCTCCAAGAGAAAAGGTTGGAAGGCTGTGAACCCAACTGCTGAGCATCCACAAGCTCAGGTCCACACTCCTCAGGGATAAGACCTGTCAGCCATAGAGGGAATTGACGCCCAGGAATAAGGCCTCCGACCCTAGGTCCACTCTCTCCCCGCAGCTCCGTTGTGCCGTCTCTTGCCTCCAGACCCCGACCTCCTCCTTGGGAGGTTCGAGGCTGCTGCCCGCTCCTGCGCCTGCTCCAACTGGGACCAGACTGTCTGCAACCACCGTAACCTTTCTCAGCCGTTTTTTTTTCTTAATTTTTCCCTGTTGTGCCACTGTTATTGTGCCCATCTGTGTCTTGCTCTAATTCCACCACTGTTTTTATTTTCTCGTGCCTGCCTGTTCCTTTTGCTTTTCGCCGCTGCTGCCCCTGCGGCCCCTCCCCCCGGAATTCCCCCCAGAATTCCCCCGCTCCCGCCTCCCAGCCTCTCCTCCCTCCCACCTCCCCACTTAATGCCGGCCGCTGCGCGATCGCGCAGCGGGCACGCCGCCAGCGCGCCAAAGGCAAGCCCATCTGCGCCCGTCCGCGACCCGACCGCGGCCAGCACCAGGAACCCTGGACCTCCCACTACCCATCGCTACGACACCACCACCCTCCTCGCAATCAACCCTGGAAGACTTAGAGAATGCCAACAGGCCTCGCCGAACTCGACCCACGGCCAGTTCTCCTGCCTCCACTGCCGCCAGACCCTCACCGCCACCCCGGCCTCCAACACCGCCGACGCCAGCACCGGCGACACCCTAAAATGCATCCTCCTCAACGTACGCTCCGTACACAAACACGCCATGGAAATCTGGAACCTACTCGACTCTCTCTCGCCCGACATTGCCTTCTTCACAGAGACCTGGACCAACGCATCCTCCGCCCCCGACATCAGCACCGTCATCCCAGACGGATACAAGATCCAGAAGAAAGACCGCCCCAACCACCCAGGAGGGGGCCTCGTCATCGCCCACAAGAGCAACCTCCGCCTCACCACCTCCAGCGAAACCTTCCCCTCCCCTGAACACCTGCACTTCCAGATCCAGACCACCCCCAAAGCCACACTCCGAGGAACCCTCATCTACAGACCCCCTGGCCCCCGAATACCCTTCGCCACCACCATCACCGACTTCATCGCACCCCACGCCATCGCCTCAACAAACTACATACTCATTGGAGACCTGAACTTCCACCTCGACAACCCCAGGGACCCCAACTCCACTATCCTTCGTGACAACCTCGCCAGCATCGGACTTAAACAACTCGTCAACACACCGACCTACAGAGCAGGACACACCCTCGACCCCATCTTCGCAGCAGGAAACAGCGTCCAATTCAGCCACACAACGCAGCTGCCATGGACCGACCACCACTCCGTGCACTTCGCCATCAACAAACCCAAGGCACCCAAACCAGCCCCACGCCCACCTCGAAGGAACTGGAGCAAGGTTACCGATGAGCAACTTAACTCCACCCTCGTCCGAGACAACCACACCTGGGCACCCAACGCAAACGACGCAGCCAGAGAACTCCACACCTGGATCTCCAACTGCGCAGATGAGCTCTTCCCGCTACGCAACCTCAACAGACAACGCCCCAGGAAAGCCGCCTCGTTCACCACCGCTCTCCAAGAAGCCAGATGCACCTGCAGATGCCTGGAGAAGAACTGGAGAAACTGACAACCAAAAACCACACCACCTACAAGGACGCCATGACGGACTACCACAACAAGATCAAAGCTACCAAGAGGAACTTCATCCACAACAAAATCCTGGCCAACTCCACCAACTCCAAGGAACTTTTCAGTGTCATTCAAGAATTCACCAACCCAAGCAGCGAAGCCACAGACATCACCCCATCCCAAGACCTCTGCGACAAGCTTGGAACCTATTTCCACCTCAAGATCAAAAACCTCTACGACAACTTCATCGACCATCCACCAGGCGCCACAGACAGCCCCCCGCCCCCCAGAAACACCAGCCAGCCCACCATCTCCAACTGGACACCGATCACAGCCGAAGACACCGCCTCGACCATGAAAAGCATCCACTCGGGGGCCCCCACAGACCCCTGCCCCCCTCACATCTACCACAGAGCTGCGGCCGCCATCGCACCTGAACTACAATGCACCATCAACACCACCTTCAAAACAGGCACCTTCCCAGGTGACTGGAAGCGCGCAGAAGTCAGACCCCTGCTCAAGAAGCACACAGCTGACTCCACCGACCTCAAGAACTATCGGCCCATCTCGCTCCTTCCCTTCGCAGCCAAAGTTGCAGAGAAAACAGTCAACAGGAAACTGACACGATTCATTGAAGAGAACGCCGTCCTCGACCCGTCCCAATCCGGATTTCGAAGCAACCACAGCACAGAGACCGCCCTACTCGCCGCCACAGACAACATCCGCACCCTCCTGGACCAAGGCCACTCCGCAGCCCTCATCCTACTCGACCTATCAGCGGCCTTCGACACCGTCTCCCACCACACACTAGTCACCAGACTACTCAACGCAGGCATACAAGGAACAGCCCTGGACTGGATCCGATCATTCCTCACCGGAAGAAGCCAAAGGATCAGACTCCCACCCTTCCTCTCCGACCCCACAAAAATCACCTGCGGAGTCCCACAGGGTTCATCACTGAGCCCCACCCTCTTCAACATCTACATGGCCCCCCTCGCCGCCATCGTCCGACAACACGGCCTCAACATCGTATCCTATGCCGACGACACCCAGCTCATCCCCTCCCTCACCAAAGACCCCACCACTGCCAAACTCAACTTCCAGAAAGGAATGCAAGACATCGCAGTCTGGATGACCAACAGCTGCCTGAAGCTCAACGCCGAGAAGACAGAAGTCCTCGTCCTCGGTACCACCCCTTCTGCATGGGACAGCACCTGCTGGCCGACCGCCCTCGGAATCCCAGCTACCCCCTCAGACCAGGCCAAGAACCTCGGCATCGTACTCGACTCATCACTCACCATGAACCGGCAGGTCAATGCCGTCACCTCCAGCTGCTTCAACACCCTCCGCATCCTCCGCAAGACCTTCAAGTGGATCCCCCTGAGTCAAGGAAGACAGTTACCCACGCACTCATCACCAGCAGACTGGACTATGGAAATGCACTCTACGCCGGCATCAACAAGTCCCTACTCCGCAAACTCCAGACAATACAGAACACCGCCGCCAGACTTGTCCTCGGCATCCCCCGACATGAACACATCAGCCAACACCTACGAAGTCGCCACTGGCTCCCCGTGGAGAAAAGAGTCACTTTCAAAATCCTCACTCGCCTACAAATGCCTATACAACAACGGACCCAAATACCTCAACGACAGAATCAACTTCCACGTACCCAAAAGAAACCTCCGATCTTCCAACCTCGCACTGGCCGAAACCCCGTGCATCCACAGAACCAGAGCAGGCGGAAGATCCTTCTCTCACATTGCAGCCAAGACCTGGAACGAGCTACCGGCAGACATCAGACGCGCCCCGTCCCTGAACACCTTCAGGAAGACCCTCAAGACCTGGATCTTCGGCTAAACAGATCTGCGGACCCCCCCCCTCAACGCCTTGAGACCCTCACGGGCGAGTAGCGCGCTTACAATTCCCTGATTGATTGATTGATTGAGGAACTTAAGCCTTATCAGACAGAGCTCCTAGGTCCAGGGGGGATCTAGGGTAGAGATGTACCAGTGACAGAGGACCTGTCCCATTCTCGAGAGCCTGAAGCAGCAAGCTGCTGACCAGGAAAAGGGAGATGTCAGTGTCTCCGGCAGGACCTATTGGAAGGAGGGACTCCTTTACAGTGAGGCTAGAGCTCCCAAACCTGGTGGCACTAGGAGAGTGGTAGTGACTCAGCAGCACAGGGAGTTCGTACTCACCTTAGCAAATGACATCCCCCTATCTTGTCCAGGCCAAAACCTGGAGTAGGTTAGTCAACCACTTCTATTAGCCAGGTATGTCTCAGAAGGTAAAGGAGTTTTGTAACTTCTGCGTTACCTGTCAAGCCAGTAGCAAGACACGTAGCAAACAAAAGGCACCCCTAATTCCAGTAGCAGTGGTTGGGGTTCCCTCTGGAGATCAATGTTGTTGGCCCCTTTGACCCCTAAACAGCCTCAGGAAACAGATTTATACTGGTGGTAGTGGATCAAGCCACTAGATATCTTGAAGCAATTCCACGTAGGACTGTCACTGCTGCTGCAGTTGCCAGGGCCCTAATTAGTATGTTTGCTAGACTGGGCTTTCCTAAGTAGGTGGTGTAAGGCAGAGGTAGTAACTTCATGTTTGGCTACCTAAAAGTCATGTGGGCTGAGTGTGGAGTCACGTATATGTTTACCAGCTCATGTCACCCACAAACAAATTTTCTGGTTGACAGATTTAACAAGATAATGAAAGGTATGATCATGGGACTGCCTGAAAAACTCAGAAGGAGATGGGATATCATTTTACCATGCCTGCTTTTCGCCTACACAGAAGTGCCACAGAGGGAAGTGGGCTTTAGTCCCTTTGAACGTCTGTTTGGTCATCCTGTTAGGGGACCACTGAATCTAGTGAGTGACAGCTGGGAGAGACCTCTCAAAGAGTGCAAACAAGATATTGTGGACTATGTGCTTGGCCTATGATCAAGGTTGGCTGAGTACATAGAGAATGCCAACAAAAACCTTGAGACAAGCCAAGAGCTCCAGAAGCAATCGTTTGACCAAAAGTCTGCACTGGCGGAGTTCTAAACAGGGCAGAAGGTATAGGTGTTTCTCCAATCTTTCTATGTCCTCTTGAAGCGTTCTATTCTGTTTTTTCAAATGTTCCATGTCCTTAGAGGTTTCAGAAATGGCCACTGAAAGTACCTTAACTTCCCCTTCCAGTGTACAAGTTCGTTTCACAATATCGTCAAATTTTTCTTCCAATGCTTCACATTTGTCATGAATTCCCCTTTGATTAGCCTCTGAGATTTCAAACTTATCAAAAATATCCTGTCTTAGTCTCGCAAATAATTTTTCCATGGATTGTTCATCTCCCCCATTTCTTTGGAGTGTCACTTCCCCCTCGCACCTAGCCCCTTGCTCCTCTCTATGTTTTAAATCGTCCAATGCTTGATGCAAGGATTCTGGGTTTATATGCGCGGAAATAGGAGAGCTACAAGGAAAGCCCGGATTATGACTACCAGTAAGACTTCTTACAGGACTAGGACCAGAGCCAAAACTGGAACTAGAACCTGTGTTAGGGCATAAGGTAGACTTGGCAGCCAGACTGGCAGTACCCCCAGTGAGAGCTTTCTCATTCTCAAACTGTGGCCCTTCTCCATTAGATTGTAAACCATCTAAGGCAGAGAATCTATTTTCCACCGGGAGAGGGGTAGATTTTGTTTGCAATATTTGCGTAGGGGCCTGCACCACCTTACTTTGTAGACCTGTCACATGCTCCATAATCTTAAAATATGACTTCAAGGAGGGAGATGGTCTCGTCGGAATAATTTGAGGTTATTAAAAATTCCAGAGGGGGTCGAGAAGGGGGATGTCAAGTCCTTTATTTGTGCTTTATTGAGAGAAATGTTGCCCGATAGATTAGATATTGAGTGGGAAAAGGAGATCCAGAGGGCACATAGGGACCCCTTTAGGTTAAACCCTGAGAGGAAAGCCCCGAGAAAAATTTTGATTAATATTTTGAGCTTCACTGTCAAAGAGCTTATTCTGGGAAAGGCACTAAAAGAGGGCTCTTTAAAATATAAAGTCTTCACCTATCAGATTAGATCGGATTTAAGTAAGAGGACAGCCCAGAGACAGTGGGAGCTAGGCACAAGGATGAGTGTTCTCCGGGAGAAGGGAGCCCAGGTACAATTGAAATTCCCAGCTATGTTAAGAATAATGTGGCGAAATAAAATGCACAATATTAGTGATCCGGAGGAGGTTGACATATTTATACAACAGATGGGCAACTGAGTTGATATAGCAATGAGTATGAGGGAAAGCGCATAAAGAGTAGTTATGTGGTTGCCTCCCCAGTCCTCTGTCCCCTCTAGATGGGGGTTCACGAAGGGCGGATTGAATCGCCCAAGAGGTAGAATGGGGGTTTCCCGGGGGGAGGGAGGGTAAGGGTCACAGGGTGTGGGGAGCAGTGGGAGAAAAAATAAAAAGATTTGTCCTCATGGATGCGGTTTTGGTTGGTTTTGGGAGGCTCTAGATGGGGCTGTTGTGGTAAGGGGGTTTAAGCTGTATTTCATTATACGATTTTTTAGTCTGTCTTGGGAGGAACTAGATGGGGTTGACAATGCAAAGGGGATGTAAGAGGTACCCTACTATATAAAATGTCTATAGATAATACAAAAATAATCACTATATTTTCTTGGAACGTGAATGGATTAAGATCTAGGAAAAAAGTTTCTCGGGTTGCGGAGTTTTGTAAGGACTGCGACGCCCAAATATTGTTATTACAAGAAACACATCTTGAAAGAATAGAGTTTAAGCAGTGTTTCGGAAAGTTTAGATGGGTACAAGAGGTTGTTTGTTCTGACCAAGAGGGAGTACTAGGGGAGTGGCGATTATTGTTAAAACCAACCAGGAAATAAGATTACTCAAATATGAGTCCGATCAGTCGGGTAGGTGGTTGGTAGCAACTTTTTAGTGTATGGGAGGCCTTTGGTTTGTGCTGTTTACTATGGGCCAAATAATGATACCCCGGATTCCCTAGAAAAATTAGAGTCCTGCCTTATGGAGACAACAGCTCCCATTGTGATAGGGGGAGATTTTAATTTGGTTTTGAATAAAATACTTGATAGGACTTCGAAAGCTAAGTATATTAGTCCGTCGAAAACCCTCTCTAGACTGACAAGTATAATGAGGGAATTTAATTTAGTAGATATTTGGCGTGTTTTGAACAAGTCTAGAAGAGAATTTACTTTTTATAGTAAAAAATATAGGCACCATTCTCGCATAGATTATTTTTAGTGGACCAGGAGTTATGCGGAGATGTTATTAAGGCAATTCACATTCCAGCAATACTTTCAGATCATTCTGCAGTAGTGATATCTTTAAGGTATAATCAATTAGAGGAGTGTAAAAGGTGGACCCTGGATAGGTCAATACTTTTAGATGAGAAGGTAGTGGAAGATTTGAGGGTAGAATCTGAGAGTTTTTTTGTTAATAACAATGGCTCAGCGGATGAAGACGTGGTGTGGGATGCCTATAAGGCATATTTAAGGAGAGTTTTAAGATCTATCATGGTGGGGAAACATCGGGTGGAGAAAAAAGACAGAGAAAGCGCTATCCAGGATATCAGAAATAAAGAGGAGGAGCTGCAAAGGGCATCTATGGAGGACCCAACTAGAGTAGGGGTCCTAAGTAAAGAGTTAGAGGGGCTACAAGCTGATTTTATGGCAAAGTTGGACAAAAAATCTATGGATCAGTGGAAGACGAGTAAACTTCAACATTTTGCCTATGGGGAGAAATGTGGATCACTATTAGCTTGGAAAGCGAAGACAGACAGGGCAAGGAATAACATCCGAGAGCTAATTAATGGGGAATCAGGAGACCTATTGATTACTAACTCAGATATGTGCAAGGAGGCATGTAGGTTTATGGAAGACCTATATAAAGAAAATATAACATCTAGTCAAACAGATATAAGGGAGTGGCTTGGGCTAACAATTCTTCCGAGATTATCTCCAGAACAGTCGAAATTCTTGGAAGGGGATATTATGGAGGGAGATAAGGGCTCAGTGCAGTAAGATGGTAAAAGGAAAGGCAGCTGGACCAGATTGTCTTCCTGTGGAAGTCTTTCTTTGTATCTTGGATACTGTAATTCCGGTGTTACAAAACCTATTTAACAAAATATATCTTGGTGGAAAAAGGGTTCCTAAATCTTGGTTGGAAGCCACAATTACTATGATTATAAAGCCTAACAAAGACCCAAGGAAGATAGACTCATATAGGCCGATTTCTTTATTAAATATAGATTATAAGATCTTCTCTGGTATTATAGCTGCAAGGGTGGCGAAGGTAATACACGAGATTATACACCCTAATCAGAGAGGATTTATCCCTGGGCGACAACTAAATGAGTTGACCTTCCAGATATTGGGAGTTATAGATCTGGCGGAGGCTTGGAAAATACCTTTGACTATCGCAGCAGTCGATGCAGCTAAAGCCTTCGACCAGGTACATTGGCCTTATTTATGGGAGGCTTTACGAGGCTTTGGTTTTCCACAGAATGTGGTGAATGCAGTTCAGACTCTATATCACTGTCCAAAAGCTAGAGTGTTGATCAATGGAAGGTTGTCAGATTGGTTTGATATTTTTAGAGGGACCAGGCAGGGTTGTCCGCTCTCCCGCTCCTATTTAATATATATATCGAACCCGTTGCCAACTTGATTAGGTCAGATACAACTATTCTTCCTTTTAAATGTAATACTTTTGAAGTTAAGTTAGGGCTCTATGCAGATGATTTGTTGCTCTATACTAGTAACCCGCAAGAAGCAATTCCAAATTTGATGGGGAAGGCAGAAGCCTTCAGGTTACATCTCTGGGTACAAAGTAAACCCAAGTAAGACTGAGCTCATGGATTGGAATCAGGGGGCGAGAAATCAAATGAGATACCTTGGCATCCAAATAACGCAAAAAATGGAGGATATTATTAATGTAAACTGGAGGAAAGTCAGTCAAGAAGTCACAGGTCTACTCATGAAATGGGCGAACTTACCACTTAATATATTTGGGAGGGTCAATCTCGTTAAAATGATTATTTTACCAAAAGTGACTTTTTTGTTTAATTCTATCCCGTTGAATTTTCAAAAGAAAGATATAGCAAAACTTCAAGGGAAGATAGGAAGCTTTATATGGTCATAAAAAGGTTCCAGGATTTCTTGGAAAAAGCTACGTCGGAGACTAGATATGGGAGGTCTTGCGTTACCAGACATTTTAGCATATTGTTACGCATTTCAGTTTAAGAACGTGCGAATGTTGGCCAACAAAGTTAATAACTCAACAATTGGGGTTTTATTTGCAGCATTATTGGTGGACGTGCCATATGGTCAAAGTGGGTTTCTTTTTAAATATGGGGATCCCAAATTTTAAAAAAGTTAGGCTTAAGATCTTAAAGTCTGCTTTGCACACATGGATGTATGTGCGGAAGGCGTTAAGAGTCCCATATTTTTCATCATGGGCGCCTATTTGGGATTCGCCAGGTACTCCTGAGTGCATGAGGGACCAATTAAGCCAGCCTTTAAGAGTCGGGGGCATTCAGTGTTGGGCGGACCTTAAGGATGGTACAAATTTGATTAGTTGGGAAGCACTTTGTATTGTACCAAGGGTTCGTTGACAAGGTTTAAATACTGAAACACAAAGAAAGTAGAGGGAGGGTCCAAGGGAAAAGTTTTAAAGACCTGCAAGAAGTGATTCCCCTTAGAATAATAATCTTAAACACAATGCTTCTCGGGTCTATTATAAAGTGAAAAAGTGTCTCTCAACAAAGCTCCAATGGGGAGCAATCCCTTTCAGGATGAATGCCCTCACCCACCATAGGTGGCATGCTTCATCATATGGGCTTCTCCTCCCAGTGAGAAAACCTAGTCTCACTGAGGGCTACAACTCCCTCAATGTGAGGTAGGAGCTCTGGGATGTTTTCATAAGGGTACTAAAAGCCCCATCTGTGAATGCTAGGCGTTGTGAGGGTGCAGCGCTGGGTGTAATTGTGATATAAATGTGAAACTAAAACTACCTAGAGAGGACAAAATATATTTAATGGCTTGTCCAAACTGGCAGGGTTAAAAAGCAGTGCAAAGCAGTATCAATTAAACTGCTAGGTTGGTCAGATAGGTCGACATGTTTCAGCCTTAATGGTCTAATATAGTGTCCAGGCTTTCTTCAGGACCATAAGAAAATTAACAATGCTGCTGCATAAGTGAAAAAATATTAGCAAAATACAGTGATATCAAACCAGTAATCCAAATGTTTTAGGCTCGGTACTACTGGAACTCATCCGAATTGATGGATAAGTAGACCCGCCTCTACCTGGTAACAACTCAGGGAAGGGGGCCCCTCTCTCTCCGTCGGTACCCCGTTGTGGTACACGAGCTGCAACCGGTGGGTCTACTTATCCATCAATTCGGATGAGTTCCAAATGCTCCACACGTGTTGCGCCACCATTACAAGATTGCCACCACACTGCCACTGCCTGGAGTCCCTTTTTTCGTTACAGATTTCGAAATAATGACATTCTTTACACTATTTATCCTTCCCATTGGTCAAATTGTACATCAACTCTACTATTTAAGTCTATGGCCAGCTAAACAGCAAAGATTATGTACTATGTTGTCAGTCGCTGGGTAGCTGCAGAGATTTTGTACTATTTGGTTGGCAGCCAGGGAAATAAGCTCTCCCTTCCTTTTTTGTTACATGAGTGTGAGAATTTGTCGGTTTTCGACATGCAAAAGTGATATGTAAAGTCATGCCTGGTAAACTCTGTCAGTTTAAGTCAGATATTTTGCCGTTTCATCCTGCAGCTTCAAAATAATTAATGTGACTTGATCAAAATATCAGAAAAATGGGGAAACCTTTGCGCGCAAGGTTGCAAATATATCAAGCTAAAGGGACACTGTCCTGATGTGAGGAGAGAAGTGTAGTAACCACATATCTCTGTTTATTTTGCTTATTTGAGGACCTCAATAGGCAAACATTTGGACTCCTGCATATTTTGGAGATGTTATATACAGGGGCTTACAAGATATGCTTCATCACATTTGTAATAAAGCCTAAGCCTTATGGATGGATTTAATAGTTGTTGCTAATGAACAAAAAGTGTAATAGTGATACAGAGCACTCCTTTAAGACACTTGAGACCTATAGGGACACATCTTCTTCTGATGTAATATTAAATTGTCAGTCTATTGGTATAGAACATATTGTCATTCAGTCTTCTGAGATTGATGCTGAAATAGTGGTTAAAATGTATGGCCTAAAAACACGGAAGGTGATAATGTGGCTCATAATCTGTTACCAGGTTTTCTATTATAGGTTTAGAAGTTCTCTTACCTTCTCTCTCTCCATCTGAAGTATGTGAGCGCAGTCTGTGCGAACAGGAACAAAAGCAGGGCTTAGCTAGCTTTCCAACCTCAAAACGGGAGGTGAAGGAGGGTATCAATTTAAGACTCTTAACAGTAGACATGCTTCAACACCTGAATAAAACAGTATATGATGATATATCCTGTGAATCATCTGTGAAACACATAATATAGAAATAAATAAACTGCAACAGTAGTTTAGCTGCCACCTCTCCAGTCTCCAAGCTAAGAAATGTCTTTAGATGCCACATTCTATAATTCTGAGCCCTGACATAATAATGGCTGTATCAGGGTTCTCATATTATTACACAATGACCAGACTAGACCAACACAGGTGTCCTTGACAACCAGAAAGATGCATCCTGGCTGCAATTGAAATCTTCCACAGAACTCTACGTTTACAAGAAAACATTAGTAACAGTTTGTTGGAATGGGCAATGAAAGCCAAATCCTTTGGTATAGCTTCAAGCAGCAGACCTACCACCAAATTCTTTAAGAATGGCAAATGTTTTCTGCCGTTTGCATCATTTCTTTCTTATGCAGCTGTGTATATGCCCCTCATTTTGGGGAATTTCTGGTATTTGTTTGTAATCTGTTAAATTGTTTGCTGGAAGAGTTTTTTGTAATTCCTAGGGCTTTGGTGGGTCATGGAAAGATTGGCCACTGAACAAACTTTCTGTGAAAGGGCTAAGTCTCTAACAATGTGAAATTTTGTGCCTCCTGCTCGAAGGAGAACTGGGAGTTTAAAATAAAAACTTCTGTGATGACCCTCTTTATAAGTAAATGAATCTATTATCCATGCAGAGTACGATAGCAGGGTTAGGCAGAATTAAAATGGTGATTTGCTTCTTCTTACACAGATCACGCTGTGCCTAGGAAAAACTGATGCTCTATAACGTTGTAAACATCTGTTAGTTGAAAATCGAGGATATATGGGGCAAGAGGCTGCACATTATTTAATACAGCTTTCATTGTTAGAATAGGTAATGTAACACAAATCCTTTGTAATAGTTTCGCTCAGCAGATGTACAACCAAATTCTTTGAGATTGGCAAATTTTTCTGTCCGAGTTATTTCATTCTTGTGCATCTGTGTGTATGCCCCTCATTGTGGGGGCCTCTGATATTTGCTTGTAATCTATTAAATTGTTGCGTGGGAGAGTTTTGTAATTCCTAGGGTTCAAGAAGACAAACATGGCAGATTGTCTTTGGTGGGTCATGGAAAGACAAGCAACTGAACAAACTTTCTGTGAAAGGGCTATGTCCCTACCAAAGGGAATTTGGTGCTTCCTGGTCATGGGAGACCTGGGAGTTTAAAATAAAACCTTCTGTGAGGACTTCCTTCAGAACAACATTATCCATGGAGAGTACGATATCAGTGTGAGGCAGAATTAAAATGGTGAATTGCTGCTTCTTACACCGATCAGCCTAGCCGAACCTAATGCTGTACTCTACTTCGATCTCATCTTTCTCCTAAGGACTTCCTCTTCCAAACCCCAATATGGTACAATACATTTTTAAAGATCAATAATAGAGCGCTCTTTTGGAAAGAATGGATTGATAAAGGTATCATTAGTTTTGATCATTTAATGAAGGATAATAATGAAGGATAATTTACAGAGGGAATTCTCAGATATTCAAGAATCATTTGGCATCTCTAATACTCACTCTCTCCAATATCCTCTCTTGATAGCCTCTCTCACTCAAATTTTTTCTCAGTTTTGCTCTCCAGCCATTCCTGGTCAAGCCTCATCCTTTACAATTGATTTTTCTATCCCTCTTAAAGCTGCTGCCATCTATAAATTGCTCTCCCGTCCCGTAGCAGATAGATCGAAGTCGCCAACAGAACTATTATGGGAGAAAGACTTTTCACAGGAGTTTTCACTTCAGCTCTGGGAATCTGTATGGTCCAAAATACATACCTCTTCCCGTTCCGCTAGCACTACACAAACTCTATTTTTTTTCTTTAATCGTCTTTTTTTTACCCCGTCCGATTTATACAAATTTAAATTACTAGAATCTAAAAAATGCTGGTCATGCCCATGTGAGGACAGAAATCTTCTCCATATGTTTTTTCACTGTCCACTGGTTAAATCCCTATGGTTACGTATTTGGTCCACATTAAACGATATTTTATCCACAAATTTCACTTTTGATATTATAGATATATTTTTAGGAGGCTCCTCACCAATATGGAATGTTCATTGTAATGTTTGAAGATTCATAGACTTATTTATAGCCATCTCCCTCCAAATTATAACAACCAATTGGAAAGATACTTCCAAAATTTCATATCAGGCTTGGTGGAACTTGTTATGTCATCACCACAGGCTTGATTGTGCGTTCGCCACTTCAGTGCCTTTATTAATCAAAAAGGATTTGTTATGGTCACCTTTTACAGCTTATCTTTCTCACCATGTTCCTTGACTATTTTTGTTATCATTTAAAGTACCTTTTTTCTTTCTTTATCATTTGTTTGCCTTTAACTCTTACAGATGTTACAGATACTGTTTTGGCATTTTTCTTTTATATTATTCCCTCCCTCTGCCCCTTCTATCTCTTTTTTTCTTTCTCTTTCTTTCTTTTCTCTTTTCTTTCCTTTCCTAAAAAAAATTATTAAATAGCTCTTTTTCCTGTGTATAGTTCTATTTCCCAGTTATGGGACTAATTATGAAAGTATAATAATATATTGACGTTCGATTTTTCACTGTAAATAATTTTCTCTGTAATGATGTTTTACTATGTTTACAAATTGCAATAAAGCTCTTTAAACTTAAAAAAAAATGGTGAATTGCTGCTTCTTACACCGACCAGGCTGGGCCTAGAGGAAACTAATGCTGTAGCATGAGTAGATGAATATGCCTCCTTATAACGCATGCCTTCACTCCGCATGCAATTACAACGCGGTCGTTACAACGACCGCGTTGTAACAAAGCATACCATTACCCCGCAAGTCTTTACAACGACTTGCTCTAGGGGGGGTGCTGGATGTTGGAATAGTACAATTTACTATTCCAACTCCAGTCTGTGCAACAGTAGGGAATGTGCTGGATTTTAAATCCAACACCTTCTCCCCCCTCTGCAAGTTGTTATTACGACTTGCGGAGTAATGGTATGCGTTGTTACAACGCAGTCGTATTAAAGACCGCGTTATAATTGCATGTGGAGTGAAGGATTTGTTGTAAGGGCTGTTTATCGTTAGTTAAGAATCTAGGTTGTATTGGGCAATGGGCTGCACATTATTTATACAGCGTTCATTTTAAGAGCTGGAGATGGGAGTCAGACTGCTACTGCCGAGAAGACATGAAAGTGTTACCGCTTGAGTGGTTCTGTAAATAGAAAATAGTGTACCAACATCTCAGGGCCAAATCACACATGGATTCAAATAGAGCGATATAACACCAAATCCTTACAAACTTAGCGTAACACATAATGTATCAACCATGGACAGATAATGTTGAGTTATACTTGCTGAGACTTAAACACAAAACCTTCATATTATGGGGAAGTATGAGAAATTATAGGGTGAAACAAAACCAGTATTACTGATGGCCCAGATTCCTCCTCTTTACTCAGGGTATGTTCAAGATTTAAACCATGAATCCTCTATGATTCTGCACTTCAACAAGTTAACAGGACCCCTGCAATCATTAAGTATAGGGTTGCATAATTAACAGCATTACATTTGGTAACCCTGTAAGTAGGTCAACATAGCATTATAGACAGACAATTTACACTAAAGGGTGAAAAAAACAGGAAGTACACTGCATGATGATCCTGAAATTGGTATGAAGAACTCAGGTGTCAGCCCCTACCCCTAAGACAGTGGTAAAAAAACTTGGGTGTGTATTTAGATCAGGCCCTATCTATGAAGGATCAGGTAGTGGCTACCACCAGTACCTGCTTCCATGTGATGCGCCTCTTGCATAGTTTTTCCCCTGCTTCTATTATCTGTGCGCAAAACCCTGGTTCAGGCACTGCTTGTTAGTCATCTGGACTATTGCAACCCACTTTTGGCTGCAGCTAATGAATCAATACTGAACAAACTTCAAGTGGTACAGAATACAGCGGCGCGGCTAGTCAAGGATATGAATCCCAGAACAGCTTCTCTCCCGCTCTTGCAACAACTCAATTGGCTTCCTATTCGCCAGAGAATCAAATTTAAAATTTGCTGTATAGTTCACAAAGCCTTAAGGGGCAAAGGACCCAGTTACCTAGCTGATAAACTCATCCCCTACCAGCCAGGTAGGTCCTTACACTTCGGGGAGAAAGCTCTTCTCATCACTCCTTGCTTCAGGAAATCACGTACAGGAAGTAAATCCTTCTCTTATCTGGCCCCCATGATATGGAATCATCTACGTCTTAAACTTGGGAGATGTGTTGACCTTTCGATCTTTAGGAAGCTCCTGAAAACTGAACTTTTTGCCAGTTAAACCCTTTCCGATTCTATTTTGTACTTCCCATAGCGCGGAGATACCCCTTTGGGGGTGATTCAGGTGCTCTTTAAATTTCAAATTAAATTAAAGGAAGACTTAAGCACCTGTTAAGCTTTTCCATTTTCCATTTATATCAAATTTATTAATGCATTTTTAAGAGCAATCTTCACCAAAGGCATCAAAAAGCCACACAAATAAGAAGAAATGCATTTCAGTCACTGATAAAGGCCGCAGACATAAGAAACAATAGGAGCAGTTTAAAATAGGAGATACCAGCCGTTTTTGTGAAACGATATTTTAGGAGTTGGATTTTTATTAGGGTTTAATATTTAAGATAAATAAAGACCTTGTCAGCCAGGACCAAGACACTAGTCTCTAGCCCAGAAATCCTTGGTGTGGAGGCCGGACTTACAAAGTTCTTTCTTCATTGTCCAAAGCCTAATATCGTCCCTCCCTGAAAGAGTGGGAATAAATATTGAAGAAAAAGGGTTGCTGGGCTGCATTTGACTGATACTGAGTAGCGAGAGGGTAGATATCTTGGGGTTCCCTATAATCCCTCAAACCATCTGTTTGGCAGTGACTGGTGCTCAAAAAGTGGAACCGATATCTGCAAGATTCCCATCTACAGCTGGCAGAATAAGGGCATGGTCATCCTACCCGAGTGTTAGGCTTTTTCTCCAACCGCTACCATTGCAGGGTCAACCTATTAATACCAAACGTATGATTTCAGGTACTCCCGACCAACTATCACATTGACTTCTTGGGTTATGATGGAAAATTTACCTCCAAGTCTCCTTGATACTTTAGGTACCTTGACTGACAAAAATAAGGGGAACACCATGGCAAAATAATCAGTTGCATTAAATATGGAAATGCCCAGCAGGACTTACAATTTGAAGGTCGTTTAATTGAAAATGGTGTGTTGAGGCACCAAGAGGCAATCTATAGGTGGTGCATGGGTGTTTCCATTCAACTAGCCATGTGTTTTGATGTAAATCTTTAAATACAAAGTACTGTAGTCAGGGATTTGTCCCAACATCCTGCATCTCTTTGATGCAGGTGTAAGGAGGAGAAATGCTTTCATTTCTCCCTGTTTTTCTCTCCTTGCATGTGTACTAAATTCTATAACACACATACACAGTGGGAAACACAATAAAACATTGTTTTTGCACTGGGAAAGACCCCTTGCTGTCCACAAACTATGCCTATCACAACCCAGAGACCCTTGCACTACGGCACAAGGGTGCCTTATGGTAGTGCATGGCATCCAAAAGTGTGTCAGCCCAGGGAGAGAGCAGAACAGCTCCACATCTTTGTAGATATGGTGCTGTTCTACTCCCTTCCACTCCAACAAAGCAGCGCACAACTCTAATTGCTGCGCTCGGTCGCATGATGTTTTAGTAAAATTGGGCCTATGTGTTCCTTTCACTCTTCTCCTTGGACAAGTAGGAATGATCACCATCAGAAGGAAATCAAGCCAATTAAGTTTTAACAAGGCACAGTCACAGATTTCCGGAAACATCATAAAACAGCTTCTAGTTCAGGAAGCCCTATACAAGGGTCAATTGATGTCTGATTCAGTATAGCTCTCTCATGAGTTAGCATGGGTTTCTAGCTTACATTTACAGTGCTTGGCAGTTGGGCAGCCAACAGAAAATCAATGCACATGCATGTACAAAGTTTGTCTTTCTAACCAAACATCTTGATGTAGATTGTGTTGACCCACTGCTTAGAAAACAATATGGGATTTCTGCATGTAAATGGATTAGCCATTATACAAAGCATTTGGATTCAGTTGTTGATGAAAGTTCACTCTATAATGAAGGAGATCCATGCTTGTTACCCAAAACAGTATTTGCTGTGGACTGGTTCAAGACCCAGTAGGGCAAATTGTGACAAACATTTGCTATGCTGGGCACCATCTGGGCCACAAGGTGCACAGCAATACTCTGGATCATACCTAGGGAACCACAGTTCTGCAGGTTGGGAATTATAGAATGGGCAGAGGCAAAGCAAATGCATACAAAGTTTGCCACAATGGTTGACCTGGCAGAATAGATCAATGATGCAGATTTTGTTGGATGCACAAGACGCTAGACTGCTTTGAAGGGCTAGAAAGTTGAGTCAACAATGGCTCGATTAACTTTTACAAAGTGAACTATTAAGAGAAGATGTAAGGTAAGACCCTTAAACAATAGAATGAAAAAAGGTACTAATTTAATAGGGATTATTGACAGTCAGAGCATGCAAGACGTAGGAGTAATTAGGAACAAAGCTCTGGAATATTTGTCTGTGAGAAAAGTTATCATGTTGGGGAATGAGAAAGCTGTGGCACACAACTAGTAAGAGTTTCATGGTCAGGTGCAAGAAGACCTCCCTGTACAGATTAAAAATGAAACTGTACATAGAACAGGAGCAGGGAACAACATTTAAGGCAAGAGTGGTATCGCATCAAGGTGTCGTCCATGTATGACTTGAAAAAAGAAGCTTATTCTGAGGGTTATTGCAGTGTTTCCATAAATACTAGGGGTTCTGGGAAAAGCTGTCCTCTAAAAAAGTCTAGTGGTGACTGTGACCTATGTGACTACGGGCAGGTAAAATACTTAGAATCAAACTCTGGCTGGAAACATGGTAAGCTCTTCTCTGACAGAATCTGTAGACAAACCAATCCGGAGAATTTTGTGTTGTTCCACTGTAATACGCAACCATCTCACAGTCACGCTTTCCCACAAAATGATGTGCAAGAGCGTAACTCTAATGAAAGATAGACAGCAGGTAATCACAAGCTACCATATGTTCATACATTCCACAATATTTACAATATTCATTTTAAAATCAGGGCTGACAATGTCTACAAACATGCACAATAATTATACAAATTAGCTTGGATATGACTGGGCATAATCACAAGAGGAGGCCAGTAAGTATCAACCTGGGTGAAGCTTTTGCACCGCAAATTCTTTTAAATGCTGTCACCACTAAATAACTGGGCAAAAGGTTCAAACAGGGCTTGGCTCTTTCGTGTACAGGGTGAGGAGACAAATTTAGAGAGCAGTAACCTAGTTACTAGCAACTAGTTACCTAGTAACGGTACCTTTATTGATGTTTTTATTGTCCTGTTCCTCATCCAATTTTTGTCCCTGGTCTCCTCTGGCATTGGTAATCCTGGTCCTCGTAGATTAAGTCTTCCTGGGCCTTGTTCTTCTTGTCCTGGTCCTTGTGGCTTTGGTAGTACTAGCCCTCCTGGTGGCTAAAGTCCTGGACCTTATTGTTCTGCTCGTCATCCTCCTCCTCCTCCTATTGCTTCCTTCCCTAGCCTACCTCCACAATGACTTTAGTCAGGTACAGCCTCCAAGCCTGTGACAGAAGATATATTGTTTTTGACTTCCTGGTTTATTTTGCTAAGGCAGCATGGTAAAGTTACAGAAATGAAGTCACAGTAGTGACAGGATTGTGCCCACTTAAAACACTGCTTTAAAAGTTAAAAATCAAAATTACCATTCCCAGGAAGCATTGTGCAGCTGATCAGGGTGGCTGAAGGGCTACTCATTACATGAGATCAATAAGCATCAATTCCCTAAATCTACTCTACTGGGACAATAACATGAAAAATCGTGTTTATTCACAGGCTACAGAGTTAACTCCCACTGTGAATTACCCAGATGCATTACTTTCCTGTCTCCTTTTTTCACTTCCCCATTCCACAGAAGCCCCATTACAGTGTCTCACTCAATTTGCCTCATGCAAGTACCCCAAAGCACTGTCCGCCCAGAGCACTAATTGCCTATGTTTCGTGTCTTTTCTCTGGGGCCTAGATACCACCTATCTATCTGAATTCCCTGTTTGCTGCTGCTTGTTGACTTCTGTTGTGTTGCCATGTTTGAAATAGTTAGAATGCACAATCTCCCTTGAAAAGTAGCCCAAAGCTAGCCCAAGGCCTTCCATAAGAAGCCCAAAAAGAGCCCATCGCTCACAAGTCATCATAAGGAGCATCATGAATATTAAATTAGCAATGTATTCTCATGACTGACTAAAACATTACTGTAACATGCTTTAAAACAATACTCAGTAATATTTACAGAAAGTCAAATACTTCTAGACTGCAGTAGAAAATATTTGTGATTCATATCCTGAAGCTTATCTTTGATTTCTACATGTCTTATTTGAATATTAATATTAAAGTAACTTAAATGTTGTAATTCAAAATTAATATTGCTGACTTTTCATCTGAAAACAGTATAGCCTAGTTCATGCACTTACCACTTTACAAACTATTGTACATTTGTATATGCATTTATTTTCAAATGCTCCACACGTGTTGCGCCACCATTACAAGATGGCCACCACACTGCCACTGCCTGGAGTCCCTTTTTTCGTTACAGATTTCGAAATAATGACCTTCTTTACACTATTTATCCTTCCCATTGGTCAAATTGTACATCAACTCTACTATTTAAGTCTATGGCCAGCTAAACAGCAAAGATTATGTACTATGTTGTCAGTCGATGGGTAGCTGCAGAGATTTTGTACTATTTGGTTGGCAGCCAGGGAAATAAGCTCTCCCTTCCTTTTTTGTTACATGAGTGTGAGAATTTGTCGGTTTTCGACATGCAAAAGTGATATGTAAAGTCATGCCTGGTAAACTCTGTCAGTTTAAGTCAGATATTTTGCCGTTTCATCCTGCAGCTTCAAAATAATTAATGTGACTTGATCAAAATATCAGAAAAATGGGGAAACCTTTGCGCGCAAGGTTGCAAATATATCAAGCTAAAGGGACACTGTCCTGATGTGAGGAGAGAAGTGTAGTAACCACATATCTCTGTTTATTTTGCTTATTTGAGGACCTCAATAGGCAAACATTTTGACTCCTGCATATTTTGGAGATGTTATATACAGGGGCTTACAAGATATGCTTCATCACATTTGTAATAAAGCCTAAGCCTTATGGATGGATTTAATAGTTGTTGCTAATGAACAAAAAGTGTAATAGTGATACAGAGCACTCCTTTAAGACACTTGAGACCTATAGGGACACATCTTCTTCTGATGTAATATTAAATTGTCAGTCTATTGGTATAGAACATATTGTCATTCAGTCTTCTGAGATTGATGCTGAAATAGTGGTTAAAATGTATGGCCTAAAAACACGGAAGGTGATAATGTGGCTCATAATCTGTTACCAGGTTTTCTATTATAGGTTTAGAAGTTCTCTTACCTTCTCTCTCTCCATCTGAAGTATGTGAGCGCAGTCTGTGCGAACAGGAACAAAAGCAGGGCTTAGCTAGCTTTCCAACCTCAAAACGGGAGGTGAAGGAGGGTATCAATTTAAGACTCTTAACAGTAGACATGCTTCAACACCTGAATAAAACAGTATATGATGATATATCCTGTGAATCATCTGTGAAACACATAATATAGAAATAAATAAATTGCAACAGTAGTTTAGCTGCCACCTCTCCAGTCTCCAAGCTAAGAAATGTCTATAGATGCCACATTCTAGAATTCTGAGCCCTGACATAATAATGGCTGTATCTGGGTTCTCATATTATTACACAATGACCAGACTAGACCAACACAGGTGTCCTTGACAACCAGAAAGATGCATCCTGGCTGCAATTGAAATCTTCCACAGAACTCTACGTTTACAAGAAAACATTAGTAACAGTTTGTTGGAATGGGCAATGAAAGCCAAATCCTTTGGTATAGCTTCAAGCAGCAGACCTACCACCAAATTCTTTAAGAATGGCAAATGTTTTCTGCCGTTTGCATCATTTCTTTCTTATGCAGCTGTGTATATGCCCCTCATTTTCGGGATCTCTGGTATTTGTTTGTAATATGTTAAATTGTTGACTAGAAGGGTTTTTTGTAATTCCTAGGGCTTTGGCGGGTCATGGAAAGATTGGCCACTGAACAAACTTTCTGTGAAAGGGCTAAGTCTCTAACAATGTGAAATTTGTGCCTCCTGCTCGATGGAGTTGAAAATAAAACCTTCTGTGATTACCCTCTTTAGAAGTACATGAATCTATTATCAATGGAGAGTACGATAGCAGAGCTAGGCAGAATTAAAATGGTGAATTGCTGCTTCCTACACTGATCAGGCTGGGCCTAGGCAAAACTGATGCTGTATAATGTTGTAAACATCTGTTAGTTGAAAATCGAGGTTATATTGGGCAAGGGGCTGCACATTATTTAATACAGCTTTCATTGTTAGATTAGGTAATGTAACCCAAATCCTTTGGAATAGTTTCGCTCAGCAGATGTACTACCAAATTCTTTGAATTTGGCAAATGTTTTCTGCCCTTCGAGTTATTTCATTCTTGTGCAGCTGTGTGTATGCCCCTCATTGTGGGGGCATCTGATATTTGCTTTTAATCTATTAAATTGTTGCCTGGGAGAGAAATTTGTAATTCCTAGGGCTCAAGAAGACAAACATGGCAGATTTCCTTTGTTGGGTCACGGAAAGACTGGCCACTGAACAAACTTTCTTTGAAAGGGCTATATCCCTACCAAAGGGAATTTGGTGCTTCCTGCTCAAGGGAGACCTGGGAGTTTAAAATAAAACCTTCTGTGAGGACTTCCTTCAGAACAACATGAATCTATTATCCATGGACAGTACAATATCAGTGTGAGGCAGAATACAAATGGTGAATTGCTGCTTCTTACACCGATCAGGCTGGGCCTAGCCGAACCTAATGCTGTAGCATGTGTTAGTTGAAAATCTAGGTTCTATGGGGCAATGGGCTGCACATTATTTATACAGCTTTCATTTTTAGAGCTGGAGCTGGGCAGTCAGACTGCTACTGCAGAGAAGACATGAAAGTGTAACCGCTTGAGTGGTTCTTTAAATAGAGAATAGTATACCAACATCTCAGGGTAAAATCACACATACATTCTAATAGAGCGAAAGAAGACCCAAACCTTACATACTTAGCGTCACACATAATTTATCAACCATGGACAGATAATGTTGAGTTATACTTGCTGAGACTTAAACACAAAACCTTCATATTATGGGGAAGCATGAGAAATTATAGGGTGAAACAAAAACAGTATTACTGATGGCCTAGGTTCCTCCTCTTTACTCAGGGGATGTTCAAGATTTAAACAATGAATCTTCAATGATTCTGCACTTCAACAAGTTAACAGGACCCCTGCAATCATTAAATATAGCATTGCATATTTAACAGCATTACATTTGGTAACCCAGTAAGCAGGTCAACATAGCAATCATAGATAGACAATTTTCACTAAAGGGTAAAAAATACAGGAAGTACACTGCATGATAATCCTGAAATTGGTTATGAAGAGCTCAGGTGTCAGCCCCTACCCCTAAGACAGTGGTAAAAAACATGGGTGTGCATTTAGATCAGGCCCTGTTTATGAAGGATCAGGTAGTGGCTACCACCAGTACCTGCTTCCATGTGATGCACCTCTAGCATAGATTTTTTCCCCTTCTTACATTATCCGTGCACAAAACCCTGGTTCAGGCAAAGGTTGCCAGTCGTCTGTACTATTGCAATGCACATTTGTCTTCAGCTAATGAATCAATACTGAACAATCTTCAAGTGGTACAGAATACAGCGGCGTGGCTAATCAAGAATATGACTCCCAGAACAGCTTATTTCCCCCTCTTGCAACAACTCCACTGACTTCCCATTTGCCAGAGAATCAAATTTAAAATTTGCTGTATAGTACAGAAAGCCTTAAGGGGCAAAGGACTCAGTTACAGAGCTGATAAACTCGTTCCCTACCAGCCGGGTAGGTCCTTACGCTCTGAGGAGAAAGCGCTTCTCATCACTCCCCGCTTCAGAAAATCACGTACAGGAGGTAAATCCTTCTCTTATCTGGTCCCCATGATATGGAATCATCTACGTCTCAAACTTCGGAGATGTGATGACCTGTCAATCTTTTGAAAGCTCCTGAAAACTGAACTTTTTCCCATTGTGCAGAGATATCCCTTAGGGGGTGATTCGGTCGCTCTATAAATTTAAAATTAAATGAAATTAAAGTAATGGAAGACTAATGCATCTGTTAAGCTTTTCCATTTTACATTTATATGCAAATTTATTAATGTATTGTTAAGCGCAATCTTCACCAAAGGCATCACAAAGCCACACAAATAAAAAAAATACAGTTTCATCCACGGATAAAGGGCGCAGACAGAAGAAGCAATAGGAACAGTTTAAAATAGGAGATACCCGCTGTTTTTGTGAAACGATATTTTAAGAGTTGGATTTTTATTAGGAATTCATATTTTAGATAAATAAAGACCTTTGTCAGCCAGGTCCAAACACTTGTCTCTGGCCCAGAAATCCTTGGTATGGAGGCCGGACTTACAAATTTCTTTCTTCATTGTCCAAAGGCAAATGTCGTCTCTCATTGAAAGAGTGGGAATAAATATTGAAGAAAAAGGGTTGCTGGACAGCACTTGACTGATACTGAGTAACAAGAGGGCTGATGTCTTGGGGTTTCCTATAATCCCTCAAACCATCTGTATGGCAGTGACTGGTGCTCAAACAGTGGAACCAATATCTGCAAGAATCCCATCCACAGCTAGCAGAATAAGGGCATGGTCATCCTACCCGAGTGTCAGGCTTTTTCTCCAACCGCTACCATTGCAGGGTTACCCTATCAATACCAAACGTATGATTGCAGGCACTCCCTACCACTTCGGGAGAAAGCTCTTCTCATCACTCCTTGCTTCAGGAAATCACGTACAGGAAGTAAATCCTTCTCTTATCTGGCCCCCATGATATGGAATCATCTACGTCTTAAACTTGGGAGATGTGTTGACCTTTCGATCTTTAGGAAGCTCCTGAAAACTGAACTTTTTGCCAGTTAAACCCTTTCCGATTCTATTTTGTACTTCCCATAGCGCGGAGATACCCCTTTGGGGGTGATTCGGGTGCTCTTTAAATTTCAAATTAAATTAAAGGAAGACTTAAGCACCTGTTAAGCTTTTCCATTTTCCATTTATATCAAATTTATTAATGCATTTTTAAGAGCAATCTTCACCAAAGGCATCAAAAAGCCACACAAATAAGAAGAAATGCATTTCAGTCACTGATAAAGGCCGCAGACATAAGAAACAATAGGAGCAGTTTAAAATAGGAGATACCAGCCGTTTTTGTGAAACGATATTTTAGGAGTTGGATTTTTATTAGGGTTTAATATTTAAGATAAATAAAGACCTTGTCAGCCAGGACCAAGCACTAGTCTCTAGCCCAGAAATCCTTGGTGTGGAGGCCGGACTTACAAAGTTCTTTCTTCATTGTCCAAAGCCTAATATCGTCCCTCCCTGAAAGAGTGGGAATAAATATTGAAGAAAAAAGGTTGCTGGGCTGCATTTGACTGATACTGAGTAGCGAGAGGGTAGATATCTTGGTGTTCCCTATAATCCCTCAAACCATCTGTTTGGCAGTGACTGGTGCTCAAAAAGTGGAACCGATATCTGCAAGATTCCCATCTACAGCTGGCAGAATAAGGGCATGGTCATCCTACCCGAGTGTTAGGCTTTTCTCCAACCGCTACCATTGCAGGGTCAACCTATCAATACCAAACGTATGATTTCAGGTACTCCCGACCAACTATCACATTGACTTCTTGGGTTATGATGGGAAATTTACCTCCAAGTCTCCTTGATACTTTAGGTACCTTGGTTAACAAAAGAAGCACTGAAGGGGTACACTATGACAAAATTTTCAGTTGCATTAAAGATGGAAATGCCCAGCAGGACTTACAATTTGAAGGTCGTTTAATTGAAAATGGTGTGTTGAGGCACCAAGAGGCAATCTATAGGTGGTGCATGGGTGTTTCCATTCAACTAGCCATGTGTTTTGATGTAAATCTTTAAATACAAAGTACTGTAGTCAGGGATTTGTCCCAACATCCTGCATCTCTTTGATGCAGGTGTAAGGAGGAGAAATGCTTTCATTTCTCCCTGTTTTTCTCTCCTTGCATGTGTACTAAATTCTATAACACACATACACAGTGGGAAACACAATAAAACATTGTTTTTGCACTGGGAAAGACCCCTTGCTGTCCACAAACTATGCCTATCACAACCCAGAGACCCTTGCACTACGGCACAAGGGTGCCTTATGGTAGTGCATGGCATCCAAAAGTGTGTCAGCCCAGGGAGAGAGCAGAACAGCTCCACATCTTTGTAGATATGGTGCTGTTCTACTCCCTTCCACTCCAACAAAGCAGCGCACAACTCTAATTGCTGCGCTCGGTCGCATGATGTTTTAGTAAAATTGGGCCTATGTGTTCCTTTCACTCTTCTCCTTGGACAAGTAGGAATGATCACCATCAGAAGGAAATCAAGCCAATTAAGTTTTAACAAGGCACAGTCACAGATTTCCGGAAACATCATAAAACAGCTTCTAGTTCAGGAAGCCCTATACAAGGGTCAATTGATGTCTGATTCAGTATAGCTCTCTCATGAGTTAGCATGGGTTTCTAGCTTACATTTACAGTGCTTGGCAGTTGGGCAGCCAACAGAAAATCAATGCACATGCATGTACAAAGTTTGTCTTTCTAACCAAACATCTTGATGTAGATTGTGTTGACCCACTGCTTAGAAAACAATATGGGATTTCTGCATGTAAATGGATTAGCCATTATACAAAGCATTTGGATTCAGTTGTTGATGAAAGTTCACTCTATAATGAAGGAGATCCATGCTTGTTACCCAAAACAGTATTTGCTGTGGACTGGTTCAAGACCCAGTAGGGCAAATTGTGACAAACATTTGCCATGCTGGGCACCATCTGGGCCACAAGGTGCACAGCAATACTCTGGATCATACCTAGGGAACCACAGTTCTGCAGGTTGGGAATTATAGAATGGGCAGAGGCAAAGCAAATGCATACAAAGTTTGCCACAATGGTTGACCTGGCAGAATAGATCAATGATGCAGATTTTGTTGGATGCACAAGACGCTAGACTGCTTTGAAGGGCTAGAAAGTTGAGTCAACAATGGCTCGATTAACTTTTACAAAGTGAACTATTAAGAGAAGATGTAAGGTAAGACCCTTAAACAATAGAATGGAAAAAGGTACTAATTTAATAGGGATTATTGACAGTCAGAGCATGCAAGACGTAGGAGTAATTAGGAACAAAGCTCTGGAATATTTGTCTGTGAGAAAAGTTATCATGTTGGGGAATGAGAAAGCTGTGGCACACAACTAGTAAGAGTTTCATGGTCAGGTGCAAGAAGACCTCCCTGTACAGATTAAAAATGAAACTGTACATAGAACAGGAGCAGGGAACAACATTTAAGGCAAGAGTGGTATCGCATCAAGGTGTCGTCCATGTATGACTTGAAAAAGAAGCTTATTCTGAGGGTTATTGCAGTGTTTCCATAAATACTAGGGGTTCTGGGAAAAGCTGTCCTCTAAAAAAGTCTAGTGGTGACTGTGACCTATGTGACTACGGGCAGGTAAAATACTTAGAATCAAACTCTGGCTGGAAACATGGTAAGCTCTTCTCTGACAGAATCTGTAGACAAACCAATCCGGAGAATTTTGTGTTGTTCCACTGTAATACGCAACCATCTCACAGTCACGCTTTCCCACAAAATGATGTGCAAGAGCGTAACTCTAATGAAAGATAGACAGCAGGTAATCACAAGCTACCATATGTTCATACATTCCACAATATTTACAATATTCATTTTAAAATCAGGGCTGACAATGTCTACAAACAAGCACAATAATTATACAAATTAGCTTGGATATGACTGGGCATAATCACAAGAGGAGGCCAGTAAGTAGCAACCTGGGTGAAGCTTTTGCACCGCAAATTCTTTTAAATGCTGTCACCACCAAATAACTGGGCAAAAGGTTCAAACAGGGCTTGGCTCTTTCGTGTACAGGGTGAGGAGACAAATTTAGAGAGCAGTAACCTAGTTACTAGCAACTAGTTACCTAGTAACGGTACCTTTATTGATGTTTTTTATTGTCCTGTTCCTCATCCAATTTTTGTCCCTGGTCTCCTCTGGCATTGGTAATCCTGGTCCTCGTAGATTAAGTCTTCCTGGGCCTTGTTCTTCTTGTCCTGGTCCTTGTGGCTTTGGTAGTACTAGCCCTCCTGGTGGCTAAAGTCCTGGACCTTATTGTTCTGCTCGTCATCCTCCTCCTCCTCCTATTGCTTCCTTCCCTAGCCTACCTCCACAATGACTTTAGTCAGGTACAGCCTCCAAGCCTGTGACAGAAGATATATTGTTTTTGACTTCCTGGTTTATTTTGCTAAGGCAGCATGGTAAAGTTACAGAAATGAAGTCACAGTAGTGACAGGATTGTGCCCACTTAAAACACTGCTTTAAAAGTTAAAAATCAAAATTACCATTCCCAGGAAGCATTGTGCAGCTGATCAGGGTGGCTGAAGGGCTACTCATTACATGAGATCAATAAGCATCAATTCCCTAAATCTACTCTACTGGGACAATAACATGAAAAATCGTGTTTATTCACAGGCTACAGAGTTAACTCCCACTGTGAATTACCCAGATGCATTACTTTCCTGTCTCCTTCTTTCACTTCCCCATTCCACAGAAGCCCCATTACAGTGTCTCACTCAATTTGCCTCATGCAAGTACCCCAAAGCACTGTCCCCCCAGAGCACTAATTGCCTATGTTTCGTGTCTTTTCTCTGGGGCCTAGATACCACCTATCTATCTGAATTCCCTGTTTGCTGCTGCTTGTTGACTCCTGTTGTGTTGCCATGTCTGAAATAGTTAGAATGCACAATCTCCCTTGAAAAGTAGCCCAAAGCTAGCCCAAGGCCTTCCATAAGAAGCCCAAAAAGAGCCCATCGCTCACAAGTCATCATAAGGAGCATCATGAATATTAAATTAGCAATGTATTCTCATGACTGACTAAAACATTACTGTAACATGCTTTAAAACAATACTCAGTAATATTTACAGAAAGTCAAATACTTCTAGACTGCAGTAGAAAATATTTGTGATTCATATCCTGAAGCTTATCTTTGATTTCTACATGTCTTATTTGAATATTAATTTTAAAGTAACTTAAATGTTGTTATTCAAAATTAATATTGCTGACTTTTCATCTGAAAACAGTATAGCCTAGTTCATGCACTTACCACTTTACAAACTATTGTACATTTGTATATGCATTTATTTTCAAATGCTCCACACGTGTTGCGCCACCATTACAAGATGGCCACCACACTGCCACTGCCTGGAGTCCCTTTTTCGTTACAGATTTCGAAATAATGACCTTCTTTACACTATTTATCCTTCCCATTGGTCAAATTGTACATCAACTCTACTATTTAAGTCTATGGCCAGCTAAACAGCAAAGATTATGTACTATGTTGTCAGTCGCTGGGTAGCTGCAGAGATTTTGTACTATTTGGTTGGCAGCCAGGGAAATAAGCTCTCCCTTCCTTTTTTGTTACATGAGTGTGAGGATTTGTCGGTTTTCGACATGCAAAAGTGATATGTAAAGTCATGCCTGGTAAACTCTGTCAGTTTAAGTCAGATATTTTGCCGTTTCATCCTGCAGCTTCAAAATAATTAATGTGACTTGATCAAAATATCAGAAAAATGGGGAAACCTTTGCGCGCAAGGTTGCAAATATATCAAGCTAAAGGGACACTGTCCTGATGTGAGGAGAGAAGTGTGGTAACCACATATCTCTGTTTAGTTTGCTTATTTGAGGACCTCAATAGGCAAACATTTTGACTCCTGCATATTTTGGAGATGTTATATACAGGGGCTTACAAGATATGCTTCATCACATTTGTAATAAAGCCTAAGCCTTATGGATGGATTTAATAGTTGTTGCTAATGAACAAAAAGTGTAATAGTGATACAGAGCACTCCTTTAAGACACTTGAGACCTATAGGGACACATCTTCTTCTGATGTAATATTAAATTGTCAGTCTATTGGTATAGAACATATTGTCATTCAGTCTTCTGAGATTGATGCTGAAATAGTGGTTAAAATGTATGGCCTAAAAACACGGAAGGTGATAATGTGGCTCATAATCTGTTACCAGGTTTTCTATTATAGGTTTAGAAGTTCTCTTACCTTCTCTCTCTCCATCTGAAGTATGTGAGCGCAGTCTGTGCGAACAGGAACAAAAGCAGGGCTTAGCTAGCTTTCCAACCTCAAAACGGGAGGTGAAGGAGGGTATCAATTTAAGACTCTTAACAGTAGACATGCTTCAACACCTGAATAAAACAGTATATGATTATATATCCTGTGAATCATCTGTGAAACACATAATATAGAAATAAATAAACTGCAACAGTAGTTTAGCTGCCACCTCTCCAGTCTCCAAGCTAAGAAATGTCTTTAGATGCCACATTCTAGAATTCTGAGCCCTGACATAATAATGGCTGTATCAGGGTTCTCATATTATTACACAATGACCAGACTAGACCAACACAGGTGTCCTTGACAACCAGAAAGATGCATCCTGGCTGCAATTGAAATCTTCCACAGAACTCTACGTTTACAAGAAAACATTAGTAACAGTTTGTTGGAATGGGCAATGAAAGCCAAATCCTTTGGTATAGCTTCAAGCAGCAGACCTACCACCAAATTCTTTAAGAATGGCAAATGTTTTCTGCCGTTTGCATCATTTCTTTCTTATGCAGCTGTGTATATGCCCCTCATTTTCGGGATCTCTGGTATTTGTTTGTAATATGTTAAATTGTTGACTAGAAGGGTTTTTTGTAATTCCTAGGGCTTTGGCGGGTCATGGAAAGATTGGCCACTGAACAAACTTTCTGTGAAAGGGCTAAGTCTCTAACAATGTGAAATTTGTGCCTCCTGCTCGATGGAGTTGAAAATAAAACCTTCTGTGATTACCCTCTTTAGAAGTACATGAATCTATTATCAATGGAGAGTACGATAGCAGAGCTAGGCAGAGGGGCATCTGATATTTGCTTTTAATCTATTAAATTGTTGCCTGGGAGAGAAATTTGTAATTCCTAGGGCTCAAGAAGACAAACATGGCAGATTTCCTTTGTTGGGTCACGGAAAGACTGGCCACTGAACAAACTTTCTTTGAAAGGGCTACATCCCTACCAAAGGGAATTTGGTGCTTCCTGCTCAAGGGAGACCTGGGAGTTTAAAATAAAACCTTCTGTGAGGACTTCCTTCAGAACAACATGAATCTATTATCCTTGGACAGTACAATATCAGTGTGAGGCAGAATAGAAATGGTGAATTGCTGCTTCTTACACCGATCAGGCTGGGCCTAGCCGAACCTAATGCTGTAGCATGTGTTAGTTGAAAATCTAGGTTCTATGGAGCAATGGGCTGCACATTATTTATACAGCTTTCATTTTTAGAGCTGGAGCTGGGCAGTCAGACTGCTACTGCAGAGAAGACATGAAAGTGTAACCGCTTGAGTGGTTCTTTAAATAGAGAATAGTATACCAACATCTCAGGGTCAAATCACACATACATTCTAATAGAGCGAAAGAAGACCCAAACCTTACATACTTAGCGTCACACATAATTTATCAACCATGAACAGATAATGTTGAGTTATACTTGCTGAGACTTAAACACAAAACCTTCATATTATGGGGAAGCATGAGAAATTATAGGGTGAAACAAAAACAGTATTACTGATGGCCCAGGTTCCTCCTCTTTACTCAGGGGATGTTCAAGATTTAAACAATGAATCTTCAATGATTCTGCACTTCAACAAGTTAACAGGACCCCTGCAATCATTAAATATAGCATTGCATATTTAACAGCATTACATTTGGTAACCCAGTAAGCAGGTCAACATAGCAATCATAGATAGACAATTTTCACTAAAGGGTAAAAAATACAGGAAGTACACTGCATGATAATCCTGAAATTGGTTATGAAGAGCTCAGGTGTCAGCCCCTACCCCTAAGACAGTGGTAAAAAACATGGGTGTGCATTTAGATCAGGCCCTGTTTATGAAGGATCAGGTAGTGGCTACCACCAGTACCTGCTTCCATGTGATGCACCTCTAGCATAGATTTTTCCCCTTCTTACATTATCCGTGCACAAAACCCTGGTTCAGGCAAAGGTTGCCAGTCGTCTGTACTATTGCAATGCACTTTTGTCTTCAGCTAATGAATCAATACTGAACAATCTTCAAGTGGTACAGAATACAGCGGCGTGGCTAATCAAGAATATGACTCCCGAACAGCTTATTTCCCCCTCTTGCAACAACTCCACTGACTTCCCATTCGCCAGAGAATCAAATTTAAAATTTGCTGTATAGTACAGAAAGCCTTAAAGGGCAAAGGACTCAGTTACAGAGCTGATAAACTCGTTCCCTACCAGCCGGGTAGGTCCTTACGCTCTGAGGAGAAAGCGCTTCTCATCACTCCCCGCTTCAGAAAATCACGTACAGGAGGTAAATCCTTCTCTTATCTGGTCCCCATGATATGGAATCATCTACGTCTCAAACTTCGGAGATGTGATGACCTGTCAATCTTTTGAAAGCTCCTGAAAACTGAACTTTTTCCCATTGTGCAGAGATACCCCTTAGGGGTGATTCGGTCGCTCTATAAATTTAAAATTAAATGAAATTAAAGTAATGGAAGACTAATGCATCTGTTAAGCTTTTCCATTTTACATTTATATGCAAATTTATTAATGTATTGTTAAGCGCAATCTTCACCAAAGGCATCACAAAGCCACACAAATAAAAAAAAAATACATTTCATCCACGGATAAAGGGCGCAGACAGAAGAAGCAATAGGAACAGTTTAAAATAGGAGATACCCGCTGTTTTTGTGAAACGATATTTTAAGAGTTGGATTTTTATTAGGAATTCATATTTTAGATAAATAAAGACCTTTGTCAGCCAGGTCCAAACACTTGTCTCTGGCCCAGAAATCCTTGGTATGGAGGCCGGACTTACAAATTTCTTTCTTCATTGTCCAAAGGCAAATGTCGTCTCTCATTGAAAGAGTGGGAATAAATATTGAAGAAAAAGGGTTGCTGGACAGCACTTGACTGATACTGAGTAACAAGAGGGCTGATGTCTTGGGGTTTCCTATAATCCTTCAAACCATCTGTATGGCAGTGACTGGTGCTCAAACAGTGGAACCAATATCTGCAAGAATCCCATCCACAGCTAGCAGAATAAGGGCATGGTCATCCTACCCGAGTGTCAGGCTTTTTCTCCAACCGCTACCATTGCAGGGTTACCCTATCAATACCAAACGTATGATTGCAGGCACTCCCTACCACTTCGGGAGAAAGCTCTTCTCATCACTCCTTGCTTCAGGAAATCACGTACAGGAAGTAAATCCTTCTCTTATCTGGCCCCCATGATATGGAATCATCTACGTCTTAAACTTGGGAGATGTGTTGACCTTTCGATCTTTAGGAAGCTCCTGAAAACTGAACTTTTTGCCAGTTAAACCCTTTCCGATTCTATTTTGTACTTCCCATAGCGCGGAGATACCCCTTTGGGGGTGATTCGAGTGCTCTTTAAATTTCAAATTAAATTAAAGGAAGACTTAAGCACCTGTTAAGCTTTTCCATTTTCCATTTATATCAAATTTATTAATGCATTTTTAAGAGCAATCTTCACCAAAGGCATCAAAAAGCCACACAAATAAGAAGAAATGCATTTCAGTCACTGATAAAGGCCGTAGACATAAGAAACAATAGGAGCAGTTTAAAATAGGAGATACCAGCCGTTTTTGTGAAACGATATTTTAGGAGTTGGATTTTTATTAGGGTTTAATATTTAAGATAAATAAAGACCTTGTCAGCCAGGACCAGACACTAGTCTCTAGCCCAGAAATCCTTGGTGTGGAGGCCGGACTTACAAAGTTCTTTCTTCATTGTCCAAAGCCTAATATCGTCCCTCCCTGAAAGAGTGGGAATAAATATTGAAGAAAAAGGGTTGCTAGGCTGCATTTGACTGATACTGAGTAGCGAGAGGGTAGATATCTTGGTGTTCCCTATAATCCCTCAAACCATCTGTTTGGCAGTGACTGGTGCTCAAAAAGTGGAACCGATATCTGCAAGATTCCCATCTACAGCTGGCAGAATAAGGGCATGGTCATCCTACCCGAGTGTTAGGCTTTTCTCCAACCGCTACCATTGCAGGGTCAACCTATCAATACCAAACGTATGATTTCAGGTACTCCCGACCAACTATCACATTGACTTCTTGGGTTATGATGGGAAATTTACCTCCAAGTCTCCTTGATACTTTAGGTACCTTGGTTAACAAAAGAAGCACTGAAGGGGTACACTATGACAAAATTTTCAGTTGCATTAAAGATGGAAATGCCCAGCAGGACTTACAATTTGAAGGTCGTTTAATTGAAAATGGTGTGTTGAGGCACCAAGAGGCAATCTATAGGTGGTGCATGGGTGTTTCCATTCAACTAGCCATGTGTTTTGATGTAAATCTTTAAATACAAAGTACTGTAGTCAGGGATTTGTCCCAACATCCTGCATCTCTTTGATGCAGGTGTAAGGAGGAGAAATGCTTTCATTTCTCCCTGTTTTTCTCTCCTTGCATGTGTACTAAATTCTATAACACACATACACAGTGGGAAACACAATAAAACATTGTTTTTGCACTGGGAAAGACCCCTTGCTGTCCACAAACTATGCCTATCACAACCCAGAGACCCTTGCACTACGGCACAAGGGTGCCTTATGGTAGTGCATGGCATCCAAAAGTGTGTCAGCCCAGGGAGAGAGCAGAACAGCTCCACATCTTTGTAGATATGGTGCTGTTCTACTCCTTCCACTCCAACAAAGCAGCGCACAACTCTAATTGCTGCGCTCGGTCGCATGATGTTTTAGTAAAATTGGGCCTATGTGTTCCTTTCACTCTTCTCCTTGGACAAGTAGGAATGATCACCATCAGAAGGAAATCAAGCCAATTAAGTTTTAACAAGGCACAGTCACAGATTTCCGGAAACATCATAAAACAGCTTCTAGTTCAGGAAGCCCTATACAAGGGTCAATTGATGTCTGATTCAGTATAGCTCTCTCATGAGTTAGCATGGGTTTCTAGCTTACATTTACAGTGCTTGGCAGTTGGGCAGCCAACAGAAAATCAATGCACATGCATGTACAAAGTTTGTCTTTCTAACCAAACATCTTGATGTAGATTGTATTAACCCACTGCTTAGAAAACAATATGGGATTTCTGCATGTAAATGGATTAGCCATTATACAAAGCATTTGGATTCAGTTGTTGATGAAAGTTCACTCTATAATAAAGGAGATCCATGCTTGTTACCCAAAACAGTATTTGCTGTGGACTGGTTCAAGACCCAGTAGGGCAAATTGTGACAAACATTTGCCATGCTGGGCACCATCTGGGCCACAAGGTGCACAGCAATACTCTGGATCATACTTAGGGAACCACAGTTCTGCAGGTTGGGAATTATAGAATGGGCAGAGGCAAAGCAAATGCATACAAAGTTTGCCACAATGGTTGACCTGGCAGAATAGATCAATGATGCAGATTTTGTTGGATGCACAAGACGCTAGACTGCTTTGAAGGGCTAGAAAGTTGAGTCAACAAAGACTCGATTAACTTTTACAAAGTGAACTATCAAGAGAAGATGTAAGGTAAGACCCTTAAACAATAGCATGGAAAAAGGTACTAATTTAATAGGGATTATTGACAGTCAGAGCATGCAAGACGTAGGAGTAATTAGGAACAAAGCTCTGGAATATTTGTCTGTGAGAAAAGTTATCATGTTGGGGAATGAGAAAGCTGTGGCACACAACTAGTAAGAGTTTCATGGTCAGGTGCAAGAAGACCTCCCTGTACAGATTAAAAATGAAACTGTACATAGAACAGGAGCAGGGAACAACATTTAAGGCAAGAGTAGTATCGCATCAAGGTGTCGTCCATGTATGACTTGAAAAAGAAGCTTATTCTGAGGGTTATTGCAGTGTTTCCATAAATACTAGGGGTTCTGGGAAAAGCTGTCCTCTAAAAAAGTCTAGTGGTGACTGTGACCTATGTGACTACGGGCAGGTAAAATACTTAGAATCAAACTCTGGCTGGAAACATGGTAAGCTCTTCTCTGACAGAATCTGTAGACAAACCAATCCGGAGAATTTTGTGTTGTTCCATTGTAATACGCAACCATCTCACAGTCACGCTTTCCCACAAAATGATGTGCAAGAGCGTAACTCTAATGAAAGATAGACAGCAGGTAATCACAAGCTACCATATGTTCATACATTCCACAATATTTACAATATTCATTTTAAAATCAGGGCTGACAATGTCTACAAACATGCACAATAATTATACAAATTAGCTTGGATATGACTGGGCATAATCACAAGAGGAGGCCAGTAAGTAGCAACTTGGGTGAAGCTTTTGCACTGCAAATTCTTTTAAATGCTGTCACCACCAAATAACTGGGCAAAAGGTTCAAACAGGGCTTGGCTCTTTCGTGTACAGGGTGAGGAGACAAATTTAGAGAGCAGTAACCTAGTTACTAGCAACTAGTTACCTAGTAACGGTACCTTTATTGATGTTTTTATTGTCCTGTTCCTCATCCAATTTTTGTCCCTGGTCTCCTCTGGCATTGGTAATCCTGGTCCTCGTAGATTAAGTCTTCCTGGGCCTTGTTCTTCTTGTCCTGGTCCTTGTGGCTTTGGTAGTACTAGCCCTCCTGGTGGCTAAAGTCCTGGACCTTATTGTTCTGCTCGTCATCCTCCTCCTCCTCCTATTGCTTCCTTCCCTAGCCTACCTCCACAATGACTTTAGTCAGGTACAGCCTCCAAGCCTGTGACAGAAGATATATTGTTTTTGACTTCCTGGTTTATTTTGCTAAGGCAGCATGGTAAAGTTACAGAAATGAAGTCACAGTAGTGACAGGATTGTGCCCACTTAAAACACTGCTTTAAAAGTTAAAAATCAAAATTACCATTCCCAGGAAGCATTGTGCAGCTGATCAGGGTGGCTGAAGGGCTACTCATTACATGAGATCAATAAGCATCAATTCCCTAAATCTACTCTACTGGGACAATAACATGAAAAATCGTGTTTATTCACAGGCTACAGAGTTAACTCCCACTGTGAATTACCCAGATGCATTACTTTCCTGTCTCCTTCTTTCACTTCCCCATTCCACAGAAGCCCCATTACAGTGTCTCACTCAATTTGCCTCATGCAAGTACCCCAAAGCACTGTCCCCCAGAGCACTAATTGCCTATGTTTCGTGTCTTTTCTCTGGGGCCTAGATACCACCTATCTATCTGAATTCCCTGTTTGCTGCTGCTTGTTGACTCCTGTTGTGTTGCCATGTTTGAAATAGTTAGAATGCACAATCTCCCTTGAAAAGTAGCCCAAAGCTAGCCCAAGGCCTTCCATAAGAAGCCCAAAAAGAGCCCATCGCTCACAAGTTATCATAAGGAGCATCATGAATATTAAATTAGCAATGTATTCTCATGACTGACTAAAACATTACTGTAACATGCTTTAAAACAATACTCAGTAATATTTACAGAAAGTCAAATACTTCTAGACTGCAGTAGAAAATATTTGTGATTCATATCCTGAAGCTTATCTTTGATTTCTACATGTCTTATTTGAATATTAATATTAAAGTAACTTAAATGTTGTTATTCAAAATTAATATTGCTGACTTTTTATCTGAAAACAGTATAGCCTAGTTCATGCACTTACCACTTTACAAACTATTGTACATTTGTATATGCATTTATTTTCAAATGCTCCACACGTGTTGCGCCACCATTACAAGATGGCCACCACACTGCCACTGCCTGGAGTCCCTTTTTTCGTTACAGATTTCGAAATAATGACCTTCTTTACACTATTTATCCTTCCCATTGGTCAAATTGTACATCAACTCTACTATTTAAGTCTATGGCCAGCTAAACAGCAAAGATTATGTACTATGTTGTCAGTCGCTGGGTAGCTGCAGAGATTTTGTACTATTTGTTTGGCAGCCAGGGAAATAAGCTCTCCCTTCCTTTTTTGTTACATGAGTGTGAGGATTTGTCGGTTTTCGACATGCAAAAGTGATATGTAAAGTCATCCCTGGTAAACTCTGTCAGTTTAAGTCAGATATTTTGCAGTTTCATCCTGCAGCTTCAAAATAATTAATGTGACTTGATCAAAATATCAGAAAAATGGGGAAATCTTTGCCCGCAAGGTAGCAAATATATCAAGCTAAAGGGACACTGTCCTGATGTGAGGAGAGAAGTGTGGTAACCACATATCTCTGTTTGTTTTGCTTATTTGAGGACCTCAATAGGCAAACATTTTGACTCCTGCATATTTTGGAGATGTTATATACAGGGGCTTACAAGATATGCTTCATCACATTTGTAATAAAGCCTAAGCCTTATGGATGGATTTAATAGTTGTTGCTAATGAACAAAAAGTGTAATAGTGATACAGAGCACTCCTTTAAGACACTTGAGACCTATAGGGACACATCTTCTTCTGATGTAATATTAAATTGTCAGTCTATTGGTATAGAACATATTGTCATTCAGTCTTCTGAGATTGATGCTGAAATAGTGGTTAAAATGTATGGCCTAAAAACCCGGAAGGTGATAATGTGGCTCGTAATCTGTTACCAGGTTTTCCATTATAGGTTTAGAAGTTCTCTTACCTTCTCTCTCTCCATCTGAAGTATGTGAGCGCAGTCTGTGCGAACAGGAACAAAAGCAGGGCTTAGCTAGCTTTCCAAACTCAAAACGGGAGGTGAAGGAGGGTATCAATTTAAGACTCTTAACAGTAGACATGCTTCAACACCTGAATAAAACAGTATATGATGATATATCCTGTGAATCATCTGTGAAACACATAATATAGAAATAAATAAACTGCAACAGTAGTTTAGCTGCCACCTCTCCAGTCTCCAAGCTAAGAAATGTCTTTAGATGCCACATGCTAGAATTCTGAGCCCTGACATAATAATGGCTGTATCTGGGTTCTCATATTATTACACAATGACCAGACTAGACCAACACAGGTGTCCTTGACAACCAGAAAGATGCATCCTGGCTGCAATTGAAATCTTCCACAGAACTCTACGTTTACAAGAAAACATTAGTAACAGTTTGTTGGAATGGGCAATGAAAGCCAAATCCTTTGGTATAGCTTCAAGCAGCAGACCTACCACCAAATTCTTTAAGAATGGCAAATGTTTTCTGCCGTTTGCATCATTTCTTTCTTATACAGCTGTGTATATGCCCTTCATTTTCGGGATCTCTGGTATTTGTTTGTAATATGTTAAATTGTTGACTAGAAGGGTTTTTTGTAATTCCTAGGGCTTTGGCGGGTCATGGAAAGATTGGCCACTGAACAAACTTTCTGTGAAAGGGCTAAGTCTCTAACAATGTGAAATTTGTGCCTCCTGCTCGATGGAGTTGAAAATAAAACCTTCTGTGATTACCCTCTTTAGAAGTACATGAATCTATTATCAATGGAGAGTACGATAGCAGGGCTAGGCAGAATTAAAATGGTGAATTGCTGCTTCCTACACTGATCAGGCTGGGCCTAGGCAAAACTGATGCTGTATAATGTTGTAAACATCTGTTAGTTGAAAATCGAGGTTATATTGGGCAAGGGGCTGCACATTATTTAATACAGCTTTCATTGTTAGAATAGGTAATGTAACCCAAATCCTTTGGAATAGTTTCGCTCAGCAGATGTACTACCAAATTCTTTGAGATTGGCAAATGTTTTCTGCCCTTCGAGTTATTTGATTCTTGTGCAGCTGTGTGTATGCCCCTCATTGTGGGGGCATCTGATATTTGCTTTTAATCTATTAAATTGTTGAATGGGAGAGAATTTTGTAATTCCTAGGGCTCAAGAAGACAAACATGGCAGATTTTCTTTGTTGGGTCATGGAAAGACTGGCCACTGAACAAACTTTCTTTGAAAGGGCTATATCCCTACCAAAGGGAATTTGGTGCTTCCTGCTCAAGGGAGACCTGGGAGTTTAAAATAAAACCTTCTGTGAGGACTTTCTTCAGAACAACATGAATCTATTATCCATGGACAGTACAATATCAGTGTGAGGCAGAATAAAAATGGTGAATTGCTGCTTCTTACACCGATCAGGCTGGGCCTAGCCGAACCTAATGCTGTAGCATGTGTTAGTTGAAAATCTAGGTTCTATGGGGCAATGGGCTGCACATTATTTATACAGCTTTCATTTTTAGAGCTGGAGCTGGGCAGTCAGACTGCTACTGCAGAGAAGACATGAAAGTGTAACCGCTTGAGTAGTTCTTTAAATAGAGAATAGTATACCAACATCTCAGGGTCAAATCACACATACATTCTAATAGAGCGAAAGAAGACCCAAACCTTACATACTTAGCGTCACACATAATTTATCAACCATGGACAGATAATGTTGAGTTATACTTGCTGAGACTTAAACACAAAACCTTCATATTATGGGGAAGCATGAGAAATTATAGGGTGAAACAAAAACAGTATTACTGATGGCCTAGGTTCCTCCTCTTTACTCAGGGGATGTTCAAGATTTAAACAATGAATCTTCAATGATTCTGCACTTCAACAAGTTAACAGGACCCCTGCAATCATTAAATATAGCATTGCATATTTAACAGCATTACATTTGGTAACCCAGTAAGCAGGTCAACATAGCAATCATAGATAGACAATTTTCACTAAAGGGTAAAAAATACAGGAAGTACACTGCATGATAATCCTGAAATTGGTTATGAAGAGCTCAGGTGTCAGCCCCTACCCCTAAGACAGTGGTAAAAAACATGGGTGTGCATTTAGATCAGGCCCTGTTTATGAAGGATCAGGTAGTGGCTACCACCAGTACCTGCTTCCATGTGATGCACCTCTAGCATAGATTTTTCCCCTTCTTACATTATCCGTGCACAAAACCCTGGTTCAGGCAAAGGTTGCCAGTCGTCTGTACTATTGCAATGCACTTTTGTCTTCAGCTAATGAATCAATACTGAACAATCTTCAAGTGGTACAGAATACAGCGGCGTGGCTAATCAAGAATATGACTCCCGAACAGCTTATTTCCCCCTCTTGCAACAACTCCACTGACTTCCCATTCGCCAGAGAATCAAATTTAAAATTTGCTGTATAGTACAGAAAGCCTTAAAGGGCAAAGGACTCAGTTACAGAGCTGATAAACTCGTTCCCTACCAGCCGGGTAGGTCCTTACGCTCTGAGGAGAAAGCGCTTCTCATCACTCCCCGCTTCAGAAAATCACGTACAGGAGGTAAATCCTTCTCTTATCTGGTCCCCATGATATGGAATCATCTACGTCTCAAACTTCGGAGATGTGATGACCTGTCAATCTTTTGAAAGCTCCTGAAAACTGAACTTTTTCCCATTGTGCAGAGATACCCCTTAGGGGGTGATTCGGTCGCTCTATAAATTTAAAATTAAATGAAATTAAAGTAATGGAAGACTAATGCATCTGTTAAGCTTTTCCATTTTACATTTATATGCAAATTTATTAATGTATTGTTAAGCGCAATCTTCACCAAAGGCATCACAAAGCCACACAAATAAAAAAAAATACATTTCATCCACGGATAAAGGGCGCAGACAGAAGAAGCAATAGGAACAGTTTAAAATAGGAGATACCCGCTGTTTTTGTGAAACGATATTTTAAGAGTTGGATTTTTATTAGGAATTCATATTTTAGATAAATAAAGACCTTTGTCAGCCAGGTCCAAACACTTGTCTCTGGCCCAGAAATCCTTGGTATGGAGGCCGGACTTACAAATTTCTTTCTTCATTGTCCAAAGGCAAATATCGTCTCTCATTGAAAAAGTGGGAATAAATATTGAAGAAAAAGGGTTGCTGGACAGCACTTGACTGATACTGAGTAACGAGAGGGCTGATGTCTTGGGGTTCCCTATAATCCCTCAAACCATCTGTATGGCAGTGACTGGTGCTCAAACAGTGGAACCAATATCTGCAAGAATCCCATCCACAGCTAGCAGAATAAGGGCATGGTCATCCTACCCGAGTGTCAGGCTTTTTCTCCAACCGCTACCATTGCAGGGTTACCCTATCAATACCAAACGTATGATTGCAGGCACTCCCTACCACTTCGGGGAGAAAGCTCTTCTCATCACTCCTTGCTTCAGGAAATCACGTACAGGAAGTAAATCCTTCTCTTATCTGGCCCCCATGATATGGAATCATCTACGTCTTAAACTTGGGAGATGTGTTGACCTTTCGATCTTTAGGAAGCTCCTGAAAACTGAACTTTTTGCCAGTTAAACCCTTTCCGATTCTATTTTGTACTTCCCATAGCGCGGAGATACCCCTTTGGGGGTGATTCGGGTGCTCTTTAAATTTCAAATTAAATTAAAGGAAGACTTAAGCACCTGTTAAGCTTTTCCATTTTCCATTTATATCAAATTTATTAATGCATTTTTAAGAGCAATCTTCACCAAAGGCATCAAAAAGCCACACAAATAAGAAGAAATGCATTTCAGTCACTGATAAAGGCCGCAGACATAAGAAACAATAGGAGCAGTTTAAAATAGGAGATACCAGCCGTTTTTGTGAAACAATATTTTAGGAGTTGGATTTTTATTAGGGTTTAATATTTAAGATAAATAAAGACCTTGTCAGCCAGGACCAAGCACTAGTCTCTAGCCCAGAAATCCTTGGTGTGGAGGCCGGACTTACAAAGTTCTTTCTTCATTGTCCAAAGCCTAATATCGTCCCTCCCTGAAAGAGTGGGAATAAATATTGAAGAAAAAGGGTTGCTGGGCTGCATTTGACTGATACTGAGTAGCGAGAGGATAGATATCTTGGTGTTCCCTATAATCCCTCAAACCATCTGTTTGGCAGTGACTGGTGCTCAAAAAGTGGAACCGATATCTGCAAGATTCCCATCTACAGCTGGCAGAATAAGGGCATGGTCATCCTACCCGAGTGTTAGGCTTTTTCTCCAACCGCTACCATTGCAGGGTCAACCTATCAATACCAAACGTATGATTTCAGGTACTCCCGACCAACTATCACATTGACTTCTTGGGTTATGATGGGAAATTTACCTCCAAGTCTCCCTGATACTTTAGGTATCTTATTTAACAAAAAGAAGCACTGAACATTTTCAGTTGCATTAAAGATGGAAATGCCCAGCAGGACTTACAATTTGAAGGTCGTTTAATTGAAAATGGTGTGTTGAGGCACCAAGAGGCAATCTATAGGTGGTGCATGTGTGTTTCCATTCAACTAGCCATGTGTTTTGATGTAAATCTTTAAATACAAAGTACTGTAGTCAGGGATTTGTCCCAACATCCTGCATCTCTTTGATTCAGGCGTAAGGAGGAGAAATGATTTCATTTCTTATGTTTTTCTCTCCTTGCATGTGTACTGCATTCTACAGCACACATACAAAGTGGGAAACACATTAAAACATAGTTTTTGCACTGGGAAAGACCCCTTGCTGTCCAAAAACTATGCCTATCACAACCCAGAGACCCTTGCACTCTTGCACAAGGGTGCCTACGGTAGTGCATGGCATCCAAAAGTGTGCCAGCGCAGGGAGAGAGCAGAGCAGCTCCACATCTTTGTAGATACGGTGCTGTTCTACTCTCGCCTGCTCCCACAAAGCAGCGCACAACTTTACTTGCTGCGCTCAGTTGCACGATTTTTTAGTAAATGTGGGCCTATTTGTTCTTTTCACTCTTCTCCTCCGACAAGTAGGAATGATCACCATCAGCAGGAAATCAAGCCAATTAAGTTTTAACAAGGCATAGTCACAGATTTCTGGAAACAGCATAACACAGCTCCTTGTTCAGGAAGTCCTAAAGAAGGGTCCATTGATGCCTGATTCAGGGTGCTAGCATGGAATTGTAGCTTACATGTACAGTACTTGGCAGTTGGGCAGCCAAGAGAAAATCCCTGCACATGCATCTATAAAGTTTGTGTTTCTAACTAAACATCTTGATGTAGATTGTCTTGACCCACTGCTTAGAAAAGAATATGGGACTTCTGCATGCAAATGGATTTGCCGTTATACAAAGCATTTGGATATAGTTGCTGATGAACTTTCACTCTATAAAGAAGGAGATCCATACTTTTAACCCAAAATAGTATTTGCTGCAGACTGGTTCAAGACCCAGTAGAGTAAACTGTGACAAACATTTGCCATGCTGGGCACACTCTGGGCCAAAATGTTCACAGCAATACTCCTTGGATACCTAGGGAACCACAGTTCTGCAGGTTGAATATTATAGAATTGGGAGAGGCGGAGCAAATGCATACAGAGTTTTCCACAATGGGTGACAAACTAATTGAAGACCTGGCAGAATGGACCAATGTTGCAGATTTTGTTGGATGCACCAGACGCTAGACTGCTTTGAACAACTAGAAGTTGAGTCAACAAGGGCTCGATGACCCTTTACAAAGTGAACTATTCAGAGGAGATGTAAGGTAACACCCTTAAACAATAGAATGGAAAAAGGTTCTAATTTAATAGGAAATTTTGACAGTTAGAGAATGCAAGACGTAGGAGTAATTGGGAAGGAAGTTCTGGAATATTTGTCTGTGAGAAGAGTTATCATGTTGGGGAAAGAGAAAACGGTAGCACACAACTAGTAAGAGTTGCAAGAAGACCTCCCTGTACAGATTAAAAATGAAAATGTATATAGAACAGGAGGAGGGGCCAACATTTAAGGCAAGAGTGGTATCGCATCAAGGTGTCGTCCATGTATGACTTGAAAAAAGAAGCTTATTCTGGGGGTTATTGCAGTGTTTCCATAAATACTAGGGATTCTGGGAAAAGCAGGCCTTGCTGTTGTCTAAGAAAGTCTAGTGGTGATTCTGACCTATGTGACTACAGGCAGTTAAATTATATGGAATCAAACCCTGGATGGAAACACTGTAAGATCTTCTCCGACAGAATCTGGGACAAACCAATCAGGAGAATTTTTTGTTCTTCCACTGTAATATGCAACCATCTTACAGTCACGCTATCCCACAAAAACGATGTGCTAGAGTGTAACTCTAATGAAAGATGAACAGCAGGTAATCACAAGCTACCTTATGTTCATACATTTCACAATATTTAAAATATTCATTTTAAAATCAGTGCTCACAATGTCCACAAACATGCACAATAATTAGAAAAATTAACTTTGATATAACTTGGCTTAATTTACAATAGGAGGCCAGTAGGCATTAGCCTGGGTGAAGCTATTGGACCTCAAATTCTTTTAAATGCTGTCAAAAGCAAAGAACTGGGCAAAAGGTTCAAACAGGGCTCAGCCCTGTCGTGTACAGGGTGAGGAGACAAATTTAGAGAGTAGTAACCTAGTTACTAGCAAATAGTTATCTAGTAACAGTACCTTTAGTGATGTTTTGTATTATCCTGTTCCTCATCCTCTTTTTCTCCCTGGTCTCCTCTGGCATTGGTAAACCTGGTACTCGTAGATTACGTCTCCCTAGCCCTTGTTCTTATTGTCCTAGCCCTCCTGGTGGCCAAGTCCTGGGCCTTATTGGACTACTTGTCATCCTCCTCCTCCTCCTATTTCTTCCTTCCCGCCCTACCTCCACAATGACGTTAGTCAGGTACAGCCTCCAAGCCTGTGACAGAAGATATTTTGGGGGAGATTTTCCAAAAAGTTGCGCAACGCAGCGCAGCCCCCTGCGAGGCTGGGCCGCGTTGCACGACAGGGAGGGAGCAGGAGAGCGCCATATCTTCAGAGATATGACTCTCTCCTCCCCTTTCCCTTGCGCCAGCGCTGATTTCAGCTGCCGTGCGCCATGCGCACACCCTAGCGCCGCAGCGCTAAGGTGTGTGCATGAGTGTAGCATAGGTTTTGTACAGGAAGGATACCCTTCCTGAACAAAATACTATGCAAGGCACGATGCAAAGCTTTTCCCACTTTGCATACGTGCTGCACAGTGCAGCACGCATGGAAAGTCGGAAAAGCATGGAGAAATGAAAGCATTTCTCCTGTTAGCGCCTCCTTTGAAGGGGCGTTAACTTTTGGCGCAAAACCAAGTTTACAAATATTTGTAAATTCGGTTTTGCGTCAAAAGGCATGGGAGGTTGCATTGGAACGCCCATGTACCACCCATGTAAAGCCCCCTTGGTGCAAAGTAACGCAAAGCAGTGCTTTGCGCTGCTTTGCACTACTTAAAGAGTGCTTTCCAGCGCAAAACAAGTTTTGCGCTGAAAAGAAAATAGCCCCAAAAAAATTTGCGCTGGTTTGCGTCACTTTTGTGAGGCTAAACCAGCGCAAAAGTTTCAAAAATCTCCCCCTTTGTTTTTTTACTTCCAGGTTTATTCTGCTAAGGCAGCACTGTCAAGTTACAGAAATGAAGTCACAGTAGAGAAAGTATCGTGCCCACTTAAAACACTGCTTTAATAGTTAAAGATCTAAATTACCATTCCCAAAATGCATTGTGCAGGTGACTAGAATGTCAGTGTGGCTGAAGGGCTACTCATGACATGACATCAAAGGCCCTAAGCCTATTCTATTGGGGAAATAGTATGAAAAATTTGTTTATTCACAGGCAGGCTGCAGAGTTAACTCCCACTGTGAATTACCCAGACGCATTAATTTCCTGCCTCCTACTTTCACTTCCCCATTCCACAGAAGTTCCATTACAGTGTCTCATTCAATTTACCTCCTGCAAGTGCCCCAAAGCACTGTCTCCCCCAAAGCACTAATTGCCTACTGCACGTGTCCTCGCTCTGGGGCCTAGATAACACCTATCTGTCTGAATTCCCTGTTTGCTGCTGTTTGTTGACTCCTGCTGTACTGCCAGGTCTGAAAGTAAGCAAGCCCAATCCCCCTTGAAAAGCAGCCTAAGGCTAGCCCAATCCTTCCATAAGAAGCCCAAAAACAGCCCATGACTCACAAATGATCAGAAGGACCATCGTGAATATTAAATAGGCAATGTGTTCTCATGACTGAATAAAACCCTACTGTAACATGCTTTAAAACCATACTCAGTAATATTTACAGGGAGTCAAATATTTCTAGACTGCAGTACAAAATATTTGTGATTCATATCCTGAATCTTTTCTTTGATTTCTACATGTCTTTGAATATTAATATTAAAGTAAAATAAATGTTGTTTTTCAAAATTAGTATTAGAGTATTTTCATCTGTAAACAGCTTAGCCTAGTTTATGCTCTTACCACTTTAAAAACTATTGTACATTGGTATATGCATATACTTTCAAATGCTCCACACGTGTTGCAACCCCATTACAAGATGGCCACCACACTGACATTGCCTAGAGTCCCTTTTCTCGTTATGGCTGGCTAAATAATGACCTTCTTTACACTATTTATCCTTCCCACTGGTCAAATTGTACATCACCTCTACTATTTAGTCTATGGCCAGTTAAACAGCAAAGATATGTACTATTTTGCCAGTCGCTGGGTAAATGGCAGAGATTTTGTACTATTTGGCTGGCAGCCAGGAAAATAGGCACTCCCTTCATTTTTTGGTACATGTTTGTGAGGATTTATCGATTTTCGACATGCAGAAGTGATATGTACAGTCATGCCTAGTTAACTATGTCAGTTTAATTCAGATATTTTGCTGATTCATCCTGCAGCTTCAAAATAATTAATGTGTCTTGATCAAAATATCAGAAAAATGGGGAAACCTTTGTGAGCAAGGTCTCAAATGTATCAAAACTAAAGAAACAATGTCCTGGTGCAAGGAGAGAAGTGTGGTAACCATTTATCTTTGTTTGTTTTGCTTATTTGAGGACCTCAATAAGTAGCATTTTGACTCCTGCATATTTTGGAGACAGTATATACAGTGGCTTGCAAGATATGCTTCATCACATTTATAATGAAGCCTAAGCCTAATGGGTAGATTTGATAGTTGCTGCTAATGAAAAAAAAGTGTAATAGTGAGACACAACACTACTTAAAAAAACTTGAGACCAATAGGGACAAATCTTCCTCTGAATATTAAATTACCAGTCTATTGGAATAGAGCATATTGTCATTCACTCTTCTGAGATTGATGCTGAAACTGTGGTTAAAATGTGAAGCCGAAAAACACGGATAGTGATTATGTGACATATAATCCATTATCAGCTTTTCTATTATAGGTTTAGAAGTTTTCTTACCTTCCCTTTCTTCATCTGGAGTATGTAAGTGAGCGTAGCCTGTGCGAACAGGAAACAAAAGCAGGGCTTAACTAGCTTTCCTACCCCAAAAGGGGTGGTGAAGGAGGGTATGAATTTAAGACTCTAAAAGTAGTTATGCTTTAATACCTGAATAAAACAGTATATGATGATTTATCCTGTGAATTTAGAAATAAAAAAACTGCAACAGTAGTTTAGCTGCCACCTCTCGTGCCTCCAAGCAAAGAAATGTCTTTAGATACCTCATTGTAGAATTCTGAGCCCTGACATAATAATGGTTGTGTATCAGGGTTCTCATATTATCACACAATGATCAGACTAGACCAACACAGGTGTCCTAGACAACCAGAAAGATGGATCCTTGCTGCAGGATCCAAAGATTCCACAGAACTCTAAGGGCCTCATTTATGTTGTTTTTTGCCGTAGGGCAGCGCAGCAGACCTTGCTGCTGCGCTGCCCTACGGCAAAAGAAAAGGTCAGGAATGCGCCTTTTCTATTAGATACGATGCATTCCTGTCCTTTTCCCCTGCGCCGGTGCACAATGGACTGCCGTGTGCCAAAGCATACACCTTTGCACCATGGTGCAAAGGTGTCTGTGTTGCGGGGATGATTATTTTTGTGCAGGAAGGGAAACCTTCCTGCACAAAAACAATCACAAGAGGTTTTTTTCTCTTTCTATGTGTGCTGCAGAATGCAGCACACATAGAAAGAGGACAAACAAGGAGAAATAAAGATGTTTCCCATCGTTGTGCCTCCCTTACGCCTCCCCTGTGGAGGCGTCAATTTTTGGTGCTGCCTCAGACTTATGATTTCTCGTAAATCTGGGGCAGTGTCAAAAAGCCATGGATGTTGCTGGGAACGCCCCCAGCAACACCCATGGAACGCCCCATTCACGCAGTTATCTGCCTTAAAGGGGCACATATTTATAAGGTCATGAAAAGCCATGTAACATGGCTTTTACGTGGCCTTATAAATATGCCAGTGGCATATTGCGCCACAGGAACGTAAAAAAAGTGGCGTTCTGGTGGCGCAATAGTGCCGGTAGTGCCTCAAATCAGGCCCTAAGTTTACAAGAAAACATTAGTAACAGTTTGTTAGACTGGGCAATGGAAGCCACATCATTTGGTTTAGTTTCCAGAAGCAGATGTACCACCAAATTCTTTAAGAACGGGTAATGTTTTTTGTCCTTTGCGTCATTTCTTTCTTGTGCAGCTGTTTGCATGCCCCTCATTTTGGGGGGTCTCTGGTATTTGTTTGTAATCTGTTAAATTGTTGGCTGGGAGAGTATTTTGTAATTCCTAGGGCTCAAGAAGACAAAAATGGCAGATTGTCTTTGTAAATGTAAATGTCCAGTATTTGTAAAGCGCAAACAATTACCCGAGGGTGTCAAGGCACTGCGGGCCATCGGGAAGATTAAGCTAGCTATTGCTCAGAGTCATATGGTGCTGGGCTGATCTGCCACCGGCAATCGAACCGTGAGCCCCCGGGTTCCGGAGTCAGCTGCCCTGGCCGCTGCGCCACACCTCTTCCCCAGGTCATGGAAAGACTGGCTACTGAACAAACCTTCTCTGAAAGGGGTAAGTCTCTATCAATGAGAATTTGGTGCCTCCTGCTCGAAGGTGACCTGGGCATTTAAAATAAAACCTTCTGTGAGGACCCTCTTCTGAACTACATGAATCTATTATCCATGGAGAGTACGATAGCAGGGCTAGGCAGAATTAAAATGGTGAATTGCTGCTTCTTACACCGATCAGGCTGGGCCTAGGTGAAACTGGTGCTGTAGAATGTTGTAAACATCTGTTAGTTCAAAATATAGGTTATGGGGCAATGGGCTACACATTATTTAATACAGCTTTACTTTTTAGAGCCGGAGCTGGGCAGTCAGACTGCTACTTCAGAGCAGACATGAAAGTGTTACCACTTGAGTGGTTCTTTAAATAGAGAACAGTATTCCAGCATCTCAGGGCCAGCTCATGCATGAATTCTCATAGAGCGATAGAACACCCAAGCCTTACATAACGAAGGGGTCATATAATTTATCAACCATGGAAGAATAATGTTGAGTTATACTTACAGAGATTTAAACACAGAACCTTCAGAATATGGGGAAGTATGGGAAAATACAGGAGTAAACACAACCAGCACAGTGATGTGCCAGGTTCTTTCTCTTTACACAAGGGATGTTCAAGATTTAAACCATGAATCCTCATTGATTCTGCACTTCAACAAGTTAACAGGACCCCTGCAATCGTTAAACATAGGGTTGCATAATTAACAGCATTACATTTGGGGAACCAGTAAGTAGGTCAACATATTATTAATAGACCATTTACACTAATGGGTAGAAAATACAGGAAGTACACTGCATGATAATTCTTAAAGTGATTATGAAGAGCTCAGCTGTCAAGGAAGACTTATGCACTTCTTAAGCCTTTCCATTTTCCATTTATTTATGTATCTATTAATGCTTTTTTGAAGCACAATTTTCCCGGAAGGCAACAGAAAGCCACACAAATAAACAAAAATGCAATTTCAGTCACAGATAAAGGCTTCAGACATAAGAAGCAATAGGAACCCTTGAAAATAGTGGAAAACAGAAATTTTTGAGAAACTATATTTTAAGAGTTAGAGTTTTGTTAGGGTTTAATATTTTAGCTAAATAAAGACCATGTCAGGCAGGACCAAGCAATAGTCTCTGGCCCAGAAATCATTGGTGTGGAGGCCGGACTTAAAGAGTTCATTCTTCATTATCAGCACTTGACTGATCCTGAGTGACCAGAGGACAGATATCTTGGGCTTCCCTATAATACCCAAAACCATCTGTGTGGCAGAGACTGGTGCTCACACATTGGAACTCATATCAGCAAGAATCCCATCCACAACAAGCACAATACGGGCATGATCATCCTACCCGAGTGTCTGGCTCATTTTCCAACCCATACCATTGCAGGGTCAACCTATCAATACCAAACATATGATCGCAGGCACTCCATACTAACTATCACATTGACTTTTTAGGTTATGATGGAAAATTGGCCTCCAAGGCTCCTTGATACTATAGGTGCCTTGGTTAACAAAAGAAGTACAGAAGGGATATACCATGCAAAATAATCAATTGCATTAAAGATGTGAATGCCCAGCTAGGCTTAGGATTTGAAGATCGTATATTGAAGATGGTGCATCGAGGCACCAAGAGGCATTCTATCGGTGGTGCATGGGTGTTTGTGTTGTATTTGCATATTATTAAACATAAAAGAGCAATACAGCATTGTCTGTAGTAATCAACTTTCAATGTGGAGGAACAACAACATATAGTAATAACTTAGAAGGTGATAGGGTGTGAAGTGATGTTCCTGGTCTCATGAAGGGAAGGTGAGGTCGGGGCAGGAGGGGTGGGGGAGGTGCTATCTGCAGGTATGGGGCCAACGTTTATACGTGGGGTGCCATCCGGCATCTATGAGTGATCCTAAAGAGAACCCTAGGTCTGGGGGTGTGGTATGATGTAGGGGGAGAGAGAACGAGGTATGTGCCCCTAGGGAGGGTGAGATTTGGACATCCAGAGCATATCTGTAGTCACGGGTGCAGACACTGTAAGGCAGCGGGGATGATGCCGAGTTCTTGGTTGACAGGCGAGAAGAAGATGGGAGGAAGGGGTCCACTACGCTGCCCATCGCTATGATCCTAACCTGCGGGGGGTGCGTACAGGTCTCCTCACTGTGGGTCTCCTCTTTTCCAATAAATGTATATTGGTTCTTGCTATGGATGCGGGGTATGATGGGTATTGGTCGATGTTATGTTGGGGGGGAGGGACCGAAACAGAAATGGTGAGTGGTGTATGGATGGTACCTGCGTGTCCCGGAGGAGCGAGGGGGGAGAGGAGCGGGAGAGGCAATTACAACAGGAAAAGGGAGAGGTTAAGGTTGGGGGGCAGGGGGGTCCGTGTTGCCTCAGCCACTATTAGGTCCATCAGAGAGAAAAGGCACCCATGTCTGCAAGAATATTTCAATCTGGTCTTGTAAGTTACAATTAATGCTTTCGTGGGAGGCGATTGCAGCATAGCCACGAGCCAAGACTCCTGTGACGGAGACACAGGGGATCTCCATTGCTGGAGAATACATATCTTGGCCGTGGCCATTGCAGTGTGTAAAATTTGGAGTTGTGGCCGGGTGAGGCCTGGAGTCATGCGGACATCATGACGGAGAATATTCAGGGGGTGAGCGGGAGGTGCAGTGGCATACATACATTCAGAGTAGACCCGACGTAGGCCCAGAAGGGCTGGATCGAGGGGCACTCGCAGAAGATATGCATACTGTCGCAGTATGTAACTGCACATTGCCAACAATTTGCATGGGGGAGGAGGCCTACCCTGTTCAGTTTTGATGGCATCCAATGTCATTCATGCATAGGCAAAATTTGAGACAAGCTTCTCTTGTGCGTTTGTCCAGGGCTTCCAATATGTCGTCCCATTCGTTGTCGTCATAAGTAACTTGTAGGCGGGTATGTCATTTGGCCCAGAGAGTATTTGATAATGGTGCCTAAAAGAGGCAGGAGGACAGCGCGCTATACAGTCCAGCCATGACCCCTTTTTGTCAGCCCCATAGGAGTAGGTGTCTCACCACTGGGGAAGTCCATAGGGACCAAGGTCGGGGGCCTAGCTGACGCCGTAGGCAGTGGTGCATTTGCATGTAGTCCCACGATTGTCTGTGGTGTATGCCAAACTCCTCACAGAGCTGGGCAAATGGTTTGATGTCTCCGTCAAGTATAAGTTGGTCAAGTGTATGTATGCCCGCTTCCCTCCACTGTATCCATGATATAGTCTGGCCGTCAATACGGATACAGTCATTGTCCCATAGGGGGGCTTTTTCATGCAGCCCCGGGTCTACGCCAAGTACGTGATGTGCTTGTTGCCAGGCCATGCTCATGGCGTGCAGGACTGGGTGTGAAGGGTCGGTTTTGGAAACGCGGGTGACTTAAAGGGCAGATAGGCCCACCTATGCGGAGTGTAGGTGCTGTTCAATCTGTACCCATTGGGGTGGATCCAGAACTCCCAGTAGCAAAAAACGGGAGTAATGTTCCACCGATGGCAGGCCCAGGCCTCCGCTAGAGTGACCAGCCATGAGTTTAGCTGCAGCTATTCTGGGTTTAGAGGACCCGCAGATGAAAGACCGGATTCGAGTGTCAATGAAAAGAAGGGTGGACAAAGGAACTGGGATAGGGAGCATTCCGAGTGTATATGTGAAACGTGGTAGCATCACCACCTGGAACACCTGTACCCTGCCACACATGGAGAATCCCAATTTGGACCATTTCTCCAAGTCCCAGGCCATCTGGGCGATCAGTGGGTCTATGTTGTCCGGAACCATGCGTTCAGTGCCCCTGTTCACCAGTAGTCCTAGATATTTAAGTCGGGAAGACTGCCACCTATAGGGGTAGCCATGTATTGCCACCTTGGTGGTGCGATTGAAAGTGTCAGCGTTTCGCTTTTGTTCCAGTTTATTTTATAACCAGAAAGAGTAGAGAAGTCGTCAATGATACCCATTAGTGCCGGTAAGGAGTGTTGAAGGTCAGTCAAGGTGAGTAAAATGTCGTCAGCGTACAGGTAGACCTTGGAGCAGCCGGTCGATAGCGCAACTCCCACTATGTCTTCCAACTGACGGATTGCGGAGGCTAGGGGCTCCATGCCTAAGAGGAAGAGGAGTGACAATATAGGGCATCCCTGATGGGTGCCTCTCCGAATATTAAATGGATCTGAAAGAAATCCTCCGCAGTTAACCTGGGCTGTGGGGCTGTCATATAGTATTCGAACCTTGGCAATGAATTTGTCAACTAGGCCAAATCTTTCCATGGCCGCAAATAGGTAGTTCCATTCGATACGGTCGAAGGCCTTCTCTGTGTCCAGGGAGAGAGCCAGCGCGTCAGTTGGAGCATCTTTGGCAATCCAGAGGGTGTGTGCCAAGGTGCGAAGATGGTTTCTGGAAGAGCGACCCGGCACAAAACCCACCTGAGTGTGGTGGATCAAGGATGGGAGGACCTTACCTAGGCAGGCTGCCAGGATGCTGGCCAGAATCTGGATGTCACAATTCAGCAAAGAAATTGGTCTGAAGCTGCCACAGAGTAGTGGATCTCTTCCCTACTTGGGTAAGAGAGCGATCATTGCTTTATGGACCGGGGTCCCAATGAGGATTCATGCTTGGCTTCCTGTAATGCTGCGTGCAGAGTGTTAATTGCTTGCTCCCCTGAACACCTATAAATATCCGCAGGGAATCCATTGTCCCCTGGTGCCTTATGATAGGGTAGCTTGGAGACCGCAAGTGCTACTTCCTCTATGCTGATTTCACCATCGAGAAGTTCTCTGCCCTTGGCCGAGAGATGGGGAGGTCCACCCTGGCGAAGAATGCACTCAGACGTTCTACACTAGCTGGTGTTCCCGGGGTGTAAAGTGACTTATATTATGTGGCAAATCGATTCACTATGTCTTGGGGGCGAGTAAGGACTGTACCTCCTGTTGTATGTATGGCCGGGATGGCCATGGCGGCTTCCCGTTGGTACAGTTGGGCCACTAGTAGGCGGCCGGCCTTTTCTCCCTGCTCATAGTGCCTGCCCTTCATGCGTTGTAACGCGTATTAAGCCTTGGAGGTAAAAAGGCTATTGAGTACCATTCGGGCCTGCTCTAGGCTCCTGCGGTGTTGCAGAGTGGGTTGAGGTTGAATAAAGATGAGTGTACAAAGAAATGTCATGCTCCAGTTCTTTCTGCTGTGCTGCTGCCTGTTTGTTGGCCACTGCAGCATCACGCACTAGTTTGCCCCTAATGGTGGCTTTTGCCACAGCACCATATATTCTAAGTGAGGGTGCTGAGGTAGCATTGTCCGCGAGGTAGTTGGCAATACGCATCTGCAATTGGGATTTACCCTGTGGGGTGCGGTGCCACTGCACGTGCATCCGCCATGGCTTGCATCCCGGCGAGGCCCAGGTCTAAGGATAGCATCACTGGGGAGAGGTCTGAAATTGCTGCTTTGAGGATGTGAGACTCCTGCACCCCCGCAACCGTTCTCTGGGAGACATGAAAATAATCCAGCCTGGATAATGTGCCATGGGCTGGAGAAGTAAAAGTATAGTCTTTATCCGTGGGATGGCTGAGGCGCCAGTGGGCCACCAGCCCATTATCCGTGAGTACATCTCGCATCAGGGCCCTGTCTTCTCGTTGTGTCTGTCTAACGGTCTGGACCTGTCCAGGGCCGGGTCTGGAGCAAGGTTCCAGTCCCCACCAATGACATATTGTGAGGCACCTATTTCCGTCAGGAGGTGGTTCAAGTGGAGTAAGAATGATCGTTCGGCCCCAGTCGGTGCGTAAACAGAGCCAACACATAAGGAGTTGTCTCTGAGACGCAGCTTCGTAAATGCATACGTTCCATCTGGGTCGGTCCAGGTCTTTGTATCTGTTACAGATAGGGACTTACGAAGGAGGATCGCGACCCCGCATTTACGGGGAGGGTCCCCATCTGGGGCAGCCCCTGGCGCTACACAGCTATGGATGGCTCTACCCACCCAGTTGCGGCGCAGTTTGTCGGACTCCAAGGAGTTCAGTTGTGTCTCCTGTAGCAGGGCTACATCTACTCTTTTAGTTTGGAGATAAGAAAGTACATTTTTCCTCTTAATGTAGTAAGTAAGACCATTGATGTTCCTTGAGATGACATGGAGCGGATGGGGGAACTCATGCTTGGGGTGGGTCTAGATATCTTTGCTTTGCAATACAGAAGGGAGGAGGGGGGGTTCGCAGGCGCGAGGCCAACCAGTCAGGCAGAATGGGGGGGTGCCCTGTGATCTATACCAGGGTGTTCTGTGACGCCTGTGACAATGTCATCTACAAATACTGGCGAGAGGTGTAGGGGACGTTACCTGAGCCGGGGTCAGAGGGGAGATTGAGGGGGGTGGCGCCAGTGGGTGTTGGCACAAATGGGGACCGTATACGACAAAATGCAGGGATAATCTGGTGTGCAGGAAGGGGGGGTGGGTGAGGCAGGGGAGGTATCCCAGGACACACAGGTGGGAGGGAAGGAGGGGCAATCAACAACTGCAATCCAAAGGTGAATGAGGGGGGAATGCGGTCGGACGTGTTCAGAGTTGGCAGTCCTAAGGTGTATACATATGTATTGACGGAGGCAAGTGTGTGGAGGAGGAATGATAGAGATATCGATGGGGGGGGTTAAGACCTGCCCCTAGTGGAAGGGCAGCTAGGGGAAATCTGTTCTGTGTACCGCTGGTCTAACGTGTGGCGGCAGTGCTTCAAGGGGAGGTCCCATCAGGAGCCAGGGCCTTATACTGCGTACGTCTAGGAAAGAGGTGAAGTGGGTGGGGTAGCCTGAGGGAGGGGGGCTGTTCCTACAACGCATCTCCCCGTGTGGTACCAGGTGCATCAGGCCCTAGGAAAGGGGCAGGGTGTGGCATCCCCTGGTGAGTATGAGTATAAAAAAGGGGGGATTAATGGGGGGTAGCAATGCTATCTTGCAACAAAAATGGGAGGGGGGACCAGGGGAGGGGAAAGGGGTGGGGAAGTAGGACGTGTGATGCTGGGCCCACAGCAGGGGTGTCTAGAGCTGTAATAACTGCAATGGTAAGGTGTCCAACATGCAACAGTGCAACCAGCTAAAAGAGCACAAATAACAGGATGTGTATTACTCAGCTGTCCGTCTGCTGCTGCTCCACTCCACCCCAATGTTACAGGTTCAGGCCCGCTGGATTCAAAGTGTCTGTAGAGGGTTCTTGGCGTTCATCCTGTGGCAGGATTAGGTTTCGGGGGAGCGGGATTTGTCTCTATCATGTTCTTGTGTAAGAGCCGTTACCGCCTGAAGAGCCTGTGCTTTGTCCCCATATGAGCGTGCTGGTCTGTCAGCATCCCTGCCATGTTGCCTTGATCCAGTGTTGGCCCTCCACCGTCTGCTCAGCCTGGGGGGGAGGATGGCTTGTGTTGATGTGGTGCGGCTTGGTGTGTGCGCCAGTGACATCCATGTCCTGCACCTGACAGCTATCCAAAAATAGGCGGAGGGCTTCTGGTTCGTAGAAATGCTTGGACTTGCAGTCCTAGGTGATTCTGAGGCAGGCAGGTTCAAAGAGGCCATACTTGATGTCCCTTTGGCGCAGGCGAGGTCTGAGGGAGAGGAAGGCTCATCGACGATCACTGGTCTCTCTGGAGAAATCTGCTGCTAAGCGTATTTCATGCCCTTCATAGGTAGACGGACCTTGGGTACGGGCTGCAAGGAGCAGTTGGCCCGCCTGCTCATGGCGCAGGAAGCAAGCAATAACGGGCCGTGGCTGGACCGTTGCATCTTTCCATGGCGGCCCAATGCGGTGGGCGCGTTGTATTTCTATCTAGGTTAGAAGGAGGTATCCATGAGCTTTGGTAGGATGCCGCATAGGAAGGTTTTAGCGTTGGAGCCCTCCACCGTTTCCGGGAATCCAAAGAAGCGAACATTGTCTCTTCTGCTGCGGTCTTCCGGGTTGATCAGCTTGCTGCGGAGGAGGAGAAGTTCTTGATCGTGATCTGGTACTTTATCAAGGCAGCCCTCCACCACCGCCAATCTCTGGTCCAGCCCTTCCACGCGGGAATGGAACCCTGCGATATCTGACAGTACGGACTTTGTCTCATCTGTTAGGGCGGAGATGTTAGTGCCCATGCCCTCCGATCGACGCCCTATCACCGAGATTTCCTGTAAGATGCGTTCCATGGCACTATCTTTTGTGGCAGGCAGCAAGGGTTGGGACACAGTGGTCGGGATGGGGATGGAGCTCTTCGCCGTAGCCATGGCTGACGGTTGTTTGAGAGCTTCCGTAAAGAGGAGCTGTCGCACAGGTTTTCTGGAGGTTTTACCGGAGGCCTTGCCGACCGACATCCCCCTGGAAGTGCTTTGGGGCGAGTATGTCCGAGAAGGGTGATCGACGTTTTGTTTCCTCACCCTCCGGTCTGGCCGCTGCAGCGGCGACGTATCCTCGGGAGGCAGTAATGGTCACGGGAGGAAGGGGAGTGCTCGGTCAGCACTCCCCCGGGTCGGGCGGCAGGTGGAAGACAGCTGAATCAGGAGAGTCCAGGCAAGACTCCTGTTGTCCCAGGCATAGGATCCTAGGGTGTCTGTGGCACTCCTGTGTCGAGCATGCGGGATGTGCAGTGGCCCCTTCCATGTCGTGCCAGTATGGGGTGCCTGCTCTCCTGGAAGCGCCTCCTATCAGGCCAATGATGAGTCAGGTCTGAAAAGGATGAGCCTGTAGAGCATGCCTTCCCGTAGGGTAACCCCAGGTCTGCTGCAGTGCCCTCCTTGCAAGCAGGCTGTGGGGATGGTCCCGTGGGCCAGTGATGTGACAGACTAAGTCTGTCGCAAGGGCAGTGACCTCTGTTGTAGACGTTGTACGTGGCAGTGTGGTCGTAAGGTGAGCACCAATCCAGGTACCCCTCTTAGCGAGGCAGGGCAGTTCCCCGTCTTCTCCAAGACATAAAAGGTAGGGAGGGCAGGTCCGTTAGGTGCATCTACTGGCAGGATGCTGGGTGCTATCACTGATGCTGCTTGGTATGCAACAGAGGAGAGGTGAGGTATAGAGGGCCACGGCTCAGGGTTCCCCATTCACCGTTGATTGGTGTTGCCACCGCAGCTGACCTCGGGCCTCTCACCCAACCCCTGGCTCTCCAGCAGGGAGGGGCGGTGAACCGTAGAGTTGAAGAGGACCCAGCACCCTCAGTCAGCTAACTCAGCTGGTAGTTCCAGGCCATCTTCAAGATTGGCTTTGCTGTTTATAACTGGCGTAGTTGGCTCTGAAAGTCATCAGGAGGTGCCTTTAAGGGCCCCACAGAGCAGTCCATTGTGCCGGTATTCCTCTGTGGTCGAGGCACTCCGTCAGGGCCCCCATTATGGTGCCAATGGTCTTGTGTGCTCAAATGGGCCCACTGGAGTGGGGCGAATACAGACGGCAGCCCGACCACTGCCGCTGGTGGAATCTGGAGGCAATGCGGGCCGCTGCAAGGAGGCGGAGGCTCCGGTCCCACCCCCAGGCCCAGCAGGCTCTCTCTCGGCCTCCGCTGCAGGTCCCCGCAGGTGTCAGGCTGTTGTCGAGTGCCCCGGTTCCAGGGAAGATGGCTGAGCCTAAAAGGGCAGGCTCCAAGGCCTGCCTCCCGTCAGCTCCCCCGCTACAGTAGAGAGGAACCAGGCGGGGCTGCAGTATCAGGGCAGAGGCCTCACTCCCGTCTCAGGGCCAGCAAGCGGGCATCCCGCCACAGGCGGGGTCCCGCTGGGGTGCGGTAGGGAAAGCTGGGATGCCCCGATTCAGTTCTGCAGGGGCGAGGCGTGTCCGGGAGAGAGGGCCGGGAAATCCTCACCTCACTCCGGATCGTCGGCCATTGAAGGCGGAGCCAGGCGGGCCGATGCGACGGGGCCTAGGCTACGCCTGCAACTCAAGGCCCGGCAGGCAGCAATCCACTCTCCACTGGAGTGTTACAAGGCATACAGGCGGGAAAGGCGGCCAAGACACGCCATTCAGGCTCGGGAGGTAATGATGAGTCCAGTTGTATGGGCCCCCGGGGTCACCACCCATTATCAGGGCTGCTGGCTCCATTTGGGATCCAACTCTCAGCAGAGCTCCAACTTCAAGCGCCCATCTTCGTCCGTGGCCAGACCACGCTCCCCGGTGCATGGGCGTTTCCATGTAACCACCCATGTGTTTTGATGGAAATCTTTATCTACAAAGAGCTGTAGTCAGGGATTTGTGCCTAATTCCTGCATCTTTTCAATGCAGGCATAAGGAGGAGAAATGTTTCATTTCTCCTTGTTTTTCCCTACTTGCATGTGTACTGCATTCTAGAGCACACATACAAAGTGGGAAACACCTTAAACATATTTTCTGCACTGGGAGAGATGACTTGCTGTCCGAAAACTTTGCCAATCACAACCCAGAGACCCTTGCACTATAATGCAAGGGTGCCTAAGTCCATGGCAGCCAAACGTGTGCGTGTGCAGAGAGAGCAGAACAGCTCCACATCTTTGTAGATATGGTGCTGTTCTACTCTCTCCCGTTCTCTACTCTCTCCCGTTCACACAAAGCAGAGCACAATTTTACTTGCTGTGCTCGGATGCATGATTTTTAGTAAATTTTGGCCTATGTGTTCTCTTCACTTGTCTCCTAGGACAAGTAGAAAAGATCGCCGTCAGCAGGAAAGCAGGCCAATTGAGTTTTAACAAGGCATTAGTCTCAGATTTCTGGGATGAGCATAACACAGTTTCTTGTTCAGGATGCCCTATAGAAGTGTCCATTAATGTCTGAGTCAGTGTATCTCTCTCATGATCTAGCGTGGATTTCCAGCTTACATTTACAGTACTTGGCAGTTGGGCAGCCAACAGAAAATCAGTGCACATGCATCTACAAAGTTTGTGTTCCTAACTAAACAGCTTGGTGTAGATCATGTTGAACCACTGCTTAGAAAACAATGTGGGTTTTCTGCATGTAAATGGATTTATTATTATACAAAGCGTTTAGACACAGTTGTTGATGAACGTTCACTCTGTAATGAAGGAGATCCATGCTTGTAACCCAAAACAGAATTTTCTGTGGACTGGGTCAAGACCCAGAAGTGTAACATGTGACAAACGTTTGCCATGCTGGGCACACTCAGGTCCAAAAGGTGCACAGCAATACTCCGGATTATACTTAGGGAACCACAGTTCAGCAGGTTGAATGTTATAAAATGGGCAGAGGCAGAACAAATGCATACAGAGTTTGCCACAATGGGTGACAAAGTAATTGAAGACCTGGCAGAATGGACCCATGATGCAGCTATTGTTGGATGCACCGGACACTAGACTGCTTTTAAGGGCTAGAAGTTGAGACAACAAGGGCTTGATGAACCTTTACTAAGTGAACTATTCAGAGAAAATGTCGAATGGAGAAAGATTCTAACTTAATAGGTATTATTGACAGTCAGAGCATGCAAGACATGAGGGTAATTGGGAACGAAGGTCTGGACTATTTGTCTGTGAGAAGCGTTATCATGTTGGTGAAAGAGAAGATGGTAGCACAAAACTAGTAAGATTTTCCTGGTCAGGTGCAAGAAGACCTTCATGTACAGATTACAAAATGAAGATGGATGTATATAGAACAGGAGGAGGGGACAACATTAAATCCAAGTGTGGTATCTCATCAAGGGGTCGTCCATGTATGACTGGGAAAAATAAACTTATTCTGGGGCTTATTGCAGTTGTTCTGTAAATACTGGGGGTTCTGGGAAAAGCAGGCCTTGCTGTCCTCAAAGTAAGTCTAGGGATGACTCTGACCTATGTCACTACCGGCAGAAAAAATATTTAGAATCAAACTCTGGCTGGAAACATTTCCAAGATGCATTGTGCAGGTGAATGTCAGTGTGGCTGAAGGGGCTACTCATGACATGGGAACTGTAGGAAAGTGCCATTTTTTACCATTGTCACCCTCACTTTTTGCTCACTGATGCTGATGTTTTTTGACCGATGTGCACAGGGACCCTGCTAACCAAGCCTCAGCACCCATGCTCTTTCCCTAAAAGAAGGTAAATAACCTAATTGTGTACAATTAGCACACACTTTGGCACCCCTGTAAGTCCCTAGTAAGTGGTACCCCTCATACCTAGTGCATAGGTACCAAAGAGGGCACCTAAGGACTGCAACAAGTATTATATCACCCTTAGGAACCCCATTAAACTGCAGGCAGCGTGCCATCGCAGACTGCATGTCATGGTGCATACCATGTCTGAAAGCATTACATGGCACACACATTGTGTGCCATACCTGAGTCACTGCATATGATTTATAGAAGTCATCCCTACAGCAGGCCTTACAGCCCTAAGGCAGGGCGCATTATATTTTATGTGTGGACATATCTGCATGAGCAGATATGACCCAGTAGTATCTAGTCCAATTATTAGATATTGCAAGCGAACAGGGAAGCATTCTTAAGGTTTGTACTGGGCACTGGTCATCAAGAGTTACCCAACTGCATGATGGCTTCATTGAAACCTATTGTGTTTGGTATCACACACCTTGTCTTGATAAATCCATACTGGTGCCAGTATTGGATTTATCCTGACATGCACCTGGAGGGCACCTTGGAGGTATCCCCCTGAACCCTACTAGTCCTCTAGTGTGCTGGAGGTGCGATCCCGCTCTCTCTGAGGGCAGAAACAACACCTTTTAGTGGAATTAGGAATTCTGGCACAGGGTTATGCCCACTCCTGACAGGAAGTGGCCATATGGGGGCTTAGTCACCCCAAGGGTAAGTAGCCTATTGGCTACTACCCTACACTCTCCTTAATACCCCTAAATTGAGTATTTAGATGGCCCCCTGACACCAGGAACTCATATACGTCTGACTGAAGAAAGAAGAGGACAAAGAAGAGCCGAACAAGCAAGAACTGTGAGACTGCTGGTGGACTTTTTGCAACAAACCCTGCCTGCCTACCTGCTCCGATCCCGCCAATTGCAAAAAACTGACTCGTCCTGCAGCTGTGCATCATCCAAAAGCCTCAGACTGCCTCACACACTTTGCCAAACCGTCAGCATCTCCCTTGAAATGAAAGAGCCACTTCCCTGCAGCCTGTAGGAGCCAACTGCGACATCTGGTTCACCGACCTGCTGCCCACCAGGTCCACCAAAGCAGCTGCCATCCAGGGGAAGGTCACGGTGCTCCAGGAAGTCAGATCCATCTCCCCACCAAGATTGGAGATGCCAGAACCTCCAGGAGACATCCTACACCGATACTCGTGGTACAAGGCTACTTGCAGCAACAAAGGCTTGTTTGCAGTTAGTCCGACCACCATTGCCAGAAAAGTACTTAAGGAACTCTCAAGAGACCAGCCCAAATTCCAGAGTGGCCCTGCTGATTTTCTCCCTCTCTTCTGCAGGTACCGCCAAGAACCATGAGCGCCTTCGACGAACGGAACAGCCAACAAAGACCGTCTGCACTCAAGCTACCCGGCTTGCGTCAATCAACACCGACTGTGCTCCCTTGCTCCAAGGACCCTTCCGAACTGACCCCCTTGTTGGGAGTTCCAGGACTCGTCCCCAAGTCCAACCTTGGAAACCTGTTTCTACGTGGCCCCCTTCTTCTCCAACGGTGAAGTGCAGAAGGCTACCAACCCATCCAGCACCACCACACTCGAGGGCAGGTAAACCTGATCTCCTGGTGTTTACTTAGACCTGGAACCCCAAGCACCTTAAGACCTAAAGGGGACCCCCGACAACTGATTGCAATTACCTGTATGCAGTACATGTCTTTTTCTTCATAGGCAATCATTACTGTGTAAAAGTGCATTTGTGAAATCTTTTACTTACCTGTAGAAATTAATAACTCAAAAAGCATTTACCTAAATTTGAAGATCTTGGTGTCTAGAATAATATAAAAATCCTTGTTATTTTTCTAAATTGGACTTGAGTTTCTTCTTGAGTGTGTGTCTCATTTATTGACTCTGTGTGTTCAACAAATGCTTAGCACTACCCTCTTATAAGCCTAAACTGCTCGCCCACAGTACCACAAAAGAGAGCAGTTTGGGATTAATATTTTAACCTCTATAAACCAGGAAAGGTCACCTGAAATATCTGCATAGTGTACCTCTACATTTGGGTCACTACATACATAGCCAGCTTCCTATATTGGTGGATCAGCGGCAGGATAGCAGATCTTTCATTTGCTGATGCCACTCTGCCAATAGGTGGTTCCACGAAGAAATCCACAATTGACTTTAGTCTAAAACCATTTTTTTTTATTTGTCAATATTTGCATTTTCTACATTTTCTAATTGGAACTGTTAGAGTCTTGTGTTAAGTCCCTCAGTCCTTTGGTATTAGAAGTTGAAAACGTTTATTAGTTAGTTAGGCCTTAAAAGTCTCTTTTAGAATCCTTATTAGATTTTCTAAAAAGGTCCCAACTACAGTAAACATGTCAGCCTCAGAGAAGAGAGTCGATGAACTCCACCTTACCCCTTACATGCAGCTTAGTTTGAAGAAGCTTAAGGACCTCTGCAAGGCTTGAAAATTTGCAACTGGGCCTAGGCCAACCAAAGCACAACTCCAAGAGTTGCTTGCTGAGTTTGATAGAGCCCAGGCAAGAGAAGAAAATCCTTACAATATTGAAGATGACCCTGACAGTGATGAGATCGGTAATAATACTCATGGGAAAAGCTCCCGTTCCAATATCCCAGAGGAACAGGACAACAATAGGAACCTCTATCCTAAAACTGAACATGGAGGTAAGCCAGGCCCCTCCGAGGCCCAAGAAGAACTAGAGAATCGAGAACAAGAGCTTGAGAGACTAGCCAGTAGAGTTGCCCTTGAGGCCAAAGTACTGGCCATAGAAAACAAAAAGGCTGAACTGGGTCTAGCACCCATAAATGGTGGCAGCAATAAAGCAAATAGGAAGAGAGAGGAAACATGCGATCCCCAAAGGGATTGTCCCAAAATATGTGGAGGGTGATGATATCACAAAATGTTTAACAGCCTTTGAGAGGGCTTGTAAAATGAGAAAGCTCAACCAAAAGTATTGGGGCTCTCTGCTCTGGGAGTTTTCTCAGTATAGGGCAGGGATAGACTCCTGACACTGAATGAGGAAGATACTGAGTCCTTTGACCTCTTGAAGGGAACCCTGATTGAGGGTTTTGGACTCACCAGTAAGGAGTACAGGATAAAGTTCAGGGAGATTCACAAAACCTTGAGTCAGTCCTAGGTAGATTTTGTAGACTTCTCAGTCTAAACACTAGGTAGCTGGATTAAGGGAAGTGGAGTACAAGACTATGATGGGCTTTATAATTTGATTATGAAAGAGCATCTGTTGAGAAGCTGTATTTCAGAAAAATTACACCAGTACCTGGTAGATTTAGGGTTAGTAACCCCCAAGCGCTGGGGAAGAAGGATGACCATTGTGTCAAAACAAGGGTGCCCAGGAAGGCCCATGGCGGGGGTGACCAAAGAAAGGGGTTGCTAACCCTGCCAACGGAAATATAGTGGGAACAAAGGGGAAAAAGCCCAAAGAGTCTTCTAAAGGCCCCCAAAATCCCTTTCCAGAGGGTGGGCCGACACTCTTCCTAATTAAAGGGAGGATAACAGGGTAAGAACTCGGATTCTAAAAAGGCTTTGTGTTTCAATTGTAAAGCCAATGGACACCGAACTGGGGATACTTCCTGTCTCAAAAAGGCCACTACTAGTGTACCTTCCACCTCTACTGGGGTGGTGAGTCTCCACATGGCATCCTTGGTGCGTCCTGACCAACTCAGAAAGCGCACTGAAGCTACATTAGTCTCTGAGGGTGGGGTGGATGTAGCTGCCCTGGCTGTCTTGCCCAGTAACCTGGAGAAATACAAACAAAAGACCCATATCAATGAGATTAAAGTAGAAGCACTAGGGGATACAGGTGCAAGTGTCACCATGGTAACTGAAATCCTGCTATCTCCAGACCGGGATTTGACTGGAAAAACATATCCTATCCAATTGCCAATTCTGACAACCATACCAAGGTCCATCCCATGGCAATGGTGACCTTAGAATGGGGATGGGTTACTGGCCAGAAGAAGGTGATTGTGTCTTCTGAAAATCCAGTCCAATGTTGGCTAGGAATTAATCTGTAAAGCCTAGCATGGGCTGAGGTATAGATGAAAACCCATGCAACCATGCTGGGGATACTTGAATCAGTGCATGTGGAAACCAGAGCACAGTGCAAAGCCCAGGGTGAAAAAGAGGAGTTGGAGCCTAGAAGAATGGCCCAATCCTCCAAGAGAAAAGGCTGGAAGGCAGGGAAACCAACTTCTGAGCAGCCAAAAGCTCAGGACCCCTCTCCTCAGGGAGAAAACCTGTGAGCCTTAGAGGGAGCTGAGGCCCAGGAATGTGGGCCTTACCAGGCAGAGTTCTTAGGTCCAGGGGGACCCTCTAGGGTAGAGATGTGCCAGGGACTGAGGAACTGTCCCACTCTTGAGAGTGTGAGACATAAAGCTGCTGACCAGGAAAAGAGAGATGTCAGTGGCTCCAGCAGGACCTATTGGGTGGAGGGACTCCCCGTACAGTGAGGCCAGAGATCCCAAACCTTGTGCCACTAGGAGAGTGGTAGTGCCTCAGCAGTACAGGGAGTTCTTACTCACCTTAGCACATGACATCGCCCTAGCTGGGCATCTTGTCCTGGTCAAAAATTGGAGTAGGTTAGTCAACCATTTCTATTGGCCAGGTATGTCTCAGAAGGTAAAAGAGTTTTGTAACTCCTGTTTTACCTTTCAAGCCAGTGGCAAGACACATAACAAAACAAAGGCACCCCTAATTCCACTGCCAGTGGTTGGGGTTCCCTTTGGGGATCAACATTGTTGGTCCCTTTGACCCTAAACAACTTCAGGAAACAGATTTACAATGGTGGTAGAGGATCATACCACCAGGTATCCTGAAGCAATTCCAGTTAGGACTGTCACTGCTCCTGCAGTTGCCAGGGCCCTCATTAGTATTTTTGCTAGAGTGGGCTTTCCTAAGATGGTGATGTAAGACAGAGGTAGTAACTTCTTTTCTGGCTAAACTAAAAGTCATGTGGGCTGAGTGTGGGGTGACGTATAGGTTTACCGCCCAATATCACCCACAAACAAATTGGCTGGTTCTGAGATTCTACAAGACCATGAAGGGTATGATAATGGGGCTTCCTGAAAAACTCAGAAGGAGATGGGATGTCCTTTCTCCATGCCTGCTTTTCGCCTACAGAGAAGTGCCACAGAAGGGAGTGGGCTTTAGTCCCTTTGAACTTCTGTTTGGTCATCCTGTTAGGGGATTACTGAGTCTAGTGAGGGAAGGCTGGGAGAGACCACTCAAAGAGCCCAAACAAGACATTGTGGACTATGTGCTTGGCCTACAATCAAGCATGGCTGAGTACATAGAGAAAGCCAACAAAAACCTTGAGGCAAGCCAAGAGCTCCAGAAGCAATGGTTTGACCCAAAGGCTTCACGTCGATCACAACACCACCCTCAGAGGAACCCTCGTCTACAGACCCCCGGGATCCCGACCACAGTTCAGCGACTCCATCACCGACCTCATCAGCACGCACGCCCTCGCCTCCACAGACTACATTCTCCTCGGAGACCTGAACTTCCACCTCGAGAACGCAAACGTCAGCAACTCCACAACCTTGATCGACAACCTCGGACTCAAACAGCTCGTCACGACACCCACCCATTCCGCCGGACACACCCTCGACCCCATCTTCTCCGCCAGCAACCACGTCACCTTCAGCCACACCACCGAACTCCACTGGACCGGCCACCCCTGCATCCACTTCTCCTTCGAGAAACAACCCGCGCACAACCAACCACAACGAATCCCACCCCGCAGGTGGAACAAAGTCACCGAAGACCAGCTTATCACCACCCTCGCCCGAGGCCCTCCCTCCGAGCCCTCTGACACCAACGCAGCGGCCCACAACTTCAGACAATGGATCGACGACTGCGCCAACACCCTCGCCCCGATCAGGAAACCCTCAAACAGGCGCACCAACACGAGAGCCATCTGGTTCAATGACGACCTCCAGACTTCCAAGCAAACCTGCCGAAGACTCGAGAAGCAGTGGCGCCATGACCAGACACCAGACAACCACGCAGCCCTCAAGAACGCCAGACGCAAGCACCACCAACTCATCCGATCCGCCAAAAGGACCTCCTTCAAGGAACGCATCGACAACAACGCACACAACAGCAAAGAGCTCTTCAACATCGTGAAAGAACTCGCCACCTCCAGCTCCAATGACATCCCGCCGTCGCAAGAACTCTGCGACTCCCTGGCCACCTTCTTCCACCGCAAGATCGCAGACATCCACAACAGCTTCAACACCCATACATCGACGACAGACGCCGACACCCCCGACTCAACGCCCACCAAACACACCGACCTCCTGCTCTCCTGGAACAACGTCAACGACAAAGACACCATCAAAATCATGAACACCATCCACTCCGGCTCACCTTCCGACCCCTGCCCCCACCACATCTTCAACAAAGCTAGCTCCATCATCGCACCCCAACTCTGGAAGATCATCAACAGCTCCTTCAAGACCGCTACCTTCCCGGAGAGCTGGAAACACGCCGAGATCAACGCCCTACTCAAGAAACCCAAGGCCGACCCAAAGGACCTCAAGAGCTTTCGACCCATCTCCCTGCTCCCGTTCCCGGCAAAAGTCATTGAGAAGACCGCCAACAGACAACTGACCCACTTCCTTGAGGAGAACAACATCCTGGACTCCTCCCAATCCGGTTTCCGAAGCAATCACAGCACCGAAACCGCCCTCATCGCCGCCACCGACGACATAAGGGCCCTGCTGGACAACGGCAAAACCGCGGCCCTCATCCTCCTGGACCTCTCGGCCGCCTTCGACACCGTCTGCCACCACACCCTGCGCACACGCCTCCACAACGCAGGGATTCGCGACAAACCCCTGAACTGGATCACCTCCTTCCTCACCGGTAGAACCCAGAAAGTCTGCCTCCCCCATTCCGATCCGAAGCCACCACCAGCACCTGCGGCGTACCCCAAGGATCATCCCTCAGCCCGACCCTTTTCAACATCTACATGGCACATCGTCTGAGCGCACCACCTCAACACCATCTCGTACGCCGACGACACCCAGCTGATCCTCTCCCTCACCAAGGACCCGGCCACCGCCAAATCCAACCTCCACGAGGGAATGAAGGCCATCGCAGAGTGGATGAAGACCAGCCACCTGAAACTGAACTCTGACAAGACGGAGGTCCTCATCCTCGGCTCCACCCCCTCCGCATGGGACGACTCCTGGTGGCCGGCCTCGCTGGGAACTGCCCCGACACCCACCAAACACGCTCGCAACCTGGGGTTCATCCTGGACTCAACGCTCTCTATAACCCAGCAAGTCAACGCTGTCTCCTCCTCCTGCTTCAACACCCTCCGCATGCTCCACAAGATCTACAGATGGATCCCCACCGAAACCAGAAGGACAGTCACCCAAGCCCTCGTCAGTAGCAGGCTGGACTACGGCAACGCCCTCTACACGGGATCCACGGCCAAACTCCAGAAAAGACTTCAACGCATACAAAACGCCTCCGCACGCCTCATCCTCAGAATCCCTCGCCACAGCCACATCACCGCCCACCTGAGAGACCTGCACTGGCTCCCGGTCAACAAGAGGATCACCTTCAAGCTCCTCACCCACGCTTACAAAGCACTCCACAACACCGGACCAGCATACTTCAACGAACAACTCACCTTCTACACCCCGAACCGCCAGCTTCGCTCCGCTGACCTCGCCCTCGCCACCGTCCCACGCATCCGCCAAATGACCACCGGTGGCAGATCATTCTCCCACCTCGCCGCCAAGACATGGAACACCCTCCCCACCCACCTGCGACAGACCCAGGACCTGCTGACCTTCAGGAGACTTCTCAAGACCTGGCTGTTCGATCAGTAGCTGCTTCTCCCCCCCCCTCCAGCGCCTTGAGACCCTCACGGGTGAGTAGCGCGCTCTACAAATGTTTGTTTGATTGATTGATTGATTGATTGGTGGAGTTCCAAACAGGGCAGAAGGTATGTGTATTGGAGCCTGTGGCACTTAGGGCCCTCCAGGATAAGAGGACCTTGCTCTATCCTAGAAAGAAAAGGTAAAGTCACCTATCTGTTGGACTTTAGCACTTCCAGGAGCCACAAGAGGGTTATCCATGTGAACCACCTTAAACTCTACAATGATCGGCTGATGTGACCATGCTGATGGTCACTGATGATGATCAGGAAGAAGAGAGCCTCTCCCAGACTTCCTCTCCAGCAACCTTAAAGATGAGTCTGTTGAAGGAGTTGTCTTCTCAGACATTCTCACTGCCCAACAGCAGACTGACAGCAGGCAAGTCCTAAGGCAGTATTCTCGGCTCTTTTCTTTGAACCCTGGTCAGACAACCTGGTGCACAAATGATGTGGACACTGGGGACAGCCTACCTGTCAAACGTAAACTCTACAGGAAGTCTGACCAAGCCAAAGTAAGCCTCAGAGCTGAAGTCAGCAAGATGCTGGAGTTAGGGGTGATTGAGTACTCTGACAGCCCCTGGCCAGCCCAGTGATCTTAGACCCCAAAACTCATACCAAGGGAGGTAAACCATAGCTGAGGTTTTGTTTGGGCTACAGAGGTCTCAATGCTGTCACTAATACAGATGCATACCCTATCCCATGGGCTGATTAATTAATTGACAGGTTAGGGGCAGCCACATTTCTCAGTAGTTGTGATTTAACATCATGGTACTGGCACATTGGTCCGACCCCTGGAGCAAAAGAGTAAACAGCATACTCGAGCCCAAATGGGCACTTGCAGTTCACTGTGATGCCTTTTGGACTAAAGAATGACCCTACCAAAAGGTTGGTGAACAAAGTTCTTGCTGGGTTGGAGTCTTTTAGTTCAGCATATCTTGATGATATTGCTGTCTATAGTTCCACCTGGCAGGATTACCCGGCCCACCTTGGGATGGTCCCTGAGGCTCTGCAACATGCAGGACTCACTATCAAGGCATGCAAGTGCCACATAGGGCAGGGTACTGTTGTATACTTGGGCCACCTTGTAGGTGGAGGCCAAGTTCAACCCTTACAGTCCAAGATCCAGACTATTCTGGACTGGGAAGCTCCAACTACTCAGACTAAAGTCAGGGCATTCCTTGGCTTGACTGGGTGCTACAGGAGGTTTGTGAAGGGGTATAGCACTATTGTGGCACCCCTCACAGAATTGACCTCAAAGAAACAAGCAATGAAGGTAAACTGGACATTGACCTGTCAGCACGCTTTTGACACTCTGAAGGAAGCATTGTGCTCAGCAACTATTCTAAAAGCTCCAGATTATACAAAGCAGTTCATTGTGTAGACTGATTCCTCTGAACATGGGATAGGAGCAGTTCTATCCCAGACCAACGATGATGGCCAGGACAGGTTACTCCCTATGGTAGAGCTTTGGAATGCCATTGAGAGAGGGAAGCCTTTGCTGTGGTTTGGTCCCTGAAGAAGTTGAGACCCTACCTGTTTGAAACTCACTTCACCACAGGCAGCTCAGATGGCTGATAGAAATAAAGGAGGAAAATCCAAAACTGTTGAGGTGGTCCATCTCCCTAAGGATTATGTACTTTATAGTGGAACACAGTCCTAGGACTGACCATGCCAATGCAAATGGCCTTTCCACATTTTTCCATCTAGACAATGAAGACTCCCTTGGGAAAGGTTAGTTTCATTCCCTTTCATTTGGGGGGAAAGGTTGTGTAGGAAAGTGCCTCTTTTTATCATGGTTACTCCCCACTTTTCCTTACTGGTACTGATGTGTTTTTTACTGATGTGCACTGGGTCCCTGCTAATCAGGCCTCAGTGTCTGTGCTCTTTCCTAAAACAAGATAAGATGGCCTAATTGTGAACAATTGGCACACAATTTGGCACCCCTGTAAGCCCCTAATAAGTGGTACCCCTGGTACCCAGGGCATTGGTACCAAAAACGGGTCTCCTAAGGGCTGAAACATGTATTATACCCCCTAAAGGGCATTCAAACAAATTGCAGGGAGCCTGCCATCTTAGACTGCGTGTCATGGTGCGAACCATGACTGAAAACACGACATGGCACACACATTGTGTGCCATGCCCCAGTCAGTGCATTAGATATATGTAAGTTACCGCTACAGCAGGCCTTACAGCCCTAAGGCAGGTTGCATTATATTTTATGTGTGAATATATCTGCATGAGCAGTTATGATAGTGTAGTATCTAGTCCAATTACTATTGCAGTTCCTTCCATTTTAGATACAGGATTGTGAGGATTTATCGATTTTTGACATGCAGAAGTGATATTTACAATCAGATCTGGCTAACTCTGTCTGTTTAAGTTAGACATTTTGCTGATTCATCCTGCAGCTTTAAAATAATTTATGCGCCTTGATCAAAATATCAGAAAAATGACAAAACCTTTACAAGAAAGGTCACAAATGGATCAAAACTGGGGTGAGGAGATAAGACTGGTACCCATATATCTCTGCTTGTTTTGCATATCTGAGGATCTTATTAAGCAAACATTTTGACTTCTGCATATTTTGGATATAGAACATACATCGGCTTGCTAGATATGATTCATCACATTTATAACTCAGCCTAAGACTCATGGATGGAATTAATAGATGCTGCTAATCTATAAAAAGTGTAATATTGAGACACAGCAGTACTTTAAGACACTTGAGACCGATAAGAACACATCTTCCTCTGATGTTTTATTAAATTGTCAGTCTCTTGGCATAGAACAAATAGTCATTTAGTCATCAGAGATTGTTGCTGAAACCGTAGTTAAAATGTGAAGCCTACAAACACGGATGGTGATTTTGTGGCATGTAATTAATTACCAGCTTTTCTATTATAGGTTTAAAAGTTCTCTTACCTTCTCTCTCTCCATCTGAAATATGTAAGTGAACACAGTCTGTGTGAACAGGAAGCAAAAGCAAGCCTTAGCTACCTTTCCCAACCCAAATGAGCTGGTGATGGAGGGTACAAATTAAAGACTCTAACAATAGTTAAGCTTTAATGTCTGCGTAAAAGAGTATATGATGATATATCCCGAGAACCGCCTGTGAAGCACAGAATATAGCAATAAATAAACTGCAACAGTAGTTTAGCTGCCACTTCTCCAGCCTCTGAAGCTAAGAAATGTCTTTAGATGCCACATTCTATAATTCTGAGCCCTGACATAATAATGGCTGTATAAGGGTTCTCCTATTATTACACAATGACCAGACCAACACAGGTGTCCTTGACAATCAGAAAGATGCAGCCTGGCTGCAGGATTCAAAGCTTCCACAGAACTCTAAGTTTGCAAGAAAACATTACTAACAGTTTGCTGGAATTGGTAATGGAACGCAAATCCTTTAGAATTGTTTCAATCAGCAGATGTACCACCAAATTCTTTAAGATTGACAACTGTTTTCTGTCCTTCGAGTAATTTCTTTCTTGTGCAGCTGTGTGTATGCCCCTCATTGTGGGGTCTCTGATATTTGTTTTGCAATCTGTTAAATTGTTGCCTGGGAGAGATTTTTGTAATTCCTAGGGCTCAAGAAAACAAAAGTGGAAGATTGTCTTTGGTGGTTCATGGAAAGACTGGCCACTGAACAAACTTCATGTGAAAGGGCTAGGTCCCTATCAATGGGATTTTGGTGCTTCTAGCTCGATGGAGGCCTGGGAGTTTAAAATAAAACCTTCTGAGATGACCCCCTTCAGAACAACATGAATATATTATCCATGGAGAGTACGATATCAGGGCTAGGCAGAATTAAAATGGTGAATTGCTGCTTCTTACACCAATCAGTGCTGTGCCAGCAAATCATGGCTGTTATGCTGAATAAAACAAATATTTACCCTCAGTCAAGAGATCTAGGTTAAATCCATTGTTCTTTTGCTCACTACACCACACCAGTTTGGAACAAGCCATATGCAAATCAGTCTTGACCCTGCTCCTTATGGGACCTGTTTAGCCCGACCTGCCAAGCTGGATCCTCCCTGGACCCGAAACAAGCATCCTGGGACCAGTTTCGGGGTATCACCCCTCATCTCCAGGCTAGCTTGAATCCAGTGGCACAGCGAGCATTGGACCCATGTCTGGGCATACCCATCCCACTTAGGATGAAAAATGCTGTGGCAACAAATGATGGATGGAATGCTGAATAAATCAAACATTCACCAGCAGTCAAGAGAACTGGATTAAATCCATCATTCTTTTGCTCACTACGCCACCCCAGTTTGGACCCAGCCATAAGCAAATCAGTCTTGACCCGGATCCTTATGGGAACAGTCCAGCTCGAACTGCTAAGCCAGGTCCTCCCTGCACTGGAAACAAGCATCCTGGGACCAGTTGCAGGGTATCATCCCTCATCAGCCCGACTAGCTCGAATCCAGTGGCACAGCGAGCATGGGACCCACGTCTGGGCATACCCATCCCACTTAGGGTGAAACATGCTGTGGCAACAAATGATTGACGAAATGATGAATAAATCAAACATTCACAGCCAATCAAGAGATCTGGGTTAAATCCATCTTTCTTTTGCTTACTACGCCACTCCAGTTTGGACCCAGCCATATGCAAATCACTCTTGACCCTGCTTATTATGGGAACAGTCCAGCCCGAACTGCCAAGCGGGGCCTTCTCTGGACCGGAAACAAGCATCCTGGGACCAGTTTGGGGGTATCACCCCTCATCACTGATCAGGTTGGGCCTAGGCAAAAATGGGGCAATGGGCTGCATATTATTTAATACAGCTTTCATGTTTAAAGCAAGACCTGGGCAGTCCGACTACTACTGCAGAGCAGACATGAAAGTATTACCGATTGACTGGTTCTTTAAATAGAGAATAGTCTACCAGCATCTCAGTGCTAGACAAAGGCCAACACACACATGGGTTCTAACAGTGTGGTAGAACACCCAATCCTTACACAATTTAGAGTCACATAATTTATCAACCATGGACGGATAATGTTGAGTTATACTTGCTGAGATTTAAACAAAGAACCTTTAGATTATGGGGGAGTGTGGGAAGTTACATGGGGAAACAATAAACATGTTACTGATGTCCCAGGCTTCTTCTCATTAATCAGAGGATGTTCAAGATTTAAACCATGAATTCTTATTGATTCTGCACTTCATCAAGTTAACAGGACCCCTTAATAATTAAATATGGGGTTGCAAAAATAACAGCCTTACATTTGGGGACCCAAAAAGTAGGTCAACATAGTAGTATTAATAAAAAGCCAATTTACCCTAATGGGTAACAAATATGGGAAGTGCACTGCATGATAATCCTGCAATTGGATTATGAAGAGCTCAGGTGTCAAGGAAGACCTATGCACATTTTAAAGTTTCATTTTCTATTTCTCTGTGTATTTATTAATACATTTTTAAGCACAGTCTTCACCGAAGGAATCAGAAAGGCATTCAAATAAAAATAAAATGGCACTTCAGTCACGGAAAAAGGTTGCAGATATAAGATGCAACAGGAAGCCTTGAAAATAGAGGAAAACAGCAGCTTTTGTGAGACTATATTTTAAGAGTTGGATTTTTTTAGGGTTTAATATTGTAACTAAATAAAGAACATGTCAGGTAGGACCAAGCACTAGTCTCTGGCCCAGAAATCCTTGGTGTGGAGGCCGGAATTGAAGTCTTCTTTCGTCATTATCCGAAGCCTAATATTGTCCCTCACTGAAAGAGCGGGTGGAAATATTTAAGAAAAAGGGTGGCTGGACAGCACTTGACTGATCCTGAGTGACCAAAGAACAGATATCTTGGGGTTCCCCATAATACCCCAAACCATCTGTGTGGCTGTGACTGGTGCTCAAACATTGGAACCCATACCTCCAAGAATCCCATCCACAGCTAGCAGAATAAGGGCATGATCATCCTACCCGAGTGTCAGGCTAATTCTCCAACCCCTACCATTGCAGGGTCAACCTATCAATACCAAATGTATGATTGCAGCCACTCCGTACTAACTATCACATTGACTTCATGGTGTAGGAATAAAAATTATGCTTTCGTATTGTTTTACGTAAGTTAGCATTTGCGGCGCCATTTTGTATCATGATCGAAACTAATTCTTTGCTATTTCCGAGAAACGGCCTTCTCTAGGTTATGTTTATTTGGAGCTGAGTTCTGCCACACTAATGAATGCACTGTTCTTATTAGCGCATACCTTTCCTTTAGATGTAAGCCTTCTCCCACTTGTCTAGTGGCGGGCACAGGCAGAATGACCTTGACTAGTAGATAATGTGTGCCTGGCTTCAGAACCAAAACTTACTCCTTTGTAATCTACTGTCCAGCTGCGTCTCTCTGGAAAATTCCATGGTGGGTGTGTTTTCATTGATTCTGAAATGTACATAATGCATCGTTATACTTGCTGAAGTCAGTCCCTCTCTGCAGCACTCCTTAGCGGCTGGGCAGATTGGGCTCCGCTCTGAGTGTACTCTGAATAAATTATTATTGGTTTGTATTCTCTACTGTCTGACCGACTCTTCATTTTAGTGGAAGGCTGAGAGGTGGTCATTGGTGACCCAAGTGACCCGAATCGGGCCACTTCCTTCAATGGGTTATTATTGAAAATTGTCCTCCAAGTCTCCTTGATACTCTAGGGGGCATATCAGCAAGGGACGGCGATAATTATCGCAAAGCGCGCTTAGCGCTAGGATAATTATCGCCGTCTATCTCTGGAATTTATCGCCCTGGTAGCGCGTTATTAACAACGCGTTACTCCAGGGCGATAAGAATTCCAGCGATAAGCGGTGAAATCGCCGTTTGCAGGGAACATCGCTGGTTTTCCAGCGATGTTCCCTGCAAACGGCGATAACCTTGCTGATACGACCCTGTGGTCGTATCAGCAGAATCCATCTCCCATGAAAAGTATGCTTAAGTCAGGAATTTAACAGACGTTAAATTCCTGAGTTAAAAGCTGAGGTAACGCGATTTTTTTATCGCTGCACCTCCTTGTTAATATCGCGATGCTGCCTTCGCGATATTAACATGTGTTGTTTTCACAGCCACGCCTTCTTTGCATCTCATTAGCGATGCAAGGCGAGGCTGTGAAAGCAGGCTCTACATCAAGGAAACACGCGCTAGCGTGTTCTTGATGATATTGCGATATAATTATCGCCGCTTTTCGCCCAAAAACGGACGCTAAAGCGGCGATAATTATATCGCCAGCCCTTGATAATATGCCCCTAGGTACCTCTAGAAGTACAGAAGAGGTACACCATGGCATCATTATCAGTTGCATTAAAGATGGAAATGCCCAACCAGGCTTATGATTATTTATTTGAAGGTCATACATTGAGGGTGGGGTGTTGGAGCACCAGGAGACATTCCGTGGGTGGTGCATGGGGGTTCCCATGCAACCACCCATGTGTTTTGATGCAAATCTCCATCTACAAAGAACTGTAGTCAGGGATTTGTGCATGCTCCTTGATGCAGGCATAAGGAAGAGAAATACTTTCATTTCTCCTTGTTTCCCTGCTTGCATGTCTACTGCATTCTACAGCACACATACAAAGTGGGAAACACATTAAAACATAGGGGCATATTACCAAGCCCCTATTGCCACCACAACGTCACTTTTTGTGACGTTGTGGTGGCGATAGGGTCAGCGCCCTATTACCAAGGCAGCGTTAAACCACATAACGTGGCTAAAAGCAACGTTAAGTGGCTTAACGCTGCCTTGGTAATAGTGCCCCTTTCACGCTAAACTTAGCGTGAAAGGGGCGTGCTGTGGGTGTTGCGGTGGGCGTTCCACCGCAACACCTATTCACTTCGACGCTGCCACCTATTATCAAGAGAGGCGATAATAGGTGGCAGCGCAGAACTTAAGACCAGGAAAATCCTGGTCTTAAGGTGGCGATACGAGGAGAAATGCTTCATTTCTCCGTTTTTGCTTTTTCCATGGGTGCTGCCTTGTGCAGCACACATGGAAAAAGCAAATGCTAAGGTTTGTTTATGTACAGGAAGGTGTCCCTTCCTGTACATAAACAAACCTTTTAAAATGCCATTTTGTAACTTACATGTGTGCTGCATGAAGCAGCACACATGTAAGTTACAAAATGGCATTTTAGGTTTGTTTATTTATAGGATGGGACACCTTCCTGTACATAAACAAACCTCCCTGCTCACAGACACCCTTGCACTCGGGTTCAAGGGTGCCTGCGTTGGCGTTAAGTCGTGAGACTTAGTGCCATCGCAGGGGGAAACGCCAGGCTGCACCATATCCTTGGTAATATGGTGCAGCCTTGCGTTTCCGAAGTGGCGATGAGAGGCGTTAAGCCAAGGAGGCTAACGCCTCTCACCGCCACTTCCTAGATAATATGCCCCACAGTTTTTGCACTGGGAGAGACAACTTTCTGTCCACAAACTCTGCCTATCACAACCCATAGACCCTTGCACTATGGCACAAGGGTGCCTACGCTAATGCATGGCAGCCAAAAGTGCGCCAGCGCAGGAAGCGAGCAGAACGGCTTAACATCTTTGTAGATATGGCGCTGTCCTACTCTCTCCCATTCACACAAAGCAGTGCACAACTTTACTTGCTGCACTGGGTTGCATGATTTTTTTTAGTAAATTTGGGCCTTCGTGTTCTCTTCACTTGTCTCCTTGGCCAAGCAGGACAGATCACCATCTGCAGGAAATCAGGCCAATTGAGTTTTAACAAGGCATTAGGCATAGTCACAGTTTTCTGGGATGATCATAAAACAGCTTCTTGTTCAGGAAGCCCTATAGAAGTGTCCATTAATGTCTGAGTCAGTGTAGCTCTCTCATGATCTAGCATGGATTTACAGCTTACATTTTCCATATTTGGCAGTTGAGCAGCCAACAGAAAATCAGTGCACATGCAATTACAAAAGTTTGTGTTTCTAACTAAACAGCTTGGTGTAGATCATGTTGACCCACCGCTTAGAAAACAATGTGGGATTTCTGCTTGCAAATAGATTTGCTATTATACTAAGCATTTGGACACAGTTGTTGATGAACTTTCACTCTATAATGAAGGAGATCCATGCTTGTCACCCAAAACAGTATTTGCTGTAGACTGCTTCAAGACCCAGTAGTGTAACATGTGACAAGCGTTTGCCATGCTGGGCACACTCAGGTTCAAAAGGTGCACAGCAATACTCTGGATCATACTTCGGGAATCACAGTTCAGCAGGTTGAATATTATAGAATGGGCAGAGGCAGAGAAAATGCGTACAGAGTTTGCCACAATGGGTGACAAACTAATTGAAGACTTGGCAGAATGGACCAATGATGAGGTATTATTGGTGGATGCACCGGACACTAGACTGCTTTTAAGGGCTAGAAGTTGAGGCAGCAAGGGCTCGATGAACCTTTACAAAGTGAACTATTCAGAGAAGATGCAATGTAGGACCCTTAAACAATAGAATGGAAAAATGTTCTAACCTAATAGGGATTATTGACAGTTAGAGCAGGCAAGACATTAGAGTAATTGGGAAGGAAGGTCTGGGCTATTTGTCTGTGAGAAGAGTTATCATGTTAGGGAAACAGAAAATGGTAGCACACAACTAGTAAGATATTCCTGGTCAGGTGCAAGAAGGCCTTCATGTACAGATTAAAAATGAAGATGTATATAGAACGGGGGGGACAACATTTAATGCAAGTATGATATCTCATCAAGGGGTCGTCCATGTATGACTGGGAAAAAGTAACTTATTCTGGGGGTTGTTACAGTGGTTCTGTAAATACTAGGGGTTCTGGGTAAAGCAGGGATTGCTGTCCTCAAAGTAAGTCTAGGGATTACTCTGACCTATGTCTCTAGGGGCAGCTAAAATATTTAGAATCAAACTCTTGCTGGAAACATTATATGCTCCACTCTGACAGAATCTGGAAACAAAGCAATCGGGGGAAGTTTGTGCTGTTCAACTGTGAAACACAACCATCTAACAGTCACGCTCTCACACAAAATTATGTGCAGGAGTGTAACTGTAATGACAGATGGACAACAGGTAATCACAAACTATCATATGTTCAAACATTTTACAATATTTGCAATACTCATTTTAAAATCAGTGCTGACAATGTCCACAAACATGCACAATAATTATAAAAATTAACATGGATATGACTAAACTTAATTCAAAAGAGGGTGCCAGTAGGCACCAGCCAGGGTGCGCTATTGGACCTCAAATTCTTTTAAATGCCCTTAGGGAATACAGTTTTCCTTATTTTTGACTTGACTCATCCGTGCTTCCCAATGACTAAATCTAGGTGGCTCTGACATTTTCCATCTTTGCAGAGTTAGAGATTTAGCCACTAGAGAAGTAAGAAAAAGAAACTGCTTTTGTTGAATTGGTAAATTGATGTTAACGATTCCAAACGGAGCCACCAATAGATCAGGAACTATATTTGTCAGCAATTTCCTAATAACCCACTAGACATATTCCCTAAGAGTAGGGGCTGTGAAAAAGTTTGTCTTGGGTAAAGAATAGAAAGAATGTATAAATATAGGAAAAAATGAAGAGATTGGCTGGAACACCTAAGGAAGAGCAGTGGCTTTGGGGAGACTTTTCCATATTTTTATATCTGCATACTTCTTACCTTTCTGCTTTTAAGATTGCTGGATCTATAGCTTTGAAACATGAAAGACATTTGGGATAAAAGGTTTTAACATAATGTAGCAATGAGGTCATGAAATGTTATTTCTTGGTTGTTACTTGTTTTTGCTGTATTGCCTATCTGAGATGATATTAATAAATAGTGTTTAAAAAAATTCTTTTAAATGCTGTCACCAGCGAAAAAGTAGGCAAAAGGTTCAAACAGGCCTCGGCTCTTTTGTGTACAGGGTGAGGAGACACATTTAGAGACTAGTAACCTAGTGGTGGTGATTGAGGGTTTGAATTTAAGACTCTAACTGTAGTTAGGGTTTAATGCCTGAATAGAACAGTATATGATGATATTTCGTGTGAATCATCTGTGAAACACAGAATATAGAAATAAATAAACTGCAACAGTAGTTTAGCTGCCACCTCTCCAGTCTCCAAGTTAAGAAATGTCTTTAGATCCCTTATTCTACAATTCTGAGTCCTGGAATAATAATGGTTGTATCAGGGTTCTCCTATTATTACACAATGACCAGAATAGACCAACACAGATGTCCTTGACAACCAGAAAGATGCATCCTGGATGCAGGATTCAAAGTTTCAACAGAACTCTAAGTTTACAAGAAAACATTAGTAACAGTTTGTTAGAATGGGTAATGGAACCCAAATCAGATGTACCACCAAATTCTTTAAGAATAGCAAATGTTTTCTGCCATTTGAGTCATTTCTTTCTTGTGCAGCTGTGTGTGTGTCCCTCATTGTGGAATATCTAGGAATTGTTTGTAATCTGTTAAATTGTTGGCTGGAGAGGTTTCTGTAATTCCTACGGGTCAAGAAGTCAAAAATGGCAGATTGTCTTTGGTGGGTCATGGAAAGACTGCACAATCAGGTTGTTGCAATTCGCAAAACAGAGGACTGTGAAACAGCCACCATCTGCCATGGCTTTAACTACATTACTGCCATTGTCAGTGGCAACAAATCTAATGCTGGGATCTCTGGGTCACAGCCATTTGAACACCTTGCTGTTAAAGTCTTCCAAGACGTTTACAACTGTATTGGCGAAAATGGCTATAGATAGCTGTTGCCTAACCCCCACAAAAGAGATCTAGTGTGCAGTGATACACATGTAATCAGTTGCTTGACAGCTGGCCCACATGTCTGTAGTCATGTGGATAATGTGAACAGCACTCTGCTGCAAAGGGTATCCACCCAATTGCAGCACATTATTATGGAGCGCTGCAAAAAGCAACTCTGGCCAAATAGGTCCAGCTGGGCACCTTCCATTTCAAGCAGCTGCCTAGAACAGATTCTAAGAATCCCACTACTTCCGCAAAAGAAAAAGGAAGAAGGTCCAGCGCTAACATTTTAGCCAGCTACTCATTGTACAAACGTGCCATTGGGTGGTTGCGTTCACACCTCCCCTCCTGCCTAAACATGCCCTTAATAGTAGCCTGGATTTTTTTCTTTTCTGGTGCCACTGATGCAGGCGAATGCTGGAGAGAAACAGGAGGTGATGTGCGTCTTGGTGCAATTACTATATGCTGTTGCTGTGGTGTCCCCATCTGACTCTTGTGCCATTTCGAGGTTGCTGATACGGGTGATACTGACATACTGCTGGAGACAGGGCTATTTTGCATAAAGCTGTCACCCTCTTCTTCCTCATCAACTGCCACGTGATCAAAGCTGATTACTCTCTCTCATCATCACCTGCAGCAATATTTTAAGGTGCTCCTCCCACCGGTTTGCGTGATGATTTTTCATATGGGTTGTTTGGCCTCTAGTGCCATAGTGTGAGCCAGGCTTACCTCGAGGAATACTCGCATTGGCAGATGGAGCCTATTGCAATGTTATCTTCATGCTAATCGGAAAAAAGTCCCAAACTAGGGAGGCCACTTGTACCACTGCCAGTACCCAAAGAAGTGGACATAGGTGGATTTGTCGACGATGGCCTCTCTACAGTGCGTACTTCAACTAAGATAGTGGTGTATGCAGGTCTCAGCAAGGGCCTTAAAAATATGGAAGCTGGCGTTGGTGGTGATACCAGTGCCACATCCCTCGAAGCAGGTTAAATAGGAGGGGCATTGTCGGTGTCCTCTGAGATAGCTTTCATGACAATGACTGGCTTGTCCTCCTCATCCCCTTTCATAATTGTAAGGCTTTCAGGAACTTTCCTTTTCCCTGGTCTCTCTGTGGTGGGGAGTCTTGAACTGAGCTGGCATCCAATCCATTTCCAGATCATCTGAAGGGGGGCTTGGAGATGATGGGGGAGTAACCTTTCTTTTTTCTTGCTGGAGATCGGGAAGCCAGTGGTTCGAGAAGCGGTACATGTTGCTCAGCAGGGAGCTCAACCTCCTGTTCTGCTCCTACTTTAGGAAGATCTACTATTGCTGGCTGCTGCTGCTGTTGTCCTCTTAGTCTTTTCTCAGTTTCCTGTGACAAGTGGGTACAAGTTTTTGGCTGAAATCCAATTCAGTCTCACTGCTCATCGCCATGATTCCAGTGGCTGCCTCGCTGAGGGACAAGAGCTTGGGCTTAGGTTTAGGTGGTGCAATGGTTGATGCAAGAGTGCTGCTCCCAGTTTGCGACCCGGAGTACAGTGTGGCAGGCACACAAACTGTCTTGAAAAAAAGTGGAGGGCGGCAAGCCAGTTTTGGCAATTTGTTTTTTCTTCTCCTCACTGGCCACTTTCTTGGCAGCACTTTTTTTTAGGACCATCTTCAAGCTCTGTCAGTTGACACTTATCTGCACAAGCAAAAGTGAGGACTCACTTGTTGTGGTCACATCACTTTGTGCCGGCCTTCTGTCTGGCAGTACTGTGGGTGATGTCTCTTGTGCACCTAAAAGCAAGCAAGTAAGAAATTCATTTTAGCAGTTTGAATTTTTCATAGTACAGCCACCATAACAAAATATTTCATTTTCAATCAGGATAACAACATACATATGTAACTGTTTGCTTTATGTGCAACTCACGGGAGACAACTATGGCAGGCAGGGAGATGCAGGGTAAAATGGAATAATCCTTAAAAGATAAATGCTGTGTGCGCCTATGGAAAGCAGGGGGGTCCAGCGGAAAATGGACGAATCCTTAAAAAAGTAATTCTGGTGTGCACCTATGGCAGGCAGGGGGTCGAGGGGAAAATGGAATAATCGTTAAAAGATAAATGCTGTGTGAACCTATGGCAAGCAGGGGGTCCAGGGGGAAATGGAATCATCCTTAAATAAAAAACACTGGTGTGCGTCTATGGCAGGCAAGTGGCCCAGGGGGAAATATAATAATCCTTAAAAAATAAATGCTGGTGTGTGCATATGGCAGGCAGAGTCCATAGGAAAATGGAATAATCGTTAAAAAATGAATGCTTGTGGGCAGCAGTGCACCTAAGGCAGGCAGGGGGTCCAGGGGAAAATGAGTAATGACAATCCTTAATAAACTAATACTTATGTGTGGCAGGCGCCTATGGCAGGCAGGGGATCCAGGGGAGAATGAGCAATGACAATCCTTAAAAAGTTAATGCTGGTGTGTGGCATGCACCTATGGCAGGCAGGGGGTGGAGGGAAAATGTAAAAAAAAGATTTTTTTTTAAAACCTCTTAAAAAAATTACTTTAAAAAAACAGAAAAAAATTATAATTGCGGGTGTACTGGGGACTATGAGAAGCCCTTTGGGAGGCAAGGAGGTGCAGGGGAAAAAGTGGAAAAAATGCATATAATATATAACACTGTTCATATATACCAATACTACAATGATCCTCAAGCATATTAAACTGATATCAGTAAAATGTAAAACAAAATGACAAAAACAAAAAGGCATATCCTCTTTTATCAATCTCCCTAGAAAACGGCTTTGAAAACTTAGAAAAAGGATTTACACAGTGGCCTGCTGCACAAAATGACTGCCGGGCACATGGTCAACCAACATCAACAAGCAAGGAGGCATGGACAACAAAGAACACATGCAGGCCTATGGCCAAACCACAGTGGCTGGCTGCACAAACAGTGGCTGGCCCGTGGGCAGACTAGGCCACATTGTAAAATAAATAAATAGTGCAAATGCAAACATGGAGAAAATGTGCTGAAAGGGTGCAGCCTTTTTCCCTCACAAGGGATAAAAAATAAAATGCAAAAACATAACTAGGCCCCTACTGAAAATCCAGGCCACACACCACAACCACAATTAAAATTAAAAATAGGATAAAAATACAAAATATAAATGCTGGTGCATGCCCTCTGTCAAACAAACAACACCCTTATGCAAACGTTTTTTTAACTTACTTGTGATATCACAAAAACAAAGTCCTTAAAATTCAATTGTATATATGCAGTACGAATTGCAGACAAAGAGAGTTATTCTTCCACCTCGAAATCCAAATGAAAAGTTGTCCTTTCTCGTCACTTTCAGCTGATCAGGGATATGGGATTCAGCTGAGGGTCAGGACCCCATATGCACACCCCCATACTGAGCCAGAGAAGGCCTACAACCAGGCTCTCAGCAAGACCAGGAACATTGTTGAGTGAACCTTCAGACTGCTCAAGGTCAGATGCCGATGTCTGGACATTTCAAAGGGTACATTGCTCTAATCCCCCCCCCAATGGTCTGCAAAATTATCTTGGTGTGTGCCATACTGCACAATGTATGTGTGCGTACTAATGTTTCATGGAATGGGGATCTAGAACTGCAGGACACCGATGGAGTAGGAGGAGGAGGATGCTTATGATGGAGACATCCAAAACACTGCTGCAACATTTCTTTACGTAATCCACATGTTTGGGAATGGAAAATGAACCAACATGTCATAAAGGTTCAACGTGAGATAAATGTTTGAAGCCATTACTTGTCTTTAAGTTTATGTCACAGTTCAAGAAAACATCTAGGTACACCCATTTCATCAACTAGAAGTAGCCCTCAGAAGTTTACAATCAGGTCAGAAGCCAGGCATCAACGTCAAAGACTCAGAAACAATGTACCATGCATTGTCATGTGTTGTGTGTCACTTGCGCCTTGGCCATTTCCATAGCAATGTGTCAGTAAAAAAACATGTTTGAGTAGGAAAGGTGACACTCTAGTCAAAAGATGACAGTATAGTACGAAAGGTGACTTTTTAGTAGTAAACGTGACTCTTTGTTATAGAAAGTCACGCATTACCACCAAACGTGACGCTTAAAGTGGGAAAGGTGACACTTATCTAGGAAAGGTGACATTTTAGTAGTAAACGTGACTCTTTGGTATGGAAAGTCACGCATTACCACTAAACGTGACATTTGAGTAGGAAAGGTGACTCTTTAGTGTGAAAGGGGACATTTCTGTAGTAAACGTGACTCTTTGGTATGAAAAGTGAAGCTTTACCACTAAATGAGACATTTGAGTAGGAAAGATGACTATATAGTATCAAAGCTGACTTTTTAGCAGTAAATGTGACTCTTTGGTATGGAAAGTGAAACGTGACGTTTGAGTAGGAAAGGTGTGATGGAGGGAAACTTCGTATTTGCATTTTACTCAATTGTAGGGGTGCATCATAATCACGTGTAGAGTGCACCCACGTATAAGCCTGTCTTGTGTAACTGTGAGTGTTAGAATTGTGAACCATGTTAACATATCTACGTGATATATTTTAGTTTATTGACAAGTAGTATAAAGAGTTAACGTAGGAGTTAAATGTAACTTGCAGAAAACACTAACATGAAGAAACTGTGTTGTGAAGTTTGATACTAATCCTGTACTAGACGTGTTTAATAATAATAATTTCTATAATTTGGTAAATGCGTTAGTTGAAATGAAATGTAGTTATGCTACTCGTAATGTTTAAATGATGCGTTCTTATGTTAGCTAAAGCTGTAGACCTGAATTGCATAGCCCTGACAACTCTCGCCTTAGGATTAATGCTCTTAATTTCATGTGCATTGTGAAAGCTGTTCTTTATCACGTTTTGCATTGCAGGTGGAAAAGCATTCTTTTAGGCAAAGTAATGTCTTTGTTTTAGCAGCTAAGCAAGGAGAGAAGAAGGTACAATTGATTGGTTTGGAGGCGATAAAGGAAAGAAGTTGGTTTTACGCGGGAGACGGCGCGGGAACCAAGGACAAATTGTTGCAAGGGATGTACATGGAGAACACCATGGAAAAGTACACTCATAACTGTACCCATTGTGGAGTACATGCGAGGAGTGCGTCATGGGAAGTCTACCTGTGGATAACTGGTTGTTAGAATTAGGGTTAGTGCCTCAAATGTAACGAAGACTAGTCAGAGATCCTACTCTACGGCAAATTCCCTTTAGGCTTCAGAGACGCTGTGAGAAGTTGGCCTGGCATATGCTGTCCACTAATTATAGTGGGCACCTTGCACCAGTCCAAACAACCCCTTATTGGAGATAGGTTAAAGACAACCTTTATTGAAAGCTATCCTAGTGGTAGCTATGGAGAGCAGCCTTCAGGCTAAGTCTTGAAGGAATGTAAAGCAGCTTGTTTTACCAGTCTATAATCTCTTGAGTGACCAAATGAAAGAGGACCACACCAGGTATATATTCAAAATATATGTATTTATTACTAAACACACCCCTCTAGTCTCTTTATGAGGCTAGGAGTTCGAAATACATACGTTACGAGTTAGTTATCTACAGTAATAGCACAAATACACGTTTGAGCCCCAGGGGCGTACCAAACCATATACCAATAAAGTGGTATAAGAACCACGACTGAGCTAGACACAAGGCCTAGAGCCTGTAGAAGTGCTTGGACCACAAGGAACCACCCAAGGCAGTGACACAGGGGACCCACGGGGACGCGTGCAGTGTATGAACACAACCGCGAACCACCGTTAACTTCTATGGGGAAAGTCGCGATTAGAATTTAAAGAAAAGGGACACTTAGAAGAGGACTTGGAGCAAACCCTTTGAGAACTAGGCTGTTCTAGTGTCTATACCCAAGGGAGCACCGGAGTACTCGAGTTACCTCACCCAGGGAAGCCGGGTGCATAGGTGTCTTTCGAGGTCGGGTTTCGTCGTCGCTTTCTATGGCGATCTGCTGCAAAGTGCTGCTGGCGACCAAGTCGAAAGTGTTCGGGTGGATCCAAAGGTGGATCGAAGATCTGAAGAACCTGAAAGCAGAGGGGACAGAGTCTGGGTCACTAGCCAGTGACCAGGAAGGCGATGAGCAGATGCCCACCGATGTCGAGAGCTTCAGGTAGGTTGATGGTCATCTTGACTCTTCAGCCACGAGGTCCAGGAGGCGTCGACGACAACCAGGAGCTGGATTCGAGCTGTCCCACGACGTCTGTCGATTGCAGGGGTGTCGGTGACCGGATTGGACCCAACAAGCCTTGGCAACGGCAAGTCTCGTGGAAAGCGAAGAAGGACGATGTTGCAGACCAGCAAGGTCTGGGGGACTCACCCAGCAAGGATAAGTCAGGGCACACCTGGAGCAACCAGGGAGCCCAGGCAGAAAAAGATTGGCCTTCGGGAGGGCCTACTAGCCAACGGACTAGCGACCGCGAAGGAGCCTCAAGACGGTGCACGTGGAGCTGGCTCACAGGACACTCGTGGAGTGGAGGCCAGTGATCTTTGGTGCAATTGGTGCTGGAGGCTGGGGCTACTCGGAGCCCAAAGCACGACTTCGTGGGAGACCCAGAAGAGGATGCACTTGCAAATGCGTTTGGTGTCCAGGGGTCACAGTTCCACGTTACCCACAACAGCTACGGGCCTCAGCTTTGCTGGGGACTCAGGGCAGCCTCGGAAAAGTCTGGAAATCCACCTCTGGTGATGCAAAGACTTCAGCGTCCGACGGGAGCTTCAGCGATGCAGACCGGACAATTGCTTCTTTGGTGCCTGCCAAGCAGGGGAGTCACTCCTTGACCCCAAGGGAGATTCTTCAGTCCTCTAATCTTAAAGTAGAGCGTCGAAGGTCCAGGATTCTGTATCAGAGTTTCATCCAGGTAAATCTAAAGTCCTAAGGACTGGGTTCCCCTACTTATACTAAGGTAGGGGGTTGGACATACTCTGTGACCCCACCTATGGGAGGGTCAGGGCAGAGGGGTGGTTACATCCCTTTCCCTTTGTCCAGTTTCGTGCCAGAGCAGGGGCTGGAAGCCCCTGAGCCGGTTTGAACTGGGGTATGCACAGGGACACCAAGTGTGCCCCCAGTGCAGGACTTCAAAGCACCAGAGAGTGCTCCCGCCCAGCCCCAATACACACTATCCTGTCTGGGGAGGTGGTCACACCTCCCTGGGACAGGAAACCTATTGTCCAGGTCTCCCCTGCCGGAGTTTCGGTCAGCAGCAGGAGGCCAGACTCGTGTCTGTGGCAGCGGCATCCATTTTGTGATGCCAGGGCTTGGAAAGTCAGTACCGGGCATACCGGTGTGTACATGTCTTTCCCTCTAGAAGGGTGGAATGCTACCCCCGCTGCCAGAACTGGCGGGGGGTAGTATTCCAAGATGTTTGACACCAAACACGACATGTTTCCGTGCAGCCATCCCAAAGTTAGCATTTAACGCGAGGTTAGAATGCGCTTAAGAGTATATGGTCAGGTTGCACTACAAACAGCATCAGAGAAGGGTCTCCGAACGCTGCAGAGGAGCCCTGCTCATGCAGGGGCACCCTCTCACATAGGAACCACGCACTCTGCCTTCAGGATTAATAAGGCCTGCCATAGGAGTGACTTATAGGTTTATATGTGTGTATGTATATAGTGATATAGGTAGCCTATATCACAGTAAGGGGTGCATGCACCACCTTACCCAGGCTGCAGTAGCAGACCTGTGGTGTCAGTTTGGATGGCCTTCCAGGGGTGGCACAATACATGCTGCAGCCCCTGGTAGGCCTCTGAGGTACCTATGCCCTGGGTACATAGTATACCATATACTAGGGACGTATAAGGGCACTCCAGATTCCAATCAGAGATGTGCCTAAGGCACATGGAAACCATTTTATAGAGGAAGCAGATAGACTGGGGCCCTGAATAGCAGGATCCCAGTCCAGCTAAGTCATAAACCAGCAAAACACCAGGAAAAAAGTGGGGGCAACCATATAGTCAGATTCCACCTTCCTACAGACGCGATCTGGCCTCATGGGTTCCCCCTACCAACCTCTAATGGCAAATCCGCCAAAAACCTTGGAGTGTGGTTCGAGAATAACCTCGCCTTTTCCGTTCAGGTGAAAAAGCTCTCAGGCAGTTGCTTTGGCCTTCTCAAAACACTAAGGAGTTTTTTACCCCTCCTCCCTAGGCCGGCCAAAGAGACGGTCATCCGTGCCTTGATCCTTTCCCGTTTGGACTACGCTAATGCGTTGTACATAGGCATCCCTGGATATTCTCTGAATAGACTCCAGGTCATTTAGAATGCGGCCACCAGGCTTCTCTTGGGAATCGCTAAGAAGTGCAGCGTGCGGGAACATTTCCGCGTACTCCACTGGCTCCCCGTGGCGGATCGGGTTAAATTCAAATCCCTGGTCATTGCTCACCGAGCCCTCTATGGTCGTGGGCCTGCCTATTTACAGAAGCGGTTCTCCTTCTATGTCCCACTGAGACAACTGCGCTCTTCATCCCTCCTTCAAGCTAGGGTGCCCCGCTTCACCCGTCACAAGATGGGCGGCTGCTCCCTGGCTGTTAAGGCGGCCCAGGCTTGGAATGCCCTTCCGTTTTCACTGCGCAATACTCATGATCCGTTAGCTTTCAAGAAACTTTTAAAAACGTACCTGTTTCCGTAAATGTGGGTGGTGTAGTTCAGGGACTCCTCTTGGATTCGCGCCGGGACACTCCTCGCAGTAGCTGTGGCGCGTTATAAGAGTACTTAACATAACATAACATCTTCCTTGCCTTTGGAGAGGGTGCATTTTCAGAACAAGCTCTTCCTCCTGTGATAGTGGCTTTATGCTGCTTGACCCATCTCAACGGTGGAGAGACTACTTAGGAAGACTCCATGACCGACAACTTTCCTCCTGATTCGAAATGCTTACTCATTATTGTAAGGATGTCACTATAGCAATAGAGTAGGGATAAATTTAAATGTTCTTCATTCATCAGCCCACAATGCAGGGAATTTGGACTCTTGCTTCTTGATTGCTTGTGTCTTAATTCTTGAGTTAATAGTTCTGATCATGTTGTACCTTCTGATATGGGTGCGTAGATGGCCTTGTAATAAACCAAACTAACCTTCCTCAATTGTTTTTTGGTTATTATGTATTAGGAGCGTTGTCTCTAAATTGACTGTGCATTAATGATTTTCTCCCCTTCACACTTTCATGATACTTAACCCCTTGCATGCTGCGCACATTCTCCCGCTGTGCGGGAGAATGAATGAATGGGCGGGATTCGGACGGCCCAGGGCCGTCCTCCGCACTCGCCCACCGTGACGTCGGACGGCCGTCCTAAGCATGCAATGGGTTAAAAGATCCATCAGAGTGTGTCTCTAAAAAAGTTCCAGTATGACCAGAAGTGGCCCTTTCAGTTGGTAGCAGAGTAGGATGATTTGCACATGAAGTAAGGGGAGAGTCTTGAATTGGCTTAGCACGGAGTTCCTGTATACCGGCTACTAGATTCTAGAGTGTAGAACCTCAAAAGCCCCGAACCAGAGCCCAATGATCGAGAACGGAAGGCGACGGAATCTGGCGGAGACCGATGGAGTGTGACGGTGTGGCAAAATCAGTGGTGAAGTGAGTATTAATCGGATGTGTGTAGAATGCTAGATTGCGGGAATGGTTTGATTGTGTGATGTCTTGTGGAGTTAGAGTGGGAGTCGAGTGAATGTGGTTTCGGGTCTGACATGCCCCAAGGATTGAGATTTGAACTGCGGGTCCCGAGTGACCTAGGATCCCGGGATATTGAAAGATGTAGAAGACACAGCAATTGCGATTGTCTGACTGGAGAACTGAGGAGTTGTCGTGAGACGTCATTGGCAGTTCCACCTAAGACAGGAAACTTTGTGTGAATGGGATGTATGGGAATCGTCTAGAGGACCTTGTGTACAGGGGTTAACTATATTGATTCGGGTGACCCATGCTAGTCGAGGGTTACTGTGTGCGAGTCCTCTTGTGTGGGTGAGTTCTTTCCATCTTTTAGAATGGCAGACAATTACCGACTTAAGATGAATGTGTGAGTAAATGCATACAGAGAAATTGTGCATCAAGGGAGGATGGAGAAAACCATGAAGGCGTATCAGGATGCACAGTGGGATGCTAGGCTCAAGAGGTGGAGAGTGGATACAGTTGAAGGAGAGAGTTTATACCCAGTGTTGGTTGATGGAGAATTGCAAGACAGAGAAACGGGTAGAAGGGCAAATGGGAGTCACAGTGGTGATAATGAAGACAGCTTGTTGGATGGGTTGCTAGCTGAGCGTCCACCACCTTATAGTTTACAATCGGGAGAAGTGGGATGAAGTCCGTATGGCACTGATAACGTGGGAGGTGTATCAGCCCCAGAGGCGCTTGATCCGGGGGTCATGGGAATGATATCAGCAGGAGCAAGTGGGACAGGAGTGTCTATCTTGGAGGTGTGGAACAGAGTGGTGACAACGCTACTTCATGGTTGCCGGAAGCTCTTACAGTGCCGGTTACCATTGGACCTGTTGTTCCTGTTTATGATTCAGACCCAACAGGAAGCCTTAGCCCGAGACAGTCCATGCAAGCAGAAGGGACTCCTTTGGGAAGAACAGGGAGCGTGAATGGGGGTTTCCTCTAGTCTAGTACGGATTGGTTCTAGTACTATAAGATTTATATCTATGTTAAGCACCAGTTCTGATCTGCGAATGTGGGAAACTCCTGTGATGGGACCTAGTGGTATGTCTCAAGAAGCAAGTACGAGTCAGAGAACACTTGAGAATCAGTACGTCTTAGATGTTGCGGACTTGGAGTCATGGTTAAGGGAACATAATAACAACAAAGAGAGCCAGAATAGTAAGCTGAGTCAGGATACCATCAAGGCCGCAATGAAGGTGAAGTTAGTGGATGTGGTGAGAATGAAGGCGGAATAAGATGAGATCATCAGTGGGAGTCTACCTTTAGACAGAATAGAGATCTATGAGCCAGATGAGTTGTTGTTTATGGCTAAAGATATCACCCGGAGGGCAAAACAAGCACATGAGAAATTGTCAGATCTGGCTCAGAGGTATGGGGTAGATTTATCTCAAGCGAAGGCATTGCAGGAAATCTCAGGCTTACCTACAGTGACCATGAGTTAGAGGAAAAGAAAGTGACTGTATTGAGGATGCACATACGGGAATTGGTAATAGGAACAAGAGCATGGAGTATGGTGAATAAGTAGGAAAAGAGGTGGAAGAGAGGTGGTTGAGCAAGAAGAGCGCAAGAAAGGCGACAGGAGAGATGCTTTCTCCAGGTGGGGTAACACAGGGAATAGAGGCATACCTTTTGCGGGAGGTGCCCAGCGGAAGATATGTGCATGTCCCTTGGAGTCGGCGTGATCTTGCTGCATTCACAAATGATTTCCCAAGACTAAGAGAGAAAGCTGAGTGGTATAAGCAAGTTGATGGCTTTGTTAACCGCTTCAACACGGCCGGAATTTTCCCGCTGTGCGGGCGAATTAATCAGTGGGCAGGATTCGGACGGCCCCCGGCCGTCCTCCACACACGCCCACTGTGACGTCGGACGGCCAGGGGCCGTCCGCAGCATGGAAGGGGTTAAGATCTCAAAAGTGTTGTGGATTGATTTAAACACCTTGTTCGAAATTGTGGTTCCTAGTGATCTATGGTCTGCTTGTAAGATAGCTGTCGAGTGGCCTAGTGCTGTGCTGGAAAGGGACTCAGTAGCTCATGGTCCTTCGCCGTTGGTCATGAAAAAGTACGATTAGGTGATCACCTGGTTGCAGTCCAAAATAGCCTCACAGGACATTGATTAGGTCTAGATAGATCGAACGACCCAGGAGCCTAAGGAGTCGGTACACGCCTATTATGAAAGGTTGTTATAAGCCTTCAAGCAGTACAGTGGGTTAGATACCCTTGACCCTAAAGATATGGGAAAATTTGTGTCCAAATTTGTGACTGTATTGATGCCAGAGATCAGCCGCATGATCCAACAGCATCTGATCTGCTGGCAAAACAAATCCGTGGACAAAATCCTACGGTATGCCAGGTACTGCAGTGATGAGGTGGATTCCAAACATAGGAGGATAAAGGAGAAATTGATGTTAGTCCAAATGCGTAATGCCCAGAAAGGAGAACAGGTGCAGGTGATGATGGGAGCTGTAGCCAGTGGTCAGGGGAATGCCGTTGGAGGCGTGCAAGTACAACAAGTTGGAGGGTCCAAGGGTCAGGGAAGAGGGAAAGGTATTATCTCATAATATCTCATATTCTATACCAAGAGACGGGCCCAATGGCGGAAAGCCTTTCTCGCCTTATTCTCAATTACATCCACTAAAAAAACACCACATGGGCTTACACTATCCATCATTCCCTCCACGTTCTATAAGGCGGCAGCAACAATCACCATATATCATAATGGAATCATCCTCATGCAAGCCTCAGACCAAAACCTGAATCTACTGGATAACATATTTCCGCACATCAAAGAAAAGGTGGTGAGACACCTTCCTACCTCCCCGGCAGGCCACTCTCCCTGCACTCAGCCCGACCAACCACATGACCTCCCCACTAGTCCTCCTCCCTCTAGCTCCCATTGTCTACACACACCTGCCCCCGCCCCATTTGACCCCCCACTGTATGACATACATCTCCCCATGGCCTACTCCTCCCACAACTCCACTGGCACTTCCTCTATGCCTATCACTCTGCACACAAGCGTCCCCACTCCTCTAGCTGTCCCATCCCGCATCCATTCCCCCTCCCACACATTACACAACTCTACCCACCCCACCGATCTCGCTATGCCCAACATACCCACTACAAACTCGGCCCCAACCTTTCCCTACACCATTACACCCGATCAGCCAGCGTTCCTTCAGGCCCCCTCTCCCCTCACGTCGAACTTTACCGCCTCTCCCCCTACAGCTCAAAACATTACCCCGTCGCACCCCTTCTCTATTTCCCCTCTTACATCGGATCACCACACTAAAAAACAGCCATTCATCGGACCACCTCACTTCTCGCCTCACGAACACAGTCTTATAACCCCACCTCACCTACCCACAGACCAGGTGAGAAATAAGTCAACTCTGGCTCCTGATCCTAGACTTGAGGAGATATTACTAGCCCTAAGACAAATTAAAGATGACATCCAAACTCTTCATGACCTTATCCTGACACAACCAAACACAAAAGCGAGATTCCGCCAACAATCACACGCTAGGTCCACGTCAAAAAACCCCCCTAGTTGGAAATCAATACCTGACCCCAATGCCTTAACCCGTCCATTCAGAATAAAAAACTCACTCTCACCGCAAGATCTTACCTCTCTACTTCAGTCCTACGAACCCCCAACTCCGTCCCCCCTCTCGGTGCACACAGACAACACACGGATATTGTCCTCTATCCAATCCATCCCTTCCAACCCCGATAGAACCAGTAGACATGTCACCAGAGGTATTGTTGAAAAAACCTCAAGAAAGTTCCCATCTCACAAGACCACATCATTATACCTACCAAGGCCAGGCTAAAATGTATCCTACTAAACTGTAGGTCGGCAGCGCGTCATGCCGCTGATATAGCTGACCTCATACTAAACAACGAACCTGACCTCATAATCTTAACGGAAACATGGCTAAACGACTCATCCTCGCCCATCCTTGACATACTAGTCCCACCTAACTATCACATCACAAGACTAGATAGAATTGACAGGCTTGGAGGAGGTATTGCCTGCATACACCGGAACTACCTCTCCGTGAAACGTCTCATCTCCCCGGGTTTCACCTCCTGTGAATACTTACATCTTGAAATCTCTAATAATAACACCCCAATATGCTCAATTCACTCATTGTACCATCCACCAGGAAACAACCTTACCTTTATTGAACACGTAATGGATATCCTAGCTACAAATGCCGGTCTCCAGAACAAGCAGATTTTCCTTGGAGACTTCAACCTCCACTGGAATGACCCGGACGACCCGGAGGTCAATAGCCTCAAAACTTTCTTGACTGACCTTAACTTATCCCAAATTTGTGACAGCCCAACACATAAAAAAGGATCAACCCTAGATCTGGTAATCTCCAAAGCGGACTACACCCAACTGGATTCTATCCTCCCTTGTAACTGGTCCGACCATCACATCATCACTTTCTATATCAACGAAGTAGTTAAACCACTTCATGTCCAACCCAAGAGAACGAAAATCTGGAAGAGAAACCTAAAAACATCAATCCCTACTCACTTGCAACCGCTTGCCCTATCTTAACGCCCCCATCTGACAGCTCACATGAAGTACATGAGCTAACCAATCACTACTTCCAATCTATGAACATATTATTAGACAATTTAGCCCCACTACAATTGAAAAGTATCTCAAACAAAGTTGCAAACCCATGGTATGACGGTAGGTTAAATGAGGACAGAAGAGCACTAAGAACAATTGAACGTCAATGGAGAGCAGCACCTTCCTCCCCTCACCTCAAATTACTCAGAAGCACAAGAAACGCTTATTACAGGAAAATTAGACGCTCAAAATCGACTTCTTCAGCAATCAATTGAACCAATCCAAGAATCGCCCCAAAAGACTGTTTGAAATAATCAAAGCGCAATCTAAGGGTGTCTCCCACTCACCTCAAGTTAATGCAGAAACACTTCCCAACTGCGAGGTTTTCGCATCATATTTCACAAAAAAAACGGAAAACATAAAGACAGACCTATTGAAGGACCTATCAGCCCTCTCCAACCCTCACATGATCGCCTCAGGGACCCCCTGCAGGAACCCGCTTAGCTGTTCCGCAAAGCTCGACCCCAAAAACAATGCAGACTGGTCCTCATTCAACCTCTACAGCGAAGAAGCTATTCTAAAAATGCTTACAGCCTTAAATCCCTCCAATCACTTCGCTGACCCACTCCCAGCGTCCCTCCTAAAAGACTTCATACCGACATTAGTGTCTCTATGGACCAGGATTATAAACAGCTCTCTGCTTCAAGGATCCATCCCAGATATCCTCAAAGCTGGTCAAGTCTCCCCCATTTTAAAGAAACCATCAGCTGACCCAGCTGACCTAAATAACTATCGCCCCATATCCAACATCCCCACCCTGGCCAAACTACTAGAAAAATGTGTTCACACGCAACTTACCCACCACATTGATCACTTCAATCTGCTCGACAAATTCCAATCTGGCTTTCGATCACGGCACAGTACCGAATCCGCCATGACCCACATAATAGATGATGCCTTAAAAATACTGGACCAAAACAAAGCATGTTTACTAATCCTACTGGACCTATCCTCCGCCTTCGACACCGTCAAACATGACAGTCTATTAGACCTCCTGAAACATAGAATGGGGCTATCGGGAACGGTTCTCAACTGGTTCACTTCTTCCTTCAAAACAGAACACAAAGTTTCAAGACCAATCAATCTTTATCCAAACCTACTCCTGTCACTTTAGGAGTACCCCAAGGTTCCTCCCTTTCCCACGACACTATTCAATTTGTTCATGGAACCACTCACAGAACTTCTCCAACTCTGCAAAGGTCCAATATCACATGTACGCAGACGACACACAACTCTACATTAAGGTACATTCACTTGAGGACATCAAGTCCCTTAATTCGACGCTACAAAAAACGCAGACCTGGCTGGCAAATAACCATTTAAAATTAAACACCCTAAAAACTGAATTCCTCCTAATAGCGCCCCCCAACCAAACAACCACCATCATGGAATGGATGAAGCACCTAACAGCACTAGACGGCCAACCGCTCATGATCGATTTTGCCAAATCGCTAGGTATAACTCTGGACAATAAGCTAAATATGCAGAAGCACATCAGTCCAGCAGCAAAAGGAGCAACATTTCAAATGAACACCCTAAGAAGACTAAAACCCTTCATACCCGCAAATGACTTTAAACAAGCAGTCCAAACGCTAGTAATCCCCAGAGTGGAATATGGGAGTGTTGCTCTCTGCGGCCTCCCCAGAGCAACGACAGCCCCACTAAGAGCATCAATCAACGCAGCCGCCAGGCTAATCACAGGCTCCAAAAGAAACTGTCACATCTCCCCGGACTTGCGTGCCCTTAACTGGCTACCCTTTGAGGCCAGAATCCATTTGAAAATCGCCTGTATGACACACAAGGCATTGCATCACAAAACACCACGTTACCTTGCTGAGAAACTAGTTCCATTGGGCGGCAACAGAACTAACAGGAGCTCATACAACCTTCTTTTGAAACCACAACGTTTCAAAAAAAAGAAAACTTATAACCACTCATTCTCAGGAATGGCCCCTAGGATTTGGAATGCCTTACCCCCAAATACAAGACAGAACCCTCACGCGGCATCCTTTAAAAAGGAAGTTAAATCGATTCTCCTGACAAAATTCACTTGATCTATTTGATGCAGGACTGTAGATATGTGCTATGCTGGATCTATTACCGTTTGTTTGACTTATAAGCAATATTATTTTATATGTATATGCCTATTTCCCTCTGGCTATTCCCTCTTTTCTTTCTTTTATTTGTTGTAAAGCGCTCTGATACCCGCAAGGGTCTTGTCCGCGCTATATAAAACCTTCTAAAAAAAAAAAAAAAAATTCCTATAGATCCAAAGACGGACATAGATGTCGCCACCCTGAAGACGTCCACTGCATGTCATTTTTGTCACAAGATCGGACATTGGAAACGTGAGTGTCACCTCAATCCTCCGAACCAAGAGCAGGGGGAAGAACTCATACAGTTTGCAGATGGGGAGAACCAGTTACCAACAGTGATCAGGCCAAAATCCTTTAATGCAGGAGGGAATCGGCCATATCATCAGATGCCCTTGATGGAGTCCGTGATGCAGTTGGTCTCGACCCGTCCTTATGACGGTGCCTGAGGGGGCAGCAGACTACACTTGGAACAGTCTTAGAGCGAGGTAGACCAAAATTAACCCTACATAGAAGCAGACGTGGATGGTCATCCCATTACATTCGTGATTGATACTGGTGCTACCCATCTTACTGTGAGATCCGCAGTAGCCCTAAACTTGCCTCTCTCGGGAAAATTGATCTAAGTTGTAAGAGTTGCTAACAAAAAGATGACAAACCCTTTGACGGAAGCAATGCCAGTGAAAATCAGAACCTTCCAGGATCACCATCAGTTTGTGGTGTGTGATTCCAGCCCAGTGTGTTTGTTAGGGCGTGATCTGTTGTGTAAACTGAATTGTACCATCTATTGCACACCAAAGGTAATTGAGTTGCAGACCAATTATGAGGACATTGCTTTCAATTTGGAAAACCAGAACCTTTGCACTACTATGTTTCCCTTACTGACAGTGGAAGACATGCCACTGGATCTCAGAGACACTGTTTCGCCAGTGGTATGGGACTTTACAGGAGAGGAGATCGGACTGATTTGAGGTGTTGAGCCAGTCCGCATACAGGTCAAGCCAAATGCAGAATTTCTGAGAATGCCTCAATACAATCTGACCCCAGTAACAGTGGCAGGAACAACACCCGTAATTTAGTCCATGTTCACGCAGGGCATCCTAAAGGAGAACATGGGAAGTCGGTCCAGCTCTCCTATTATGGGTTTGCCGAAACCTAGCGGAAAATATCTTACTGTCCAAGACCTCAGGAAAAGCATAATGATTCCATGTTGTCCCATGGTACAGTTTCCATCTGTGGTCCTATTTTAGATTCCTTGTGAAGCTGAATGGTTTACAGTGATTGACCTCTGTCAGGCGTTTTCTCTGTCACATTGCATGAGGAAAGCCAATTTTTGTTCGCTTTCCGGCTGGAAAACCATGTCTTAACGTGATGTTGTATCCCTCAAGGGTATACTGAAAGTCCATCCATTTTCAACCAGATCTTGAAAAAGAACCTTGAAAATCTGATGTAGCCCCGAATCTCAGTACTGGTCCAACACATCGATGACCTTCTCATTGGGCTCGAGATGCGTGATGCTTGCAGGGATGATACCATTGTTTTACTGAACCACCTGGCTGAGAATGGGCATAAGCTGTCCCCAAGTAAGCTTCAGTACTGTATGAATGAAGTACAGTACTTGGGCCATCGGATTGAAAAGGGCAAGAGGAAGGTGTCACCGGAAAGAGTGGAGGCGATCATGAAGATGAATCCACCTAGTACCCAAAAAGAGGTCAGAATGTTTTTGGGAATGGTTGGCTACTGTCGCCAGTGGATTCCCAACTTGTCATTGATGGCGAAACCTTTGCAGATGCTGACTCACAGGGATGTATGCAATCCTGTGCCTGGGTATAACGATTACCTTCTTGCCTTCCTGGAGTTGAGAGAGTGTCTGTGTTGCGCTCCGGCTTTGGAAATGCCTGATTACAACAAAGCGTTTTCACTGTTCTGCCATCAAAGAAAAGGTTGTGCTCTATCTGTACTTACCCAGACACATGGAGGTGCCCGTAGATCAGCGGCCTATTTTTCAGCTACTCTAGATCGTGTAGCTTCAGCGTTGCCCAGATGTCTCAAATCCATTGCTGCAACAGGTGTCAGTACTGAACGATGTGAGAGCATTGTGATGGGTCATCCTATTAAAGTGTGTGTACCTCACTCAGTTGAGCTTCTGATGACAAGAACCAAGACACAGCATTTGACAAATAAAAGATTGACAAGGTACTAGCAGGTGCTTCTTGCCGCTGAGAATGTAACCCTGAAGCGGTTCTCTGTGTTGAATCCTGTTACCTTGTTGCCCATTCCAAGCACTGATGGGGAAGAATGTTAAGACCATGACTGTCTGGATGTCACTGAACTATGTACAAAACCAAGGCCTGATATTGTTGATGAGCCATTGTCTGATCCCGATCAAGTCCTTTTTGTTGATGTCTCATGCTTAAGAGACAAAGAAGGAAATCTGAGAGTAGCGTTTGCTGTCTGTACCATCACTGGAATGGTGGAAGCTACTTGGTTACAGGAAGTACATCCCGCACAAGTGGCCGAAATCATTGCCTTGACACGCGCATGTCTAGTCTCTGAACAAATCCGAGTCACGATCTATACAATAGCCAGTATGGGTTTGGTGTGGTTCATGATTCTGGACAGCTATGGTCGCAGAGAGGGTTCTTAATGTCATCTGGTTCTCCTATAAGAAATGGGGAGTATGTGAGACAACTGCTGGAAGCGTTACAATTTCCAAGAGAAGTGGGTGTTATCAAGTGCACAGCCCATGGAAAGGGGAATTATTTTGTAACAACTGCAAATCATTTTTGCTGATGAATTTGTACGCTACTGTGCCTTCAATGCATGCGTCTTGAATGTAGAATATACTGGCGAGAGTACAGAGAAGACTGAACTCAATATGATGCTAGCAGCTGCAGACACTTGAAATGAAGTTAGGCATTTGCAAATGGAAGTTACAGAGGAAGAACAAGCGGGTTGGGTCAGAGCAGGCTGTGAGAAGGGGAAGGATGACATTTGGGTGTCAGTTGATGGTAGGGCAGCATTACCTTCTTGTTTGTTGCACCCAATGGCGAGGCAAATTCATGGAGCAGCTCACATAGGAAGGGATGAGATAATGAGATTGTTCAGGCAGACTTGGTTCAATCTGAAGTTTCGAGTGATTTCAGAAGCTGTGTGTCATCGGTGTGTCACGTGTCAACAAATGAATGCAGGGAAGAGGACTGTTGTTCGTTTGAGGCACGTGATCAATAAACTTATTAAACAACCTGATTACAAAGGGGACTGGGTTAGCCAGTCTTTCTGCAACAAGATCGCCATGCACTTCAGGAGCAAAATTGATTTAATATTTAACTCCTTTGATCACTCCTGCAATCATCCTTTGCCCGCTCATCAAGACAAAGGGGCTGGTCTCCCTGCCAACAATCTGGTAATGGATGTTTTCGATTCATTTCTTCCAGTGACCACCACGCAAATAAAAGACATTATTTTGACCGCCAAATCAGGATCCCCGGATGATCCTTGCCCGCCCTCAGTTATTAAGCTGGTCCCTGACACTATTGCATCCCACCTCTCCGACATGTTTAACACCATGTTTATAACTGGTATTTTCCCATCCTAATGGAAACGAGCCTCCATTCTGCCACTGTTGAAAAAATTAAATCTGGACCCTGAAGACCCAGCCAACTACCAGCCAATCTCCAGACTTCCTTTCCCCGCCAAAATAGTTGAAAAAGTGATGAACACTCAATTAAATCAGTTCATCAAGGACTTTAGTCGCCTGGATTCCACCCAATTTGGATTCAGATCGGAACATAGCACAGAGACCGCCCCGATTAAGGCCACTGATGAACTAAAGTTTATCTTGGATGAGGGTGGATCAGCTGCTCTGATCCTGTTGGACCTGTCTGCGGCATTTGACACGGTGGACCATTCTACTCTAATCCACTGTTTGGAAGCAGAAGGTATTAAAAATCTCGCCTCAAAACTAGTCTCCTCCTTCCTGTCAGACATGGACAACGTTATTAACATCGATGCCTTCTCTTCGAACTCCTTTCATCTGCCCTGTGGTGTTCCGCAGGGTTCTTCGCTCAGTCCAACCCTTTTTAATGTGTATGTTGCAGAACTAGCCCCACTTGTTCAATCCTTCGGCTTTTCCCTCACCTCGTATACGGATGACACGCCTCTAATAATGCAAAGGATACCAATCTTTGCATTCATAACTGTATGAGACACATCAACGCCTGGATGAGCAAACATTGCCTCAAGCTTAATGCAGGGAAGACCGAGGTGATTTTACTTGGCAACAACCCTAACTTCTGGTCAGCTCCTTGCTGGCCTGCAGAAATGGGACCCCTTCCTGTCCCGACCAGTAAAGCCAAAAGTTTGGGGGTCATCATTGATGATCGCCTACTCCTACGCAAGCAAATCAATACAGTGGTTTCCTAATCTTATAACGCCTTAAGAATACTTAAGAAAACATTAATCTTTTTTCATACCTCAGTCAGGAAGTCAGTTATTTCCACACTAATATTATCGAAGATAGACTATTGCAATGGCCTCTACATTGGATTGCAGGTCCAGTATCTGAATAAACTGCAAGTTCTTCAGAATTCCGCAGCAAGACTGTTACTGGGAGTGCCCAGGCACCACTCGGTTTCTTCAGCACTTAAAGACCTTCACTGGCGGAAGGTCAAAAATAGAATCAAGTTTAAGGCTCTCTGTCTGATTTATAAAGCCCTCCACGATTCTGGACCCATTTTCCTGAAGACAGCCATATCCTGGTACACCCCACCAGAAACCTAAGATCATCAGACATGTTTAAAGTTAATTTTATCAGATTCGAAAAATCCAAATGGGGTGGGAGCAGCTTCGTGGTCAGAGCTGCTACTTCTTGGAACCTCCTCCCACTTGACATAAGGTCAGCCCCCTCCTTACTCCAATTCATGAAGCACCCGATAACATGGCTTTTTAATCAGTAGGCTCTCTTTCTCCTCTCATCTTTGCTCATGGAATCAGCACCAAGACACCTGGTATACGTTGCGCTTTACAAATTGGCTAACATAACATAACATAACACATTGGTTGGTCAGGGAGTCCCTTTAATAGGATCCAAATCGATTTTGTTGAGATGCCTGTGTGTAATGGTTTGAGGTACATCCTGGTTGTTGTGTGCATCTTTTCCCGTTGGGTCAAGGCTTACTTGACTAGGAGATCTGATAGCCTCACACTAGCTAAGGTATTGCTAAGAGAGCTCATTCCTAAGTTCAGATTTCCAACTGCATTGGAGTCGGATAGCGGCACATATTTCCAAAATGAAATCATGAAGTTACTGTGCGCAGCTCTGATTGTTGATTAAAGACTACTTTGTAGCTACAGACCAGAGGCATCTGGAATGGTGGAGTAGATTAATGGTACCCTGAAAATTGAGGTTGGCTAAAGTGTGTGCTTTGAAGTGGCCTGATGCTCTACCACTAGTGCCAATGAGCATGCTCAGCATCCCTGACAGCAGAACTGGGTTGTCGCCCTACGAAATACTTATGGGGAGAGCAATGCATTTGCCTGCCGTGCCTGCCAACACGCTTGTGAACATTTCAGATGATTTGGTCCTTGGCTACTGGCTGATGTGGTTCACTCTGTGTCTCATTAGATTGAAGCAGCAACTGCACAGACATCAAGGGTTCTCTGTCACGAGCTGAACCCGGGGGATTGGCTCCTCATCAAAAGACTCACGAGGAAAAACTGTCTTGATCCTCGTTGGCCGGGTCCAGACCAAGTGATACTGGTGACTACGACTGCTGTGAAGTGTGGGGGAGTGCCGAATTGGGTCCATGCCTCTCACAAACGTAGAGCTTTAGGTCCCTCTGATGAAACAGCTCCTCACCAGAAGAAATTCCAGCCGTGACTGAAAGGTCAAGGGAGGGGACAAACCAAGCTGTAGAGGTACCTGAAGAGGCTGGATACACACCAGGTCGATCTGAGGGTGGTAAAGCTACACAAGACCCTTGCATAGACTCTGAGGTAGATGGTACGATTGCGAGTGATAGAGAGTCTGACTCAGTGGAAGAGGCTGGTGTGACAAGAAGTCGTAGGCAGTCCAGGAACTGATGGAGTGGAAATTTCATATTTGCATTTATGGGACTGAGGTTCCACCTATACATTACTCTAGAACACTCTCTAGCGGATGGATCGTTGGTTCCTGCTTGGCAGTGTAGAGGGAAGGGATATCTTACGACAATTGTTCACACAAATAAATATGGGCCCAATAGTCATGACTCGAAGGATCACAGACTCCAAATTCTAGTTAATCCATTTATTACAAAGCCAAAAATAGTTGGACATACAAGCACCTCAAAACGAGGTTGTAGAAATACATCAGAACTAATACAAAGCCAAACCTACGAACAAAGTTGACTCGATGAAGCATGAACAGAATGACAATTTCCAGAAACAGAACGCAGGCAATAAGTGCTCCCACGTCTAAATCAGACTTCATCACAGGTTCGTAAGTGAAAAGCATAAACCTATCCCTACACTATCACTAAGGTGACTTCCCTACTTAGCATTTTCTTCCCAGGCAAGTTAGGAAAAGGTAAAGGTGTCAGCGTGTGAAGACTTCCTAAGAAGTACACTCACGTTGTATGGGTCAAGTAGCATAGGCTACGGAGCTCGTTGTAAGATACTCCTCTTCTCCTAATGTCTCCTGATCTTCTCCTCTCTCCCCCCTCGGAACACTGTCCCTAATTCAAATTTCAAATGCACAAAACACGCCCATTTAGGTCTCCTCATCGACCCGTCCCACTGGGCATCTTCTCATAGGTGAATTTCCACTCCAGCTCTACTCTCCCAGCTCCTGGCTCGATGACCTTGCTTCCCAGGCCTGTTCCAGCGAAAAAGAACACCGTCTTCCGATATCAGCTTCTCATAAGCCTATTGTATACACTGCTTCTCCAACCTAACACCTGGAACAAAAGCGTTATTCTAACTAACAATGATGAATTCACCACCTACAATGGAAAATAGTGAGAAAGAACAAACTCAACATGCACATGAAATTCATACCTACACGTTTAAACTCAGTCGAGAGCGACCAGGGTAAAATACATTTTCAGGGCCACAGACTTCGGCCAACATAAGAAAAATGGCATACAAGCCTCATGAAAGTACACAATAATAAATGCTTACTGAGCAGTGCTAAATCAATACATTACATGAGCACATCAAATACGTGAATAATTGTAAGTGGCATACACAAATCACTACGCTAAAGCTGTAAGCCTGAATTGCAAACCCCTGACAAGTCTCGCTTTAGAATTAACGTTCTGAATTTCATGTGCATTGTAGAAACTGTTCTTTCTCATGATTTGCATTGCAAGTGGAAAAGCATTCTTTAACGCAAAGTATTGTCTTCGTTTTATCAGCTAATGAAGAAGAGAAGAAGTTACAATCGTATGGTTTGGAGGCGATAAAGGAAAGAAGTTGGTTTTACGCGGGAGACGGCGCGGGAACCAAGGACAAATTATTGCAAGGGATGTACATGGAGAACACTGTGGAAAAGTACACTCATGACTGTACCCATTGTGGAGTACGTGCCTGGAGTGCATCATGGGAAGTCTACCTGTGGATAACTGGTTGTTAGAATTAGGGATAGTGCCCACATCTTCCTTGCCTTTGGAGAGGGAGCATTTCAGAACTGGCTCTTCCTCTTGTGATAGTGGCTTTATGCTGCTTGACTCACCTCAACGGTGGAGAGACTTCTTTGGAAGACTCCACGACTGATACCTTTCCTCCTGATTCGAAATGCTTACTCATTGTTACAGGGATGTCACTATAGTGATAGAGTAGGGATAGATTTAAATGCTCTTCATTCATCAGCCCACAATGCAGGGAATTTGGACTCTTGCTTCTTGATTGCTTGTAACATCCTTTTCGAGTTAATAGTTCTGATCATGTGGCACCTTCTGAATTGGGTGCGTAGATTTGGCTTTATGCTATTTCCTTTGAATTTGTATACCCTTGTGTTGAGGTGTGTTTCTGTTCAGTTATTTTTGGCCTTGTAATAAACCTAACTAACCTTCCTCAATTGTTTTTTGGTTATTATGGATCAGGAAGCGTTATCTCTAAATTGACTGTGTATTAATGATTTTCTCCCTTTCACATTCTCATGATGCTTAAAAGACCCATCAGAGTGTGTCTCTAAAAAAGTTCCAGTATGACCAGAAGTGGCCCTTTCAGTTGGTAGTAGAGTAGAATGGTTGGCACATGAAGTAAGGGGAGAGTCTTGAATTGGCTTAGCACGGAGTTCACGTATTCCTCCAACTAGAATCTAGAGTCTAGAACCCCAAAAGCCCTGAACCAGAGCCCAATGACCGAGAACGAAAGGTGATAGAATCTGGCGGAGACCGATGGAGTTTGACGGTGTGGCGAATTCAGCGGTGAAGTAAGTATTAATAGGATGTGTGTAGAATGTTAGATTGGGGAACGGTTTGATTGTGTGATGTCTTGTGGTATTTCTATACCCTCGTGTTGAGGTGTGTTTATGATCAGTTATTTTTGGCCTTGTAATAAATCTAACTAACCTTCCTCAATTGTCTTTTGGTTATTAGGTATCAGGAAGTGTTGTCTCTAAATTGACTGTGTATTAATGCTTTTTTCCTCTACACACTTTCATGCTGCTTAAAAGACCAATCGGAGTGTGTCTCTAAAAAAGTTCCAGAACAACCAGAAACTGCCCTTTCAGATGGATGTATAGTATGAAATGTGACTTTTCTATAGTAAACATGACTCTTTGGTATGGAAAGTGAAGCTGTACCACCAAACATGATGATTGAGTAGGAAAGGTGACTGTAGGAAAGGTGACTTTATCGTATGAAAGGAGACTTTTCTGTAGTAAACATGATGCTTTGGTAGGAAAACTGATTCTTTACCACTAAACATGACGCTTGAGTGGAAAAGCAACCATCTAAAACGAATATACGATGTTACATCGCAGTGTTCACACCGCGATACCTTTACAACGCAGGCATTACAACCCAAGTCGTTACAACAACTTGCGCTGGAGGGTGCTGGACTTAGGAATAGTATGATTTTCTATTCCAACTCCAGCCTACGTTACAGTAGGGAAGGTGTTGGAATAGTAAATCATACTATTCCTTAGCTTAGAGCGCCATCCAGCGCAAGTCATTGTAATGACTTGCGTTGTAATGCCCGCGTTGTAAAGGTATTGCGGTGTGAACACCGCGATGTAACCGATGTTTCCCATCTAAAACAATGCTTTGGCCATAGAGTAACTCGTGACTTGGCTATTTCTCTAGCAGATCATCAGAAAAAAAGACGCTTTACTAGGAAACTTTGAGGCATACTTCAAAAACGTGATGCGTTCACAGAGGAAATGATGCAATGGCGTGGCGAGCACGGGCCCCACGTCTGGGCATACCCTTCCCACTTAGGGTGAAAATGCAACACAAAAAGATGATGGACGGAATGTTGAACATTGTCAAACATTCACCCTCAGTCACAGATTTGGGTTTAATCTATTGCTGTTTTGCTTGCCACGCCATTCCAGTTTCAACCCAGCCATATGTAAATCAGCCTTGACCCTGTTCACCATGGGAACAATCCAGCCCGAACTGACTGGCCAGGTCCTCCCTGGACCTGAAAACAAGCAACCTGAGAACGGTGTCGGCGCATCATCCCTCATCAGCCAGGCTGGCTTGAAACTGGTGGCGTAGCGAGCACGAGACCATGTCTGGGCATACCCTTCCTACTTAGGGTGAAAATGTAACACAAAAAGATGATCGACGGAATGGTGAACATTGTCAAACATTCCACCCCAGTCACAGATCTGGGTTTAATCCATCGTTATTTTGCTCACCACGCCATTCCAGTTTGGACCCAGCCAAATGCATCAACGCCTGACGTGCTTGCACCATGTTGCAAGCTAGGCTGGTCTTGTACCTTGTTTGCACTCTGAGCACCTCATATGTGACGTGCCTGCTATTATCTGAATACACTGCAATATGGCATACATATGTCCATCATGAGGGCATTCCAACTGTGCATTATGCTACAAGTCGAATGTACAGACAATACAAGACATTTGTGAAGACAATGTACTGTGCTTCATATGTACACAGTGTACTTGTTCAGCATTTACAGAGCTATCTACCACGTTTTTGTCTTGTAGGTGAACCAAACCATACACCATTGCTAAGGTGGCGACATTGCGAGATCCCAATGCTATCAGTGAGTGTCACCTCATTGTTTCTGTGATCTGTAAGGATTGTGTGTGTTTGCTGAAATGGGTTGCAGTGAAAAGTGCAAGGGGTATCATGAGTCTGTGGAAACAAGCTGCACCTTACATGTAGATTTAGTACAGAAGTAGGACAAAGTTGCGTGTGCAAATTACAGGAAAACATTGCAATGTGGAATGATTAGCAATGTATGCAGGTCCGCATGATGGGTGCCTCTTAATATGCTGTGCTACTGTTGTGTCAGCTATGGTGTGGATACTTATGGCACATTTAGCATCACCTGCCCCAAAACCTCTGATGGTAATTAGTCATAATGTCTCTGACCCATACTATAGACCGAAATTGCCAACTTATTACCCCAAGTATATGACACAAATGTTGCTTGGTATATGCTGTGAACTCCCTGACACAGTATGTTTGCACAAGTCATTATATTTGCAGGACATAGGTGTCCTTGGGGTGTAACACATATCCCAGACCAAACTTCCAATAGTCAACAGCAGATCGAATGTTGACATGTGCACAATGGACATTTTATCAATATATGTGTTCTCATATTGTGTGTTCACATCCTACCAAGCACATGCCTGCAGATTACTCTCCTCTATCCTACCAACATTGGTACAGCTTAAATGATTGAAGGCATGTCAGACATTCATGCCACTCAAACAGCATATTGTTTGCAACATCGAGCCAAAGTGTGGACTCCAATGGTCTTGGTTGAGCATGTGATCAGGCTTCCCACACCAAAACATGATTCCATCCTAGTATAGATGCTGCATATATATTTGTGAGGTGGCATAGTAAACATGTATTATTCCAGATAGCATGACCAGTGGGCAAGTCACATATCCTCATTTGTTGCAGTTGCATAAATCCATAGTCCATGACAATGGCTTACTTGGGTTCACCCCTTAGCCAACATTGAGCATGATATGTTGGAATTGTCATCCCACATCATGGGTACCAGTACATCCCTCAGAGTACTGCACATTGGTGACATGTGAGATGGTGTGACCGAGGAGAGAAAGGTAATATGGCATTGTGGTACAAAGGAATTTGTGATTAAACTCAATGTGAACATGAAATTGAAGAGATGAACTTCTATCTGCCTGTCTGCTGCACATTGCTAGTGTATGCCTACAAATGGCAAATTAGGGAACTCTTCTGTGTGGAAGGTCCACACAGGCTGTGATAAATCTTACACCAGTGCAGAATGAATAGGTATGAGTGTATGTGGTATATCGAACACACTAGCCCTAGTTTTTAGCCAGGGATGGGAACTAGAGGTACAGGGCCTAGGGGCTAACCAGCCTCCAACACGAAATGTAAACACAAATGGGGCTGCCCCTAGTTGGGATTACTACAGGACTTTTAGAGATGCATGTCAAGTGGGGGCATCTCACAAAAAGTGAAGGACTGGCCTCACACACCACCTGGTGTCATGCTTCATCATAGGCCGTCCTCGCCCTCTAAAAACTCGGTTTGATAGAGGGCGGGCATACACCTGAAGATAGGGATGCACTTCTAAAGTAAGTGGGGGCCCGTGAGTAGTGAAGGTGATTTAAAAACCATTGCAGTTGTCGTAAAGACTTACTATTAATTGGGCAACTGTATGGTATTAAAAGAGGTGAGCGGTGATTTGGGAACTTATTCTCCCTTCACTGTGCTAGATGTGGTCAACATGTTTCTGCTAAGGGTCCCCGGAGGGTATATACCATTCGTCAGGACCATGTATTTAAAGGGCTCCGTCTTTATATGGAAATAAAGATCAACCACTGAAGGGGGGGGGTGTAAATATCACTATCCCCGTTGGTATAGTACTCCAAAGAAATGCCTGTAGAAAAAAGAAAAACAAACACACACAGAATATGTAGATTTCTGTTTGTAACGCATAATAGCTTTCATCACCACACTTAAAAGCGCGCGTGGTGGTTTCTAAGTGAAAGACACGTGTCATTCATACGTGTTAACACTTGTGAAGGAGAGAAATTGTCTCTCTTTGCTTACCCTAGGTGACTATTCTACTTACTCTATGGGAGGTCGAATGGGGAAGACCCTACTTTGTCATTCTGGAAAGAGAAACACAATATCACAGCCTGGTGTTGGTAAATCAGGTCCACGATATAAAGTTGAAAACATACAGGTACACGTTAAAAATGGTGCCTTCCAAGGGTGGTAGAGGGATTTAACCTGCACCATCGCGTTTAAGCACGCTCTTGCATCCATACACACAGCATACACACTCTTACTGTCTTTTTCAGTCTTAAAGTTAGGATTTTTCTCAGTTTAGGAGTAGTAAAGTTAGGACTCCTAACTTTACTACTCCTAAACTGAGAAAAATCCTGACTTTAAGACTTTCATTATTCACAGAAGGCATTTAGGAGTCCTAAAGTTAGGACTACTAACTTCTGTGAATACCGAAATGAGTAAGTTCATTCTGTGAATACCAAAATGAGTAAGTGTATTCTGTGAATACCAAAAAGAACTAACTTTACGTTTTTGACGTAAGTTAGTTCTGTGAATCAGGCCCTGCAAGTCCAGGCAATGCCTGACTTTAGACTGTGGAACGTGCATGCACATTATACACATGCGCATCGAACGCATGCGCGTTAGTTACTCTAAACGTCTACCACACACACTAGCTGGGAGGAGAGCTGAAGGCACACACGCTCTCCGCCTACGGGTCGCGGTCATTCCCTCCCGAACCACGCCCATTGATCGAGGATGTAGTGCCTCATAGCGGCACACGCTATAGAAACCTCACTTCCTTAGAAACGCCCTTGACCAGGCAACCAGGCACGATGCCACAACGACACCGGACCTCGTCCAGGTGTCACCGATTGATTACTAATTAACAGCAATAACGTATTCAGGGGCACTATAACAGACCGCTCTCTTCCCACCACCATCCATCGGCGGGGAGGCGAAGCGGACAGCTGTAGGATACACGGCGGAAGGCGCTGAAAAAGACAGTAAGAGTGTGTATGCTGTGTGTATGGATGCAAGATCGTGCTTAAACGCGATGGTGCAGGTTAAATCCCTCTACCACCCCTGGAAGGCACCATTTTTAACGTGTACCTGTATGTTTTCAACTTTATATCGTGGACCTGATTTACCAACACCAGGCTATGATATTGTGTTTCTCTTTCCAGAATGTCAAAGTAGGGCCTTCCCCATTCGACCTCCATGGAGTAAGTAGGATAGTCACCTAGGGTAAGCAAAGAGAGACAATTTCTCTCCTTCACAAGTGTTAACACGTATGAATGACACGTGTCTTTCACTTAGAAACCACCACGTGCGCTTTTAAGTGTGGTGACGAAAGATATTATGCGTTACAAACAGAAATCTACATATTCTGTGTGTGTTTGTTTTTCTTTTTTCTACAGGCATTTCTTTGGAGTATTATACCAACGGGGATAGTGATATTTACACACACCCCTTTAGTGGTTGATCTTTATTTCCATATAAAGACGGAGCCCTTTAAATACATGGTCCTGACGAATGGTATGTACCCTCCGGGGACCCTTAGCAGAAACATGTTGACCACATCTAGCACGGTGAAGGGAGAATAAGTTCCCAAATCACCGCTCACCTCTTTTAATGCCATACAGTTGCCCAATTAATTGAAAGTAAGTCTTTACGACAACTGCAATGGTTTTTAAATCACCTTCACTACTCACGGGCCCCCACTTAGTTTAGAAGTGCATCCCTGTCTTCAGGTGAGTGCCCGCCCTCTATCAAACCGAGCTTTTAGAGGCGAGGACGGCCTATGATGAAGCATGACACCAGGTGGTGTGTGAGGCCAGTCCTTCACTTTTTGTGAGATGCCCCACTTGACGTGCGTCTCTAAAAGTCCTGTAGTAATCCCAACTATGGGCAGCCCCATTTGTGTTTACATTTCGTGTTGGAGGCAGGATAGCCCCTAGGCCCTGTGCCTCTAGTTCCCATCCCTGGCTAAAAACTAGGGCTAGTGTGTTCGACTTTCCGTACAGCAGTGTGCTGTGGGAACACTTTCAGGGCAATTTTATGTCATATATGACTGGAGGACCGGCTAATTTGTAAACCGGCCCCTTAAAAATCAGTAAAGTTTTGAGTGTCACTACTGATTACACTCGCGACGCAGTACCCTAGAACTAAGAATGGATACCGAACTGACGTTCGATGAGAACACATATGCGGAGATACTAAGAACACCATCACTCCTAGCTGAAACGGTGGTAGCACAAACCGTAAAAAACTCTGACGACTGGGAAGCGCTCTCAGGGAAGAAAAAAGAACAGATCCGGACGGCCCTACATGGGGCCTTTATGACAGAGTACCTGAGAAAGAACACGGCCCCACGAGGACTCGTGGTTACCAACGAGCCAAGACTGTTCCTGAACAATAAAGAGTTTAGGATCAACTGGTCAAGTATCGCCTGGAAGTGCACCAAGTATTGGCAGGTGTTAATCATCAATACGGCTAGACAGCTAGCAGATGCTCTAATGGTTGAAATACAACAGAGTGAGAGCAAATTGAAGACCACAGTTCACATCACTGTCTTCAAAAAGAAATTAGAAGAAATCAACAACGACCATGCAGCATACAGAGAATATCTTACCCAATCCAAAATTACCAAACTACAGAAAGATGTACAGAAGTTTAGTCGAGAAACAGTATATCCCTACACTACAGACGAATAGAATGAGTAACCTCCCCAACAACAGGCCACCAGGCGTCAACAACGCTTCAGACCTACCCCACAAAATTGGACTTTCAGCTCGGGTGATGAGAGGAGCGACAGCAGTAGTGATGAGAGCACTGGAGGACAATACATCAGAAAACACCCGAACCCCCAGCAAACGATGTTTGCCCCGCCTACGCACCCATTTGGGTTTTGGCCACAACAATATTACCCACCTGGATTTGGTTTCCAACAAGGTCCGCAGCCTTTTTTATTCAGAGGCAGGGGAAGGGGAAGAGGCAGACAAAAATCAAGAAGAACACCCAAAGTACAATGGGAGAACGAACCCACAACCAGTGGGGGAGCAGTCACACGGAGCAGGGGGAGGGGCGGCGGCCCAGCAACGAACAAGGACTGACGAATATCATAAACCTAAGCGATTATACAATCAGCAAAGATGAAGAAGCCGTACTCTCAAAAGGACTCGGCTTCGTCCCCACTCCGAATAATGACCCATTTTCTCTGAACACTGAACTGGCACAGTTCTTTAGAAAGATCAAGCTGAGAGATTACTTTGGCGAATCATAAAAAGAGGATGATGGAAATTCAAACACAGGCCTACGGAAGAAGTCTACTTTCTCTCCACCGACTCAAAACATCTCATGCAACGTGCTGGCATTCGAACAAGCAGTCGAGAAATTGACTTCAATAACACTAAGGGGTTCCAGAATCTGACGAGGGAGAGAGCACAGCACTCCAACAACTCAAGAACAATCATGAGTTAGTGATAAAACCGGCGGACAAAGGCGGGGCCATAGTTCTAATGAGCTATACTATGTATAGGGAAGAGTGCCTACGCCTTCTGTCAGACACTACAAGCTATGAGACACATCGGAGTGACCCCACAACACGGATCATGAACAAAATTAGAAGCCTGATCAGTGAAGGTATGACCAACGACTGGATCACCAAACATGAGGCAGAGTTCCTTATAAACACCGAACCGAGAACACCTAGGTTCTACACCCTTCCCAAAATCCACAAAAACAGGACATCACCCCCGGGAAGGCTTATAGTGTCGGGCATTGGCTCAGCACTAGAACCCCTGTCGCAATATTGCGATTGGTTTATAAGACCCATCGTGCAAAAGTCCCTGTCGTATCTCAAGGACACAAAAGATGTTTTATGCCATCTGAGGGATCTGGAGGTCAACATTAATGAGGACCTGTTCATAACCATGGACATCGAAGCGCTCTACACAAGCATCCCCCAAAGACGCACCCTGGAAGTGGTCGAACAAATCCTTCTGAATCAAGATTGGATCTACATAACACCGAGACATTTCATTATGGAATGTGCGGAGATGGCCCTCACCGAAAAAAAATTCGAGTTCGAGGATGTCCTGTACCATCAGACTAAGGCCACGTCTATGGGCAGTACTTTCGCGCCCAGCATGGCATGCCTGTATGTCCACCAGTTCGAGGAAGACTACATCTTCAATCCTAACAACCCATTCGCTCAACAGATGAAAACGTGGAAGCGATATATAGATGATATTTTCATTGTGTGGCATGGAACACCGGAGGAAGCCACGAGTTTTGTGGAGTGGGTTAACAGCAAAGACAATCATCTCAACTTCACCCACACCATTAAAAAGAACCACGCTATATTCCGTGACTTGGATGTCACCCTGACGACCGAGGGGATCTCCACTAAAGTACATGTAAAACCCACGGATAGAAACAGCCTATTATTGTACGAAAGCTACCACCCCAGAGCACTGCGCCAAAATCTGCCAGTGGGACAATTTCTCAGAATCCGGAGAAATTGTTCTGAACTTGAAACATTTAAAGAACAGGCAGAACACCTGGAGACCAAGCTCCTGGCAAGACATTACCCGAAACAAATGATCAGAAGAGCCAAGAAAAGGGCCAGGAATAATAATGGGGAAGCACTGCTGGACACCACACCAAAAGAAAAATCCGAGCGCATGGTGTGCGTAACCACGTATACTCCTGCATCAAAAAAAGTCCAGAGCATAATAAAGAAAAAATGGGCAATTCTCAACAGCGGACAATGACAGTGGGCACCCCCTTTTCGCCTTTAAGAGGAGTAGGAACCTCAGGGACGACCTGGTACACTCCAAAATCAAGCACGATGGGGATGATTGTCAAAACACCCTTTGGAGCCAGCCAAGGCCCATAGGCCATTTCCCATGCGGCAGTTGTGTCTGCTGCCCCCTGACCATCACCACGAAAGAAGTGGATATCGGTACCAACAATCCATGGAAGCTGAAGGACTTCAGCAATTGCAATACCGAGAATGTAGTCTACCTCCTGAAATGCCCGTGCAACCTGAAGTACGTGGGTATGACAACAAGGAAAGTAAAGACACGGATCAACGACCACCGAAGTACAATCCGGTGTAAACAATCGAATACCAGACTGACAAAACACTTCCTAGACCTAAACCAAAAGGAATCAGATCTGCAATGGGTGGTACTGGAAGTTATGAAAAAACAAAAAACGGACATCAGTAGAAACCTGCACGTCAGGGAACAAAGTTGGGTATACCGGTGGCGCATATGGGACACAGGCCTGAATGACGAAATCCCATGGCTGCAGTTGGCACGGTAACTCGTCTACAGTGCCATAACCGCTCCCAAAACAAAGTAACATCAAGGACTAACATAGCTACGACGTAGCTCTGAAATGGGGTACTTAAACGGGTAAACTCTGTGAATATCTTGAAATTGCATACCTAAACCACACACCTCATCTTATCACTCCCATCATTGAAACATGGGCAGACTCAGAATGCACGCCAAGTATGCATGGCCTATATAAAAAACAAAACCTCTTGGATAAGATCGCATAAAGGAGAAGTGCCCACCCACATCACATGCAGCATAAACCCATCTGGGTAATATTGGGTGTTTGTACCGCTAAGATATATTTACATCATGCACCCCCACTTGGTGATAAGACACATCAACCATTACACTAGAATAATGTGTGGCTAACTTTTCTAAGTATTTGTATAAATGATGAAACATGGTGCCCACACTGAGATCAGCGAAACCTCTAATATCCTCTGTTACAGTTACACTGCCGTAGAAACATGGACTATGTTGGGCTTAAAATTATTTTTTCAAATATGTCAAGTGGGATGCTAACACTTTTTTTAGCTTTTGATTTGCCTTTATCAGAACGCAGGCACCCGCAGATGCGTTTTGCAAGTCCAGGCAATGCCTGACTTTAGACTGTGGACACAACACGCATGCACGTTATACACATGCGCATCGAACGCATGCGCGTTAGTTACTCTAAACGTCTACCACACCCACTAGCTGGGAGGAGAGCTGAAGGCACACACACTCTCCGCCTACGGGTCGCGGTCATTCCCTCCCGAACCACACCCATTGATCGAGGATGTAGTGTCTCATAGCGGCACACGCTATAGAAACCTCACTTCCTTAGAAACGCCCTTGACCAGGCAACCAGGCACAATGCCACAACGACACCGGACCTCGTCCAGGTGTCACCGATTGATTACTAATTAACAGCAATAATGTATTCAGGGGCACTATAAAAGACCGCTCTCTTCCCACCACCATCCATCGACGGGGAGGCGAAGCGGACAGCTGTAGGATACACGGCGGAAGGCGCTGAAAAAGACAGTAAGAGTGTGTATGCTGTGTGTATGGATGCAAGAGCGTGCTTAAACGCGATGGTGCAGGTTAAATCCCTCTACCACCCCTGGAAGGCACCATTTTTAACGTGTACCTGTATGTTTTCAACTTTATATCGTGGACCTGATTTACCAACACCAGGCTATGATATTGTGTTTCTCTTTCTAGAATGTCAAAGTAGGGCCTTCCCCATTCGCACTCCCATGGAGTAAGTAGGATAGTCACCTAGGGTAAGCAAAGAGAGACAATTTCTCTCCTTTACAAGTCTCCTTTACAACACGTATGAATGACAAGTGTCTTTCACTTAGAAACCACCACGTGCGCTTTTAAGTGTGGTGACGAAAGATATTATGCGTTACAAACAGAAATCTACATATTCTGTGTGTGTTTGTTTTTCTTTTTTCTACAGGCATTTCTTTGGAGTATTATACCAACGGGGATAGTAATATTTACACACACCCCCTTTAGTGGTTGATCTTTATTTCCATATAAAGACAGAGCCCTTTAAATACATGGTCCTGACGAATGGTATGTACCCTCCGGGGACCCTTAGCAGAAACATGTTGACCACATCTAGCACGGTGAAGGGAGAATAAGTTCCCAAATCACCGCTCACCTCTTTTAATACCATACAGTTGCCCAATTAATTAAAAGTAAGTCTTTACGATAACTGCAATGGTTTTTAAATCACCTTCACTACTCACGGGCCCCCACTTAGTTTAGAAGTGCATCCCTGTCTTCAGGTGTATGCCCGCCCTCTATCAAACCGAGTTTTTAGAGGGCGAGGACGGCCTATGATGAAGCATGACACCAGGTGGTGTGTGAGGCCAGTCCTTCACTTTTTGTGAGATGCCCCCACTTGACGTGCGTCTCTAAAAGTCCTGTAGTAATCCCAACTATGGGCAGCCCCATTTGTGTTTACATTTCGTGTTGGAGGCAGGATAGCCCCTAGGCCCTGTGCCTCTAGTTCCCATCCCTGGCTAAAAACCAGGGCTAGTGTGTTCGATTTTCCGTACAGCAGTGTGCTGTGGGAACACTTTCAGGGCAATTTTATGTCATATATGACTGGAGGACCGGCTAATTTGTAAACCGGCCCCTTAAAAATCAGTAAAGTTTTGAGTGTCACTACTGATTACACTCGCGACGCAGTACCCTAGAACTAAGAATGGATACCGAACTGACGTTCGATGAGAACACATATGCGGAGATACTAAGAACGCCATCACTCCTAGCTGAAACGGTGGTAGCACAAACCGTAAAAAACTCTGACGACTGGGAAGCGCTCTCAGGGAAGAAAAAAGAACAGATCCGGACGGCCCTACATGGGGCCTTTATGACAGAGTACCTGAGAAAGAACACGGCCCCACGAGGACTCGTGGTTACCAACGAGCCAAGACTGTTCCTGAACAATAAAGAGTTTAGGATCAACTGGTCAAGTATCGCCTGGAAGTGCACCAAGTATTGGCTGGTGTTAATCATCAATACGGCTAGACAACTAGCAAGATGCCCTAATGGTTGAAATACAACAGAGTGAGAGCAAATTGAAGACCACAGTTCACATCACTGTCTTCAAAAAGAAATTAGAAGAAATCAACAACGACCATGCAGCATACAGAGAATATCTTACCCAATCCAAAATTACCAAACTACAGAAAGATGTACAGAAGTTTAGTCGAGAAACAGTATATCCCTACACTACCGACGAATAGTATGAGTAACCTCCCCAACAACAGGCCACCAGGCGTCAACAACGCTTCAGACATACCCCACAAAATTGGACTTTCAGCTCGGGTGATGAGAGGAGCGACAGCAGTAGTGATGAGAACACTGGAGGACAATACATCAGAAAACACCCGAACCCCCAGCAAACGATGTTTGCCCCGCCTACGCACCCATTTGGGTTTTGGCAACAACAATATTACCCACCTGGATTTGGTTTCCAACAAGGTCCGCAGCCTTTTTTATTCAGAGGTAGGGGAAGGTGAAGAGGCAGACAAAAATCAAGAAGAACACCCAAAGTACAATGGGAGAACGAACCCACAACCAGTGGGGGAGCAGTCACACGGAGCAGGGGGAGGGGCGGCGGCCCAGCAACGAACAAGGACTGACGAATATCGTAAACCTAAGCGATTATACAATCAGCAAAGATGAAGAAGCCGTACTCTCAAAAGGACTCAGCTTCGTCCCCACTCCGAATAATGACCCATTTTCTCTGAACACTGAACTGGCACAGTTCTTTAGAAAGATCAAGCTGAGAGATTACTTTGGCGAATCATAAAAGAGGATGATGGAAATTCAAACACAGGCCTACGGAAGAAGTCTACTTTCTCTCCACCGACTCAAAACATCTCATGCAACGTGCTGGCATTCGAACAAGCAGTCCTTAAAGAGGTCGAGGAAATTGACTTCAATAACACTAAGGGGTTCCAGAATCTGACGAGGAAAGAGAGCACAGCACTCCAACAACTCAAGAACAATCATGAGTTAGTGATAAAACCGGCGGACAAAGGCGGGGCCATAGTTCTAATGAGCTATACTATGTATAGGGAAGAGTGCCTACGCCTTCTGTCAGACACTACAAGCTATGAGACACATCGGAGTGACCCCACAACACGGATCATGAACAAAATTAGAAGCCTGGTCAGTGAAGGTATGACCAACGACTGGATCACCAAACATGAGGCAGAGTTCCTTATAAACACCGAACCGAGAACACCTAGGTTCTACACCCTTCCCAAAATCCACAAAAACAGGACATCACCCCCGGGAAGGCCTATAGTGTCGGGCATTGGCTCAGCACTAGAACCCCTGTCGCAATATTGCGATTGGTTTATAAGACCCATCGTGCAAAAGTCCCCGTCGTATCTCAAGGACACGAAAGATGTTTTATGCCATCTGAGGGATCTGGAGGTCAACATTAATGAGGACCTGTTCATAACCATGGACATCGAAGCGCTCTACACAAGCATCCCCCAAAGACGCACCCTGGAAGTGGTCGAACAAATCCTTCTGAATCAAGATTGGATCTACATAACACCGAGACATTTCATTATGGAATGTGCGGAGATGGCCCTCACCGAAAAAAAATTCGAGTTCGAGGATGTCCTGTACCAACAGACTAAGGGCACGTCTATGGGCAGTACTTTCGCGCCCAGCATGGAGTGCCTGTATGTCCACCAGTTCGAGGATGACTACATCTTCAATCCTAACAACCCATTCGCTCAACAGATGAGAAACGTGGAAGCGATATATAGATGATATTTTCATTGTGTGGCATGGAACACCGGAGAAAGCCACGAGTTTTGTGGAGTGGGTTAACAGCAAAGACAATCATCTCAACTTCACCCACACCATTAAAAAGAACCACGCTATATTCCTTGACTTGGATGTCACCCTGACGACCGAGGGGATCTCCACTAAAGTACATGTAAAACCCACGGATAGGAACAGCCTATTATTGTACGAAAGCTACCACCCCAGAGCACTGCGCCAAAATCTGCCAGTGGGACAATTTCTCAGAATCCGGAGAAATTGTTCTGAACTTGAAACATTTAAAGAACAGGCAGAACACCTGGAGACCAAGCTCCTGGCAAGACATTACCCGAAACAAATGATCAGAAGAGCCAAGAAAAGGGCCAGGAATAATAATGGGGAAGCACTGCTGGACACCACACCAAAAAGAAAAATCCGAGCGCATGGTGTGCGTAACCACGTATACTCCTGCATCAAAAAAGTCCAGAGCATAATAAAGAAAAAATGGGCAATTCTCAACAGCTGACAACGACAGTGGGCACCCCCCTTTTCGCCTTTAAGAGGAGTAGGAACCTCAGGGACGACCTGGTACACTCCAAAATCAAGCACGATGGGGATGATTGTCAAAACACCCTTTGGAGCCAGCCAAGGCCCATAGGCCATTTCCCATGCAGCAGTTGTGTCTGCTGCCCCCTGACCATCACCACGAAAGAAGTGGATATCGGTACCAACAATCCATGGAAGCTGAAGGACTTCAGCAATTGCAATACCGAGAATGTAGTCTACCTCCTGAAATGCCTGTGCAACCTGAAGTACGTGGGTATGACGACAAGGAAAGTAAAGACACGGATCAACGACCACCGAAGTACAATCCGGTGTAAACAATCGAATACCAGACTGACAAAATACTTCCTAGACCTAAACCACAAGGAATCAGATCTGCAATGGGTGGTACTGGAAGTTATGTAAAAACAAAAAACGGACATCAGTAGAAACCTGCACGTCAGGGAACAACGTTGGGTATACCGGTGGCGCATATGGGACACAGGCCTGAATGACTGAAATCCCATGGCTGCAGTTGGCACGGTAACTCGTCTACAGTGCCATAACCGCTCCCAAAACAAAGTAACATCAAGGACTAACATAGCTACGACGTAGCTCTGAAATGGGGTACTTAAACGGGTACACTCTGTGAATATCTTGAAATTGCATACCTAAACCACACACCTCATCTTATCACTCCCATCATTGAAACATGGGCAGACTCAGAATGCACGCCAAGTATGCATGGCCTATATAAAAACAAAACCTCTTGGATAAGATCGCATAAAGGAGAAGTGCCCACCCACATCACATGCAGCATAAACCCATCTGGGTAATATTGGGTGTTTGTACCGCTAAGATACATTTACATCATGCACCCCCACTTGGTGATAAGACACATCAACCATTACACTAGAATAATGTGTGGCTAACTTTTCTAAGTATTTGTATAAATGATGAAACATGGTGCCCACACTGAGATCAGCGAAACCTCTAATATCCTCTGTTACAGTTACACTGCCGTAGAAACATGGACTATGTTGAGCTTAAATTTTTTTTTTTAATATGTCAAGTGGGATGCTAACACTTTTTTAGCTTTTGATTTGCCTTTATCAGAACGCAGGCACCCGCAGATGCGTTTTGCAAGTCCAGGCAATGCCTGACTTTAGACTGTGGACACAACACGCATGCACGTTATACACATGCGCATCGAACGCATGCGCGTTAGTTACTCTAAACGTCTACCACACCCACTAGCTGGGAGGAGAGCTGAAGGCACACACGCTCTCCGCCTACGGGTCGCGGTCATTCCCTCCCGAACCACGCCCATTGATCGAGGATGTAGTGTCTCATAGCAGCACACGCTATAGAAACCTCACTTCCTTAGAAACGCCCTTGACCAGGCAACCAGGCACAATGCCACAACGACACCGGACCTCGTCCAGGTGTCACCGATTGATTACTAATTAACAGCATTAATGTATTCAGGGGCACTATAAAAGACCGCTCTCTTCCCACCACCATCCATCGACGGGGAGGCGAAGCGGACAGCTGTAGGATACACGGCGGAAGGCGCTGAAAAAGACAGTAAGAGTGTGTATGCTGTGTGTATGGATGCAAGAGCGTGCTTAAACGCGATGGTGCAGGTTAAATCCCTCTACCACCCCTGGAAGGCACCATTTTTAACGTGTACCTGTATGTTTTCAACTTTATATCGTGGACCTGATTTACCAACACCAGGCTATGATATTGTGTTTCTCTTTCCAGAATGTCAAAGTAGGGCCTTCCCCATTCGCACTCCCATGGAGTAAGTAGGATAGTCACCTAGGGTAAGCAAAGAGAGACAATTTCTCTCCTTTACAAGTGTTAACACGTATGAATGACACGTGTCTTTCACTTAGAAACCACCACGTGCGCTTTTAAGTGTGGTGACGAAAGATATTATGCGTTACAAACAGAAATCTACATATTCTGTGTGTGTTTGTTTTTCTTTTTTCTACAGGCATTTCTTTGGAGTATTATACCAACGGGGATAGTGATATTTACACACACCCCCTTTAGTGGTTGATCTTTATTTCCATATAAAGACGGAGCCCTTTAAATACATGGTCCTGACGAATGGTATGTACCCTCCGGGGACCCTTAGCAGAAACATGTTGACCACATCTAGCACGGTGAAGGGAGAATAAGTTCCCAAATCACCGCTCACCTCTTTTAATACCATACAGTTGCCCAATTAATTAAAAGTAAGTCTTTACGATAACTGCAATGGTTTTTAAATCACCTTCACTACTCACGGGACCCTACTTAGTTTAGAAGTGCATCCCTGTCTTCAGGTGTATGCCCGCCCTCTATCAAACCGAGTTTTTAGAGTGCGAGGACGGCCTATGATGAAGCATGACACCAGGTGGTGTGTGAGGCCAGTCCTTCACTTTTTGTGAGATGCCCCCACTTGACGTGCTTCTCTAAAAGTCCTGTAGTAATCCCAACTATGGGCAGCCCCATTTGTGTTTACATTTCGTGTTGGAGGCTGGATAGCCCCTAGGCCCTGTGCCTCTAGTTCCCATCCCTGGCTAAAAAATAGGGCTAGTGTGTTCGATTTTCCGTACAGCAGTGTGCTGTGGGAACACTTTCAGGGCAATTTTATGCCATATATGACTGGAGGACCGGCTAATTTGTAAACAGGCCCCTTAAAAATCAGTAAAGGTTTGAGTGTCACTACTGATTACACTTCGCGACGCAGTACCCTAGAACTAAGAATGGATACCGAACTGACGTTCGATGAGAACACATATGCGGAGATACTAAGAACCCCATCACTCCTAGCTGAAACGGTGGTAGCACAAACCATAAAAACTCTGACGACTGGGAAGCGCTCTCAGGGAAGAAAAAGAACAGATCCGGACGGCCCTACATGGGGCCTTTATGACAGAGTACCTGAGAAAGAACACGGCCCCACGAGGACTCGTGGTTACCAATGCGCCAAGACTGTTCCTGAACAATAAAGAGTTTAGGATCAACTGGTCAAGTATCGCCTGGAAGTGCACCAAGGATTGGCTGGTGTTAATCATCAATACGGCTAGACAACTAGCAAATGCCCTAATGGTTGAAATACAACAGAGTGAGAGCAAATTGAAGACCACAGTTCACATCACTGTCTTCAAAAAGAAATTAGAAGAAATCAACAACGACCATGCAGCATACAGAGAATATCTTACCCAATCCAAAATTACCAAACTACAGAAAGATGTACAGAAGTTTAGTCGAGAAACAGTATATCCCTACACTACCGACGAATAGTATGAGTAACCTCCCCAACAACAGGCCACCAGGTGTCAACAACGCTTCAGACCTACCCCACAAAATTGGACTTTCTGCTCGGGTGATGAGAGGAGCGACAGCAGTAGTGATGAGAGTACTGGAGGAGAATGCATCAGAAAACACCCGAACCCCCAGCAAACGATGTTTGCCCCGCCTACGCACCCATTTGGGTTTTGGCCACAACAATATTACCCACCTGGATTTGGTTTCCAACAAGGTCGGCATCCTTTTTTATTCAGAGGCAGGGGAAGGGGAAGAGGCAGACAAAAATCAAGAAGAACACCCAAAGTACAATGGGAGAACGAACCCACAACCAGTGGGGGAGCAGCCACACGGAGCAGGGGGAGGGGCGGCGGCCCAGCAACGAACAAGGACTGATGAATATCGTAAACCTAAGCGATTATACAATCAGCAAAGATGAAGAAGCCGTACTCTCAAAATGACTCAGCTTCGTCCCCACTCCGAATAATGACCCATTTTCTCTGAACACTGAACTGGCACAGTTCTTTAGAAAGGTCAAGCTGAGAGATTACTTTGGCGAATCATAAAAGAGGATGATGGAAATTCAAACACAGGCCTACGGAAGAAGTCTACTTTCTCTCCACCGACTCAAAACATCTCATGCAACGTGCTGGCATTCGAACAAGCAGTCCTTAAAGAGGTCGAGGAAATTGACTTCAATAACACTAAGGGGTTCCAGAATCTGACGAGGGGAGAGAGCACAGCACTCCAACAACTCAAGAACAATCATGAGTTAGTGATAAAACCGGCGGACAAAGGCGGGGCCATAGTTCTAATGAGCTATACTATGTATAGGGAAGAGTGCCTAAGCCTTCTGTCAGACACTACAAGCTATGAAACACATCGGAGTGACCCCACAACACGGATCATGAACAAAATTAGAAGCCTGGTCAGTGAAGGTATGACCAACGACTGGATCACCAAACATGAGGCAGAGTTCCTTATAAACACCGAACCGAGAACACCTAGGTTCTACACCCTTCCCAAAATCCACAAAAACAGGACATCACCCCCGGGTAGGCCTATAGTGTCGGGCATTGGCTCAGCACTAGAACCCCTGTCGCAATATTGCGATTGGTTTATAAGACCCATCGTGCAAAAGTCCCCGTCGTATCTCAAGGACACGAAAGATGTTTTATGCCATCTGAGGGATCTGGAGGTCAACATTAATGAGGACCTGTTCATAACCATGGACATCGAAGCGCTCTACACAAGCATCCCCCAAAGACGCACCCTGGAAGTAGTCGAACAAATCCTTCTGAATCAAGATTGGATCTACATAACACCGAGACATTTCATTATGGAATGTGCGGGGATGGCCCTCACCGAAAAAAAATTCGAGTTCGAGGATGTCCTGTACCATCAGACTAAGGGCACGTCTATGGGCAGTACTTTCACGCCCAGCATGGCGTGCCTGTATGTCCACCAGTTCGAGGAAGACTACATCTTCAATCCTAACAACCCATTCGCTCAACAGATGAAAACGTGGAAGTGATATATAGATGATATTTTCATTGTGTGGCATGGAACACCGGAGGAAGCCACGAGTTTTGTGGAGTGGGTTAACAGCAAAGACAATCATCTCAACTTCACCCACACCATTAAAAAGAACCACGCTATATTCCTTGACTTGGATGTCACCCTGACGACCGAGGGGATCTCCACTAAAGTACATGTAAAACCCACGGATAGGAACAGCCTATTATTGTACGAAAGCTACCACCCCAGAGCACTGCGCCAAAATCTGCCAGTGGGACAATTTCTCAGAATCCGGAGAAATTGTTCTGAACTTGAAACATTTAAAGAACAGGCAGAACACCTGGAGACCAAGCTCCTGGCAAGACATTACCCGAAACAAATGATCAGAAGAGCCAAGAAAAGGGCCAGGAATAATAATCGGGAAGCACTGCTGGACACCACACCAAAAGAAAAATCCGAGCGCATGGTGTGCGTAACCACGTATACTCCTGCATCAAAAAAAGTCCAGAGCATAATAAAGAAAAAATGGGCAATTCTCAACAGCTGACAACGACAGTGGGCACCCCCTTTTCGCCTTTAAGAGGAGTAGGAACCTCAGGGACGACCTGGTACACTCCAAAATCAAGCACGATGGGGATGATTGTCAAAACACCCTTTGGAGCCAGCCAAGGCCCATAGGCCATTTCCCATGCAGCAGTTGTGTCTGCTGCCCCCTGACCATCACCACGAAAGAAGTGGATATCGGTACCAACAATCCATGGAAGCTGAAGGACTTCAGCAATTGCAATACCGAGAATGTAGTCTACCTCCTGAAATGCCCGTGCAACCTGAAGTACGTGGGTATGACGACAAGGAAAGTAAAGACACGGATCAACGACCACCGAAGTACAATCCGGTGTAAACAATCGAATACCAGACTGACAAAATACTTCCTAGACCTAAACCACAAGGAATCAGATCTGCAATGGGTGGTACTGGAAGTTATGTAAAAACAAAAAACGGACATCAGTAGAAACCTGCACGTCAGGGAACAACGTTGGGTATACCGGTGGCGCATATAGGACACAGGCCTCAATGACGAAATCCCATGGCTGCAGTTGGCACGGTAACTCGTCTACAGTGCCATAACCGCTCCCAAAACAAAGTAACATCAAGGACTAACATAGCTACGACGTAGCTCTGAAATGGGGTACTTAAACGGGTACACTCTGTGAATATCTTGAAATTGTATACCTAAACCACACACCTCATCTTATCACTCCCATCATTGAAACATGGGCAGACTCAGAATGCACGCCAAGTATGCATGGCTTATATAAAAAACAAAACCTCTTGGATAAGATCGCATAAAGGAGAAGTGCCCACCCACATCACATGCAGCATAAACCCATCTGGGTAATATTGGGTGTTTGTACCGCTAAGATACATTTACATCATGCACCCCCACTTGGTGATAAGACACATCAACCATTACACTAGAATAATGTGTGGCTAACTTTTCTAAGTATTTGTATAAATGATGAAACATGGTGCCCACACTGAGATCAGCGAAACCTCTAATATCCTCTGTTACAGTTACACTGCCGTAGAAACATGGACTATGTTGAGCTTAAATTTTTTTTTTTAATATGTCAAGTGGGATGCTAACACTTTTTTAGCTTTTGATTTGCCTTTATCAGAACGCAGGCACCCGCAGATGCGTTTTGCAAGTCCAGGCAATGCCTGACTTTAGACTGTGGACACAACACGCATGCACGTTATACACATGCGCATCGAACGCATGCGCGTTAGTTACTCTAAACGTCTACCACACCCACTAGCTGGGAGGAGAGCTGAAGGCACACACGCTCTCCGCCTACGGGTCGCGGTCATTCCCTCCCGAACCACGCCCATTGATCGAGGATGTAGTGTCTCATAGCAGCACACGCTATAGAAACCTCACTTCCTTAGAAACGCCCTTGACCAGGCAACCAGGCACAATGCCACAACGACACCGGACCTCGTCCAGGTGTCACCGATTGATTACTGATTAACAGCAATAATGTATTCAGGGGCACTATAAAAGACCGCTCTCTTCCCACCACCATCCATCGACGGGGAGGCGAAGCGGACAGCTGTAGGATACACGGCGGAAGGCGCTGAAAAAGACAGTAAGAGTGTGTATGCTGTGTGTATGGATGCAAGAGCGTGCTTAAACGCGATGGTGCAGGTTAAATCCCTCTACCACCCCTGGAAGGCACCATTTTTAACGTGTACCTGTATGTTTTCAACTTTATATCGTGGACCTGATTTACCAACACCAGGCTATGATATTGTGTTTCTCTTTCCAGAATGTCAAAGTAGGGCTTTCCCCATTCGCACTCCCATGGAGTAAGTAGGATAGTCACCTAGGGTAAGCAAAGAGAGACAATTTCTCTCCTTTACAAGTGTTAACACGTATGAATGACACGTGTCTTTCACTTAGAAACCACCACGTGCGCTTTTAAGTGTGGTGACGAAAGATATTATGCGTTACAAACAGAAATCTACATATTCTGTGTGTGTTTGTTTTTCTTTTTCTACAGGCATTTCTTTGGAGTATTATACCAACGGGGATAGTGATATTTACACACACCCCTTTAGTGGTTGATCTTTATTTCCATATAAAGACGGAGCCCTTTAAATACATGGTCCTGACGAATGGTATGTACCCTCCGGGGACCCTTAGTAGAAACATGTTGACCACATCTAGCACGGTGAAGGGAGAATAAGTTCCCAAATCACCGCTCACCTCTTTTAATACCATACAGTTGCCCAATTAATTAAAAGTAAGTCTTTACGATAACTGCAATGGTTTTTAAATCACCTTCACTACTCACGGGACCCTACTTAGTTTAGAAGTGCATCCCTGTCTTCAGGTGTATGCCCGCCCTCTATCAAACCGAGTTTTTAGAGTGCGAGGACGGCCTATGATGAAGCATGACACCAGGTGGTGTGTGAGGCCAGTCCTTCACTTTTTGTGAGATGCCCCCACTTGACGTGCTTCTCTAAAAGTCCTGTAGTAATCCCAACTATGGGCAGCCCCATTTGTGTTTACATTTCGTGTTGGAGGCTGGATAGCCCCTAGGCCCTGTGCCTCTAGTTCCCATCCCTGGCTAAAAACTAGGGCTAGTGTGTTCGATTTTCCGTACAGCAGTGTGCTGTGGGAACACTTTCAGGGCAATTTTATGCCATATATGACTGGAGGACCGGCTAATTTGTAAACAGGCCCCTTAAAAATCAGTAAAGTTTTGAGTGTCACTACTGATTACACTCGCGACGCAGTACCCTAGAACTAAGAATGGATACCGAACTGACGTTCGATGAGAACACATATGCGGAGATACTAAGAACCCCATCACTCCTAGCTGAAACGGTGGTAGCACAAACCATAAAAAACTCTGACGACTGGGAAGCGCTCTCAGGGAAGAAAAAAGAACAGATCCGGACGGCCCTACATGGGGCCTTTATGACAGAGTACCTGAGAAAGAACACGGCCCCACGAGGACTCGTGGTTACCAATGCGCCAAGACTGTTCCTGAACAATAAAGAGTTTAGGATCAACTGGTCAAGTATCGCCTGGAAGTGCACCAAGGATTGGCTGGTGTTAATCATCAATACGGCTAGACAACTAGCAAATGCCCTAATGGTTGAAATACAACAGAGTGAGAGCAAATTGAAGACCACAGTTCACATCACTGTCTTCAAAAAGAAATTAGAAGAAATCAACAACGACCATGCAGCATACAGAGAATATCTTACCCAATCCAAAATTACCAAACTACAGAAAGATGTACAGAAGTTTAGTCGAGAAACAGTATATCCCTACACTACCGACGAATAGTATGAGTAACCTCCCCAACAACAGGCCACCAGGCGTCAACAACGCTTCAGACCTACCCCACAAAATTGGACTTTCTGCTCGGGTGATGAGAGGAGCGACAGCAGTAGTGATGAGAGTACTGGAGGAGAATGCATCAGAAAACACCCGAACCCCCAGCAAACGATGTTTGCCCCGCCTACGCACCCATTTGGGTTTTGGCCACAACAATATTACCCACCTGGATTTGGTTTCCAACAAGGTCGGCATCCTTTTTTATTCAGAGGCAGGGGAAGGGGAAGAGGCAGACAAAAATCAAGAAGAACACCCAAAGTACAATGGGAGAACGAACCCACAACCAGTGGGGGAGCAGCCACACGGAGCAGGGGGAGGGGCGGCGGCCCAGCAACGAACAAGGACTGATGAATATCGTAAACCTAAGCGATTATACAATCAGCAAAGATGAAGAAGCCGTACTCTCAAAATGACTCAGCTTCGTCCCCACTCCGAATAATGACCCATTTTCTCTCAACACTGAACTGGCACAGTTCTTTAGAAAGGTCAAGCTGAGAGATTACTTTGGCGAATCATAAAAAGAGGATGATGGAAATTCAAACACAGGCCTACGGAAGAAGTCTACTTTCTCTCCACCGACTCAAAACATCTCATGCAACGTGCTGGCATTCGAACAAGCAGTCCTTAAAGAGGTCGAGGAAATTGACTTCAATAACACTAAGGGGTTCCAGAATCTGACGAGGGGAGAGAGCACAGCACTCCAACAACTCAAGAACAATCATGAGTTAGTGATAAAACCGGCGGACAAAGGCGGGGCCATAGTTCTAATGAGCTATACTATGTATAGGGAAGAGTGCCTACGCCTTCTGTCAGACACTACAAGCTATGAGACACATCGGAGTGACCCCACAACACGGATCATGAACAAAATTAGAAGCCTGGTCAGTGAAGGTATGACCAACGACTGGATCACCAAACATGAGGCAGAGTTCCTTATAAACACCGAACCGAGAACACCTAGGTTCTACACCCTTCCCAAAATCCACAAAAACAGGACATCACCCCCGGGAAGGCCTATAGTGTCGGGCATTGGCTCAGCACTAGAACCCCTGTCGCAATATTGCGATTGGTTTATAAGACCCATCGTGCAAAAGTCCCCGTCGTATCTCAAGGACACGAAAGATGTGTTATGCCATCTGAGGGATCTGGAGGTCAACATTAATGAGGACCTGTTCATAACCATGGACATCGAAGCGCTCTACACAAGCATCCCCCAAAGACGCACCCTGGAAGTAGTCGAACAAATCCTTCTGAATCAAGATTGGATCTACATAACACCGAGACATTTCATTATGGAATGTGCGGGGATGGCCGTCACCGAAAAAAAAATTGAGTTCGAGGATGTCCTGTACCATCAGACTAAGGGCACGTCTATGGGCAGTACTTTCACGCCCAGCATGGCGTGCCTGTATGTCCACCAGTTCGAGGAAGACTACATCTTCAATCCTAACAACCCATTCGCTCAACAGATGAAAACGTGGAAGTGATATATAGATGATATTTTCATTGTGTGGCATGGAACACCGGAGGAAGCCACGAGTTTTGTGGAGTGGGTTAACAGCAAAGACAATCATCTCAACTTCACCCACACCATTGAAAAGAACCACGCTATATTCCTCGACTTGGATGTCACCCTGACGACCGAGGGGATCTCCACTAAAGTACATGTAAAACCCACGGATAGGAACAGCCTATTATTGTACGAAAGCTACCACCCCAGAGCACTGCGCCAAAATCTGCCAGTGGGACAATTTCTCAGAATCCGGAGAAATTGTTCTGAACTTGAAACATTTAAAGAACAGGCAGAACACCTGGAGACCAAGCTCCTGGCAAGACATTACCCGAAACAAATGATCAGAAGAGCCAAGAAAAGGGCCAGGAATAATAATCGGGAAACACTGCTGGACACCACAACAAAAGAAAAATCCGAGCGCATGGTGTGCGTAACCACGTATACTCCTGCATCAAAAAAAGTCCAGAGCATAATAAAGAAAAAATGGGCAATTCTCAACAGCGGACAACGACAGTGGGCACCCCCCTTTTCGCCTTTAAGAGGAGTAGGAACCTCAGGGACGACCTGGTACACTCCAAAATCAAGCACAATGGGGATGATTGTCAAAACACCCTTTGGAGCCAGCCAAGGCCCATAGGCCATTTCCCATGCGGCAGTTGTGTCTGCTGCCCCCTGACCATCACCACGAAAGAAGTGGATATCGGTACCAACAATCCATGGAAGCTGAAGGACTTCAGCAATTGCAATACCGAGAATGTAGACTACCTCCTGAAATACCCGTGCAACCTGAAGTACGTGGGTATGACGACAAGGAAAGTAAAGACACGGATCAACGACCACCGAAGTACAATCCGGTGTAAACAATCGAATACCAGACTGACAAAACACTTCCTAGACCTAAACCACAAGGAATCAGATCTGCAATGGGTGGTACTGGAAGTTATGAAAAAACAAAAAACGGACATCAGTAGAAACCTGCACGTCAGGGAACAACGTTGGGTATACCGGTGGCGCATATGGGACACAGGCCTGAATGACGAAATCCCATGGCTGCAGTTGGCACGGTAACTCGTCTACAGTGCCATAACCGCTCCCAAAACAAAGTAACATCAAGGACTAACATAGCTACGACGTAGCTCTGAAATGGGGTACTTAAACGGGTACACTCTGTGAATATCTTGAAATTGCATACCTAAACCACACATCTCGTCTTATCACTCCCATCATTGAAACATGGGCAGACTCAGAATGCACGCCAAGTATGCATGGCCTATATAAAAAACAAAACCTCTTGGATAAGATCGCATAAAGGAGAAGTGCCCACCCACATCACATGCAGCATAACCCCATCTGGGTAATACTGGGTGTTTGTACCGCTAAGATACATTTACATCATGCACCCCCACTTGGTGATAAGACACATCAACCATTACACTAGAATAATGTGTGGCTAACTTTTCTAAGTATTTGTATAAATGATGAAACATGGTGCCCACACTGAGATCAGCGAAACCTCTAATATCCACTGTTACAGTTACACTGCCGTAGAAACATAGACTATGTTGGGCTTAAAATTATTTTTTTAAATATGTCAAGTGGGATGCTAACACTTTTTTTAGCTTTTGATTTGCCTTTATCAGAACGCAGGCACCCGCAGATGCGTTTTACAAGTCCAGGCAATGCCTGACTTTAGACTGTAGACACAACGCGTATGCACGTTATACACATGCGCATCGAACGCATGCGCGTTAGTTACTCTGCACGTCTACCACACCCACTAGCGGGGAGGAGAGCTGAAGGCACACACGCTCTTCGCTTACGGGTCGCGGTCATTCCCTCCCGAACCACGCCCATTGATCGAGGATGTAGTGTCTCATAGCGGCACACGCTATAGAAACCTCACTTCCTTAGAAACGCCCTTGACCAGGCAACCAGGCACGATGCCACGACGACACCGGACCTCGTCCAGGTGTCACCGATTGATTACTAATTAACAACAATCATGTATTCAGGGGCACTATAAAAGACCGCTCTCTTCCCACCACCATCCATTGGCGGGGAGGCGAAGCGGACAGCTGTAGGATACACGGCGGAAGGCGCTGAAAAAGACAGTAAGAGTGTGTATGCTGTGTGTATGGATGCAAGAGCGTGCTTAAACGCGATGGTGCAGGTTAAATCCCTCTACCACCCCTGGAAGGCACCATTTTTAACGTGTACCTGTATGTTTTCAACTTTATATCGTGGACCTGATTTACCAACACCAGGCTGTGATATTTTGTTTCTCTTTCCTGAATGTCAAAGTAGGGCCTTCCCCATTCGACCTCCCATGGAGTAAGTAGGATAGTCACCTAGGGTAAGCAAAGAGAGACAATTTCTCTCCTTCACAAGTGTTAACACGTATGAATGACACGTGTCTTTCACTTAGAAACCACCATGCACGCTTTTAAGTGTGGTGACGGAAGCTATTATGCGTTACAAACAGAAATCTACATATTCTGTGTGTGTTTGTTTTTCTTTTTTCTACAGGCATTTCTTTGGAGTACTATACCAACGGGGATAGTGATATTTACACCCCCCCCCTTTAGTGGTTGATCTTTATTTCCAAATAAAGACGGAGCCCTTTAAATACATGGTCCTGACGAATGCTATGTACCCTCCGGGGACCCTTAGCAGAAACATGTTGACCACATCTAGCACGGTGAAGGGAGAATAAGTTCCCAAATCACCGCTCACCTCTTTTAATACAATACAGTTGCCCAATTAATTAAAAGTAAGTCTTTACGACAACTGCAATGGTTTTTAAATCACCTTCACTACTCACGGGCACCCACTTAGTTTAGAAGTGCATCCCTGTCTTCAGGTGTATGCCCGCCCTCTATCAAACCGAGTTTTTAGAGGGCGAGGATGGCCTATGATGAAGCATGACACCAGGTGGTGTGTGAGGCCAGTCCTTCACTTTTTGTGAGATGCCCGCACTTAACGTGCGTCTCTAAAAGTCCTGTAGTAATCCCAACTAGGGGCAGCCCCATTTGTGTTTACATGAGTGTATGTGAGACATGTCACCAGTCCACACACGGCAATGCTGTAACATGCCTGACATCTACCCCATAGATCCAATGGCCTGTAATAGACACATTTCCCATTCCTTTGTAGTTTTCTGAGAGACATAAGGCCAATGTGTAAAGTACCACAGGCATGTATGCACTGTATTGGCAGTATACAGGGCCTTCCACTTTTATCCTCCAAATGCTGTATTTGCCCATATTTTATCCCCAGGATTTCTCTCCATTGCACAATGTCTCACCAATTACCTGAAAGATACAACTCTAAACACTCACAAATCTGCACTCTACAGCATGCATGTACACACTCATCACATGGACTAAGTATAAGTTGATGTACTTCTAGGTAACAATCCGTACAGGAAGGTTGGGACAGATTGTTGGGTATGTCAAGGAGCACATGCTCTTGTCAGATTGTCTGTAGGTAATCTATGTTATAGTATTCCAGGTATGTCCATGTGTCAATCTTTGAAAATTATCCAATAGGTCTATTGCCATACACTGTCTATGTTTCAACTACCTGGCACTGAGTCAATCTATGCTGCTATGTGTGTGGCCTTGTGTATATGCCATAACAGTGAAGTATTGCTGAGGCACAATACGTGTACTTGCTACAAATCACTCCCTTCACATAACTGATTGACCATAGTTTGTACCCTCTGGCACGTTGCATGTCAGTCCCCAGGTAGCACATGTATGGACCATGTGTACCATTCCCTGCATACATAACAACATAAATCCAAATCTGTCTTCATATGCACACAGGTACATGGTAATGAGGCCAGACACTGCAATTTCCTGTACCTGCAAGGCCAAAACCTGGGTTATTTACCATTGTTATCTTAGGGGAAGTTCATTCTTCTCATTATGGTTGGTCATTATACGTTACATAGATGTAATTGTTGTTGGCAGGCCAAGCCACTTGTGCTGCTAATAGTAATTCATGCATGTAAATGTTAACCATTGTGACAAATAAGCTTGGTCTGATTCATGTATCCTTCCTCTCCAACAGCCAACATGACCCCAGAGGAGACAAAGGCTTATTGGAGCTGCCTGGAGAGGTACAGGCACATCCGGCACATTGCAAAGGACTTCAGGCACATGGGGCACAGTTTTGATCGAGCTAGGGCAGCAGGGACCTGGAAGTTGCCACTTTAGGGAAAGTGTTGTGCCAGGGTTTTCACTAACCTGAGACTTTCAATCCGCAGGAGTGAAGACAGTCCCACAATCTTCCAAAGGGAAATGCTTGCTTGCAAACAAAAACACACACAAGCTAACAAGCGTATTCCCCAAGGGAGATAGGAGGAGGATATACTGGAGGACCATTCTCATGAAGCTCAGCAGGGTAAAGTTTCATCAATCATAGCAACAGGGATCCCACTCAGACAATTTCTGGTTAAAAATCTAATAGAGGCATATAAACGGAAAGGGACATCTATTAGTAATTCTCCAGTAAAAAGTACATAGCCCCCATCACTGTGTGGTATTTTCTCTGTGTTTAAGTCCTGCATACACTCACCATAATTAGTCTCAAATTAAGTTCACAAGGTAATGGTGAATTGATTTCATTCATCAAGTAAAACACTGAGATGTCTCCACTTGCTCAACATATATCCAGTACGTTGTCTATTCAAATAAACATAGAAAGAAGGGAAATTAGTGGTTTGCTGCCAGAAAGTAGGACTACGAAAGGGAAGTCAATCAGGAAACACTTCTTCATCAGTGCACTGACCTCTCCAGCAGTGAGAAACAAATCCAATAAATTCCTCGTCGTCACATCAGGAAGTCGAGCTGAAGTAAAAAAGGATGGAGATGGGGTATTGCAATTTGTAAAGTACTCCATAACCCCAGCAGAGTGAAGGGAGGACGGAAACAAATGGAAAAGCAGAGTCCGGTCAAGCTTTTCAGCGTTAGCCGACCTGAACGCCTCGCTCCGGAAGAACAGGAACCAGGAAGTGACGAGGCAGCTAGAAGACTAGACCGCTCACATCAGGAAACGAGGAAGCGGTATCACAAATCCAGCAAGGAGCAATGGGGCATGGTCCAAAATCCAGACAGGAACGTAGAAGCAAAGCATTGTTCTTGGAAAGGGCACTGCTTAAATACTGGCTACAATAGTACTTAATGAATCACCCCAGGTGCAACTGCCACACTCTTCAGGAAATGGTAAGGCAATACAATGACTACTACACAGAGAAAACTAGATGCTACCCTAGATGAGAAAAACGATTAAAGAAAATAGCAAGATATGAAAACAGCATTCTAAGCTATATGTCTCTGACCCAGGTAACTATGCATGACGCCCGATGTGTAACAGACAGGAAGCTATCAGCAGGGCAAGCAGCAGCCGTCAAGTGGAGCATTTCTATGGTGGGGTTCCAAGACCCTCCACTAACCCAGTTGCAGGACCCTAGACAGCCCCAATTTCAGGATCCTCCACAGCCTTGTTCCAGGACCCTCCACAGTCCCAGTTCCAGGACCCTCCACAGCCTCACCAGCAGTGGCACCACAGCCGGTTGCCACAACTTCACAGCAGCCAACAGAAATCGAGAGACAGTTGCTGAAGGGCCAGCAAGAGAATGCCTTAAAGTTGGCAGGACTACTATCACGCCTCCCTCCTCCGGTTTCTGGTGGAATGGAACCGCCCTATGACCGAGAACCATTGGGTATTTATGGACCAGACGGTAGCGGGACATCATATCTGGCGTGACACATGGTTACCGGGACCGGATAGGGCTTGGGGTCTTTACTCATCCCCTGTCACGCGCCCCACGATGATCGCTTGGGACAGAGTCGCCCGAAGGGCTCACCTGACCACGTTTCCCTCCCCTTTGACACCGCTTTTCATGAACCCTGCTTTCCAACCTGGGATGAATAAGGGAGTGGCCGCCCGCTGGATTGAGGGAGGTTGTAAGCGATTGGGGCATCTCTTCGATCTTCGGGGTTATATCCCTTTCAAGGAGCTCCAAACGGACTTCCAGCTATTGATGACAGATCAGTACTTACACTCTCAGATGACACACTGGCTATCTGAGCCTGAAACGCGCTCCCGGGCATACCGGCCAATGTTGCCCTTCGAAAAGTGGGTGGTTCGCAAAGCCGATGACAAGAACCTTATTTCGGAGATCTACTCTTTTCTTACCTCTGCTCTACCAAGGGCACGCACGGCCGGACAGAAACGTTGGGACGCGGAACTAGGGTGCACCTTATCCGACAAAGAGTGGGAGGATATTTATTATCGCGCACACCATACCACATACTCATCAAGCCATTCCGAAACGGCCTATAAACTAGCGACGTATTGGTACTATACCCCTGCTAGGATTTCCAAATGGCAGGCCCAGTGTGATGGCCTATGCTGGAGGGGGTGCGGCAGTCCCGGGACCCTGATACATCTTCTCTGGCATTGCCCCAAACTAACCCGCTACTGGGAGCAGATCCTCGACGACATTGATAAGGCTTTTAACACCTTTATACCCCGGCTACCCGCATACACTATCCTGGGGCTTCCCAATGCGCTCACCTTTCCTTTGCGTTCACTTCGGGGGCGGCAAATGGCGCTAGCGTTGAATGCAGCACATAGGGTTATAGTGGCGAGGTGGAAGTCGGACAAGGCTCCCGAACATATCCATTGGATACACCAACTCTGGAACCTATTAGCAATGGAGAAACTCTCTATGGCAGCTGCGGAGAAGATGGCAGACTATGCTAAGATATGGGCCCCTTTTATAATGCTTCTCTCCACTGAATTCCGCGAACTCACTTGCCCGCAATACCTCCGTATCCTTAAACTGATCCCGGAGGATACCTCAGCACTACCTTAATCCTGCATGCCCATAGCCTACACTAGGTATCTAGCGGATGGGCACTTAGGCTTAATTGGAGCGTGTATCTTCCCACACCTTTCTCTTTCGCTTGGCTCATCGGGGGGATGGGGAGGGGGGAGGGGGGATTTTTGTGCTAATTTTCTTCTTTTTTTCTTGTTATGGTTTTTTTTGGCCTTGGCCAGTGTTTAATCACGGAATACCAGGTGGCGTAGCAGCTTCCACGGGCCGTCCATCGGCTTGGGGGGCGTCTTCCTTATTGACCAATGAGCAGGCTGCTAGCTAACAGATATTCTAACTACCGCCTGCCATATGACGCGGCCGGCCCTGAGGGGTTGTAGGCGGCTTGCTGTGTTTTAAAGCTTTGACTTACAGTTGTATGGCTGACATTGACTGGCCTGCATATTTGAGCTACTGACACCGGCCCGCTGGGTTGTAGGCGAATGAGCTAATTACTCACTTGGTGTTCTGTCAATAAAAACAGATTTAATACTAAAGTTGGCAGGACTCAGTTGCAGGTGACAACACTGATAAAAATGGTGGAGACCTTATAGAATACTGTCGACCGTGAGTACAAGATGTAGGCCCTCCCTCCAACTTTCTGTCCCTCCCATGTTCTTCTTCATAGTTTTTATAGTATAAACTTTTAGCATAGATTAGGATAGGTGTTAGCATAGTGGTAGTGTAAGGTAGTTTGAGTGTTTTTCTCTATTTTACCATTCATCTGTTTTTAGCTGGGAATATGGGTGGGTTGGTTTTTAAGTGGGTAGGGGGTTAATGTTTAGTATGTGTTATTAAAAAAATTAAAAAAGACAAAAAAACATTTTTGTTTAGGTTTTAATGTTTAACTAGTTAGTGTATAGCAGTAGTTTATGTTAGACTCATGTGCAAATGTGCTACGAAGGGTGTGGGGGGTTAATGCTTAACCTGTCTGTTGTGTTATATGTGTAGAGTAGGCTAAGTTAAGGTCAGGTAGGTTACATTAGTTTTAAGGTAGGATAGTGTAGGCAAGTTAGAATACATTAGTTTAGGTACAGTGTAGATAGGTATAATTAGTGTAGGTTTTAGTTTTTAGATGTTGTGATTGGTAGTGTGTGTAAAATGTAATCTGTTTTAAACTTTCACAACTGCTTACTTATTTTCAGCTTGCCAGTCCTGACACCTGCTTAGGTGTGGTTTGTTTAGTAGCATAGAGGGATCACATAAGCTATTTAGAAAGCACTGTGAATATGTACCCCTGGGCGGAACAAACACATTTCCCTTTAGATGTTATGTAGTGTCTGAAGAGTCTGCACATCCACCTTGGTCTACTTACTGGAATACAACAAGCTGACGCTGGAAAGAGTTATATTCACACGCCAACCAAGGAGCAAGGAGCACGTGGCAGTCCGTGGGACAACAACCCCAACATAGTTAATGAGACTTTGAATGTCCAGACAGAGTCCATGGAGGATAAATGTCATGGGACATGTTGAGGAGAGTAAGGAGGAGGATCAAATTACCATTAGGGAAGAAAGTCCACATAGACAGTCCACACATGGAAGAGATGAACAGGAGGGCAAGCAAATGGAGGACAGTACCAGTTGAGAGGTACACTGGCATGGGCAGTGATGTGTGTCGTGCTTCACATGAGGGTGGTGTTGAAGGTTCTGGAGCAATGGAGGCACACACACATCATGGGCTGACGATGTGGACCCCAGGTTCCCAGCAGTATTTCCGTGCACCAATAAGTAAGGCAGTAAAGCACTGAGAAGGACTTGCTGGTTTGCCAGCACAGCAGCAACATCACAATGGTAGGCACCCATTGTTGCAATGTAGGAGTCCTGCTTCTGCTCCTTGGACTCCAGGATGTTGAGTATTGCTCCCAGCTGGTTGGCAACTTCGCTGGTGCCACTTTGGCAGGGCATTTGTGTAGGAAGGTGGAATCTGACTATATGGTTGCCCCCACTTTTTTCCTGGTGTTTTGCTGGTTTATGACTTAGTTGGACTGGGACCCTGCTATTCAGGGCCCCAGTCTATCTGCTCTCTCTAAATGACATGGAGTGCACTCTAGGTGCACTAGTGATTGGATACTGTGGTGCCTTATGAGTCCCTAGTATATGGTAACTTAGGTACCAAGGGCATAGGTACTTCACAGGCCTACCAGGGGCTGCAGCATGTATTATGCCACCCCTGGGAAGCAGACTAAATCTGACACCACAGGCCTGCTACTGCAGCCTGGGTGAGGTGGTGCTAGCACTCTCACTGAGATATAGGTTTCCTATATCTCTCCTGCACACACATATAAACCTATCAGTCACCCCTAAGGCAGGCCCTATCAATCCTGAGGGCAGGGTGCTTGGCTTCTATGTGAGGGGGTGCCTCTGCCTGAGCAGGGCCCCTCTGCAGCTCTCAGAGTCTATTCTCTGGTGCTGTTTGTGGATGCGGTTAAACCATATACTCTTAAGTGCATTATATCCTCGCGGTAAAATGCTAACTTTGGAATGGCTGCATCAAAACATGTCGTGTTTGGTGTCAAACATCTTGGAATATTACCCCCCCCGCCAATCCTGGCGGCGGGGGTAGCATTCCACCCTTCTAGAGGGATAAGACATGTACCTGCTGTGGAAACGCGGTAGAATCCTGAAGAGCCCTGGCATCACAAAATGGATGCCACCAGTCACAGACACTGGGCTGCCCTCCTGCTGATGACCGAAACTCACAGTGGAGGAAGCCCAACAATAGGCATCCTGTCACAGGGAGGTGTAACCACCTCCCAGACAGGGTTTAGTGTATTGGGGCTGGGTGGGTGCACTCTTAGAGTGCTTTGAAGTCCTGCACTGGGGAGCAGAAGGCTCCTCTGTGCATATGCCAGTTCAAACCGGCTCAGGAGCTACCTGCCCCTGCTCTGGCGCGAAACTGGACAAAGGGAAGTGGGTGTAGCCACCCCCTCCCTTGACCCTCCCATAGGTGGGGTCATAGAGCTAGTCCATCCCCTCTTTTTAGTATAAGAGGGGGAACCCTTGAACTTGCTAGTTAGATAACCCTTGGACGACGCTCTTCAGAAGAATCCTGGCCCTTCGACGTTCCACTACCTTTGGAAGACAGAAGAATCTCCCTTGGAGTCAAGGAGTGACTCCCCTGCTTGGCAGGCACCAAAAACGACAACGACGGTCGCAAACTACGCCTCTCCCGCCGGAGTCCGAAGTCCCTGCAGCCCAAGAAGTGGATTTCCTGACTTCTCCAAGGCCATCGTGAGTCCCCAGCGAAGCTGAGGCAAGTGGACCCCACGAGTGACGAGGAACCGCGACCCTGGGTACCGTGCACTATTGTCGACTGCAACCCCTTCACAACGTTCTACAAACTTGTGCTTTGGACCACGTGTGGTCCCGACCTCCAGCAGGAATCCCTCCGAAGATCAGAGGCCTACACCATCCCGAGTGACCGTGGGCCCCTGTTGAGTGATTCTGCCCGAGGTGTCTTTGCGATCCCTTGCCAGCCGGCTCGTGGGTCCCCAGAAGACTTCTTAAAGAAACCAAAGAGCTCCCCTGGTTGCTCCAGGCCTGCCCTGACTTACCCTCGCTGGGTGAGTCCCTCAGACCTTGCTGGTCTGTGCCATCGACTTTTCTTCATCTCCCTGAGACTTGCTGTTGCCAAGGCTTGTTGGCTCCGATCGAGTTGCCGACACCGCAGTAAGCTGCAGACTTCGTGGGACACCCAGAATCCAGCTCCTGGTTGTCGCCGACACCTCCTGGACCTCGTGGCTGAAGAGTCAAGGCACCCACGACCGACCTGAATCAACCGACGACGGTGGGCATCCATCTTCCTTGCCCCGGGTCACTGCCAAGTGACTTTGAACACTGTCCCCTCTGCTTTCAGGTCATCCTTCTTCAGAATCCAGGCTTGGATTCCACCGGACACTTCTTCAGCTCCCGCAAGCAGCAAGTCTTCTTTGTTCGCCATTGAAAACGACGCCGCGACCCGACACCAAAGGACACCTATGCACCCGGCTTCCCTGGGTGAGGTAACTCCAGCACTACGGTGCTCCTGTGGGTGTGGGCCCTAGAACTACTTACCCTGTAAGTGACTTACCTGTAGCTTACTTAGAAGTGTCCTTAAACTCTTACTTTCCCAGTGTGACTCGTGCACTGACTCGTACCTGGTTCGCGGCTGTGTCAGACACACCGCGTCCAACTCCCTTGCAATCCTATCTGAAACCGTATCCTTCGACTCGTACGAGTCCGATCGGTGTGTTCGCCTCGAACACGCAAGGGGCCTTTTCCATTGAAATCTCTATCGCGTCTAAGGGCATAGACTCGCACAGGACTCACCTTGGTGCCCAGACACCGCGTCCGTCCCCTGTGGGTCTCCTACAACTACCTGGGGTGGTTCTTGGGGGTCCCTCGATTCTAGATGCCCTAGACCTAGGTCTAGAACCTGAGATTGTGATATTCAAATGTGCTTAACTTATTGAGAAACGTTGATTTGTGCATATGTTTGTCTTCTAATCTCATAAAGAGATTAGTAGAGAGTTATTTAGAAATAAATACATATATATTTGATATATATACCTGTGTGGTGTCTTTTCATTTGGTGATTCAAGAGATTATATGGTAAAACAAGCTGCTTTACATTCCTTCAAGACTTAGCCTGAAGGCTGCTCTCCACAGCTACCACTAGGATAGCTTTCTTTAAAAGGTTGTCTTAAACCTATCTACCATAAGAGTCGATTTGCCCTGGTGCAAGGTGTCCACTTTAATTAGTGAACATCATATACCAGGCCAACTTCTCACAATTTGCTTCTGCCTCTGCCTCATGACACCAGCGATGTAAGCCAGGGACCGGACCAAGCCATGGTGTGGAGGGTAGGTGCCTCTTACATCCTCCAATGTGTCCTTATTGGGACTGAGGCGCCTACGGACTCCATCTAGGGTGCCCGCATGGTCTCCATCCCTGCTCACCCCTCATCTACCAGCTCCCACTGGACTCCTACCAGAACAACTTTGGAAGACTATTTGAGGTTTCTCGGAGTCCTGGGCTGGCAGGTGGTGTTTGGTGGGTGAGAGGCAGATTATCTGGAGACCCTGCAATGCTGTAGGCCCTTCCTGTGACCATAGATAGTATTTGGATGGTGTCCAGGATTTGCTGGAGGGTGTCTAGGTCGAGGGTTGGAAATCTGTCATCCTCCGCAGGATTCACTTCCATGAAATACAGCTGGTCAGTCATGTCATTTGCTCACATGAGTCAAAAGGTTGACAATCATGGCCTCATTTACAAGTTTATGTCGTAGGGCAGCATTGCAAGCCTTCCTGCTGTGCTGCCCTACATCAAAAGAAAAAGGCATGAATGCTTGCTCTCTATATAGTGTACTAAAAATAAGTACACTGTGCAGAGAGTCCAGAGAATCCCCAAATGGGACACAGAGGTAAAAGCAGATAATTTGAATGCTCTTTTTTTTTAGTGTGGGCAAGCAGTTAGGCTTATCAAAGGGCAATACTAAGCATTTGTTGTCACACACAAAGGCAATAAATGAGACACACACTCAAGAATAAATCCGAGACCAATTCGTAAAAATAAAGTTGATTTTTATGTATTTTTAGAGACAAGATCACAGTTCTAAGGTAAGTACTTTTCAAGTTTCGATTTTGAACGCATTCAGAAAATATATCACATTTGTGAACAATTACGCACCATAGGAATCAATAGGAAGAAAATAGAAAATTGCATAGAAAATCAGGCAATGCTTTCACGAAGCTCACCTTTTCATTTAGGTCAATGTCAGGGCCAGGTCCAAAGTTCCAGCAGGAGAAGTTCGGGAGCCTCCCGGATTGGGAGGGAGCAGAGTACTGAGGGTCTTGAAAACTGGTGCGCAAAGACAAAGGGGGCCACTTGAAATTGTACTACACAGGGGACTTCCAGGTAAGTCTGGTGGGTCTCCTTGGGGGGAGGTGGTCACAAGGGCCTGGGGACCATGGGAGCAGAGCTTGTTAGTTGATGCTGCCGCCAAGTGCAGAGTGAACAGGTCAGCCGGGCGTCGTGTGTCTTCAGGGTACTTGCGGTCAGGAGCAGGCAGATTGGCGAGGTGATCTCCGGACAGTGGGGCCACACAGGAAGTGGGTCTAAGGTGTCTCAATGTCCCTCAATGGGTGCTTGCTTCTGGTGCTTTAGGAGTCCGATGTGAACTCTTCTTCTTGGTTTTTACCGTTGGGGGTCCGGTGCCCCGGGTATTCGTACGCCACTGCTCTGGTAGGTTCTGATGCCTCCAAACTTGGTGGAGAGGCAGATCTGACCCTCCAGGGCTGTTTTACCTCTTCCTGCTTTGGTGCGGTGTCATAGTTGTCAGGGAGCAGCAAGTTGACAAACCTGACTTCACAGGATTGGTGCCTGCGATGTGCAGAGGAATGATACCTTCACTCTAAGGGAGCTTCTTAGTGATTTCTTGAAGGCTGAAGGTGCTCCAGGGTTGTTGGAGTCTTTGCAGGTTTCAGGACGACACAGCTGCAGCTATTGTAGAGTTCTTCTTGTAGCTGTCAGGGTTTGGTGCGGCAGCAGGGCTTCTGTTCTCATGTTGCAGGTCTTCTTTTGTCCTGGTCTTCTTTGGTCCAATGAATCTGTGGTTCAGGTCTTGGGGGGCTGCCTAAATACCGAATTTAAGGGCATAACAAGGGGAGACATGTAATAGCCAATGTGCTATCTACATTCAGGGTGTCTACACCCTGTAGTGACCACTTCCTGTGGGAAGAGGAACTACCCTAGCCCTGAGAGGAGGTGTTCTCGCCATCTCAAGATCGTGGAATTCCAGGAGAGTGGTTCACCTTGCCTGTCCCGCACTAGGGATGGTGCATGGTAAGGGGTGCCCTCCTCCTAATCTAACTAATTTTCCCATCTTTTCTACCACCAAAGGTGGAGTAGGAAAGAGGGTTTGGCCTTCCCCACTATCTGGATGTTCCTGGGTTGAGTTTCAAAGGCAACATTGCCTTTAAAGCTTTCCGCCCTGGAATCCATCCTGACCTGTAGGATGTGTGACACACTGCCCAGAGCAGGTATTGTTTCTGTCTTCTGAGAACACTGGCTTTCTCCCCAGGAGGTCAGAAACATGTCTTGTGGTGGCAAGCTGGTGAAAACCAGCCAGAGACGCCACTAGTGTTCGGTTACGTTTCAGGGGACCCTCTAAAAGGGTCTCCTGTATAAATGTATTAATAATAAAGACAAGATGTTTGGTACAAAGCATCTTAGAAATCAGTGAAACCATCATGGAGCTAGGAAACTAGTGTTGGCACATATCACATATCCAGCCAATATACGCCGTATGGCTCCCCTGTTCACTTACAACATCACAGAATGGACTGGACATTGTAGAGCATATCTGCTCATGCTAATATGCCCACAAATATAGTATATAGTGTACCCTGCCTTAGGGCTAAAGGCCTGCAGCAGGGGTGACTTACCCTTATCTTATGGAGTGTAGGGGTGGCACAGCACACAGGGCTGTGTGCCATGTCGACTCTTTGGATTTTCCTGCACCAAGACATGCAACCTACAATGGCAGAGTGCCTAGCCTTGGTGAGTGGGCCCCAGGGTGGCACAACCAGTGCAGCAGCCCCAGAGGACCCTCTTCAGTACCCATGCTCTACGTACCAGTGGTACCACTTGCTAGGGAATTACAGAGGTAGCTGAAGTTGTGTCAATCGTGGTTCATTGTTTTAGGAAATAGTTCTGGCACTGAGAACCTGGTTAGCAGGGACCCAGTGCAATTAAAGTTCAAAATGACATCAGGCAAACCGGCAAAAAGTGGGGGCTAACCATGCAAAAAGATGCACTTTTCTTCACCATATCTATGAGATACTGCACATTCCTGGCCTCTTCCACAGCCCTGGGGCACAAATGTCTACTATGCACCAACACAATCACCCTTGCACCATGGTGCAAGGTCTCCCGCATTGTAGTGATGAATATTTTTGTGCAGGAAGGGGCACATTACTGCCAAAAAACAAGATATGGAGGAAATTTCCTCATTCTGTTTGTGCTGCTGAATGCAGCACACATTGAAAGAGAAAAGATTGCGGACAAATTATGTTATTTCTCCTCATTGCGCCTCAGCTTTACCTCACCTGGGGAAGCATCAGATATCGATGCATTTCCAGGTTTCCAGCTGGTTGTAAATCAAATGCCATGGGTATTACCTGGGAACATCCACCATGAAGCCCATGGCTAGAACGCACCCACATATTATTCAATGTTATGAGAGAAATTAGATGCTAGAGGAAACGTGAACCAAGCAACATGTTCCTATGAAATTAATACAATCTAATGTAAAGCTTAATAATTAACGCATAGAACGTATGCTGAGCTATGTAATCAATTTAACCCATTTCTATAGGCCTCATTAGTGATGTGATCCAGTGATGTATCAACTGTGTTTTGAATGCTTCCTAGGCTAATGATGTAGTTGCAAGGTACGTATTAATGTACTTAGGGGAAACATTCCTATTGAACCTTAATGTTTTATATAAATACTAACGTACATAGCATGTTGAATTCATTATTTTAGCCTAAGTCTGCAGTACATTTTGAAATGTCCTAGTTTCTGAAACTAATGCTTACATTCTCATGTGAGTTTCGTAGAATTCTCTTGTCCCAGGCTTGTAATTCAGGTGAACAACATTTGCTAGTGAGGAGTAAGGGTAATGTTCATGAGGAGTAGAGGCATAGCCATTACGGGAAGTCCTTAGTGGGGGTTATGTGTATGTGCCTTAGAGTCCAGTTGATCTTGCTTCATTTACAAACACATTTCCAAAGCTCAGGGAAAAACCTGCTGAGTGGTATAAACAGGTTAATCGATTTGTGAATATTTTGAAGGTGTTGTGGATTGATTTGAACATGTTGTTTAATATTTAGGTCCCTAGTGGCTTGTGGTCTGCGTGTAAGATAGCCATAGAATGGCCTGCAAAGGTTCCAGATAGGGACTCAGTGACTCATGGTCCGTCCCCGATGGTAATAAAGAAATATGGTCAGTTGATCACATGGTTACAATCTAAAATAGCCTCACAGGATATTGATTGGGTCAAAATTGATCAGACGACTCCAGAGCCCAAAGAAACTATTCACGAATACTATGAAAGGCTCTTAGAGGCTTTCAAGCAGGACAGTGAATTAGACACCCTTGATCCCAAAGACATCAGACAATTTGTGTCCAAGTTCATCGCAGGTTTGAGGCCAGAGATTAGTCTTATGATACAACAACATTTGATTTGCAGGTAGAATAAGACCATGGATGAAGCTCTGCATTATCTCAGGTATTGTAGTGGCGAGGTTGACTCGAAACACAAGAGGCTGAAGGAGAAGCTGATGCTAGTACAGATGAGGAATGCTCAAAGAGGAGGACAGGCACAGGCACCTGCTGGAAACATTTCTCGTGCTTGGGGATCCCACCTGCGCAGAAGTTCAGACACAGACGAATGGAGGGTTGCCAGGACAGGGAAGAGGTAGAGGGGTCCCCATAGATCCAAAGACAGGAATAGATGTGGCAACGTTGAAGAAGTCCACAATGTGTCATTTTTGTAATAAGGTGGGGTATTGGAAGCGTGAATGTCGTCTCAACCCTGGAAACCAAGAATAAACAGGTGGATTTAGTCAGGGACAGAATGATGTGGCACAGATACAGACTGTGACTATCCCGAGATCTCAGAATATGGGGGGATCCCAAGGAAACATAATGCCAGTATCACTGCCTACATTGATATCACAGGGAAATCGAACGTACCATCAGATGCCTCTGATGGAATCCTTTGATGAATTTGGCCTCGATCCTTCCTTATTAAGGTGCCTGAGAGGGGAGGAAGACTGTACACTTGTCACAGTCTTAGAGGTAGACCAGAGAGGACCCTATATTGATGCAGATGTTGATGGGCATCCAATAACATTCTTAATCAACACTGGTGTTACCCACTCTACTGTGAGAACAGCAGATATCCCAAACCTTCCCCTCTTAGGAAAATCAATCCAAGTTTCTGGAGTTGCGAACAACAGGATGTCATATCCTCTAACTGAGGAGATACCCATAAATATTGGGTCCTTTGAAGACCGACACCAGTTTGTGCTGTGTGACTCAAGTTATGTGTGTCTATTGGGTCGTGACTTGCTGTGTAAACTGAATTGTTCCATATATTGCACCCGAAGGGAATCGAACTGCAAACAAATGATGAGGATATTCCTTTCAAATTGGCGAACCCAAAGATTAATAACACTGTGGTTCCTTGTTGCCCCGTGGTCCCGAATCCATATGTGATATTGTTCCAAATTCCATGTGAAGCCGAGTGGTTCACGGTTATTGATCCCTGCCAGGCTTTCTTTTCAATTCCATTACATTTGGAGAGCCAAATTTTATTCGCTTTCCGGCTGAGAAACCATATTTTAACATGGTATCGTATCCCACAAGGGTATACTGAAAGCCCATCTATCTATAACCAGAGTTTGAAAAGGAATCTCGAGTCCCTAGTCTTACCTCGCAACTCAGTTCTGGTTCAATACATTGATGATCTTCTGATTGCATCGAACACAAGAGAAGCTTGCAGAGATGATACCATTGCATTGTTGAACCATCTGGCTGAAAATGGACATAAAGTGTCCCAGAGCAAACTTCAATATTGCCTGCACGAAGTACAGTACCTGGGGCATTGAATTGGGAAAGGCAAGAGGAAGGTGTCACCAGAGCAAGTATCAGCGATCATGCAAATGAACCCGCCATGTACTCAGAAGGAGGTCAGGATGTTTCTGGCAATAGTGGGCTACTGTCGACAGTAGATCCCAAATTTCTCTCTGATTGCTAAGCCCTTGCAGACATTGACACACAAGGATGTGTCAGATCCGGTGCTATGGGATAACGATTGCTTGCTTGCCTTCCTGGATCTGAGAGAGAACCTGTGTCACGCTCCAGCTTTAGAAATGCCTGATTACAACAAAGTGTTTTTGATATTCTGCCATGAACGAGAATGTTGTGCTCTCTCTGTACTCACTTACATGGAAGTGCCCGTAGACCAGTGGCCTATTTCTTTGCTACATTAGATCCTGTAGCGGCAGCGTTGCCCGGATGTCTCAAATCCATTACTGCAATTGGTGTCAGTATAGAACAATGTGAGAGCATTGTGATGGGTCACCCATTGACAGTGTATATCATCCCCTCAGTGGAAATTCTGCTAACTAGAACAAAGACAGAGCATCTGACAATCGGTTGACAAGATATGAGCAAGTGATCTTGGCTGCCGACAATGTTACATTGTAGCGCTGTTCTGTGTTAAACCATGCTACCTTGTTGCCTATCCCAAATTCAGAGGGGGAGAAAAGTGAAGACCAAGACTGTCTTGATGTCACTGAACTGTGTACCAAACCACGTCCTGACATTGTCGATGAGCCACTGTCCAATTCTGATTATGTTCTATTTGTTGATGGATCATGCTTAAGGGACAATGAAGGAAATATGAGAGTAGCTTTTACTGTCTGTACTGTTTCTGGAGTGGTAGAAGCCGCTTGGTTACAAGGAGTATACTCTGCGCGAAGGCTGAACTCATTGCCTTGACCCCTGCATGCTGTGTTTCTGAGAATCTCCAAGTGATGATCTACACTGACAGCCAGTATGGGTTCGGCGTGGTTCATGATTTCGGACACTTATGGTCTCAAAGGTGGTTCATGACATCCTCAGGGTCTCCAATAAGAAATGGGGAGATTGTGAGACAATTGCTGGAAGCATTACAGTTGACAAGGGAAATTTCAGTCGTGCTCTGCGCACTGTAAGGGAACCGATTATTTCACTGTCGGAAACAGATACGCAGGTGAAATTGCACGTTACTGTGCTTTGAATGCTTGTACTTTCAAAAGAGAATACAGACATGAGGAAACAGAGGTGACCGATTTCAAGGTGAAGTAGGCTGTTGCCGATGTCTCCTTGAGGAGGTTTCAGAAGAGCAACAGTTAGGCTGGGATAGAGCAGGTCGTGTGAAGAGGGGGGATGATATTTGGGTGTCGATTGATGAGAGAGCAGTTTTGCCCGACTGTCTACTGTACCCAATGGCAAGGCAGATTCATGGTGCAGTATGTATAGGGAGAGATGCAATTCTAAGGGTGTTTAGGCAGACATGGTTCAGTCTAAGGATTCAAGTGGTTGCAGAAGCATTGTATCATCGATGCATAACATGTCAGTAGATGAATGCAGCGAAAAGGACTGTTGTTACATTGAGCCACATAAGGAGGTCAGGAGGACCTTTCAATAGGATGCAGCTGGATTTTGTTGCCATGCCTATGTGCAATGCATTGAGGTACATTCTCTTCGTGGTGTGTATATTCTCCCATAGGGTCAAAGCCTATCCAACTAGGAGTTGTGACAGTCTCAAATGGCTAAGCTGTTGTTGAGGGAGCTCATTCCGAGGTTCAGATTTCCAACTACATTGGAATCAGACCGAGGGACTCATTTTAATTATGAGGTCCTGAAATTACTATGTGCAGCTTTGTGGGTGGAACAGAGACTACATTGCAGTTACAAGCCAGAAGCATCAGGAATTGTTGAGCAGGTCAACGGCACTCTGAAGTCTAGACTGGCAAATCTGTGTGCTTCGACATCTCTGAAATGGTCAGATGCATTGTCTCTTGTACTGATGGGCCTACGCTGTATTCCCGATAGAAGAACTGGCTTGTCCCCTCATGAGGTTCTTATGGGGAGAGCGATGAGACTGCCTGCTGTGCCTGCCAATGTGCTTGTGAATATATCGGATGATTTGGTTCTCAATTACTGTAAAGGTTTGGCTGATGTGGTTCGTTCTGTGTCTCATCAGGTTGAAGCAGCAACTGCACCAACAACATGAGATATCTGCAACAACCTGACTCCCGGTGACTGGGGGCTCATAAAAAGGTTTGTGAGAAAGAATTGCCTTGAGCCCCACTGGCGTAGACCACACCAAGTTATACTGGTAACTACGACTGCTGGGAAGTGTGGCGGAGTGCTGAATTGGGTCCATGCCTCGCTCACACAAAGAGTTCCGAGCTCCTCTGAAGAAACATCTCATCTGTCAGAAGAATTGACAGACGTGACCGATGGGTCATCACAGAGGGTAAGCCAAGCTGTTGAGGTATTGGTAGAGGCTGAAAAAGGCTTAGAGCAATCGAGTTGGGACCAATCGAACGCAACACTGACATCACTTCTGAAAGAGAAAGAACAGTGGTGTCTGAGCAAGAATCTGACCCCGACAAAGGAGCTAGTGAAGTGAGGAGGCAAGGGCAGTCGAAATCAAGAACAGACCTGAGTGAGACCTGGCCAGAAAGAGAACAGAGAAGAAACCTAAGACTGACATCTGAAAGAGAGCTGGCACCAATAGCAGAGATGCATGAATCTGAACAGAGTGAGACTGAAGGTGAGAGACTGAGTTTGAGAAGGTCCAAACAGGTTAGGGTGCCTTGTCCGAGGTACTCATCCCCTGATTGGACTTATCTGGGTGCCAATGCCGATGAGGACGAGTCCCGGGAGATCAGTGCTGATAACCTTAAGTCCTGCTGAAGGTACCGGGTACTGATTTGCATGCTCTTCCTTCAATGACAGTTCCCTATCCACCAAGGTTGAGTGGCCTACGATCTCTGATTCTGATTGACGTTGTTTTCCCTCCTTTGGGTATAGAACCAGCATCAGCAGAAGAAGCAGAATTGAGAGCTGATCTATTGCAATTGATCGAAGAACAACTTGGCTCAAAACTTATTAGGGATGTTAAATGAACTTTTGTGAACTTCTCTGAAAAGTGTTCAAGAAGAAGATTACCTAGACCCGAGTGCATGAAGAATAAAATTAGGGGTTACATTTGGAAAAAGACGGAGTAGGGTTAAGGAAGTCTTACGAACTTGTGTACATAGAAAAATCTAAAAGAAAAAGACAATAGAGAAAACTGCTAGAAACCCTGCTTAAGAGACTTTTGCGTTTCCTGCTTTGTTCGAGTGGAACCTAATGGAGAAAAGAGACTCTGTGGCTGCTGTTTCTTCACTCGAAATTGGGTTTGAATCTGCTTTAGAATGGAGTCTGGAAATCCAAACCGTAGGCGCAAATGTATCATAAGCACGCTTATAACCATTGTTGTGGTAGTGGTACTAGTAGTAGAGTCAGTTTCTAGATCTTCGAAGGAGGAGATGCATAGTGTTAGTATCCCTTCAGTGGTTACACCTACACCAGGGGTTTCGAAAAGATGTACTCTAGGATTAAACAGAGATTTAGCTAGTCAAGGAGAACAACACCTCCATGTAGATTTGTCTAAGAGTGATTACACCATAAACACGTATGCTAGACTTTTGTATGAATATGTAAACACTATGGAAGCTAGAGATTGTTATGTTTGGATGCAGTTACCTGCATCAGAAGAGGAGGGTATTAAATACCATCACTTACTTGTGACTTATGGCATTAGTTGTAGTTTTCTCCTTAGCATGTTTTATAAGAAGTGATACTATGAATATTATTATTCCACCTATGATGTAGTACTGTCTGAAGTACCAGTTTACAAACGCCTGAACAATTACGATACAAAGAAGACAATTGAAATGTTAGGGAATTACTTTGTACCCATTGCTACGCGAGACACTGCTTATGCTTAGAGACACAATTTAACTTGCATATTAACTGATGTTGAGAAGAAATTGATAGATCAGGTAGAAGATAGATATAGAGTTGTATTGAGTGAGGGGAATAAACCTTACAAATCTCCTCACTGGATGAAAGAAGAATTAGGCCATCGTGCCACAGGGAGTTCAGGACCATTAGCTTTGGATTGGCAACACAGGAGGAGACTATGCATCCACCAGGCTGAGAGTAGATGTAGTTCTGTGTTTGTGGGAAAGAACAAGTGTGATCATATGTTTCTGGTTCATGGCCCATGGAAAATGATTTTGGACTACACCACAGATATTATACCAGGAGTCTATTTTGTGTGTGGAAAGAAGGCATATTTAAGGCTGCCTAGCGAATGGCATGGTACATGCTATCTAGCTGTGGTGTTTCCCAAGATATACCACATGGAGGATTTGGAAGACTTAGGTGGAGAAGGGAACATTAAACAGAAACGCGGATTGAGTGCTGGAGAAGTTGTGGGAGACATTTTTGGAGCTATGATACCTAGTTTAGGGGTAGTGCTAAATTATATCAAAATTAGAAATGTGTTTACTATAGTTGATAAGCTGTCTACTAACACTGCTAGATCCCTGTTGCATATAGATGGCGAGATGGTTTAGATCAGGGCTATGGTGATGCAAAATCAACTTGCTTTAGATGTTTTACTCGCAAAAGAAGGCAGAGTCTGTCGAATGCCGAAGGTCCAACAGTGTTGTACTTACATCCCTGACAAGAGTAAAGATTTATAGAAGTATATTAGCATTATTACAGAGTTACACCACGAATTGAGGGACTTAGCTACCGAAGGTGTCTGGGTAAGGTTGTACAAGGGTTTGTTGCAATTGGACGGTGGTTTGCTAATCTAGGAAGTGGATTGTTTGGCTATATTGTGCGACCAATATTGCTTATTGCCATCTGTATCATTGTCTTGACCAGCATGGTGAGAGGATATAAGTGGTATAGAGTGACACAAAGGGAAAGTGTTCAGACGGAAAAAGCCAGGAAGATAGAGAGGCTGCAAGACAACTATCACAATAATCTGATGCTATGGAGAAGTTTAGACAAGGAAGAATGGTGACAGCATCGATTTAGATCTGTCCTGCTGATTAATCAATCTTTCTAAATGACTATTTGATAGGCTTATCTAATGAGATAGGATGATTTTTGTGAAGATTTAACATCATCAGAGTGGAGACTGATAGAGTGGAAAATTTGTATCCTACATGGGGTACCCGTTAGAAGTGCAATGTAATTGCTTGTAGAATGCACTCACATATTATTCAATGTTATGAGAGAAATTAGATGCTAGAGGAAACGTGAATCAAGAAACGTGTTCCTACGAAATTCATACATTCTAATGTAAAGCTTAATAATTAACACATGGAACTTATGCTGAGATATGTAATCAACGTAACCCGTTTCTATAGGCCTCATTAGTGATGTGATCCAGTAATGTATCAACTGTGTTTTGAATGCTTCCTAGGCTAATGATGTAGTTGCAAGGTACGTATTAATGTAGTTATGGGAAATATTTCTATTGAACGCTAATGTTTTATGTAATTACTAACGTACATAGCATGGTGAATTCATTATTTTAGCCCAAGTCGTAGGCCTGAATCTGCAGTACATTTTGGAATGTCCTTGTTTCTGAAACTATTGCTTACATTCTCATGTAAGTTTTGCAGAATGTTTTTGTTGGACTTGGACCTTTTTGCAGGGTCATCACAGGACTTTTTGCCTTCCTCCTGTATTTTTTCTGACCTGTTGTTGGTGGTTTTATGACTCTGCGCACTTTACCACTGCTGATCAGTGCTAAAGTGCATATGCTCTCTTTTGTAAATTGATGTAATGGATTAGTGATTCCATGATTGGCTGATTTAATTTACTTGTCAGACCCTAGTACAGTGCACCGCATGTGCCCAGGGCCTGTAAATCAAATGCTGCTGGTGGACTTGCAGCACTGATTGTGCCACCCACAGAAGCAGCTTGTAAAATGTGGCTCAGGCCTGCCATTGCAGAGCCTGTGTGCAGTCTGGGACTGCCATGTTGACTTGGCAAGTGCACCCACTTGCCAGGCCCTAAACTTTCCCTTTTCTACATGTTAGTCACCCCTAAGGTAGGCCCAAGGTACCCCTGTGGGCAGGGTGCATTGTATGTAAAAGGTAGGACATGCCCTAATGTGTGTGGCATGTCTTGATAGTGAAATACTGCCAATTTCGTTTTTCACTATTGCAAGGCTATCTGTTCCCATAGGCCATAATGGGCAGTTAGTTTATAACATCTTCTAAACATAACTGGCCCTAGGAACAAGATAGGAAAATGAAGTTTAGTATGCCTGAACTCAGAATGTTAAAGTGCATCTTTTAGTGTGAGTGATTTTTACATTCTGTGTTTGAAAATACCACTTTTAGAAAGTGGGTATTTTCTTGCCTAGCCATCTAGTATGCCTCTGCTAGGTTTGTGTATTGCATGTCTGGCTTGTGAGTGACAGGAGCGGGGAGAGGGCAGTGGCTCCGGCAGTGTGATGAGTCAGGGCTGGGCTTAATGGGACCTGGGCTGAATTTAGAGTAGGGGGAGGAGATTTCTTTCCAGGTCTGCTTTCAACAATGCTGTCTCCACCTCCTGCCAGGAAGCTTCACCAGTGAGGACAGAACTGGTTTTGGCTGGGTACAGACACTCTCTGCCTTCAGAGAACAAAGAATTTGCGTGTAAAAAAAGAGGGGCCCAGACCCCAGACTTTTAGATCACTTCTGGGAAATCAAGAGGAACCTTTGCCAAGGAGAAGAACCGGAGAAGCTGAAAGACGATTACTGCCCCTGTGCTGTTTGCTGTTTGGGGTTGGCCTGCAGTGGTTACTTGTTGCCAAGGAAAGGAGAAAAAGGACTTTGCTGTTTGCTTTGTCATCTTGAGGAAGATCTCCAAGGGCTTGAAACTGAGCTTGCCTCCTGTCTGAAGTCTCAGGGACACAAAGACTTCACCACCTGCTCCCCTGAATTTCCTTGCTGGGAATTCCAACCTGCAAAGAGATGCCTGCTGCTGTATAGGACCTCTAGAGACTGTTTGTTGTTTGGAGCAGGAAGATCGACACAACGAGGAAGAAGCTTGATGCATCTGCACCGATTCCCGACGCATCGCCGAGTCACGGAGAAGACGCGTGCCGCATCCGCACCTGGTCCCGACGCATTGCCGAGCCATGGAGATGAAGCGCACCGCATTCACACCGGGTCCCGACGCATCGCCGAGAAGACCGTCACAGCACCTGCCATGTGGCTGCAAACGTTCACGCATCGCCGCCATTTTGTCGCATCGCACCGGATCGTTGCCACGCATCGAGGCGCCATCTTGTCGCATCGCAACCGGAACGCAGTAAGAAACAGACGCCTCCCCTCCTCTCCGGTAAGGAACAGACGCATCGCCTCCCACTGCACTGCAGTAAGGAACAGGTGCCTCGCCTCCCCCGAAGCAAGGAACTGGTGCATTGCCTTCCCTGCGACCCTTTTGTTTGTTTTGCGTGATGCACCTAAGGTACTTTGTTGGAAAAGTGTCGCATTTACAACTTGCTTTGAACTGAGCTATTTCTACCATTTAAGAACCTTATTTTTGATACTGTATTGTGGATTTTTGCCGTTTGGTCTTGTTTAGATAAAGATTACTTATTTTTCTAAACTGGTGTGGTGTCCATTTGTAGTGTTTTCACTGTGTTACTGTATGTGTTCACAAATGCTTTACACACTGGCTCTGAGATAAGCCTGTCTGCTCGTGCCAAGCTACCAAGGGGGTGAGCAGGGGTAATTTTAGGAGTGTATCCCCCTTACCCTGACTAGAAGCAAGGGCCCCTATTTGGACAAACCCTGCCAACTAGAGACTCCCATTTCTAACAGCTTTCGCTCCATGTTTTTATTTCAAGTGGACGACGTTTGCTAGTGATGAGTAGGGATATTGTTCTAGAAAATAAGTTGCAGTATGAAGGTGTTACAGTTAGCTTGGCCTGGAAAAGATAAGGTGGAGGGAGGTGCTGTCACATGGGAGAGGGAGAGGAGACAAAGGACGAACTGCTATAGAGGGGTGTATATGGAAAAGGCTGTGAAGGAGTCGACGTCATGGAAAAGTTTCATGGTTGAGCCTATTGTAGAGAATATGTGAGAAACGCATTATGGGACATTTGCTAAATACAACTTTGAGTGTGTGATGCATCATAGAGAGGGACAGCCACCCCATTCCTGCTTGCCTTCCTGATGGAGAGCACCTGAGTGCTAACTTACTCCTTTTCTTGCTTGTAGCTTCATGCCTCAGACCCATGTTAAGTAAGGTGGAGTGACTTCTTAGAAAGGCTCTACCCACTGACACCTTTTCTCTTGCAAACCCTTTTACTTACATGCTAATTTAGGGATGCCATCTCTAGAGCTAGAGTAGGGATAGATAGAACTAAATGTTGCATTCTGGAGAGGTGCCAATGCAGGGATACCTGAATTTTTGCTTTCTCATTTCTTGCATAATCGTCATAGAACTTATTTTCCTTTTCATGTTGTGAATATCTTCAGAAGGTTCAGATTTCTTCTGTTTCCCCTCTATTTTTATACTCTTATGCTAAGATTCGTGTATGTCCAACTATTTTTGAATTTGTAATAAATTTAACTAACCTTTAATTGCTTGTTGACTTAGGTTCTTGTGTAGCCATTATTGAGTTACAATGTGTCTTAAATTGACTTATGATATTTTACTCTCCTTATCACTTTTTATACTGCTAAAAAGAACCATCGGAAGACCGACATTCGAGCAGAACTGAACAAATGGGCCCAGGCCCTTTCACTCTAAAAGGGTCTCCTGTGTAAATGTATTAATAAATCCAGCACTGGCATCAGTGAGGATTTATTAAGACAAGAGGTTTGCAGCAAACAGGAAGAGAAAAAATCGTGGAGCAATTATGTTATCCTTGTTATGCCTCTCCTACACCTCCCCTGGAGAGGCGTCAGCTATTGATGCATTTCCAGGTTTCCAGCTTGTTGTAAATCTGGTAATGTGTCAATTGCCATGGGTGTTACCTGGGAACACCCACCTTGAGGCCCATGGCATGCCTCCCCATCGTAGTATGAGTCAATGCAGCGACTTGCGCTGCGTAGCCTCTCTTCATTTCTTCAAGCCCATGAAAAGCCATGCAGGGAAGGTATACGTGGCCTTGTAGATATAGGTAAGCCCAGTGTGAGGCTGCAACATCATTTAAAGTGAAGTTTCAGTCTTTGGATGTATTGATACCACTACTATGAAAATTCCTCCAAATGCCCAGAGAGCCTGCATTCCCTGTGACCAGTACTCAGCCCTTCGCTCCTGTGAAAGTGATGTGGCTTGGGACATTAATTAGTTATGCAACTGCAGTTTGCTTTTCACACAGTACACCACTGCACTCTGCCTTTTTGTGCTGTCTTGCATGCACATTGAGCGTTCATGTGGGCAGGGGTTCTGTATTTCGCACAAGTCCTGCACACATCTACACAGCTTCCGACCTAGATACCCTGCAGGACTGTGAGGACATATTCCTATGATGGTTTTCCGAGTGGTGCACACTGAGTTAATTACACACACAATTGACTCCAAATCAGTGGACAGTGGCTACAGTGTAGCAACTCTGAGGGGATGGGCCCAGGGAAACTGTGTAGATTGCTAGCACGGATGCTTGCCCCATTTACTCATTGCAAGAGTAGTTTGTCTTCAGAATATCACACATTGTTTGACTCAGGCCCCCTCACTTGTACATGTCTCCTCTAGCCATTCTTATTTTGGACCAGGGACACAAATTACTGCCACACTCTGATGGAACCCAGATCCTACATTGACTCTCATGTACCTACAACACCAACAATATGCGCAACCATATCCAACAGACTAACATGGCAGCCTGTTTTTGAGTGCTCTGGGTCAACCTGAACGCCACATGATAGTAGTACTCGAATTGGTGACATGTATCTACCCAAGTTTGGCACACAACTTCAGCCTCCTACCATCCCTGACTCAAGGGAGTTGTGATGGCAAACTAGTTCTTCCTATACCTTGGCTGATCCCTGTTTCACATCCTACAACTTAGACATATGCAGCATGGTGAGACACTTTGCCTCCAGACTCCCTCCTGCCACATGCTAAATCTTCAACCAGTGCTAAATCACATGAAGGATGTTGTGCCCCAATAGGCTCCTCTCTGTCATCCCTTCCCAGCTACGACACAAGTGTAACACTGTCAGACAAAGCAGTACATGTGTATTTGTCAGGCTAACTTGCTTTACAAATATGCCTTCCCACCTCCTTCTTATGCAATGTCACCACATCCACACACACAGGCAGTTGTACGTGCTCAACCAGCACCTTCATTGCACTGCACTACCAGAGGCCCATCAGAGCCACAAACCATCTTGTAGTTTCAACACACATGGTCCTCTGGTGTGCATCACTTCTATTCACCCCCACATCCAGGTGCTCATTTACAAGCACAGTGTGCCTACAGAATGTCACGTTTCTTGACGTTCTGGAGGCTGACTGTGCAGAACCATCTCTGGGAGGCCATGCTAAGCCACATGGACGCAGAGTAAGGAAAGGCAGCGCTTTGCACTGCTTTGCCTTAATCCATACCTATCAGGCCATTCAAAGCCATGCAGGGTGGCTTAGAGTCACATCACACATCGAAGGTAGAAACATGATGGATGTGGAGTGAGTTATGCAACATGTAACTGGGCAGTGTGACTCACATTTATGTGATGCTTAACAGTACATGACCCACACACCTGCCCTTACCACAAATATGGTGCATCCATGGCGTTTAAAAATGACGTAGCATTTTATATGTGATTTTGACACATCGCTGATGCAGCGCATTGATGTATGACTTCTACTTTTTACTAAGGTTAAATTAGTATGAAAGCTTGATGGAACCATGTTTCTTAAGCAGGGGAAGGGCCACATCCACAGCTAAAAGATTAAGGGGCATATTCTCAAGGACTTATCGCCGAGTTAGCGGCACTTTATTGCAGCCAAAGTGGCGATAGAGTCATCGCCCCATTCACAAGCTGGTGCTAACAGCCGATACCACCAGTTAACCTGCGATAGCAGCCGCAAAAAACATCGCCACGGATGACACCGGCAACTAACGCTAATGAGATGCAGAGTAGGCGTTCCTGTGCAAAAAGCCGCAAAAACACCACTTCGCAACATTCTCAACGACTAGCCAGATCGGCAATAAGAACCCAAAACAGGCGATAAGGCGCGTTAGCAGCAGGGATTCAACACCTGCTCTTACCTGGTGTTAAGTCGGACGACAACCTGCACCACAAAAGGGAGCCCAGAGCAGAGCCACACCTGAAGAACAACAGATGCCTTGGAGCTACTGATCATGCAGCTCGGAGCCCCAAGAGGGCCACAACACCCACTACCACCACACCCAGGCCCGCAACACCCCCCCCCCGGACCCCCTCCGCCTCCCCCCCGGACTACCACAGAGGCAGCGCAGACAAAGACAGCGGACCTACAGAAAACGCACCAGCCTCACAGACTTAAAGCCAGAGGAAGTCATTGCCCACTACAGGCTCAAAGGACAACCATCCTCCGCATCCTGACCCACATTGCCCACAGGCTGACGGTACCAACACAGCAGACAACCAACATCCCTCCGCAGAGAAAGCTGCTGGCTGTGCTGCACCTGTTGGCCTCTGGTACCTTCCAGCCAACAACTGCCAGAGTCGGAGGAGTCTCACAGCCAGCCCTATCCAAGTTCCTCACACCTGTCTTGGATGCCATCATCAGCTTGGTACCCCAGTACCTTCACTTCCCCCACACTGCGCAGGAACAGCTGGAGACCAAGCAAGGCTTCTACGCCATAGCTGGATTTCTGCACGTGTTGGGGGCAATCGACTGCACACATGTACTCCTCGTGCACCCTGCCGCCACTGCACACAATTACCGCAACAGGAAGCACACACATTCCATCAATGTGCAGGCAATAGTGGACCACCGGGGACTCTTCACCAATGTCGTCGCCAACTACCCAGGCAGTGTGCATGATTCCTTCATCTTCCGACAGTCCATCATCAACCAGCGCTTTGAGGCTGGCACCTATGGGAATGCATTGCTCGTTGGTAAGTACCAAATGAACACACCACACACCTCAACTCCACAGTCATGCAACTCACGACTCTGGGAATGCCCACGTCACAAACACACATACAACATGCCAAACAACATGCCCACCTACCAGACACGACAGCACAACTTACTGTGGTAACCTGGGCTAGCCATGTACACAAGCCATCAACGGCATGGCACCTCAGCCACACAAGAGCAGAATGTGGGGAGAGGTGGGAACCAGGCATGTGCGAAGGAGGCAAGTGACCCATGAATGAGAATGTACACAATGCCAAGTGTGGCGTTGATGTGCTGGCCAGACTGCAGTATGCGGACCACAGACATGGCCAGGTCGACACATACTGCTGGTGTTTGGAGTGGCGTAGACAGTGGACGCAACCATGCCACCCCAGGCAGTGGGGAAGAGCGCGGAAGTGTAGCTTGTTACGTCCCCCCCTGTAAGCGTGAGCGGAGTGGGCTGGTCCGGCGTACGCCAGGCCAGCGTAGGGGTGTGAAGAAAAAGCTCGTTGCTCGGGCGTGGTTCTCTTCCGGAATGGCCAATATGTCTGCCAGGGCGGCGCCTCTCAGCCCGCCACAAGGCTGACGCCGTGAGCAGCGGTGCCTGCGATCCTGTGCGCCTGCTGCACCCCAGGCCGCTGGTCCCCAGACCAGTCTTGGCCGCCCCAGCGCAAACAGGCCTCACTGCTCACCTGCCGAGACCGGCGTGTGTCAAAGAGGGCCCACCGCGTGACGGTGCAAGCTCCAAGTCCGAGGCCCGCGACCATGGCAGCCTCCTCAGACCATCACGTCCTCCGCGACACAGGCCCCCAGAACTCCTTTCTCGTTGACATACTCCACCGCTGCCTCCGGCCTACACTGCGGTCAAGTAGGTCACACATTTGGAACTGAGTCTTGATTTCATTATGGCCGAGTTCATATATTTATGGCAGAGTTTATATCACTGTACTCCCTTCGATCTGGTGCCACCAACTCTGTGCATCGCAAGCCCACGACACGTGTCTGTGGGCCCCTTCTGACTACCGCCTTCGGCCCACACTGCGGTCCAGCAGGTCACACATGTGGAACTGAGTCTTGATTTCATTATGGCCGAGTACATATATTTATTGCAGAGTTTATATCACTGTACCCCCTTCGATCTGGTGCCACCAACTCTGTGCATCGCAAGCCAACGACACGTGTCTGTGGGCCCCTGCTGCCCGCTGCCTCCGGCCTACACTGCGGTGAATTAGGTCACACATTTGGAACTGAGTCTTGATTATGCAATGGCCGAGTCCATATCATGGTACGCAAGGGGAGGAGGAAGAGGAAGACGCGGTTCAGTCCGGAGGAAAAAAGGATCATCGTCACGGAGGTGATCGAACACTACCAACAACTGCTCTGGTGCCACTAACTCTGCATCGCAAGCCAACGACACGTGGCTGTGGGCCCCTGCTGCCAGCTGCCCCCGGACTACACTGCGGTCCACCAGGTCACACATTTGGAACTGAGTCTTGCATCTTTCATGGCAGAGTTCATACCATTGTACAGGCCTCATCGCAGACTGCATCCCCTTTCAGCTCTGGTGCCACTAACTCTGTGCCACGTAATGCATGGACACTCTCAGGTTGAACTTTGGTGGCGTCGGAGTCCATGGCCTGGGGGTTGTCCTCATCATCATGTAGCTGATACTGACTTTGAGTAAAAAATGGGTCGGTAGCATTCATCTCCTCCATATTGCCTGTTTCTGCTTGGTTCTGCCCTCTGTATCATGCCCTGGAAGAACACCTTCCACTGTCCCCCGAAACACTGCGCAACATTCACCTTTGACACTGACGAGGACCCGCTCAGCTCCCGTGGCCCTACTTCAGTGCACCGCAAGTCACCGTCCCGTGGCGGTGTGCCTGTGCCGGCCGCAGTGCATCCGGGGCCGCTAACTCTGTGCAGCTCAAGTCATGGACCCTTGCTGTTTGAACTTTGAACTTCTGATTGTCCGATCACTGTTGTAGTTGTTGCCAGCACCAACCACTCCCTGAGGGCTGGCTTACACTCACCCCACAGCCATCCAGCACAGGCGTCACTGGACATGTGGCCCTGTCAATAAAAGGGGCCAGGCGCACGTGCCCGTAGCCAGTTCCACAAACTATCTAAGTGTGTCCGTGTGGTCATTATGTATGCATGAGGGCCCCGGGCCCTACCACATGACATTGTGCTGTGTACAGCGGACGCAACCATGTCACCTCAGGCAGTGGTGAAGACCTGGAACTTGTAGCTGTGTCATACCCCCCTGTAAGCGTAAGCGTAGTGGGCTGACGTACGACAGTTCAGCGTAGGGGTGTGGACAATCAGCCCTGGGCACTGGGCATTGCCAAGTGTTGGCCTTGCCAAGGAAGTGACTAATGCGTGTGTCTCTGTTGTGGTGTCGGCGCCACACGTCCCGCAATGGACAATGTTGCGATGTAGCATGCCCCCGGAGTGCGGTCTCGGCCGAAGGGATGAATGAAGGAGCGCATGCCCGCTCGGGGTCCGGGATCATACATGCCAACTGTTGTGTTTCGCTAATACCGCAGCATAGGCCAAAGGTCTACCCTCAACCGCATCGCGAGTTCAGCCAACCATGAACTCTACATCTGTGCCCGCCCTATCCTTACCATAGGCCTACACACACGTTGCCGCCCACCTTCAACGCACAACATCACAGTGTCGTTGTCAGGCTTGTGGACATGCGCAGACAGGCATGACAATGGTGTGCCGTAGGAGTGCAAGTGATGCAACCGCGCTGCGCACACTAGTAAATATGCACTTGGGGAGGGAGGGACAACAGTGAGGCTATGTAATACACATTGATGCCGCTCATTTGCTACAAGCAGTACCTGTCAAACAGGAATCACTAAGTCACACATATCACACACCAATGAACTAGTGGGCCTGCCAACACATCATGCAGAACCAACTTTTGACTCATGTCTCTATGCACTGTCACAGGTGATCAAGGATATGCATTCTGCCCTTGGATGATGACACCCCTCCGAGCCCTGAACACACAGGCCCAGAGGCAGTACAATGCGGCCCACATACGCACCAGGGGCATCGTGGAACGCACATTTGGCGTGTTGAAGTCACGCTTCAGGTGCCTGGACATCACAGGTGGAAGGCTCCTGTACAGCTCAGGCATCGTGTGTAAGATGATCGTTGCATGTTGTGTGTTGCACAATGTATGTGTGCGCACCAATGCCCCATGGCTAGAAGTGCCAGATGCACCGGACGATGATGAGGAAGATGAGGCAGGTGGACCACACCCCACTGCAGCAGCACTAGGACTAGCCCGTAGGAACACCATCATTGACAATTTCTTCACATGAGCACGTCACATTGTCATAGTCCTTGGCAATCATGGAACAGGACAAAATGACCACAGGCACAGCATGTGCAAATAAACTCATTACAACACACATTCCCTGTGTGCAGGTTACTCCTCTGTACAATCACATCACTCTGACAAGTGTGAGTGCAACATGTAGTGCTAACAATATCACTAATTGGAAATAGGTGGTGGGTGTGTCACCTCTGTACAGGGGGGCTGTTTGGGTGTCACGTTTTCGGAATGCCATTTCTGTGTGTCACAGATAGTACGGAATCCCACTCATAAGCGTTTCACATGTGTCCAAATTCATTACATATAGGCTGTCATTTGTGACCTACAATTGTCAACAGGGCTACTTTTGGGGTCAAATATGTACCACCATGATGCAGGGATGCACCCTGTGACACAAGTCCCACAACATGAGCTACATGGACATAAGGGGGAATCACTGCCCCTACATTCGTACATGTTTTCATACTTGATCATTCATAGACATGACACATCTGTTTGTATCAGAATGTATTATTCACGTTCAGTGGAGTGTTGAGGCTGTCTCAGTACTGGGCCATGCAGACAACACTTTACAATGTTATCCCGTGGAGGGCCAGCCTGAGTCCTTTAGGGATTGGCAAGTTACTCAGAAGGGGAAGAGTCCAGTCCGCAGGCTGATTGCTGTGTCATTGTTGAGCAAACAAGTAATGGCAGTCCACATCGAGGTCCAAGGTTGGTGTCGCAGAGTGTGTCGGGGGACAGTGGAAGGTGTCATTCCAGGGCATGATGAAGAGGGCAGACCCAAGCAGTAACAAGCCATTTGGCGGAGATGAATGCTACTGCTTCCTCCTTACCACTATGGCAGATTCATCCACATCTTCGTCCTCTGATGTTTCATGTGCCTCACATGTGGGTGTTGGTGTTTGGTTTGCAGCACTGTGTGACACTTATACATCAGGGGCCGGGGATGTGGATGTTGGAGTAGCAGCAGCATTCATCTGCGCAATGTCTTGTGGCATCACTCCCATGATGAGGATCTGCAGGGCATGGAAGATCCCATCTACAGCTTTCTCGTGTGCAGCCGTGGTAGCCATTGTTTGCGCCTGCATCCGCTCCCTGTTCTCCATTGCCCTCCTTATGTTTCCCAATTCACGGATGACATCGCTGTCGCCACTTTGACTAGACATTTGTTGTTGTCTCCGAGTCATGACTCCAGCGACGGCAGCCATGGATTGTTGGAGGGCATAGGGCGGACTGTGGGTGTCCGTTAGGGACTGTAAGTGGTCCCTGTTGGGACTGAAACACCCACGTATGGCATCTAGTTTGGTTGCCATGAGGTCGAACCCCACCCGCACATGTTCAGCCAGCTCCTTCTGCAGTCGGTAACACGCCGTTGGGACGCCATGTGTTCCTGGGTGAGGTGCTGGGATCCAGACGTGGTGGTGGGTGCTTCCTGCTGTGTGGTCTGTGCAGGGGGTGGGATCACCTCGGTGGTGCTGGGCTGCCCTGCTACTGGAGGTGGGGTGCGGAGGTTGTCCATGAACCGTTGGAATACGTCATAGTCGATGTCCTGGGGGTCGTCTCCATCATCACTGACGTGTTGTAGGGTCTGCTCTGCAGGAGGTGTTGATTGTCCCTCTGCAATGTGAATGGGAGATACAGTTTCACAGTGTGTTCCATGTATGTTGACGCATTGGCGGAGTTTACATACAGACTGCATGGCAATGTACATTGTGACTGTTTGTGAGGAGATGCCTATTTGATGCGGGACAGTGGACATTTGTACTACATCGCGGATGTGTGCTTGTACTCGTACATTGTCATCTCACAGTTTCCTGCTATGCCAGGTGAGATTGGCCATTTTGTACACACATGCAGCACCAGTTGTGTCCTGTGTTCTGTTGTGGAAGTGTTGCAGTTTGTACCACATTGTCATCAGTGTTGAGGTGCTCTTATTCTTATGTGTGTGTGCTGCATTGTGGGTGAGTCGCACCTGCAGCTCTGATTTGGCTGCCCCTTCTCCCTTTCAGGCGGTGTGCCTTTGACTTCTGTGCTTTTACAGTGCTGAGATGTTGCGGGCTTGGGTAAATTGGGCTCTTGGTTGAGTTGTGACTCTTGGGCATGGTTTGTCCGCAGATGTGTGGTTGACGTCGGGGTTGTTTGTGCATGTGGTTGTGTCAGAGTCTGACCTGCTCCTTTCCGAATGTGGTCCACACTCAGTCACCTCAGTGTCGTGGCGTGCGCCATGTCATGGTAATTGGACTGCAGCCATGCTGATCGTCATGGAGTGTCACTTGCATTGTCAGTGTGGCTCACGGATCCGCAGCTTTGCTGGGTTCAGCACATGTGCATGGGTTTGTTGTGAGATTGGTGATGTGTGGGGAGGGCCCCCTCCGGGCACATTGTCGACGGGGGCCTACTTGCTGTTTCTATGTGTGCTGCAGTATGCCAAGGAGATCAGGGACATGATCCAGAGTCATTGTGGGTGTGCAGTGTGCTCTACTTAATTGTGCACGTGTGCCATTGTGCCCATCTCCCCCGTCCCCCAGTCCCTGGTAGGTACTCACCCTGTTGATGTTGTGTCAGGTCATGTTGAACAGTGTCCGGATCCACTTCTCCTGGCACAGTATCCCGACTGATGACTGTAGCCACCATTTTCTCCATGTCATCCAGCTCCTGGTGTGCCACTGGACCCCACATCCAATCTGCGTTGCTGCTTTCATGTTGGCATCGAGTTTCTTCTTGTTTTTGCCATCATTCCAGCGCCTCTTGACCTCTTCCATTGTCCTCCTCAACTCTGCAACTGCATTCACATGGTCCAAGATAGTCTGCCATGTTTGCGTCTTTGTTGCTAATGACACGTTGGAGGTGACGGACAGTTGTTGGTGGTGTTCTGTCACCTCCGTAACGATGGTCCTGTTTTCCTGCGGACTGACCCCGTCTTCCTCTTCCTCTTTTCCTTGGCCTTCCCTGACCCCGAGGTTCCTTGCTGGTCGTCTGTGGGGCTTGTGGGCTTCGCATTGTCCTCTGCAGTCCGTCCGGGTGCATCCATGGTGCTACGCAGTTTGAATTGTTTTGTTTGTGTTTTTCGGTGCTTTTATAGTGCTTTTTCACGCATTACGTGTGGGAATTGCAGGCCTGTCGCTGGTTACCGCTGATTTTTGACTCGCGATTTGGGGCATCGCACCTTTTTTTGTGTTTGTGTATCGCATTGTTTCTGCGTCGCGTTAATTTTAACGCGGTCATTTGGCACGTTATCGTGTGACTATCGCATGGTGCCGTCGGGTTGTGAATGCTACGTTAACACGGTGTTATTTTTCCGCGATGGGCTGCGATGTGCAAAGTTGCATTAAGCTAGTTTTGCGATGATTATCACACGTTCTTGTGAATATCCCCCCCAAGAGTGCAGTCTTTCTATCTGGGCGTCAGGCTTGTTCCCCAATCCCTGCCATTGCAGAGTAAATATTTTAATAGCAACAGTGATATTGCAGACACTCCCTACTAATTAACACCTTATGTTCTAGGGTTATGATGAAAAGTAGGATTTCGAGCCTCCCTAATGCTCTAGGTAATGTGAGTAACAAAGGGAAGAATAGATCAGCTACTGCATAATGTCCAACTAGAGTTGTGGCTTGAATACCGCACAACTCAGCTCAACTGTCTTTTCAGATGGTAGTTTTGTTTGCAGACCTCCTCTGGTATCTGGAGTGGGATAGAGGAGGATTCATAGCAATATGTGTTCACTTCACAAGTAGGAAAGATGATCTTCATCAGGATGGCAGGCCGGTAGAGCTTCAACAAAGCATCAAGCATAGTCATAGATTTCCGGAAGTACAGAACTGAACACAGCTTCTTCTTCAGGAAGCCCTATCAAAGTGCCCATGGAGGTCTGAATCAGTGTAGCTCTCCCCTTAGTCTTCATGGAGGTCAAGCTTACATTTCCAGAGCAGCAGCCAACTGCCAATTAGGGCCTGTGCAACTTCAACGTTTGTGTTTCTAGCCAAAAAGCTTGTTGAGGGTCATATTGACCCACTCTGTAGAAAAAACATGGGGCTTATGCATATAACATGGGTTTGCCATTTTAAACAAAGCTTTTGGGTTCATTTGATCGTCGAGTTTCAAGCTATAATGAGGGGATCCCTGCCTGGCTGGTACCCAAAACATTGTTTTTGTGGATAGTTTCACTGCCCAAAAAGTGTAATACGTGGCATAGTATTGCCATGCTGGGAACAGTCCTTTCCAAAAGCCGCACAGAAATTAACTGGTTCAGACCTAGGGAACCTCACTTTAGCAGTTTGGTAAGGAATATTGTAGAATGTGCAGGGGCAGAGGAAAGGAATGATAATTTTGGCAGCAGGATGACAAACTTACCTGAAGACCTAGCAAAATGGGCCAATGGTTCTACCCATTGTCAGATCCACCAGACTAAAGACTGCTTTGAAGGAATTGAATTGGGACAACAAGGGCTAGATGATTCTATGAGTAAATGGGAATGAACAGTTGAAGTATTTGAATGTGAGAATGGTTATCAGTTTGGAGGGAGAGAAAATAGTAACTCACAACAAGGAAGATATGCCTGCTCAAGGGCAAGGAGAGCTCCATGTACAGACTAAGGCCATCATTTATGAGAACTGACGCATTGCTGCGGTGAGGCAGCTATGCCTCAGAAAATGTTGTGCTGCGGTGCAATGGTTCTAAACGCCATGTGCGCCGTCGTAAGATCCCAAGGTGCGTCAACATAAATGACGCATTGGTGGGACGGCTGCCACAGAGAAAAGTGACACATGTGCACCCAAAGTTACGCTAGGCTGCTTTTCTGGTCATAAAGCAACACTAATGTGCTGCAAAGCAGATTTGAGATACATTGGAGGGCATCATGCATTAAACTAAGTGATGCATTTGAAAAACTCAAAAGTGAGAGATGGAGCAGGCAGCAGCTGTCAGGGCAACAACCCCAACACCAGCCAGGATGTCCAGGGGAAGAAGGAAAGTAATTTCAGTGAGTAGAAGAATCAAATTCTAATAACAGAGGTGACAAAGAATTAACATCAACTCTTTGTCATCTCAAAATAGCCACTAGGGAAGAAAGAGGCCGTTTAGCAGTCCATAATGGACAAGATTAACAGTGTAGAGCAAGTTAAAAGGAAAGTGCAAGAAGCGCTGGCATGATTGTGGGACCAAGGAGTAACTGTCCAACAACCTGAGGACAGCCATGCCGACTGGAGGAGGAGTGCCTGAGGCTCAGGAGGAGTTGGACGCCTTGGACGAGCAGGTGGCATCAGTCATCCCAGCAGAGTTGGTGGCATGAGTGGCAGGACAGTGCGGTGTTAGAGGACCAGGAAGGTCTACAGGGTAAGTGGCAACAAGGGACAATGTAGTCAAAAAAGTCATGCTGTGCAGTGCAGCAACCTATGTTCCTGCACTGCACTGTGTGTGGGCAGGAATTTCTCACTTGTTAATTCATACATCACATACTACTCATTTACATGTTGCACAGCTCAGTCGAGCTCCATAAAGTTTGCCCAGTCCATGTGTGATGTGCAGCACCAGTCCAGGTTCACCTTTGTATACTGGGACTTGTACTGGAATGTATAACAGGAGTGACCAGGACTACAAGTCCCATAATACAAAGCAAAAAAACCTGGACTGGAACTCCACATCATGCATGGGCACTGGAACCCTGCCCACCCTGACTTTGACAATGCAGGCACCCTTGCACCATGAGTCTAGTGTGTCTGGCTTGGGGCCAAACATCCATTCTGGACTGTACAGCAATGGAATGGAATCGGGTTGCTAGAGGATTAACTCCTCACCTGAGAGGAGGTTCAGGTGTGGTGTATGTGAAGTATCATTACAGAGGAAAATGCAAAAAGCCATGTGCACAATCACTAGCATGAAACTACATTGCACACAGCAGTCCCAATGAGCAGAGTGAGAGCACACAGGTGTTGGCTGTCATGGTAGAGACCACCCTACGTCCTGTAATGTACAAATTTAAACTGGTGGTGGGGTGAATGCAAATGATGTACTCCAGAGGACCATGAGTAAATGTAGGAAGAATAGATGTTGTGTGAGCCTGGTGGGTCCCTGGTAGTGTAGTGCACTGTAGGAGTGGCTGACGTCATTGAATTAGCAATGTGTCTGAATGGGGAGACATTGCATAGTGTTGGAAGGTGGGTTATTGGTAGGGGTAAGTATGCACCTACCACTAGCAATAGGGCCGTCAATCCAATATAAGGCCCAGTCAGTGTCTCAATACATTAGCCCCTGGCTCAACCCTTGGTAGCTGGCTGTGAGCAGGCAGGTTTAACTTATGAGGCAGGTGTGTAAAGCATTTCAAAACAGCAATACTTTAAATAAGTAAGCCACAACACACAATAAAAATTCCACACCAATTTATAAAAATAGGAAATATTTTTATCTTTAAAAGGACACCACAATGACAAAAAGCCAATGTAGGGAACTAGAGATATGATGTTTTGAAGAATTAACACTTTCTAGTGCTTAAAAATGTACAGCCCACTTTGGGACATCTGGTTGCAAAGGACCATGACAAAGTCAAAATTTGAGGCCGACCGCGATGGAGCTGTGGTCGAATACACTAAGAGGGAGGCCTCTGTCAAAAGTTTACCCTCACACTTAGACACTTTTCTTGAGGATGTTCTCTCATCGTCGAGTGAGACTCCTCTTCAGGCTAGGATTTGAGTCAACGACAGTGGCTTGGATTAGCTCAAGGCCTCGGTGAAATCCTGGAAGTCCTGAGCTCTGGAGCTCTCAGCGGGATGAACCTGAAATCCAGGCCGGGTCGCGGTTCGACGTTGGTGACTTGACTCTCATCAACGGGTTATGGAGCTTTTTCCAAAAGTTGCTCCAAACTTCTCCAAACTTCTGGAACTTCTTCCTGAAGTTCGTCTTGAGGGTTCAAAGTGTCCAAAACACAAATCCTAGGGTCTAGAAGCTCAGAGATGGTCCTTGGAAGTTTGGGACTACATTTCCCACAGTGCACCTGGCCAAATCCTTAAAAGTCCACTGGACGCACTCCAGACTGGGGACGTTTTTGGGGGAGATGGAGCAGGTAGATTTGTTAACCTGTTGCTTCCAGGGAGTCCACTCCTTAATCCTTTTTGAAACAAGGCAAAGTCCTCAGGAATGTAGTTCCAAGTGTGCAGCAGGAGCAGTCCTTCAGAATGCAATCCTTTGGGGAGCAGACCAGGATTACAGCAGGGCAGTCCTTCTTCTCCTTCTCCTTGTAGCTTCAGGCAACAGATCTGATTTGCTATGCAACTCTCACACATTCATCCAATGTGCTGGAGCGACAAGTAGGGGGCCACACCTGTCCAATGGGGAGCAGGGTGCCACCCAAAAGCATGACACCTTCCTCCAAAGTGTGGCATATTCTTGTCCCACAAAGCACTGTACTTTAAAATTCAAGACGGAGATTGTCTCCAGTTTGGAGTAGGATCTGGCTAAGCCAACCTACTGGTATGGCTTATTTCCCTTAACACTACCCTTCCAGACCTCCTGCAAATTCCATCCCTGGGCCTCTCATCTGGCTGGGGGGTACAGAAAGAGGGGTAGGCCTGGCTCGCATTCCTTACTGCCCTGCTCTCTTTGAAACCCAGTTTGTTCACCCAGCCCCCTGCCTGGCCTATTCTCTGCAGAGCTCCCCCACCAGATAACCTGTGTCTCTATGCAGGCCACTTATCACCTTTTCAAAGCAGTTTGGCTAAGCCTGTTAAGGGCTTGCCAATCAGGAGAGGCTACTAAAAGGCTGGAATTTAGCTCACATAACTATAGCTATAACTTCTTTTCTCTATAATATATGACAAATGTAACAGCATCAAGTTGTTGGATTTACCATTACCAATCTTTTAAGTCCTTGAACTATTATTTTAGCTCACTCCTATCAACAGTTACACTGTATTACAGTATTCCCACGTTAGCCTATGGAGCTAAAATGCCAAAATAGGGAAAAACAAATTGGTAGCTGTTCCCTCACCAGGGCATATAAAACATCTTTTAAAATGTCCCTGCTTATTTTTACATGGCACTCTATCCTGGAGACACCTACGGCAGACGTTAGGGGTGACATATGTAAAAATAAGGCAGTTTAACACTTTGGAAGTACCTTTAAATCCAAAGCCACATTTACATATCATTTCTGTAAAGCAGGGCTGACTTTTCAAATAACAGCAGGCCACACAGCAGTGCACACTTAAGGGCAGGAAATCTTCTGGGCCTCTAAACCTGCATGCCCTATCATATACTAGGGACTTACAGGTAGGTTGTCAGTGCCAATTGTAATTACACCGAATTACCATGTACCTTTTTAATCAGAGCACTGGCCCTGGGCCTGGTTAGCAGAGCCTAGGGTGCAGTCAGAGCGATTTACCACCAGTATCAGTCAAAATATGGGGGTGATCAGGGCGGAAAGGATGACTTTTCTCACACATAGCAAGGAGGTGAGAAGTTACGTGTGTATTGAAAGGTAGCCTGAGTGATACTCATGCATTGCTGTGTCTGATAGTGTCACACTTGTAAAGCAGCTGGGAAGGGATGCCATAGAAGAGGGCATTGGGGTACTACATCCGACATGGAATGTAGACCTTAGTGAAGATGTAGCATGTATCAGAAGGGATTTGGAAAGAGAAATGTCTTACTATGCCACATATGTCAAAGCAGGGAATCGTGGAATGACTGGACGAGATAGGTTTCCACGACAATGGGCAGGTCTTAGTGATGATTGAAGGGTGATATGTATGAGCCTAGTTGTGTGGTCAACCTGGGTAGGTACATGTCACAGAATACCATTACTACTAGCATGTGGGCCACAGCTTGAGCCATAGTCCTCAGTTACAGGGAACCATGTTGCTCAACTGCAAATGCTGACTCACATTGGGTGCGCTGCTGTCACATGAGAGTCAAAGTATGATCTGTGTGCCATCAGTGTGTGACAGAAAGTTGAGTCCCTGGGTCCACTAGAGGATTGGCAGAGGAGTCATGCACAGGTACAAGTTTGTGGGGCTGATTTGAGCAATGTGTGATACACTGCAGATAACCAAATCTGTCAGTGACAAAATGGGGCGAGCATCAGTGGTAGCAACCTTCTAAATTTGACTGGGCTTTTACCCCCAGAGTTGATACACAGTGCCTATAGTTTTTAACTATGTAGACAACTGTGTGTGTACTGAAATCACATGAGTATACACAAACACGGAAATCATGGTACGTACATGCCCTTCCACAAGATTGCTAGCTTTGTAGAGTTGTGTGAATGTGTTTCACATATGAGCTTTGGCCACATGAATGCACAATGTGCATGCAAGATAGCACAACAAGGCAGACTGGTGTGGTGTACTGTGTGAAAGGCAGACTGCAGGATCACAAATACTGCATGACCAAAACCACATCACTTTTCCAGGGGCTGTGAGCTGAGTAGTGGTCAGAGGAAATGCAGGCACCCTGGTGACTTGGTGCAGTGTACACAGTAGTGGTGTTAAAAAGTGAAACTCCATTCAGTAAAGTCATCATGAAGGAGAAAGGCAATCACCAAGGCAGGTGTGGACCTTACCTCAACAAACACACCCTGGCAGGGAAAGCCAGGAAGCTGTGTAACTGTGCTGCAATGTGTGTTTTGACACAACATTTCACCCTTGTCACACAGGGGGCCTGTGAACAATGTAGAGATAATGCCATCTGAAAGGCAACTACAGTGAATCTTGGAAACAGTTCCTATGAGTAAGTTATGTCCTACACATCAATGTTGAACTAAAGTGAATAAGAATGACATCTGTATGTCTGCCAATGTTACTCATATCAACATGAAGCATAGATCACCATTAACATATTCCAATTTCTTTGCAGAGGGAGCAACAGTACATCCTGATCACCAGCCTGTCCTGGATGACCAATCTGTTGGAGATAACATCCTGCCCCCCACCTATGATGACACCTTCCAGCAACTCCTGGACTCTATTGTCACACCTTCTCCGGTCACGGCAAGGGTTGACAGCATTGCTGGGTCTCCAGAGGAACCGCCTCCCACAGAAAATGCCCCATCTGTAAGCCAAAGCCAACGCCTGGACTCCGAGTACCCCCAAGTTTTCTTCCAACGGCAAGCAGTAGGAGTCCAGCAACATCTGGTAAATGAGGTTCCGTGAGGATGGAGACCATTGCGGGCATCCTAGAGGGAGTCCATGGGTGCTTCAGTACCCAATAAAGGCACCTCTGAGGCTATTGAAGGCACCTAACCTTCGCTCCATAGAATGGAGCAGTCCCTGGCTGACATTTCTGGTGTCACGAGACAGAGGCAACAACAACAGTCCAGCCAATGTGACACCAGTGAGGTTGCGACCCAGCTGGGAGCCATCCGCACCATCCTCTAATCTATGGAGCAAAGGCAGGACTCCTACATTGCTACTATGGGTGTCTTCCACTACTATGTTGTTGCCTTGCTGACAAGCCATCAGGCCCTTGCCAGTGCTGTGCTGCCCTCCTTGCTGGCACAAACAAATGCTGCCGGGGACAGGGGAGCCACATCTTCAGCCCCTGGTGTGTGTGTGCCTCAGATACCTCCTGCACAAACACAAACACCCTCAGGGGAGGCACAACACACATCAGAGGAGGAAAATGTGGACTTCACAACTTTCAGGCAACAATCTACCCCGTAACATTTGTCTGTGCATTTTGCACAGTTTCCCATTAAACCTGTGTTAATTATCATGCAATTGCCCATGTCACCTTGTACTGTTCCCTTTTTGTATGCCCCTCTGTTAATTTGATCCATTTATTGACTGTCGATGAGGTCTACCTTCCCTAATGGCAATTTGGACATTCTCCTCACTTGAATACTCCTCTCCTCGACATGTCACATGATATGTATCCCCCATGGAGTTTGTCTGTACATCATTTGTCAATCAAACAATGTTGGAGTTGTTGCTGCAACAGTGGCTAGTTTTAATTAGCCTATGTACACACCTATAAATAAATGCACTACCATGAACCAGTGTGATGTATGTCTGTTGCAGATAGGTCTAACTAGACCTTGGTGGAGGTGTATATTAAAATGCCACTTTCTAGCATCTTAAGGAAATTGTGCTACAGTCCCTATTACATGCTCTTGTTGGACATGGCCAAGCATCATGAACCTCCCCTACCATGGCATTATGTGGAAAATCTAATTGAACAATTGAACGTCATAGTGTGACAATAAACATCTACCTTGAGTGCCACACAGATAAAAAGGCCAAATTATCACACAATTGCATAACTGCAGAAATTGGGTCCTTTGAGGCATGTGAGTCCCTTACACATTTTCACACATCCACATATATCTTGCTCAGTTATCATGAAAATGTCATCATGCACATATGTCAGCCTCAATGCTGAAATTGAAGATATCCTATAAGTACTATCATAATGCACGCACCAACAATATGCAGATACTAATGGCCAGACTTCTTCTGTATAGAATCATAGCTATGCCAGTCAAGAATGTAGAAGCTCAGTGCTACACGTCGGATGTCATTAGGCATGAACTGCAAATACTAAGGGGCATATTAGCAAGACCGGCGATAAAATTATCGCCGTTTTAGTGGCAGGAAACTGCCGCTAAAACGGCGATAATGGGCTTGCTAATATGCGTTATAGAATTCAATAGAAGCCCAGGTTAGATGTCCTGCACATCTAACCTGGGCTTCTATTGGAATTCTATAACGCATATTAGCAAGCCCATTATCGCCGTTTTAGCGGCAGTTTCCTGCCGCTAAACGGCGATAATTTTATCGCCGGTCTTGCTAATATGCCCCTAAGTATTTGGGGTTGTGTATCAAATGATACATGGTGTAGTAAGGCACACTGGGATACATAGGGACATTCTGTCCCTTTGCCATTGAGAGCCCTCACATGCATTCAGTGTGAGTGTAAGCACACATGACATCAATTGTAATATATATAAACATAACAACATATAGGAGTCAGATCACAGACCCTGGAACCAAGATTTACATCCCTAGGCTAAGAAGAAACACAAGACTAATGTTTTTCTGACTTAGCAAGTAGTTGCACAAATTCACATGCATGAAGTGCCACCCTTAGCAAGTACTCAATGCCAATGCTGAGTGACATTTCTGGGCAGGTGGGGGGCACTTTCATGGCTACTAATCAGTAATCAACATTGACCTACTAGTACAATGGTGCAAGGATGAGTGTGTTTGTGTTAGGCACCAGTGTGTGCCCCAACAAAGTCATGAATGGGTACTATGGGATGACATATCCATCCCTTCTCGCATGTAGCATAATTTGCACCCACATTGCTACAGTAGGTGACTATCTGTGTTGGGCTGTGCATCCATTCACACAAAGAGGGGCTTATTTACAAGCCACTTGAGCCGCTGGCACGTCTTTTTTCCCATATTAAAAGTGATGCACCAGCGGTGCATGGGGCTTGTAAATGAGCCCTACAGTGTCCAAAGAATGTTTAAGATTCCTTAAGTGACTCCAATGCAATGTTGAATGACTCTTGTCCATAGGCGTCTCACAAAGTTACACATATCTATGAACACTGCAGGTAATTCCTACATCCTGTACTCAGTCAACCTAAACAATTATGACAACTCTTACGCAATATTGCGTTTTCGTAAAAGTAGAAAAACTTTCTATACATAAAAATGTTATACTCACTAATTAAAACTACCTACCTACACTAAATAACACTATTTAAACTAAGCCTAAACTAACTTAACATACCTATCCTACACTAACTTACACTATCTAAACTAAGCCTTAACTAACTTAACCTACCTATCCTACACTAGCTTATTTTAACACTACCATAACCTACCTAAACGTAGCTTAAGCTATGCTATACATTTAACACAAATGACATGTTAAATATTTTTTGGGTATTTATATATTATTTTTTTATTTTTTTTATTAGAGAGCCTATACATTATCCCCCACCCACTAAAACCTTATTAATATATAAAAACTAACCCTATAAAAAATCTTAAAAATCAAAAATCTACCTTATCTAAATCTATTCTACCTACTAAGTAAAATACTACAATGTATAGGATAAAACAAATTGAAATACAAATGTTCACAGCAGTTGTGAGATCTGCTCTATTGCCTCCTCTAGGTTTGAAAGCAGATGCACTGACGGGCCTGCTCCTTACGAATACCGTCCAGTTTCTGGTTTAGTTTGCACAGTTCACATATGATGGTGTAATGGAACGCCGATTGCCTTTGAGGGTGCCTCCTGGACCATGTGGGTGGACATTGTGTGGCTGCAGGGGGATCTGGTGTTGATATACTTCTGGCCGGCTATAGCTGGTTTGGGGCTGCTCTGGCCTGGCTTGGGCCAGCACTGTCCTGCCTTGTGCCTGCTCTGTCCTGCCTTGGGCCTGCTCTGTCCTGGCCAGTGGGTGATGTTGGCATTGCGAGTGTGGTTGGTTTAGGAATGTTTCAGGACCCTTCCGCCCTTGCACACACATACGGTTTCTGCATCTTTTTGTATGCCTTTGTGATGTTTCTCATATGTCGGTAAAGTTCCCGGCGTATTCCAAAAGTGTGTGCATCATCAGCTGTCATTTTGTATAGGGTGAAAATAGAAATAATTAGTTTGCAGAGGCAGGACATGTACATGACCTCTGTGAAAAATAGTCTGACATTGTAACACAATTATACGTTCCTGACCAGACCAATACCAGCAATAGAGATAGATATATGGGAAACATTTTTGTCACTACATAGACATCCCCTACTTGAACATTGAAAACTGAGTCAAGTGGCATCTGTGTGGGTGCACAAAATGTAACAGTAGTCACAATGAGATAGATACCATATCATACAGGACACATTTTGACACTCAAGAAGATGTCCTTATTTACAACTTGACACATGGGCCTGGTTACCCTAATTTGGGATATAGATCATTAACATAGGTGTAAGTGGATATGGTGATAAGGTGATACAGTACAGGCAGTGTGGCTTGGCTTTGCATACCCCATCAGGATTATCATAAGGCTGCACATGTTGCTGGCTTCACTTACTCAGTGTCAGATAGTCAATACATGGTTTCGGGGTTGTTTTGTACCTCCTGTAGAACATGATTGGGGGACATTAGTAACATTTACCCACAGGCAATAGTACAGAAATGTCACCTTTATCTCCAGCTTCACACTTGTAGAGAAAATCCTGAGGAGTCATACTTAAACATGCTCATGTACACACATCATCCCAAGGCTGCATTTGGAGCCATACATCATTACATGAACAAATCATGTCAGTTGTGTGTATCTGCTTGTCGGACTACTCATCTGGCTGAAAAATGTGTTTGATATGTTACATGGACCCTTGCTTTATAGCAATGAGGGAGGCTCAAGTACCACTGAGGCTGGATCACAACAGACATAACACATGGTAGGCTAATATATTGAAGATCAAAATGTCCATCCTATGATTAACAAACACATGAACAGACACACGTGTAGGCATGTCATTTAATGTCAGTCATGGCCCAAAGCATTACTTATGAAGACGTAGGTCCATCACATAAAACATATGTTGCAACTACCGTATTCAAATGTGTTTACATAGTGATGGCAATCCAGTTGCCACTGACATACATGTTGACATATTTCTGCTTTTTTGTCATACTGCTGCAGGGACAGTTCTGTTTAATGCAAACATATTGTGCGTAACACAACTGGTTTGTTTGCCCACTCTTTTGGTTAGTGAAAGTGAAATATCTCATCTGGAGATCCCTAAAGTTTGCAGCATGTCTGAACCCATTGTCGTGTAGTTCCTATAGTACCCCTGCAGGACCTGCGCATTTGGATAACATAAACTGTGGGCTTGGTGGCAGACTGGCTCTGTGCACCCCCACCGCGTATGTTAGCCTGATTTGCATTAGCTAGCTCACAGTGCCACTAGAATCTCCTCTTATCGGGTAGAGATTAGTTCCTGGCAACCTTAGATCATGACAACCCTGATCCCTCAGAATCGTGGAAACAATGTACTACTTTTCGCTCAGTCACTCATGCTTACTTGTTCGGTTTGTCTCAGAGGGTTACACAGAATAAACAGTCTGGGCGTTTCAATAAGTATTTATTGAACCGTTGTTATTCTAGTGTGGAATATATGTGCTGCAACAACCAGCAGACAACAGCAGAGATATATTATCAGCAGTACGATAAAAGTGAAAGGATAGTACAGTTCTACCATATTGCAATAATGATGGTTACATACATGAATATATGAAATGCATTATAAAACTGCGCGTACTCCTACGATGCCTAACTAGATGTACCTAAGTGTACCTAGCATGGGTGTAGGTCTAAAAGCCTAAGAGCCAAGAATCCCTCTAGGATTTAGTCGAACCCCATTACCTGAATAGAGAGAGTGTGGGACCCTGTCCTGGTCTCGAGTTGGACACCCCGCAAGGGCTGTGTTTGACCACTGTCAGCTGGAGCGACTGCATGCAGGAGCTTCAGCGTCTCTGGTCAGTGTGTCGGCGTAGAAGTCTCGGTTCCCTCTGCCTTACCGTGGCAAGATGTGGTGTATTTATACCCTAAAGTGTCTTGTCCCTTAGTATGGTTGGTATTGGTCTTTGTTGGACATGAGGAAGACGTCAGGGGTGAACTTTGTACATACATATTATGCAGGAGATGTAGCTGGTGAATGCTCATGCATAATTTATGAGTACATTGTAGGCCTGTGTTCGGGAAAAACCCTTCAGTGTTCAAACCACAGACTAGATAACATTCCACCCTCAGAGTTCGTTGTGTACTGTAGGGAACTAATGTAGGTTAAAGATCATGCCTATATTAGGGCATAGAAGGTCATGACTATAATAGGGCATAGACGATTATGACCATAATAGGGCATATACGATTATGACCATAATAGGGCATATACGATTATGACCATATACGGTATATATAAACGTGTCTATATTAGGGCCTCTATACGAAACATAACACCCACTCCTCTTTCGAATTGGATGACAATGACCATACTTAAAATTTGGACAATCTTAAAAATATACTTAAAACCAGCTAAAAACATGACTTTAAAAAGACGTTAAAAAATGTTTAAAATGTTAAAATAGGCTATGCTTTCTTGACACTTGAAAAAGTCAATTCTGTCCCACTTATAAAAGTTGCATCACTACAAGCAGAATAAGGCCATGCCTTTCAAGCGAAAGTGTCAATTTAGGAAATGTTCCAAATTTTGTTCGTTTATTTATGAAACGAAGTGGAGAAGCCGAATTCTTTCCCAGGACGCGATGAGCCAATTCAAGATTAAGTGTCCTAGCTGGGAGATACAGCATTATCGGTGTTAGCTACTGCAGACGACAAATCCAACGCCTCACAGAGAACGTCAATCGCACATAGATGGAATGTAGCACTGCCGACAGTCGGTGCTGAGGCAGCTTGAGCGGCAGTTGTTACCTCGGTGCCTGTGGAGGAGCCACCTAACCCAGCAGGAGCAAACGGCACCTGTGGATTCTCAAGGAATGCATTCATCAGAATTGGAAGACGCTGGGGACAACGCAGAGCATGGGCCTTTAGGGGGTCCAGCATAGCATCCATGTCTGGAGGTGTATCTGATGGAAACGTTAGACAGAGATCCAACGCGCATTCTTCTCCGCAAAACAGGCATCGAAGGACAGGTAATATGCAGTCCACCCAGACTGGTCTAAATGATAGAAACCAAGAGGCGTTCAGTTCTCTTAGGCAAGGTATACCTAGAAGCTGCACCATGCGTTCACGGTATTTCCGCTCCATGAGTATGTTCGCCATTTCCTCGGAAACTGGGCCGTCCATTGCGTAGCAGTAAGATTACAATCAGGACTCCTGCAATTAGGAACAGGATAAGCGGGAGACCTCCAAAGACGCTTCCCAATACGGAGTGTATAAAATTTGGGATTACTCCGAGGACTGTCTGAAAGGTGCTTAATAGTCCTGACCCTATGGTCTTAAATAGGTGTACAATACCGCTCGTATCAGACATATTAAAGATACAACCCACCATTTCTGCGAAATGAAAGGGGCAGTTCATACCTATAAGCGCTTGTATCTCAGTCGAGGTCCTTGCAACCTGAAGTTCAAAGGTTTCTCGAGCGGAGGTTAAGGGCACGGGTTGCTGCAAAAGCATGGCTTTCAGTCTGCTCAAAGTATCAAATTGTATCAAGGAAACATTCAACGAAGGCCATAATGGCGCCTCCCTGACTGTGTTCAGTGGTGGAAACAATACTTGCATACAGCAAGTAACCCTGGAGTTAACAGTGACCAGATAGGCGATGCCCGGAAGCATCCCACAGCAACCTTGATCGCTTAGCATCAAGTAACTCCCATTCGAGAGCAGCTGGAAAACCGGCGTGATCATGGCCGCTGGGGTCTCTGACATGTGACAAGATAGATTCGCTAACGAACCACTACATGCTCCGTGCAGAGAAATATCCTGACACATGAGACAACCGCTGAAAGAGTTCTTGCAGTTTGTACAACTCAGAAACACTTCTCGATCCCCACTCCGGCATCGAAATCTATATGGTAACTCCCAAGTTTCCTTAATGTATCTCTTACCCATTTTTTCAAATCTGCCTGCCTGCCTTTGCTCAAGGCAATATTGAAACTGAAATGTAGTGACCGGCAGAGTGATTTAGCCATGAATTAGCCATTCGGTTGATGGTGATTCGGCTACAGTGAATGGTAACCTTTCTAGTTTCTCAATACACAGCATTGTATATCTAGCTCCCCTCTGTGCCATTTCTGTCTGTTTATCAGTTAGATTGTATCCTGAAAACAGAGACGTGGTGTTTATAAAACGCCAGGGCACGTAGCCTGCACGCAAAGATTGCAGTGTCCAGCTTAACATCATAACAGAACGTAACTGAGATTGCCCGTGTTGTAACAAGGCCAAGTCTTGTTCTAATACGTCAATTGCCGAAGATACAATGTTGCCTAAGGAGTAAATCCTGGAGGTCAAAGTTGTTAACCCATTATCCACTACAGCTAATGCCTTCTCTAAGTTAGTACGGTCTATTTCCTGTATTCTTTCTGCGGCCTCCTGTTGGGATATTTTCCAGTTTTCATAATAGTAGGCATAAATGCCAGCATATATGAAACGTTTCTGACGTGTTTTCCTTGGGCCTAGCAAAAAATCCCTAAAGTCTACATCAGGTGTGAGTAAGGTCAAGTTTCACTTCTGTGAGTGTTGAGGTTTCTAGCCAATCAAGGCACAACTTCCCAACACTATAGGATGTCACTACCCCTGGGTGTTGTCTCTGTACATAGCGTGTATCTGGCCTACTGATACTAAACCCCTCGGTTATACCTAGGAATTTCTGTTGACATGTGTTCGTGTCAACGGGCCAAATCAGCCATTCTGTCCAATTGGGATCTGACCTGTTGTACTGGAGAATGTCATCTAATCCTACCCCATGTGTAGTTGAATTCTGCCCCCCACCCATCTGTGATGGTGCTGGAAACCCAGGTGTGTTCATGTCCTTGTTCTTGGCTAGTCCGAGACAGGATGTCTGTTGCACAGTTTCATTTAGAAATATCATCTGCTGTGGAGTGAGGCATGCTCTAAAAGCGCTTCTGTTCCCTGGACCTGCCAGTCCCTAGAACCCCAGATTAATTTTAAATCTATAGTGTCCTTCCATAGGTCGAAACCCTGTGTAGGCAACTGGGCCATAAAGGAAGCAGAGTAAATCTGTTTGGTGTTAGTCAACATAATTTTCTGTGCTGATGTTGTTGCCACTTTGTAATAAACTGACTTCGGGTCAGATGTATTAAACCCTGAAAAGTATGTAAATTTCTGTGCAAAAGTTTGTGAAATACCTTTTGGAGGTGTTGGGCAGTGTTCCCACTGGTGGTATTCAAATACATTTCTAGGTGTTATAGATTTGTGCAAGAAATGATGACCATAATGTTGGTAACAGTACAATGTATCATAGTCTGAAGTACCTTCTAACATTTCATTGTTCGGAAATGCTGCAGTTTTTTCCAAATCAGACATCATATTATTTACAGTTTCAGTGTCCCAATCATCAGAAAATGTACTGGAGGTAATGATATCACTTAAAAAAAAATTAAATACATGTTTAAGCCTTAAAAGTTCAGTTGGACCGAAAATATCGAAATCAATCTTGTCCCATACTATACCGTCCTGTGTAGGAACTGCTGTGATGTTCACTGAAGAAAAGTCTCTTGGTTCACGATGTGAAGAGTGGTGTGGTTTCAACATCAAATTGACTCTTTGGGCTGTAGAGCTCTGCTGGAGATATCGTCCATTAATAAGCATACTAAAAGTTATAGTTAAACCTAGCCAAAAAAAAGAAGAAATAGAATCCCAGTGATATACCATAGTTCTATCCAAGGTGACACCAGGTAAGTCTTTCTAAAAAAAGTGCAAAAAGTCAATGAGTTTCTGTTTGTGTGATGTTTGGGCTGGCGTCGTTTCCTGCTCACTTGGATCCAGTGAAAACGTATCAAAGTTCATGAAGTAGCCAGAAGCAGTTCGATCAATTGTTGAAATTGCATCAGGATTTGTTGAAATTGGATTTTGCTCTTGACGAGGAATGTTGACGTAGACGTCTGTAGTCGGTCTTATTGCAACTTGGTTGTTAAGTTGATTTTCTTCTTGAAGTTGAACTTCTTGTTGAAGTGGAACGAGTTCCATAGCATTTTTGCTTAGTCCTTCATTCCGTACAGGTGACTCTTCAAACGGGATGAGTCTTTCTGTTTGAACTTCTTGGATTGTAGCGAGAGGAGGGCGTCTGCTACTGTGGAGTCCACGAGGCCTACTGTTTAGTATCGGCCACATAGTGTGGTTTGATTAGGTCGATTGAGACAAATCTTTTCTCCTTTTTCCCGGCAAGAGGCGGCAGAAGTACAGTTTGTGAGAAGTTGGCCTGGCATATGCTGTCCACTAATTATAGTGGGCACCTTGCACCAGTCCAAACAACCCCTTATTGGAGATAGGTTAAAGACAACCTTTATTGAAAGCTATCCTAGTGGTAGCTATGGAGAGCAGCCTTCAGGCTAAGTCTTGAAGGAATATAAAGCAGCTTGTTTTACCAGCCTATAATCTCTTGAGTGACCAAATGAAAGAGGACCACACCAGGTATATATTCAAAATATATGTATTTATTACTAAACACACCCCTCTAGTCTCTTTATGAGGCTAGAGTTCGAAGTACATACGTTACGAGTTAGTTATCTACAGTAATAGCACAAATACACGTTTGAGCCCCAGGGGCGTACCAAACCATATACCAATAAAGTGGTATAAGAACCACGACTGAGCTAGACACAAGGCCTAGAGCCTGTAGAAGTGCTTGGACCACAAGGAACCACCCAAGGCAGTGACACAGGGGACCCACGGGGGACGCGTGCAGTGTATGAACACAACCGCGAACCACCGTTAACTTCTATGGGGAAAGTCGCGATTAGAATTTAAAGAAAAGGGACACTTAGAGGAGGACTTGGAGCAAACCCTTTGAGAACTAGGCTGTTCTAGTGTCAATACCCACGGGAGCACCGGAGTACTCGAGTTACCTCACCCAGGGGAGCCGGGTGCATAGGTGTCTTTCGGGGTCGGGTTTCGTCGTCGCTTTCAATGGCGATCTGCTGCAAAGTGCTGCTGGCGGCCAAGTCAAAAGTGTTCGGGTGGATCCAAAGGTGGATCAAAGATCTGAAGAACCTGAAAGCAGAGGGGACAGAGTCTGGGTCACTAGCCAGTGACCAGGAAGGCGATGAGCAGATGCCCACCGATGTCGAGTGCTTCGGGTAGGTTGACGGTCGTCTTGACTCTTCAGCCACGAGGTCCAGGAGGCGTCGACAACAACCAGGAGCTGGATTCGAGCTGTCCCACGACGTCTGTCGATTGCAGGGGTGTTGGCGACCGGATTGGACCCAACAAGCCTTGGCAATGGCAAGTCTCGTGGAAATCAAAGAAGGACGATGTTGCAGACCAGCAAGGTCTGGGGGACTCACCCAGCGAGGAAAAGTCAGGGCACACCTGGAGCAACCAGGGAGGCCATGCAGAAAAAGATTGGCCTTAGTGAGGGCCTACTAGCCAACGGACTAGCGACCGCGAAGGAGCCTCAAGACGGTGCACGTGGAGCTGGCTCACAGGACACTCGTGGAGTGGAGGTCAGTGATCTTCGGTGCAGTTGGTGCTGGAGGCTGGGGCTTCTTGGAGCCCAAAGTACGACTTTGTGGGAGACCCAGAAGAGGATGCACTTGCAAATGCGTTCGGTGTCCAGGGGTCACGGTTGCACATTACCCACGACAGCTACGGGCCTCAGCTTTGCTGGGGACTCAGGGCAGCCTCGGGGAAGTCTGGAAATCTACCTCTGGTGATGCACAGACTTCGGCGTCCGACGGGAACTTCAGCGATGCAGACCGGACAATTGCTTCTTTGGTGCCTGCCAAGCAGGGGAGTCACTCCTTGACCCCAAGGGAGATTCTTCAGTCTTCTAATCTTAAAGTAGAGCGTCGAAGGTCCAGGATTCTGTATCAGAGTTTCGTCCAGGTAAATCTAAAGTCCTAAGGACTGGGTTCCCCTACTTATACTAAGGTAGGGGGTTGGACATACTCTGTGACTCCACCTATGGGAGGGTCAGGGCAGAGGGGTGGTTACACCCCTTTCCCTTTGTCCAGTTTCGCGCCAGAGCAGGGGCTGGAAGCCCCTGAGCCGGTTTGAACTGGGGTATGCACAGGGACACCAAGTGTGCCCCCAGTGCAGGACTTCAAAGCACCAGAGAGTGCTCCCGCCCAGCCCCAATACACACTATCCTGTCTGGGGAGGTGGTCACACCTCCCTGGGACAGGAAACCCATTGTCCAGGCCTCCTCTGCCGGAGTTTCGGTCAGCAGCAGGAGGCCAGACTCGTGTCTGTGGCAGCGGTATCCATTTTGTGATGCCAGGGCTCTGGAAAGTCAGTACCGGGCATACCGGTGTGTACATGTCTTTCCCTCTAGAAGGGTGGAATGCTACCCCCGCCGCCAGAACTGGCGGGGGTAGTATTCCAAGATGTTTGACACCAAACACGACATGTTTCCGTGCAGCCATCCCAAAGTTAGCATTTAACGCGAGGTTATAATGCGCTTAAGAGTATATGGTCTGGCTGCACTACAAACAGCATCAGAGAAGGGTCTCCAAACGCTGCAGAGGGGCCCTGCTCATGCAGGGGCACCCTCTCACATAGGAACCACGCACTCTGCCTTCAGGATTGATAAGGCCTGCCATAGGAGTGACTTATAGGTTTATATGTGTGTATGTATATAGTGATATAGGTAGCCTATATCACAGTAAGGGGTGCATGCACCACCTTACCCAGGCTGCAGTAGCAGACCTGTGGTGTCAGTTTGGATGGCCTTCCAGGGGTGGCACAATACATGCTGCAGCCCCTGGTAGGCCTCTGAGGTACCTATGCCCTGGGTATATAGTATACCATATACTAGGGACTTATAAGGGCACTCCAGATTCCAATCAGAGATGTGCCTAAGGCACATGGAAACCATTTTAGAGAGGAAGCAGCTAGGCTGGGGTTCTGATTAGCAGGGCCTCAGCCAGACTAAGGTCGAAAAACAGTGAAGCATCAGCAAAAAGTGGGGGTACCCATGTGAAGCAGATCCTACTCTCCTACCCAGTTCTTGTGCCTTGGAATGCTAGGACCGGTACAGCTGTTCTGTAAGATGGCCCAAATTCTTTCTTGTCTGCAATCTTCTCTCTGACCAGAAATGCTTGTGTTTTTAAACTTGGATCAAATTTGTATTCAACATCCGTTGCAGTAAGAGAATTAGCCCATTGTATCCATATGGGATGTAAGGCTTTCGCATTTGGAATGCTAGCCTTTGTAACAGCCTCTAAGGCTGGTACTGGGGTCACGTCTATTATGCGCTTTCCCTGAGCTAGAGCTCTTTCTCTTGCTACAGCGGTCTGCACTGCTGTCAGGATTTATTCTGTTGAAGTGAAACGCATCTCTGCGTTTGTGTACAGGTGTGATTTGTATGCGATTGGTACCGTTTCACCTTCATTGAAGGTTAAGTAAGTGTACCCGCATTGACCCGCTATTACTCGGATCACTAAGTTGTGTACATTTACGCGTGTCTGTAAGTGTTTGAAGCTATCATGTCTTCTTGTAGTGAACGTAGGATGTTTGTATGTTCCTGTGTCCATTGTCTGACTGAAAAATCAGGTTTTTATTAAGTCGTAGAAAGGTTTTACTCTTTCTGCGTAATCCAAAATGTAAGTTCGACCAAAATTTAGGAATCCCAGAATTGATTGTAAATTCTTTAATGATTTTGGAGGTTGGAGCATCGCACACTTTTCTAAAAAGTTAGCTGCTAGGCTTTTTCCTTCACTTGACAGCTCATACCCTAAGAACAGGACATTGAGATGGGCAATTCTTGATTTTTTTAAATTAAATTTATAGCCCTCAGAGGCGAATCCCATAATAATGGTGCTCACCCTGGTCAAGTGCCTCGGTAAGTCACCGTCCGTTAGATAAATATCATCCACATAGGACAATGCTTCTTCATCCATATTTTTGAGTAACTCTGTTACCCTTGCTGAAAACAACCCCAGGCTATTCTTATACCTTTGGGGGAGTCGACAAAATTGCCGTTGTGACCCTAGCGCTGAGAATGCGGTCAAATACCTGCTTTCAGGCACAGTATTTTGGCAGAAAAATCAATTTGAGATATCAAGTGTAGTTTTGTATTTTTTCCGCACAATGTTATTCATTAATGAGGCACTGTGTGCATTTTGAACTGCAAATGTCTTTGTGCAAGTGTTTAAATGTCTGTAATCCAAAACTAAACAATATGTGTTGTCAGGTTTCATTACGGGAAACAAAGGATTGTTCATAGGTGAAGTGCAACTTTCAATCACCCCCTGGTATTCTAGTTGATCTAGGATCTCCCTGACTTGTTTTTTAGCTTCCTGCTTTATAGGGGTATTGCCTTTGAGCATTTGGGGAAACTTTTAACGGGATCCTGTGGTGAGTTGAATCCTCATCCCTACCAGCATGATTTTTGTACAATGCTGGAGCTAGGGCAACCGCCCACTCCTGCGCATATGCCTGTTTTAAATGTATGGGAACGAGGTCGGAAAATGCTGGAAAAATTACCGTTTCTCCCTTAGGGCACTCCATGACGAATGCTGGCGGCTAGTCTTGCTCTGCTAATAGGATGTCATATCCGGATGACAGATTTTTCCAAAATAGACCTTTAACTTACCTGGGCTTGTCCCCCTCCATCCGGAGTGTTATCTCATGTAACTTATGTGGGACACTTACCCGAGTATCAGGTGTTTCCACCGTGATATACTCACTCAACTCCGCTGTCACCAGAAATTCCTTCAGGTTCTGGCGAGCTATTGTTACTTCTGCCGCGCTGTCTAGCATCGTCAGAGCCCATTCCCCATTCATAAGCTGTGTCCCCAGAATTCTGGGCATGTCTGATCTTAAGACCTGCTACCTTCTTCTTTTTGAACTGAGGTTTTTGTTTTTGTTTATCTTCTTTTTTAGGTGCGTAGTCCGCAGCGAGTTGCTTGTCTCTGGACTTTGTACGCTCCTCTTGTCTTTGTTCTGACCGTCCTTCCCTCTCAGAGTTTTTTGATGAACCCTGAAAGGAACGAGAGGAACGTGTATCAGTATCCTGATACCTGTCAGGTTTCCTAATATTATCCCTATTTCGGAGGTTATACCTCCTTTCAGAGGGCTCCTGTTGAGGAGACCTGCCTCGGGATTGAGATCTACTGTCTTTAGACTTTTGTTGCTTTTTATTCTCCCATTTCATTTTAGAAGAAGTAGGTGTCTGCTTTGTAGTGTCCTTTTCGGAACTGCCCACTAGTTGTGGCTTTAATGCTTTCCCACCTAAACTGTCCCTGCCTAATTCTGCATATGCAGTTTCAATTATTTTGGGTAGTTCGTGTTGTTGATCTACTGGACTGAACTCCCTTAGGCGTTGGCGGATCACCACTGAAGCTGCTTCCCCCTTAATGTTTGCTAGTATTATGGCTGATACCTATTCGTAGTTATCTAGTTACCCTAAGTTAAGGGCAGGCTCTGCTCCGTACTCATTTTGTATCTGTCTCAATACGTCAGGTACTACTGCTAATGACCGGATACCATGCGTTCTGGTATATATGGCAGCAAAGACTGTACCCCAAGAGGTGCAGTACTCTATTTGCGGTGTGATACCCATGGGCAAGCAGATTGTTAGTATTCTGTGTTTATCACAGGTGGTAGTATTCGGGAATATTGCCTCAAGCTGAGTTATTTTCGGAGCTATCCAGAATGGTATTTGTTCGCGTTTTGCGGGCATTTTGCCCATTACCGCGTGTAATGTTTGAGGAGTAATTTTATTTCCTGTACCCTGAGCTGGAGTACTATTTGCTGCACCTGGTGCAGGTTGAATTGTTAAAGTTCTCATGACAAATTGTGTCAGGTTTCTGTAGATTTTAATTAAATCTGTGTGTTGTATGAGTAAGTCTCCTGGTGGCATTGTGGCAATGTCAGGATGTGGTGTGTAGGCTGCTAATAATGGCCATGTGGCTCGTTCTCCTCCGAGTGGGCCTAACCTTACTCTTCTTCGTACGTGGGGTAGGGCGCCATTAAACCAGTAATAATGTTCCTGGTAAGTGAGTGGAATCTCTATGTCCTCAAACGAACAATATTCCGGTGGTGCATCTCCTTCTATATAGTAGTGAAATGTATTTGTTATTGCATTTGCTGCCGGGAATGTAACCCATGAATAGAATACCTCTGTTTTGTTTGATTCGTGTGCCTCAATCACGAAAACTACAAAACTACAATACCACCCCTAGCTTGTAAACCATTTTCTAATAGTCTTAGGGTGACTGTCCTACTGAATTTTGGTGCAATCTGTATTGCATCCGTAGGATCTTCTCCTTCTTCTGAAAAATTCAGCTCAACGCTCTCTGCCCTTACCTCGGCATCAGTCATGTTTAGAGGAAGAAGTGTTCCAAGGGAACTAAGATAAGGTGTTATGCACAATTTTAGGAACACTATGTCCTTTCAAGCTTGAATAACCAACAGTCAATAAATAGTATTTTTGTACATCTCAGCTGCGGCGGATTTTGTGCCCACCCACTCCAGACGGCTCTGGTGTTTTGTGAGTAGGTTCTCTGAGAATAGCACGACTGAACTACTCACGGGCATCTTAACAACGAGGCGATAAACAATTATCGCCGCTTTAGCGTCCGTTTTCGGACGAAAAGCGGCGATAATCTTATCGCCTAATCAGCAAGGTCACGCTATCGCGTGAATCCTTGCACTATCGCCCTTTCCCCAACGCCCATCTTTGCATCTCTAATGAGATGCAAAGTGGGCGTTACTAGGCGTACCCCGGATGGGCTACGTTGCAAATATCGCCGATGTGCACATCGCGATATTTACAAGGCAGCCCACAGGATTATAGCAGACGTTAAATTTTGGCGAAAACGGCCGTTTTCGCCAATATCTAACATCTGCTATAATCCTGACTTACCTATGTTAGACATAGGAGATGGATTCTGCTGATATGACCACAGGGTCGTATCAGCAAGGTTATCGCCGTTTTGAAGGGAACATCGCTGGAAAACCAGCGATGTTCCCTGCAAAAGGGCGATAGCCTCGCTATCTCTGGAATCTTTATCGCCCTGGAGTAACGCGTTGTTAATAACGCGCTACCAGGGCGATAAATACCAGAGATAGGCGGCGATAATATAATTATCGCTGAGCACGGCCAGCGATAATTATCGCTGGCCGTTGTTAATATGCCCCTCAGATTCTACTGTTAAATAAGTACCCAACCAACGTTGGGCGCCATGTCGTGTAGTTCCTATAGTACCCCTACAGGACCTGCGCGTTTGGATAACATAAACTGTGGGCTTGGTGGCAGACTGGCTCTGTGCACCCCCACTGCGTATGTTAGCCTGATTAGCATTAGCTAGCTCACAGTGCCACTAGAATCTCCTCTTATCGGGGAGAGATTAGTTCCTGGCAACCTTAGATCATGACAACCCTGATCCCTCAGAATCGTGGAAACAATGTACTACTTTTCGCTCAGTCACTCGTGCTTACTTGTTCGGTTTGTCTCAGAGGGTTACACAGAATAAACAGTCTGGGCGTTTCAATAAGTATTTATTGAACAGTTGTTATTCTAGTGTGGAATATATGTGCTGCAACAACCAGCAGACATTAGCAGAGAGATATTATCAGCAGTACGATAAAAGTGAAAGGATAGTACAGTTCTACCATTTTGCAATAATGATGGTTACATACATGAATATATGAAATGCATTATAAAAGTGCGCGTACTCCTACGATGCCTAACTAGATGTACCTAAGTGTACCTAATATGAGTGTAGGTCTAAAAGCCTAAGAGCCAAGAATCCCTCTAGGATTTAGTCAAACCCCATTACCTGAATAGAGAGAGAGTGTGGAACCCCGTCCTGGTCTCGAGTTGGACACCCAGCAAGGGCTGTGTTAGACCGCTGTCAGCTGGAGCGACTGCATGAAGGAGCTTCAGCGTCTCTGGTCAGTGTGTCGGCATGGAAGTCTCGGTTCCCTCTGCCTTACCGTGGCAAGATGTGGTGTATTTATACCCTAAAGTGTCTCGTCCCTTAGTATGGTTGGTATTGGTCTTTGTTGGACATGAGGAAGACGTCAGGGGTGAACTTTGTACATACATGTTATGCAGGAGATGTAGCTGGTGAATGCTCATGCATAATTTATGAGTACATTGTAGGCCTGTGTTCGGGAAAAACCCTTCAGTGTTCAAACCACAGACTAGATAACATTCAACCCTCAGAGTTCGTTGTGTACTGTAGGGAACTAATGTAGGTGAAAGATCATGCCTATATTAGGGCATAGGAGATCATGACTATAATAGGGCATAGACGATTATGACCATAATAGGGCATATACGATTATGACCATAATAGGGCATATACGATTATGACCATATACGGTATACATAAACGTGTCTATATTAGGGCCTCTATATGAAACATAACACCATGACGCATCATTTTGATGGGACATACGTTGTAGAATCACTCCGTGTGTGATTCTGATGCCATGACATCTATCCTGTCCATGCTTGGTAACAATGTCTGTGTAGAAATAATGTACACCTTCTGGCCCACCCACCTGCACAAATTGAGACATTTAAAACTGATCCCTGTTTAGACTTGCTTAGCAACACAGAATTCACTGTGCTAAGACATATGTTGACTCTTAATTTTATGGTTTGTGCCATTTGTTGTATCATGTAATGTGTCTGTGTTGACCACATGCAGAGTGTGTGCCAGATGATGGTCACTGTGCCCAAAGCAACATGACTATAGATGTGCCACTCTAAGAACATATTTAAAGATGTTTACTCCCTGTGGGTCTGCAATCTCAAAATTCTCCCTGTACACCTTGCAGTCTCAAAATTCTTAGTCCATGAGCAGTGCTAAACTGTGGGCAGGTTCTGTACTAAATCACAAACTGACAGCTCTATGATGGTAGCTTAGTGTTATCTCCCACTACACATTACAATGAAACCTTCCACGTAGATCACAAACTGACATCATAATGGTACATACATGTGCTAATTACACTTAGTGGTAGCATTGGGGTCCTGGAAGAATTCCACCTCTCCCCTTGAGAATGGAAGATGTCCACCTAGGAGACATTAAAGAGGACATAGCATTTTTAATATTGCTTCCACACATGTTTACATTTTTAATAAACAAACTATGATATTGCAGTATTTCAGAAGTACACAACAGTTGAAACTCACATATAGCAATATGTCCAGCTCATTGCACACATCTAGTCCGAGTGAATGTAAATGCATGGTGACTCGCGACCTCCTCTTAGCCTTCCAAGAAATGAAGAGTCGGTGACGCAGTAGAGAATACAAACCAAAGTTCTTTATTGTAAATTGCGCTGCAGTGGAGTCCAGTCTGACTAGCCTCTTAAGATGCTACCGAGGGGACAGCCCTCCAAACATTTGGTATCATGTAATAAACCTTCCAACACCTCTCGAAACCCCGCCCCTAATGGAAAAATACTGCTTGGGCACAAAGGCTGACAAAGGAGGCACTGAGAGATGAGCTAACACCTGCAGTATGGGTACATGTTATCAGACTTCCAAGGCCGTCTTACTCGATCTCAGCTCTCTCTAGTGTGGGAGCATAGCTATGTCCGATGATAGGAATGCAGAGCTGAATAAACTATTCTCTTCGTACATCTAGGTTCCGACCTTGGATGAGATATGAGAACCTTTTCGAACAGCAGCTTCCGCTGAGGCACGCAAAAAGCGGGGGCACAGAGACCGGGGATTGCTCACAGCATAACGTGGTGAGTGCTACAGGGAATATGGCGTCTCAGATGCTAACTTAGGCCTACACTACCCTACAGTAGCTGAGCACATGCACAATTGAAATCACGATTATATAACATAGCTACATGAATGCTAACACAACTGTCAGGACTAGGGCGGTACGCGGTCTAGGGCCCACCCCACACATTCCACGCATCCCTATTGTGCGCAAGGTTCGTGTACCTTTGCCACTTTGTGCCAAATCACGATGTGGCAAAGCTCATGAGGCAGCCTCTGTTGCGCAGTGGTGGGCTTGGTGCTCTTATTGTTATTAATGCTGTACCTATGTGTCTCATTGTGTTCTTGGTCTAAGGGCTTCTTATGGCTCGTCTTCTGTTGCCTTTACAGGGAGTATTCGTATTGGGACTACATGTCCCATCATGCCTGGGGTGACGACAGGTTGAGCGTGGCAACGTCTTTAAAAGCTGCCACGCCCTTTTCTCCGGCTCACTATTCTTTGGCGGTCTGTGTGGAGGGAGCTCTTCATTCCGGTCCTGTTCCGGTTTTCAGTATGAGCATATCCGGACCTTAGTGGTTCCCAGCAGCATTCCGGCATCCTAGTGGCTGGCTCCCGCTATTCTGGTGAGTGCTTGTCTTCGCCGCATCGACTCTGTCATCGCGGCTGGCCCCCCGCTGGAATTTCCTGATTCCGCAGTTCGTGCTGGCTCCCGCAGAGATTTCCCCGATACCACAGTTCAGGGGCACTTTATTCAGAGCAGGCCGTACTCTGTAGGGTAAGAAAGGAATGTAAGATACGTGAGATTGAACGATAAGGCAATAACGTTTCTTTGACAGAGTGTGCATATTAATGCCTGTTTGAACGCATTAGTTTTTCCATAATTAGCATATTCAGAAAACTTGTTTATTAAACAAAAGTAATGGTGTAGAGCAAGTTAAAACATTAAAACAAAGTACTAGTTGGTGTAAAAGGCAATTGGTATGCCTTAAGATTCTGCATATAAAACGCCAGCCACGCATACTGGGGATTTTATGAGTGAACTTAACTCGCATAGACTTTAGAGTGATTCTCTTAGTCAGAGAATGACTTTTGTGTTGAAAACAAAACCTACAAAAACTACGTGCTGCACAAAAGCATATTTTTAATTCTTCTTTATTGTATAATTTATGTTATATTTGTTTGTTTAACCTTTTCCTTTGCAGATCTCCTTCCCAGCTGTTCCCATCCTAATTTCCCTTCCCCTCGCTTGATCACTCCAATACTCTGTTACAGTATATCTCAGAGTTGGAGGTATCGAGAGGTGGGTCCATTGTGTCTTCGCGTCCAGATCCTGAGGAAGAACGTTTGCTCTTACAACAACACAGCATATATCATGGACGACAGGAGGTGGGAGACATTTCGATTCTAACAGACCCTCCTTTTAGCATTCATTGCTAAGTCTTTATTGGTGCTAGCAGGTTAGGGTCTTTACAATTCTAATGGAAGGGGAGGCAGAATGGCACATATATAGCAGTGGATCATTGGGGCGATCATTAGCAATATTGAACAGGTACGCATATCAATATTAAAAAATGCCTTCGTCTATGGACATTAAATCTTGAACAGCCTGTACCATCATGACAGAATTTTTATCCATTTGTCCTTGAACTCCAGGCTTGGGTGTTAGCTTCTGCATACAATAAGAACAACAGGCGGGAAGGCAATTGATGCACAGACAACAGGTGAATATCACACTGGCAATGGCTACTAAAAATAGGAGTATTTTCTAGCCCCACGTTGTTAACAAACCCCAAAACCACCCAGATAAGGACCATGTACCATTCTCCTGGTGGATGTCAGATGCTAATCTGTGTAACTTTTGTATAGCTGCATATACATTCGGGCGTGATCTTGTATGTACACACAGTAACTACTACCAATGACGCGAAAGGCCCCACCCGATCAACAAGGATGACGTCTAACACCATCCTGTTTTGAAGGGCAACGAATATAGTGGCCTGAAGCTCAGCTGTGATGTTGATCAATATTCCTGCAGTAGTGTTAATGACTCCCTCTACCACCCTTGTGAGTCGGCGTATACTACGGCTGTTGTGCATGGGGCCCCAAAAGGGCAGAATACCCTTCATGGCGTCTGTAAATTGCTGCAAGGTAGTGTCAGTCTGATCAATATCATTTGTGTCAAGAAGCTGCCTTACTTGAGTCGGGTGCACACTCCTGCGCCGTAATCTGTGGTCTCTATGATAATTGGAGGGCGTAATATACACAGGGGGCAAGAGAAAGGACACATAGCACACACCAGACCACCCCCTAGGAAGCCATATATAAGCCTGGGACCCGCATACGAAGTTCACATTGTGGGGCGGAAACAATGGTGGACTACTGATGGTGTTCAAGTCATAAGTGTAATTACAAATACTCTCTCCTACCAGGACCTTCCCAAACCCTCGCACACAGAAACTAGTGGTGGTGTTAATCACTGGTACCGGCATAGCCTTTTCTTGAGTAATATTAGTTAACTGGAAGGACCTAAAATATTCAGTAACGTTAAGGTCTTGGAAATCTGTCATCTCTTCTAGAAGCCATGTTACATTTTACTTCCTTTCGTACACATTCATGCATGCTGCCGGATGAAGTGTGTCAGCTGCCCCATTCTTTCCCGGAGTAAATCCTTGGTGTGTTGCTATATAACCCAGTACAGTCTCATAGTCAAGGTACGTCATATTCATCGCATCTGAATGATAATGGATATATACCATAGTGAACAACTGAAAGCAGGCTTCGCAGCTGCCTAAATAACAGAGGGGCAAGGACAATAACAGGTCATTTTTGTGCATTACTGAGGGTAGTAGGCCACAAACTCAACAATCAGTGACATTGGTGGTATGGTGGGCCTGATGGAGCATTTGAAGGAAGACATTATCTACATAGGTCTGTCTATGTCTTTCCTTATGCGGGGCTAGGGTGACAAAAACATGCTCGGGGAGCTGTAGTCGTTGCAATCAGGGTGTGTACAGGGTGTCTTTCTTCTAAAAACCATAGGATGCCTAACACTGCCACTAATGCTATAAAAACTATTACTAGTAACACTATCTTAGTCTTAGTGGGCCAGCTTGACCAAATGTGGTTATGTTGGTCAGGACGACGTCCCTCTAATGGCTGTTCCTCTTCCATGACTATATGATCAAAGGGATACATTTTCATCTATCAAACTACCAGAGGAGAGTCCGTGCTATGGAGCCAGGTATACAGGGGAAAAAGGAAAAAAATAGTCTCTTAATGTCTATTACCGGTGGTGGTAACGAGCACTTCAAAAAAAAGGAAAAAGTAGTCTCTTAGTGTCTCTCAAAGGTGGTGTTAATAAGCACGTCATGGTGGGGCTGCACGATCACAACCCTTGCTGTCACTGCGCTCAGGATAGGGCAACTTCCCTCCTTGGAAAGCACCCCCCACTTATCCTGTCCAATGTCTCAGACGGTGCACCAATCTCTCTGTCCCTAAACTATTGTTGGTACCAAAAGCAGAGTACACGAGCCCTATTCTTCATCCAGAAGTCCATCCCTACTAACCTGACTGACCCTCGGGTGCACTGTCCCTCTGCCGGGGACGCAAATTGTATCGAGCCACTCCTGGCACTGACTCGTCTCGGAAAAGGAGCTTAAACTCAGGGGAGTCAGCAGACTGAGACTCCTGCTCCTGTGGACCAGATGGAGGAGAGACCCGGGCAGCCTTTATTTCTGGAGGCACCGCCTCGTTTAAAGCAGCATCATTCTCCTCTTCCGTCTGTGCCCAGGTCAGCCGGGCATCAGAAAAGGGGATAAAGCGAGAGACCTTCTCCGTCTCGTGGTCCCCAATCCCCTCGCGGACCCACTAATTGTAGGGGAGAGGGAGTGGGACCTGCTTACAATGGGACGAATGTATCCAGGTCTTCCGTCCCTCTACCTTCACAGCGGTCCTTGTTGCGAGGAGGACCAGCAGGGGCCCCCTCCACCTTGGCTCCAAGCAACCTCGCCTCTGGTAATTGCATACCAGCATGTACGTTCCAGGCTGGATACTGTGCCCTGGCCCCTCAGGTGTTGGTGGCAGTGCCTCGTGGATCTGTTGATGAATAGAATGCAAATTTTTAGTCAGCTCATAAAGGTAATCCCCAAGCAACGGGTATTCAATATCAGAGAAATGGCGTGGGCGGGGTACACCCCACACATTCGCGGGGCGGCCAAAGACCACCTCGTGTGGGGATAACCCCGTTATGGAATGCGCTGTCACTCTAGTGGATAATAGGGCAAGGGGTAGTGCATCCAGTCATTGCAACCCTGTGCTCTCCCTGATCTTAGCCATCTTCAACTTGAGAGTACCATTGTACTTCTCAACCAAAACAGCCGACTGGGGGTGGTTTGCTGCGTGGAACGTTTGCTTAATATGCAGGCCATCGCATACCAACTGGATCACCTTTGCATCAAAGTGACTTCCGTTGTCACTCCAAATCAAACGGGGCAAGCCGAAGCGCGGGAAAAAGTCCTTCAATAGGACTTTCGCCGTCGCCATGGCTGTGTTCTCTTTAGTGGGGTAAGCCTCAATCCATTTACTGAATGCACAAACGACCACCAGCACGTACTTCAAGTTGTTAACTCGTTCCATTTTGATGTAATCGATCTGGAGAACCTCGAAAGGGAAAGAGGGAGGTGCAAAATTACCGGGAGGTGCAGGGGCGCCCTTCCCAGGATTATGTATCAGGCAAACCATGCAATTCCTTACTAAGTGGGCCGCTACCTTAGTGATGTTATCATGTTGCCATACGGGGTCCAATAGCTTACATATCCCCCTCGCACTAATGTGAGCTGGACCATGGGCCATCGTCACTACAGGTAATACGTATGCATCTGGTAACATCCATCTCTGCTTTTCCGATTTATCGGTCCAGCACCCTTCCTCATCTAAGCGCCCCGTACTCTCCTGCCACGTTGCCAGCTCCTCAACTGTTGCCTCACTTTGAATCTCATTCACATTTTCTAATGTGTCTTCAAACATCCCACCCTCAGGCACCCATCGAGCTGGCCCTGCCACAAACATCCTCTTCATCTTGGACCGAGCTGTCTCTTTAGCTGTTTTGTCTGCAAACGCATTTCCCTTCCCTACATCATCAGCGAGCGCTTTATGGGCGCTACACTTCACTATCGCCAGTCTTTTGGGAAGTGCTAGGGCTGACAGGAGCCTATGTATCAGAGGGCCATGCTGTATCCTTGCGCCGTGTGAGGTCAGGAATCCCCTCTCCGCCCAGAGCCGCCCAAAATGATGGCGACTCCGAACGCATATTGACTGTCAGTATAAATATTGACAGTCAGTCCCTCACTTAGCTCACACGCTTGCAAGAGGGCAACAAGCTCAGCAGCTTGTGCTGATTGGTAAGGAACACGTGATGTCTCAACTACAGTACACAGCGTAGTAATAGCATATGCTGCAGTGGTGGTGCCATCTGACAGTTTGAAACAAGAGCCATCGCCATATAGTTCCCCTTGTGGGTCAGATAAGGGAATGTCAGTCAGGTCTACCCGTCCCTTCGTCTCTTCTTCCGTCCGATATAGACAATCATGGACATCTGTGTCCTCATTGTCCGAAAGGAGGGGTAGTAACGTGGCCGGGTTCAGAGTGGCGCATCTTTTGATTGTAATGTGTGGTGCAAACAAAGTTAATTCATAACCAGTCAGACGAGCACTGGTAAGGTGCTGCGTCTTTGTCTTGTTCAAAAGTGTGTCCACAGCATGGGGTACCATTACTGTGAGGTCAGTATTTAGGACGAGCCCTGCCGATTGTCAAATATAGACAGCTACAGCAGCTCTTAAACAGCTTGGGAGGGCTCTGGCAACAGCGTCAAGAAGAGCAGAGAAATAAGCACACAGCCGCTGCTTACCTCCAAAGGCTTGCGTTAACACCGAAAGCGCACACCCAGCCATCTTGTGTACATACAACACGAAAGGCTTCTGATAGTCAGGCGTACCAAGCACAGGCGCAGAGCAAAGCGCATCCTTTAATTGCTCAAAAGCTTGCTGGCATTATTGCGTCCAAGGTAAAGGCTCATGCACATCTTTAGTGGTTAGGTAAAGCAGGGGTTTCGTTAGTAAGGAGTAACCGGGAATCCAGTGGCGACAATACGAGGTGATGCCTATGAAAGCACGCACGTCTCTCTGAGTCTTGGGGACGGGCATCTTAACAATGGCATCAACTCGATCAGGTGTTAGCCTCCTACCCTCCTTCGACAGTAGGTGACCTAAATAGGTGACCTCCTGTCAACAGTATTGAAATTTGGAAAGGGACACTTTATGTCCATGTTGTGCCAAATGTAGCAGCAATTTGACCGTGGCTTTATTGCAACCCTCTTCAGTATCGGGGGCTACCAACAGATCGTCCACATACTGCAATAATACGTTACCTGGAGGAAGAGAGAGGGAATCCAATTGAGCTTTCAGGGCTTGACTATATATGCTAGGACTTTCAGTATACCCCTGAGGAGCACAACAGAATTGAAAACTCCGGCCGACTATATTAAATCCAAAAAGGTGCCGGCTATTTGGGTGAATTGGAATGCTAAAGAAAGCATTCTTCAAATCAATCACAGAAAAGAATTTTGCTGTGGAAGGAATCATTGTCAAAAGAGCAGTAATATCGGGGACAACCGGGAACTGAGGGACCACTATTTTGTTAACCATCCGCAAATCAATTATAAAATGATAGACATCAGGATGCGCATCAGCAGAGTCAGAGGGTGTCTTTTTGAGGATGGGAAGAATAGGGCTGTTACACACATTTGCAACTGTCTCTTCAACCACCCCTGATTTAATCAAATCCTGTATAATCCGCAACAAAGCCCGTTCTCCCGCCTGCTGTATTTTGTAGTGGGGAATACGAGGTAGCACGGCATTGTCTTTTATCGTAATAGATATCGGTGGTATCTGCAACAACCATACATCCGTATCTCCTGTTGCCCACAACGTGGGCGGCACATCGTTAAATTCAGCAGGAAGCAGTGCATCTTTCCAAAAACACTGTTTATTACTGGCCACATCGGGTCCTATTGTCATATAAACACCATCTAGAGAACATGAAATCGTAGCATGCAACTTTTCCAGCAAATCTAGTCCCATGAGATTTTCGCCACAATTTGGGTCAACAGAAAGGGCAAGTCCGCAGTGAAAGGGCCAATAGGTAAAGCAAGAGGTTCAGAGATGGGGCTCACAACCAGAATGCCTGAAAAACCTACCGAGATATATTGTTATGGCCAGACAGAGCTGCCCCAGGGACTAGTGAACGAGAAACAGAGCTATTCATTGCACCTAAATCCACCAGAAACTTCTTAGCCAAACCATGCAAATCCGCCGTGACATAAGGACCACGCTGATCTACAGGTATTTGAACTGGTCCCGCACTCTGTCCCTGGCTGTCCTAGTTATAGGACATCCCGGACACCTCGTCCAGATCATAATCATCGTGATAGTACTTCCTTCCTAAGGGATCATCAAAATAGTTCTGATCAGAGCGACCCCCCGAGGATACCCCACCCTGGGTCTCATCACGACTGCCTTCACCACGTCCCCGTCCACCGGCACCCCAACCCCTGGGGGCGGTAACCTTCTGCAACAAGTCTGGACACTCACTCCACCAGTGCCCCTCTCTCTTACAATACGCGCACTGATTTGGCCCCACTGGACCGCCTCCTCTGCCTGCGCCACGCGATCGCTGAGCTGGACCGGTACCACTTCCTTTACTGGACCCTCTTGCTGCCTGTTGCATTAGTACCTTAGTCTTCAACTCCTTATTCTTCTTCTTTACCTTCTCCTTCTCCTCATTCTCCCTATGCTCATAGTACTGGGCCATACTCAATATCACTGAAGGGGAGGAGGTAGTCCAGGTGCTCTCAGAGGCCTGCAACCGAGCAGCTATCTCGGGAAGCAAATTCGTTACAAATCTGTTAACGAACAACCTGACACCGCCTTCCACTCACAAATCCTGTCAACTAAAATCCCAAAACACCCCTTCAAACCAAGTGAAAAAATCTGACACACTTTCATCCTTCTTCTGTCGACATGCCGCTAACTTATCCCAATCTACTCGTCTGGGTGGGATAAGAGAATGCATGTAAGTAATGATACGACCCGGCAAAGCTAATATCTCAGCCCTAGGCTTTTCACTAGGCTTCCGCTCATTATCCCACGCCCTAATCGCATTCCAAGTGCCACCCAACTCCACAACATGGTCCTGCGTGTGTACCTATCTCCATATATCCACCGGTACCAACAACCTGAAAAACATCTCAACATTGGCCAGTGTCATCACCGTCGATGAAGCGGCCTCTGTTAATTCTTTATAATATGCTGTGGGATTTTTCCTAGGGTCCGGCAGCTGACTTTTGAGGGCAAGTACCTCACTTCTTTTCCATGGAGTGTAAACCCATTGCTCCTGAAAAAGAGCCTCTACCCGTGGCTGGACTATAATATCCTGCGCATTACGCCGTTCTGGAATCTGGGGCTGAAAAATAGGATGGACCTCCCTCATTGGGAATTGGGACACTGTCGTCGGCGTTTTCTGGTGCAGCCTACCCCGGTACCCAATCATCGTTGCCACGTTGCTGTAGACGTCTTAAGGGGCCATATCAGCAGCATATACATGGTCTCGAATGTCATAAATTATCTGGGGTGCTACACCACCAAAACACTGCTCCCACAACCCTATCAAAGTAGCCGACATGTGCTTGAGGGAATGCTGCTGCACAAACGGCTCGAAATCCTTCAACACACTCCATACATCCTCTACATTACAGCACTATAGATCAGACTCTGTGCCCACTGCGCAGCCTGGTTGGTGACCATTTGCTTTTCCTTGTTCCCCACATCAGATCGAATCAGCACCCGCCCCATTCGTTCCCGTGCTGCAGCCCAACTCCCCTCATCCATTTCATGCACCGGGAAAGGTACAATTGGTGAAGGAGCAGGCACCAATGTGAGTAAAGACTGCGTTGAAGGTGTGAGAGAAGGGTGAGAAACAGGTGCGGGGACAGCAGATACAGCGGAAGGACCCACAGCTACTGCACTCGCAGCTTGCGAGGCCAAGGGGGAACAGGCGGGCTGTAGCAGTAGCAGCTGGATCAGAGATGGCAGAGCCAGATAGAGAAACAAGAGGAGCAGCAGGCTGAGATGCTGGAACAACAGGGTATACCCTTTGCGGGGCATAGGGAGGCGGGGGCCTGGCGTCCAATAGTTCATCCACAAATGCATACCCCTCCTCCCGGGCAACATAGGACTTATCACATTGTAGTCGGAACTTCCTATCAGCACTCTCAATACCCTTTTCTACTTTATCCCTATCGTAGGCTACTGCTTTCTGAGTGATCGTTTGCATTTTCCCTCTCCGGGCCTCCTTCTCTGCCCGTATGCGTCCTTGCCTAGCTTCCTTTTGCCATACCTGAAGGGAATCAAACATCGACTGCCTCCTTCTCCTGGAAAATAATTTATCTTGCAGATAATTCAATTTCTGTTTGTCAAAAGTACCTATCGGTGGCCACTGAAGCTCGGCATTGTCTCTCAAATATTTGTGCCATAATGTACTAAACATAATAGGGCCAAGGCCGTGCTTCACATACATATCAAAATTCGGGGTGCCTTCCGGAGTTGTAGGTTGCCGCTCTTCCAACCGAGCTTCGGCGGAGCAACAGCGACACCCCACGCACCACAATTTACTTAAACAAGGCATCTTGACAACAGACACATACACTACTCACGCGAACTAAACAACACACCAAACAAAGGGAAGACAAAACAAGACAGTCCGAGGACTGTACCAAAACAAGACAGTCTGAAGACTGCATCAAAACAAGAAGATAGGCTCAAGCCCCAGGCCTTTTCAAGAGTAAACCAAATTCAGTAGGTGGCCTGGCAGAGCGTTCGCAAACACCCTGTATCCCAAGGGTCCACAGACCCACCAAGTTCGAACAAGCCAAGAATGGTCCTCAGACCATATTCAAGATACCAAGAGACAAGACAAACTCACCTGGTGAACACAGGTCAAGCAAAGTTATTCTCCACTGCCGACTCTTCGGACCAAATGGTCAGATCCAAGGGTTTCACTGAAAAAACCATAGGTTTCAGGGTCGTATAGTTAGAAATTAGCATTTTAAAAAACCATAGAAATTCACTAACAAAGCCATAGGTTTCAGGGACGTTATAGTTAGTTGGACATTTCACTCGTACAAAACCAGAGAAATTCGGACGTTATTTAGTTGAGCTAACTATAACTCGCGCCCCCGCAATACACTGCTGATGACGTCACATATTACATCATTCATGACATGGTCAGTGACATCACTGATGACATCACTGGTGACATCTCAAATGACATCACTGATGACATCATCCACGTGGTAATCTGATGCACCTCCTCATACCCTAATATAATCTTTGATACACCCACTCTAAAATACAGACTACCATTTTCAAAACCATAAACACACCAATACCATTTACTACATACCCACTCACTGATTCCTAGGTCTACACATGTATCCACCCATTCACCCATACAGTCACTCATACATGCAGTCACTGATCAATACAGCACTATCATTTGCACTCATACACCTATACAGACACTCACACATCGCCACTCATCCATAGAGTTACTCACAAACCTAGTCAATCGTGCAAAGAATCATTCACACTCCCATTTACTCACCTATACAGTTATAGACACACCACCTCACTTATTCATACAGATACTAACACATACTTACTCTCTTATACAATCACTGATACAAGCACACACTCATCCATACATCCACTCTCACAATCACTCACTCTCACATATAGTGATTTATATATGCCAACACTCACATATACTGCATTTTACAGATGTAGTTACTCACACATGTACCACTGAGACACCCATTTACTCACCAACATACCCATACACACACTCACCCACCCATACAGCCCTTCACAGATGCACTCTTGAACCCATACACCCAGTGAATTACCCACTCACACATCTATGCACAGAGTCACACACCACCCACCCGCCCACACAGACACTCAGGCACCCATACAGATACTCAGACAACCAATCAATAACCCATATAGACACTCATGTAGCTACTCACAAACCCATGCAGCCGCTTACACACCAACTGACAGACTGATACAGACATTTACACAGTTTATGCACTAAATCATGCATTCAGTAAGACACGTTTAATCGCTGAGTTATACAGTCAGTCACGCACCTACTAAATCATCTATTACACTCATACACCCACTCATACTTCAAAACACCTTGGCATATATATATATATATATATAAAACATATTTGAACTTTACAGAAACACACAGTCACTGGGTGATGTCATCAGTGATGTCATCAGTGATGTCATTTGAGATGTCATCAGTGATGTCACTGACCATGTCATGAATGATGTAATATGTGACGTCATCAGCAGTACATTGTGGGGGCGCGAGTTATAGTTAGCTCAACTAACTATAACGTCCGAATTTCTCTGGTTTTGTATGAGTGAAATGTCCAACTAACTATAACGTCCCTGAAACCTATGGTTTTGTCAGTGAATTTCTATGGTTTTATTAAATGCTAATTTCTAACTATAACGTCCCTGGAACCTATGGTTTTTTCAGTGAATTTCAAAGGTTTTTTAAATGGTAATTTCTAACTATAACGTCCCTGAAACCTATGTTTTTTTCAGTGAATTTCAAAGGTTTTTTAAATGCTAATTTCTAACTATAACATAGCACTCGCGTTTGCAGAGTGGTGGAGAAAGGTGAGCGTGGCCTCCGAACACCTCTTAGCAATCCCACTGTGTGAGATTTACTGGAGGTAACAGGAGGGGTAGTTACCCCCCAACGTCAACCTTGGGGGCCAACTACCCCTACCTCTCCGCCATGCAGCTCTGTGGCGCATACTGGAGGTACCTGGTGAGCTAGTTGGCCCACAGGGACCCTCAGTATTCAAGGGGACTTAATCCCCCAACTTAGAACATGCCAGGGGGCGCATTTGCAGATTGGAGGAGAAAGGGGGCGTGGCCTCTGGCATCTCGACAGCTTTTTTATTTTTCCTTTTTTTAACAAGGGGGGCTGTGTGGCCCCACTTCTTTTACATTTTTGGGGCCCTGGGGACCCCAACCCCCAGGGCCTGACCCCTTTTTATAATTTTTTTTTAGATCAAAACGGGAAGGGGGCCACGTGGCCCCCCTCCTGAGGCCAATTTTGGGCCAAGGGACCCCCATCACCCGGGGCAAGGCCAGACATTTTTTTTTTTAAATTTAAAAATTATTTTGAGTGCGGCCGCGTGGCCCCGCTCCTCAGGCCAATTATGGCCCCGGGGACCCCATCCCTTGGGGCCGGCCTTTCCGGTTTAAAAAAAAAAATACGTTTTAATCGCAGGGGAGGGGGCTGCGTGGCCCCCCTCCCGGGCCACTTCTGGCCCCGGGGACCCCATCCCCTGGGGCCTGGCCTCTCCATTGGGGACTGTGGGGGGAGCCCCAATGCCCCCATGGTCCCACCGGCTCCCCGCCTCCTGCGGGAGCCAACATTGCTTTTGAGCAAGGGGAGCTGCTGACATGCAGCTCCCCTTGCCCAAAAGCAATCCTGCTTTGCTTGTTTGAAGCGAGAGCAGGTTTCCTGCTCTCGCTTAAATCAAGCAAAGCAGAGTTTCCTATGACAGGGCGGGAGCCGTGCTCCCACCCTGTCATAGCAAACGGCAATGTCCCGGGGGTGGGCACCCCGGGACATTGCAGGAGCCGGCCCTGAGGGGGGCGGTCCCCAGGGCCATCAAGGGCTCCTAGAGGGGGGCCGGGCGGCCTCCCTCCCTTAATTTAAATAACCACCACCTCCCCGGGGCATGTGGGGTGGCTCTTGCCCCCCACACATCTTTTTTACAAATTTGAAACAGAGCCCCAGGGAGGTGGTGGTCCCCGGGGCTGCGGGGGGGCCACGTGCCCCCGCATACAATGTAATAAGCCCCGGGGAGGTGGCGGTCCCCGGGGCTGTGGGGGCCCCTGCGGGCCCCCACACCATTATTTTATATTGCCCCTGGGACTTGGCCCACCCGGGGGCATTTTTACTAATGGAAGCACGGGAGCCCACACTTCATTTTTTTTTTTTTTTATTTACTTTACATTTCATTTTTAACACAGCATTGCTAATATGGATATAATTAGCCTGCCTGGCATCATGGGGCCCACTGGAGGGCGTTTTAATGAATGACAATGCTGTGTTATAAATGAAATGTAACACGTGACCCACTGAGGGTAATAAAATCCTCTATGACTACAGGTCCCTGCATGCATCATAACGGCCCACTGGGGGCAGGATATAAAGGTGCATGCTAATGAGGAAATTTCGTGTTGCATTTTCTTCAGCTGCCTGGGAAGAAGAGGCTGCTGCCTCAAAACGCGTAGGCAATGAAAAGTACTTTTACCTGTTATGCAGAGGCTGGTTCCTTTGAAAATTGTGCCGCAAGGTAATATTAGCGGTCGAGTGCGACCTCAAGCATTTGGGCGTTCTTGTTGTACAAAATTATTTACACGGCTGTCCTGCCGTGGAGGTCTGCACCATCTTGGAAGCAGAGAGGCTGCGCAAGCTGGAATTATGCCGCAATTGCGAACAGCACCGCTAATATGGAATTAATTAGCCTGCCTGGCATCATGGGGCCCACTGGAGGGCGTTTTAATGAATGACAATGCTGTGTTATAAATGAAATGTAACATTTAACCCACTGAGGGTAATACAATCCTCTATGACTACAGGTCCCTGCATGCATCATAACGGCCCACTGGGGGCAGGATATAAAGGTGCATGCTAATGAGGAAATTTCGTGTTGCATTTTCTTCAGCTGCCTGGGAAGAAGAGGCTGCTGCCTCGAAACGCGTAGGCAATGAAAAGTACTCTTACCTGTTATGCAGAGGCCGGTTCCTTTGAAAATTGTGTCGCAAGGTAATATTAGCGGTCGAGTGCGACCTCAAGCATTTGGGCGTTCTTGTTGTACAAAATACATATATATATATATATATATCACCTACTGGCGCTCGCCAGTAGGTAGTTAAGTTAGGACCTATTTTCCATAGGAAATTCACAACATTCTATTTTCAATAACTTTGGCGCCGGTTGATGAATCTTCGCGAAATTTTCAAAACTCGTGGGGCGCGCCGGTCCGCTCCTATCCTGAAAGTCTCTGGTGATTCGTCAAGTGGGGGTCGAGAAAAAAGGGGGATCCCAAAACGTGTTTTCCCCATGCAATTTTCCATAGGAACCTTTAGTCGCAGCTACAGCCCGAACTGCTGAACGGAATTACACCAAATTTGGCAAAAAGGTAGCCCTTGGTTCAGAGTCATGCCTTTTGCTTAAATGGTGTAAATCCGTTCAGTAGTTCCTGAGAAATTTGAAAAGAAAACACATATATATCTGGGCGGAGCCTAACCACACATGTCATCGTGAGATCTGATTGGCTGTCAGCACTTCATCCTGGAATTGCTGGCAGCCATCTTGGGACTAATATAAATGATAGTACCCCATTGAAATGCATTGTAGTGAATCGAAGATTTTGAGGGTTACCAAAAGGAGAACTATAAAGGGTGATAACAGACTTTAGTTACATTAGAATTCATTTGTTGATGGTACCATACTAATTTCAGGAATTGTGGTGTGTTCTAAGGTGATTTTACCCTGTGAAAAACCTTCTACTGGGATATCATGAATCATGTTTGAGAGAAAACTATTTTCACATGCTTGTCCCATACAGTTTTGGAAGGTGCTCCAGAAGCTAAAATGAGAGCATATTTTCTGTAAATTCACATTATCTTTCTCAGTCATGTGAGAATGAAGTCTGACATTCTCAGTAAAACATGAACATCCAACAAGGGCAGAGACTGTCAGTTGATTCCTTTGTGTTCTACTGCAGCTTCCCAGAGTGTTCTAAAGAACAACTAGAGTGCTACCAGCATTACTTATGACAAAAGTATGGCACACCTGAAGCCATCTTGATTGGAATAAACTGGTAACACTTAAAACATTTAATTTAAAAAGGAACAAAATGATGGGGTTCATTTTGTCATAGAAATTATGGTTAGTGCTATAGAAAGAAAAATTAGGACATGTTTCAAGTGTGATCTCAAATATCTTCCTGTTATATTTCAACAGGAGCAGCCTGTCAGTTGATGCCTTTGTGTTCTACTGCAGCTTCCCAGAGTGTTCTAAAGAACAACTAGAGCGCTAACAGTCATACTTATGACAAAATTATGGCACACCTGAAGCCATCTTGATTAGAATAAACTGGTAACTCTTAAAACATTTAATTTAAAAAGGAACAAAATGAGGGGGTTCATTTTGTCATAGAAATTATGGTTAGTGCTGTAGAAAGAAAAATTAGGACATGTTTTAAGTGAGATCTCAAATATCTTCCTGTTATATTTCAACAGGAGCAGCCTGTCAGTTGATGCCTTTGTGTTCTACTGCAGCTTCCCAGAGTGTTCTAAAGAACAACTAGAGTGCTAACAGCCTTACTTATGACAAAAGTATGGCACACCTGAAGCCATCTTGATTGGAATAAACTGGTAACACTTAAAACATTTAATTTAAAAAGGAACAAAATGAGGGGTTCATTTTGTCATAGAAATTATGGTTAGTGCTGTAGAAAGAAAAATTAGGACATGTTTTAAGTGAGATCTCAAATATCTTCCTGTTATATTTCAACAGGAGCAGCCAGTCAGTTGATGCCTTTGTGTTCTACTGCAGCTTCCCAGAGTGTTCTAAAGAACAACTAGAGCGCTAACAGTCTTACTTATGACAAAAGTATGGCACACCTGAAGCCATCTTGATTGGAATAAACTGGTAACACTTAAAACATTTAATTTAAAAAGGAACAAAATGAGGGGGTTCATTTTGCCATAGAAATTATGGTTAGTGCTGCAGAAAGAAAATTTAGGGCATGTTTTAAGTGATATCTCAAATCCTCTTCTATTTCATTAGAAAATTCTGATATGCAGACTGAAACAATCACTTTCAATACCAGCAGTAGACTTCCAGTTAACTCCCTGGTGAGCAGTAGCTTTACTACAGTGATCTAATGAACAACTAGAGTGCTAACATTCTGAATTTATGGCAAATGTGTGACACATCTGAATGCCTTCTTGATGGAATCAAAGTAAAAAACTGAAAGCATTTCCTACTGAGGAGACTGCAGTAAATGACGAAATTAGGAAACTTCATAACAAATAAGTCTCCCAAGATGGCCACCAGAGAAAAAAGAGCCCAAATGTAGCACAAATATCACCCAGATGTAGCCCACATATAGCCCAATGACAGAAGTGTGCAAAACACTTTTATTTTTAGTTTTTCTGCAGTTTTATATAGTGCAAACTGGTCAGGTATTGGAGCGTTACATCTTACTTGGACCCCTTATTGCGTATTTTGCACGAAGTACATGAGATTGATCTTGCGAAACATTGAACTTTACGATTCTGTTAACCTGAAGTTGCTCTGAACCGGGCTTTGTAACACCCGTTTTTACCTACTGGTTTTAATTAATTCTCACTGTATTGTATTATGAAAGATGATTTACTGTTTTTATGTACACTTTTATGATCTATGTTTCTAAATCAGATCAAATAAAGTTTAATGAATTCTATGGCAGGACGGAGGCGAGGATTATGCATATCTTTCCTCACTTTATTTGCATAGCAGTTCAAAGAAAACATAACACAACAATCATTAAACAAAAGACTACACAACCCATGAACCATTAGAGGGGTAGTCTCCAAGGCAACTATAGTCCAATCATATCACAGTCCATCGTATATAATATCGTGACGTCCCCTCCGCTTCCTCTTTCTTCACTGCTTGTCAGTTAAGTGCATTCCTTACATTCTTGGCTTAATCTGACGTTGTTGCTGTTTGTATAGCGGTTTCTTGTGCACGTTATTAGCATTATTGCCTTGGTATTGTTTCATATTCCCTGCGCAGCAGGCTCTTGCCCGAGCGCGTTCTCCCACTCGCAGTTTCTCCCGCTGTGTGCTCTGCGCGCGGTGAGATCCTGTCAGGCGCGTCTGGGCCGAGCGAGGCAGCTCCGTCGAGCGCTCCTGCTGGTCTTTACGCGAGTTTGGGAATCCGGTCACACCTTTAGTGTCCGCTTGATTCCCGACCAACCCTCGGTGATTTCCCCACACGGCCACGTTAGTGACCAGCGCCACCTGGTGGTGGTAATTGGTATTGCGCCTCAGTCTATTCTTATAACAGCTTCGGGGAAAGCCCAGCTGTTGGAGCACCGGCAAGGGGGCTGTCTTAAGGATTTTAAGGACATTTGTTCTGTGCTCACACCCTCTGCTATCATGTCTTCTCCAGAAGACCATTTTTACTCCTCCTACCAGGAAGTAGAGGAGGAATGGCCCCCCAACTTCTCCCTCCAGCAGTGGACCAAGCCCTCTCTCTGGTTATTTCTAGGGCGCTGGCTCCTCTTAGGGATCAGGTTGATAAGCTGGCGAAAAGCATCCCTGGGGTGTTCCGTGACCCAGATCTGGTGGTGGCGGGTCCAAGTAGCTCCCGATGGGGAATAAAAGGGCCGTTAAGCATAACGCGGGGCACTTGGAAGGATTTGATAAACTTACGGAGACCTTCCTCAAGAGTGCGCGAACGCTAAAACATGCACCCTGCCGGGAGGAGGAGGGGCCCGGAGAAAATTGCGACACTGTCACCACTATTGTAGACCCCGACGGCGGGTTTCCCTTAGAGGGAGAGGGTGTATCGGAGGACGATTTCTCCTCCGATGAGGATAAGGACTCGGGGCGTCCCTGGCGTCCAGAATCCCACTCCTCTCAGTCCCCTCGGACATGTTCGAGCCTACCCAAATTTACCATCCTAGGTCGGCAGAGTGGACACCTGACGCCAAAGTGGCAGAGTATGTGGTGGGGAAAATCCATCAACACCTTGAAAGGGAGGTCAGGAATAGGATGAGGGGAGAATGCCCCTGGCCCTCACTGATGGGGAAGGTGGCACACACGCCTGAAATTGATGAGAAACTATGTACCTTTTTCTCCAAGTATATGAGGGATCCCAAGAAAGGAATTGATAGGTCTTGGACGTGGTAAGGCCCTTGACTAACCCTGGGCGTAGTTTGCGTAGTAGCACTTCACATAGCTACGTGAAGTACATTTTGAACTACACGTAGCTATGCAAATTGCGTAGTGCGTGCTTGACTGCACTGTACAATAATTGCCAAAGACATCTTACACAGTGCAAGTTAAGATAAAATAAGTATATCTGTCTTTATATGCTAAAAATGCATACAGCATTTCACAAAAGTGAAATCAATAAATTAATAAATTAACAAGCAGTGAGAGAGGTGATGATTTTGGTATCCTCCCTAACCTAGGGAGAGAACCAAGCAGATACCTTGAAAACAAAAAGCACATCTTTTGAACGATTCGGTGGTGGTCCCATCCTCTTAGGACCACCCCAAGCACAGTTATTGGCAAAAATACAATCCCAACCAAAGGCCCTGCAAAGCATTATGGGACGAGATTAGCAGTGGGCAGTGAATATTATAGTATCCAATATCAAAATAATTCTACAAAGAGCTGCAGTTCCACTAGTCGTTACTAGATGTCTCTCACAAGTCAAATGCAAAAGCTTCATGAAAGGGTTTCAATGCTTTTGCATTTGACTCGTGAGGGACATCTAATAACGACTAGTGGAACTGCAGCTTGATGTATTAATAATTTCAATGCTTTTGCATTTGACTCGTGAGGGACATCTAGTAACGACTAGTTGAACTGCAGCTCTTTGTAGAAATATTTTGATATTGGACACTATAATATTCACTGCCCACTGCTAATCTCGTCCCATAATGCTTTGCAGGGCCTTTGGTTGGGATTGTATTTTTGCCCATAACTGTGCTTGGGGTGGTCCTAGGAGGAAGGGACCACCACTGAATCGTTCACATGATATGCTTTTTGTGTTCAAGGCATCTGCTTGGTCCTCCCCCTAGGTTAGGGGGGAACTCAAAATCATCACCTCTCTCATTGCTTGATATTTTCATTGTCAAAGTTCACTTTTGTGAATTTGTTATATGCTTTTTAGCATAGAAAATTGCTTTAACAAAGCATTTGTATGTGTTTAATATACTACTGCTACGCTACGTCAATTAACAGAGTTTTTTACTCTGCTACGTGCAATTTGCGTAGTGCATAGTAACACAAACTTTGCATGCTCCGTGAGCGTAGCAAAGTATTATGCCCAGGCTTACCCTTGACCCAAATTATTCAATTGACGGAGCGTTCCAAAGAGTCAGGATCCCCTTTGTCCACGGATATTGTGGCTGGTTGGGCGCACTACCCTAAACCCTAAAACACTACCCCCTCCACTACCCAGACACCACTGCACTACCCTAAACCCTAAAACACTACCCCCAGCACGACACCCTACACTACCCAAACATAACTGCACTACCCTAAACCCTAAAACACTACCACCAGCACGACTCCCTACACTACCCAAACACCACTGCACTACCCTAAACCCTAAAACACTACCCCCAGCACAACTCCCTACACTACCCAAACACCACTGCACTACACTAAACCCTAAATATACCCCCAGCATGACCTCCCACACTACACAAACACCACTGCACTACCCTAAACCCTAAAAACACTACCCCCAGCACGACCCCCTACACTACCCAAACACCACTGCACTACCCTAAACCCTAAAACACTAACCCCAACACGACCCCCTACACTACCCAAACACCACTGCACTACCCTATACCCTAAAACACGACCCCCTACACTACACAAACACGACTGCACTACCCTAAACCCTAAAACACTACCCACAGCATGACCCCTTCACTACACAAACACCACTGCACTGCCCTAAACCCTAAAACACTACCCCATCACTACCCCCTACACTACCCAAACACCACTGCACTAACATAAACCCTGAAACACTACCCCCAGCACAACCCCCTACACTACACAAACACCACTGCACTACCCTAAACCCTAAAACACTACCCCCAGCACGACTCCCTACACTACCCAAACACCACTGCACTACCCTAAACCCTAAATCTACCCCCAGCACAACCCCCTACACTACCCAAACACCACTGCCCTAAACCATAAAACACTACCCCCAGCATGACCCCCTACACTACACAAACATCACTGCACTACCCTAAACTCTAAAACACTACCACCAGCATGACCCCCTACACTACTCAAACACCACTGCACTACCCTAAACCCTAAAACACTACCCCAGCACGACCCCCTACACTACCCATACACCACTGCACTACCCTAAACCCTAAAACACTACACCCAGCACGACCACCTACACTACCCAAACACCACTGTACTACCCTATACCCTAAAACACTACCCCCAGCACGACCCCCTACACCACCCAAACACCACTGCACTACCCTAAACCCTAGAAAAGAAACCTCCACCCCATGCCCAATCCCCCTTCCCTCTCACTCCTCATGGTTCCTCTCTCCTCGTGGTTCCTGCTTCACGTCATCTCTGAGGGGCGGTGCACGTCATTGTGAGGAAACGGAACAGCCTCTGTTTCCTTACAACGACATGGATCGCCTACATGTTTTTTAGAACGCATGGTCATTTACCATACATGCCTTTACAACAAAATTCGTTGTAAAGGCATGCGTGGTAAATGACCATGCGTTCTGAAAAATGCGTAGTAATGACTTTGTGATGTACAACGCATGCGTGGTAATGCATGCGTTGTAATGGTATCGCAAAGTAAAAAGTCGTTGTAACGGCTGTTTACCGATCGAAGCTGGCCCCTGTTCTTCAGTGAGACGTTTATTTGATTAATTAGGAGGAAGGAATGTGGTTTTTTACCAAAAAGTGCATTCCCGGCTGTTGTATTGTGAAAGTGTCCGCGTGGCCTGGTTTCACTTCCGGTGAGAGAGTGGAAGAGTCTGTTTGGATCTAAAGGAGTTCTGTTGTTGACGGGGCCGGCGCGACATGTCATCAGAAAACATAGCTAATGGAAAGCGTCCTCCCTGAAGTGTGGAGCAGTGCCATGAGAGGTCAACGAGTGTGCGTCCCACCGCAGTATGACCGTACCGCGTGACCCATGTGCCGCCTCCAGGGTACGGGAGGCAGAAGCGGCATCGCAGGTCCTCTTGAAGACCGTTGTAGCACTAATTTTACATTTTGGTACTAGTGCATTTTAACTTCGTTGTTCCTGCCAGATACAAAGAGAAGATCCTGTGTTATTCAGTGCCCTCGTTACCTTTTTTGTGGGTTGTGGTGCTTGTCACTTCGCTGCCCCGCCGGTGCACACGACTGGGCACCCCACCTCGTGTGCCTTCTGCAGGGCCTCTGCCCTCGGATCACTGGTTTCGGTTTCTGGAGTGGCAACATAAACAGTTGCTCCCAAAGGACTAGCCTGAACACTTAGGTGAATATCCCCTGCACCAGCATTCCACGGAAATTCTTTCCTAGCTCTCCCACATCAACGAGCACGGCTCCGCTCGCGACACCGTATGACGTCATCGGAGCCATAAGAGGACCTCGTCGGCGTGCTGACGTCAGTTCCACCCATTTTTTCCGTGCCACCGAGGCAAACAGGGGACCGAGACATTTTCACATGTATACATAGTATAATAAATATATATATATTCACTGAAAAAACCATAGGTTTCAGGCACGTTATAGTTAGAAATTAGCATTTAAAAATCCTTAGAAATTCACTGAAAAACCATAGGTTTCATGCACGTTATAGTTAGAAATTAGCATTTAAAAAACCTTAGAAATTCACTGAAAAAACCATAGGTTTCAGGGCGTTATAGTTAGTTGGACATTTCACTCGTACAAAACCATAGAAATTCCCCTGTTATAGTTAGATCAGCTAACTATAACTCGCGCGCCCGCAATGCACTGCTGATGACGTCACATATTACATCACTCATGACATGGTCAGTGGCATCACTCATGACATCACTGATGACATCTCAAATGACACCACTGATGACATCACTGATGACATCATAAAGTGAATGTGTGTTTTTCTGAAAATTAAATATGTTTTATATATGTATATCTCAAGGTCGATGGAAGAATAAATGGGTATATAAGTGTCTAAATGGATGATTTTTTTTGTAAAATTGATTGTATAACTGACTAAGTGTATCTTAGTGAATACATGGGTTAGTGAGTAATGTTTCAATATGAAAATATCTGTATCAGTCTCTCACTTTGTGTATAAGTGGCTGCATGGGTTGGTGAGTAGCTACATGAGTGTCTATATGGGTTATTAGTTGGTTTTTTGAGTATCAGTTTGAGTGTCTGAGTGTCTGTATGGTTCGGTGGGGGTATTACTTAGTGCATAGATGCATGAATGAGTGACTCACTGTTTGTATGTGTTGAAGACAGCATGTGTGCAGGACTGTATAGGTGGATGAGTATGTGTATGGGTGTGTTAGTGAGTGAATGACTGTCTCAATAGTGTCTTTATGAGTAACTACATATGTTTTAAACTAGTATATGTGAGTATTGGTGTATATAAGAGAGTATATGTGAGAGTGAGAGATTGGAAGAGTTCCTGTACAAATAAGTAGGTGTTTCTATAAGTGATTGTTTAAGAGAGTAAGTATGTGTAAGTTTCTGTAGAAGTAAGTGTGGTAGTGTGTGTATAACTGTATATGCAAGTAAATGGATGTTTGATACTTTGTTTGCATGTGTGACTATGTGTGTGAGTAACTCTATGGATGAGTGGCGGTGTGTAACAGGATGTATAGGTGTATGAGTACATATGATGAGTGAGTACATGTATGAGTGACAGTATAGGGACTGTTGGTGAATGAGTGGATGTGTGTAGATCTTGGAATTACTGAATAGGTGTGTTGTAACTGGTATTGGTATGTCCATTGTTTTGAAAATGTTAGTTTGTATTTTTGAGTGTGTGTATCAAAGGTTATATTAGGGTGAGAGGAGGTCTGCCACTCTATCACAAGGATGATGCCATCAGTGATGTCATCAGTGATGTCATCAGTGATGTCATCAGTGATGTCACTGACCATGTCATGAGTGATGTAATATGTGACGTCATCAGCAGTGCATTGCGGGCGCGCAAGTTATAGTTAGCTGAACTAACTATAACGGGTGAATTTCTATGGGTTTGTACGAGTGAAATGTCCAACTAACTATAACGCCTCTGAAACCTATGGTTTTTCAGTGAATATATATATATATATATATATATATATATATATATATATATATATATATATATATATATATATATATCACTGAAAAAACCATAGGTTTTAGGGACAGTTTTAGTTACTTGGACATTGCACTCATACAAAACCCGTGAAATTCCCCGTTATAGTTAGTTCAGCTAACTATAACTCGCGCCCCGCAATGCACTGCTGATGACGTCACATATTACATCACTCATGACATGGTCAGTGACATCACTGATGACATCACTGATGACATCTCAAATGACATCACTGATGACATCATCCAGTGACTGTGTGTTTCTGTAAAGTTTAAATATTTTTTATATATATAGGAAAAGACGTATTGAAGAATGAGTGGGTGTGTAAGTGTCTGTATGGATGATTTAGTAGGTGCGTGACTGACTCTATAAGTGAGTGATTTAACGTATCTTACTGAATGCATGGGTTAGTGACTAAACTGGGTGAATGTCTGTATCCGTCTGTCTGTTGCTGTGTAAGTGGCTGCATGTGTTTGTGAATAGCTAAATGAGTGTCTATATGAGTTATTGAATGCTTGTCTGAGTATCTGTATGGGTGCCTGAGTGTTTGTGTGGGAGGGGTGTGTGCAACTCTGTGCATAGATGTGTGAGTGGGTGATTCACTGGGTGGATGGTTTCAAGAGTGCATCTGTGATAGACTGTATGGGTGGGTAAGTGTGTGTAAGAGTGTGTTAGTGAGTGAATGTATGTCCCAGTGGTACATGTGTGAGTAACTACATATGTGAAAGGCAGTATATATGTGTGTTGGAGTATATAAATAGCTATAAGCAAGAGTGAGTGATTGTGATAGTGGCTGTATGGATGAGTGTGTGCTTGTATCTGTGATTGTATAAGAGCGTAACAATGTGCTACTATTTGTATGAGTAAGTGAGCTGGTGTGTGTATAACTGTATAGGTGAGTAAATGGCAGTGTGTTTAATTATTTGCATGACTGACTAGGTGTGTGAGTATCTCTATGGATGAGTGGCGTTGTTTGAGTGTCTATATAGGAGTAAGAGTGCATATGATAGTCCTGTACTGAGTGACCGTAAGTATGAGTGACTGTACGGGTGAGTGAGTGGATGTGTGTGTGTAGACCTAAGAATCAGTGAGTGGGTATGTAGTTATTGGTGTTGGAGTGTCTATGGTTTTGCGAATGGCAGTCTGTAATTTAGAGTGGGTGTATCAAAGGTTATATTAGGGTGTGAGGAGGTGCATCAGATTATCACGTGGATGATGTCATCAGTGATGTCATTTGAGATGTCATCAGTGATGTCATCAGTGATGTCACTGATCATGTCATGAGTGATGTAATATGTGACGTCATCAGCAGTGCATTGCGGGGCGCGAGTTATAGTTAGCTGAACTAACTATAACGGGGGAATTTCACGGGTTTTGTACGAGTGCAATGTCCAAGTAACTAAAACTGTCCCTAAAACCTATGGTTTTTTCAGTGAATTTCAAAGGTTTTTAAATGCTAATTTGTAACTATAACGTGTCTGAAACCTATGGTTTTTTCAGTGAATTTCAAAGGTTTTTTAAATGCTAATTTGTAACTATAACGTGTCTGAAACCTATGGTTTTTTCAGTGAATTTCAAAGGTTTTTTAAATGCTAATTTCTAACTATAACGTGCCTGAAACCTACGGTTTTTTCAGTGAATTTCAAAGGTTTTGTAAATGACAATTTTTAAATGTATTAATTGTTATATTAATTTTTTCATACTGATTTACTACATTTTTAGAAACAATTTTTTTTTACATATTTTATTTTTTAAATTACATTGTAATTACATTATACATTACATTACAAAAAATACTTTCTCAGAATGAATTACTTTAGTTTAAATACTTTCCAGATAGGCAATAGACTTTTAAGTACAGTAGTTACAGTTGTTGCAATGGGCAACACATTTTCAAACACAATGCAACATTCAGCTCAATGTGAATTTCTAGTTAAATGCAATTAGTTACTTTATGGATTACTTTTGTAACCACAGGACTGGATCCTAGATTCAGTCCTGGTACATCTCCTGTAAACAGTTGAGTAAAAGCGTTTTGGTTACAGTCGTGATTTTTAAGGAATATTATTGTATTTTAAAAGTTGACACTTAGAAACTTTTTCTCATAGAATCACCAATGTTATCCTATGGAAGGAAATTCACTTAGCAGGTAAAAACTGTTATCGTTACTTTTTCTTACTCAGTGTTGGATCCTGGATCCAGCACTGGTGCATCTCCTGTAAACAGTTGAAAAAATGCGTTTAAGTCATACAGGCGATTTTTAAGGAATATTTGTAGTTTGTGAAAATCAACACTTTGAAACTTTTTGCTGAAAACCAGTCAATCTTAGCCTATGAAGGAAATTCAAGTTACCGGTAAGTACGGTTAAAATTACTTTTGAGGATCAGTACTGGGCTGAAAGATGCAGCACTGAGGTCTCTCCTGATAACAGGTGAGTAAATCAGAATTCGTATTTCGGCTGATTTTAGAGGAATATTTTAAAGTTCCAAAACTCCACACTTAGAAGAATTTCCAAGTGAAACCAGTCAATGTTAGCCTATGGAAGGAAATTCAAGTTACTGGTAAGTACGGTTAAAATTACTTTTCAGGACCAGTACTGGGCTGAAAGATGCAGCACTGAGGTCTCTCCTGATAACAGGTGAGTAAATCGGAATTCGTATTTCGGCTGATTTTAGAGGAATATTTTAAAGTTCCAAAACTCCACACTTAGAAGAATTTCCAAGTGAAACCAGTCAATGTTAGCCTATGGAAGGAAATTCAAGTTACTGGTAAGTACGGTTAAAATTACTTTTCAGGACCAGTACTGGGCTGAAAGATACAGCACTGAGGTCTCTCCTTATAACAGGTGAGTAAATCGGAATTCGTATTTCGGCTGATTTTAGAGGAATATTTTAAAGTTCCAAAACTCCACACTTAGAAGAATTTCCAAGTGAAACCAGTCAATGTTAGCCTATGAAGGAAATTCAAGTTACCGGTAAGTACGGTTAAAATTACTTTTCAGGACCAGTACTGGGCTGAAAGATGCAGCACTGAGGTCTCTCCTGATAACAGGTGAGTAAATCGGAATTCGTATTTCGGCTGATTTTAGAGGAATATTTTAAAGTTCCAAAACTCCACACTTAGAAGAATTTCCAAGTGAAACCAGTCAATGTTAGCCTATGGAAGGAAATTCAAGTTACTGGTAAGTATGGTTAGAATTACTTTTCAGGACCAGTACTGGGCTGAAAGATACAGCACTGAGGTCTCTCCTGATAACAGGTGAGTAAATCGGAATTCGTATTTCGGCTGATTTTAGAGGAATATTTGCACAATGGTGAAGGGAGGGGCGGGGCCTGAGGTTACATCTGTGCAAATGCGCCCCGTGGCGCGTTTTAAGTTGGGGGATTAAGTCCCCTTGAATCCTGAGGGTCCCTAGGGGCCAACTAGCCCACCAGGAACCTCCAATATGCGCCAGGGGCTGCGTTGCAGAGACGTGTAGAGAGGCCACACCCCTTTTACACCTCTCTGCAACGCAGCTCTGTGGCGCTTTCTGGATGTACCTGTTGGGCTAGTTGGCCCCCAGGGACCCTCAGGATTGAAGGGGATTTAATTCCCCATCTTAAAACGCGCCACGGGGCCTGTTTGCACACATGTCACCTGAAGCCCCGCCCCTCCCTTCACCACTTTGCAAACGCGCCCCGTGGCGCGTTTTAAGTTGGGGGATTAAGTCCCTTGAATCCTGAGGGTCCCCGGAGTCCAACTAGCCCACCATATACCTCCAAAAGCGCCACAGAGCTGCGTTGCAGAGAGGTGTAAAAGGGGCGTGGCCTCTGTACACCTCTCTGCAAGGCAGCCCCCTGGCGCATACTGGAGGTTCCTGGTGGGCTAGTTGGCCCCAGGGACCCCCAGTATTCAAGGGGATTGTTCCCCTCTGCAAACGCGCCAGGGGCGCGTTTGCAGAGTGGTGTAGGAAGGGGGCGGGGCCTGCGGGCCCGATCGTTTTTTTTTTTTTTGTCTCCTGAAGGGGGCTGTGTGGCCCCCTTCCTTTTTTTCTGTTTTTGGGCCCTGGGAACCCCATCCCCCAGGGCCTTACCCCTTTTTAAATTTCAAAATTAAAAAAAAAACGGGAAGGGGGCCGCGTGGCCCCCCTTCCCCGGGCCTGTATTGGCCCCGGGGACCCCATCTCCCGGGGCATGGCCTCTATTTTTATTTTTAATATTTTGAGGGGGCTGCGTGGCCCCCTCCTCTGGCCATTTTAAGGCCCGGGGACCCCATCCCCGGGCCGGCCATATTTTTTGAAAACTTTGGGGAGGGGGCCGCGTGGCCCCCTCCCGAGCCACTACTTGCCCCGGGGACCCCATCCCCCGGGGCCTGGCCTCTCGTTGGGGACTGTGGGGGTCCCCAAACCCCCCACAGTCCCGCCGGCTCCCCACGTCCCTTGGGAGCCGGCATTGCTGTTCCCACATGGGGAGCAGCTGACATGCTGCTCCCCATGTGGAAAGCAATCAGCTTTGGATATTGGAAGAGAGAGCAGGTTTCCCTGCTCTCTCTTCCAATATCCAAAGCAAGTTTGCAATGACAGGACGGGAGCCGGTGAGGCTCCCGTCCTGTCATTGCAAACAGCAGTGTCCCGGGGTAGGCACCCCGGGACACTGCAGGAGCCGGCCCTGGGGGTGGCGGTCCCCAGGGCCATCAAGGGCTCCAGGAGGGGGCCGCGCGGCCCCCTCCCATCGTGTGCACAGCCCCGGGAGGTGGTGGTCCCCGGGCTCTGGGGTCCGTAACGGACCCCCATATTTAAATGTTTAGTGCCCCGGGGAGGTGGCGGTCCCCGGGCGTGTGGGGGCTGGAGCCCCCACACAGGTTTTTCATTTAAAAAAGAAGCCCCGGGAGGTGGTGGTCCTCAGGGCTGCGGGAGGGCTCAGAGCCCTCCCGCAACCATTATGCATAAAGCCCCGGGGGTGGTGGTTCCTGGGCTTGGGGGCCCTTAGAGGCCCCCACACATAAAATTAACCCCCCAGCATGCCCCCGGGACTTGGCCCACCCGGGGCCAATTAACATCGAGCGCGGGAGACCGCGCTTCGATTCTTTTTCGGCAGGATTCGCGCACCCTGAGCGCATCCTGCCGATTTTTTTTTTTTTAAAATGCTTTTTTTTGCCCAGGGGGTCCTTGTGGGACCCCTGAGCAGGCCTAGGGGTTAGGGGGTTTCTACCCTGCCCCCTTTGTGCGTTTTGCGCACTTGTTTCTTTTTTTTCTCGGCGGGATACGCGCACCCTAAGCGCATCCCGCCGATTTAAAAAAAAAAAATCTTTTTCTGCCCAGGGGTCCTTGTGGGACCCCTGAGCAGACCTAGGGGGTCAGGGTGTTTCTACCCTGCCCCTTTTTGCGCTTTGCGCACTTGTTTCTGTCCCTCGGTTCTACCGAGGACAAAATGGCTGCCAACACTTCTTGATTTGGAGTGTTGACAGCCAATTAGCATGCAGCTCGTGATCGGGAGGGTACGCGGATCCGACGCGCCCATAGATATATATGTGATTTTAATTGTGAATTTCTCAGGAACTACTGAACGGATTTACACCATTTTAGCAAAAGGCACCAGTCTGAACCAAGGGCTACCTCTTTGCCAAATTTGGGGTAATTCCGTTCAGCAGTTCGGGCTGTAGCTGCGACTAAAGGTTCCTATGGAAAAATGAATGGGGAAAACGCGTTTTGGGACCCCCCTTTTTTCTCGGCCCCCGCTTGACGTATCACCCCGAGACTTTCAGGGTAGGAGCGGACCGGAGCGCCCCAACAAGTTGGAAGCTTTCGCGAAGATTCGTCAACCGACGCCAACGTTATTGCAAATAGAATGTCGCGGATTTCCTATGGATAATAGGTTGTAACTATAACTATCTACTGGCGACCGCCAGTAGATAATATATATACATACATATATATATATATATATATATATATATATATATATATAGTTACGCAAAGCCACTTTGGGTGCCTTAAAATGGCCTCATAGATATGAAGTTAGGCAAGGCAGCACAAATTGCTGAGTTGACTTACTCTGTGCTAGTTAGCCATTTCATGGCCCTTGTGGTGGTTGTTCCCATGTAACACCATCTATTTGATGCTTCCCCAGATATAGAAAACCCTGTAGAGGGGAAGGCACAACGGGGAGATATACCTTGATTTCTCCTTGCTTTTTCCTCTTTACATGTGTGCTTCATTCAGCAGCACACATGCAAAGATAAAAAAGGCTCACACGATTGTTTTTGTGCAGGTAGTTGGCCCTTCCAGCATAAACACAATCCTGTCAACAACACAGGCACCCTTACACCATGGTGCAAAGGTGCGTGCATTGGCACTAGTCTGTCAAAACGGCACCAGTGCATGGTGAAGGCACAGGAATGCACCGTCTTAGGTGAATACGGTGCATTCTTGCCCTTACACTTTGGCGTCAGGCTGTGCAGCAAGGCTACTTGCAGTGCTGGCCTTAGCCAAATCCAATTGATGAGGCCCTAAGTTCCCCTACTTTACATCAACTTCTCTTATATATTTACACTGATATACATGTTGCACATCAAAATATTGTCAATAAAAACAAATGAAGTAGAATCCATGTTTATGTTTTGTATTACGGATAAAGGTACATCCCAAAATGGAAACAAAACATACATACATACCATGAGGCCCACCAATCTTAAGTCTCAGGAAGTCAACCACATCAGCCTCCGCTGAAATGTTCACCCATTGGTGCTTCATCAGGTGGGTTGTTCGTGCGACCTTGAATGTTTGTTCATAGTGCCAGTGCACCCGCTCCCATCTGTCCTTCTTGTCCTTTGCAAGGTAGCCCTGGCTCATCCTGCCACTAGCCACAAGTACTCTGGGAAAGTAGTGGGCAATGAGCCATATGAGCCCCCCCAAATCTTTCTCTGAAAAATAGCGCTCCCTCCCAGACATATTCCCAACTCTCCCCAAGATACAAAAAAAGATCCTAAATTTAACCCCCTACAGACTGTAACTATCCCAACAAAACCAACAAGACCTACACCGACAGTACAAAGACAAATAACAATACAATATATGTATGGGACAGAGACAAAATATGGACTCAGCACACACTCATTTAATACCAAAACGCACACTTTACTCTCAGACACTCTCAAACAACCTCCTACACCAAGCACAGACTAACAGAGAGCAAGAGAAAGTAACTTCACACTTCCTAGTTTGCAACCTGCCACACCCAATGCGTTGCTTCCTAAGTATATCCCACCCGTTTTTTACAAATGCGTTGTATTTTTCTCATGTATCAGTACAGAAATTGCCAATTTGTGATTAACGCACAATACATTAGCCACAATGCTTTTTCAATGCATTGGCTCAGATGCACGGCTTACGATGCGCACAACGGGGGCAATGCAATAAGTGAGTCAATGTGTGGTGTTGTGACCCATGCAAGTGGCATATTGTCTGGAATACACTGTCGGGAATAGTTGAATTCAGGAAAACTCACCTTGGTCTCACTTTCCTTCTCTTTTCTTACCTGACACGTTTACTCTTTTCTGATGTGTGCATTTTCATTGCTCATAGGGCCTAATTTATGGGCACTTGGCATTGGGCTTCGCAGAAATTCACCTAGCTGCGCTGCCCTACGTTAGAGTTAAAGGGCAGGATTCCACCATATTCATTGTATAAGGTGTATTCTTGTCCTTTCACCCTGCACTGGGGCATTTTTGGCAGCCTAGCTACAATGCAGGTGGACCTAGGTAGCCAATCCAGCCCGGGCACAGAGCAAAAGGTGGCAATTGAAGGTGTTATGTTCTATACCTTACATTTCTTGCAATGTGATTGCAAACATAGCTGTGGGGCAGGGAGACTATCTGGGCTGCACTTTGTGGCCATGAACATTATATGCCCCTCTGTTGACACTCACAGGACATCATATAGACTATACTGTTATCCACAAATGTAAGACAGAAACCACCATCATGAACTGCAAGAAACAAACTCAGTCATCACACACTCTTTGGTAGTACACTCTCTTTGGACTGTGGCAGAGGGTATGTAGCTGAACACACTGTATCAGCACACACAATTTCTGCATGTGCACACTGTTACATATTGCTGACTTTCTGTTGTGTATGTCTTGCACAGGCACACGTGTTCTGCACATGGTGTTATCACGCACAAACATTTCTGAAAACGTGATGTAGGTCTGAGGTGAGTGTGTCATACAGCAACAGACATTTAGAGTAGGTGGGTGAGCCATTAGTCATCACTGTAGTGAAACATGGTTAGTCAATTTAACTTGTGATGGTCAATTGACATTCACACATGATCTCTGTCTTACTCCTGTTACTCTGAGGGCAGGCCTTTGTATGTGCCTCCTGATCCAAGGATACTGCATTCCCTGGCACAAACATATATAATGGCACACATTCAATTTACATCTCACCTTTGGGTGGATACATGATTTGTGATCCCCTCAACTATGCACCTGTACACTCAGATCAGAGGTGCACAACTCTTGCCATACAAAGGAAAGTTCACATCCCAATCCCTCCATCTAACAATGTGCAATGAGTTAGTGTATATGCGCATACAGTTTTGCCTGACTTTTCATCCAAGTTAAATCACACTATTGACATCTCATTATTCTTCAGGTGTTCAGATGTTGGCATATAACCTATCCAATGTCATACTGCTCTGGCTATTTAGTCACTGTACAATGTCATCTGATCATATTGTCTTTTTACACACCTGTGTTCCTCATTGCATTGCTGAGCAATGCATGGCAAATGTGTCCTTTATCTACTGTGGCATGATGTGGTATATGTGACAATGTAGCCATGAAATAGTTCACATGTGCTGTGTTTTGTGGTAAGCCACACATGCATGCATGCATTCTTGACAAGTGACAGCTTTTACATGTTCGCATGACACCAGGCCTTTGTCAATGAAAAATGTCACTCATTTTCTATGATAGTGTGTACTACAACATTACGTACAGCAAAATGCTGTTCTTCTGCATGATAACACGTTGTTGAGACACCTGACAATGTGAGGTTATTCTCAGGTATGGTAATTGGTGGTCTGTGTTCCTAACATTACTGAGTGCCATCTATTGTACACTTTGCTGCTGCACAACACATCAAGACTGCTAGCTGTGCAGCTGTGCACTGCTCAAGTGCAAGGGGAGAATAAAGAGCAATTTGGAATAGCAAATGTGGCATGCCTGCCCAGTATCTTTAGTGCAGTACACTGCTTCACATTGCATTTCTATATATGTGCAATTTATAGGCAAGACGCATGGCCCCATGCTGCTTAACAGGTTTGAAGACATGAGTACTACAATTTGAGGCCTACTTCCATTTGATGAGATGTTGGTGAGTTGATGCTTACTAAGACTGTGACATAAACGCCAACACCATTTATGGATTCTAACATTTATTTTCATGTTGGACCTTCCTATTATGTTCGGACATTCTGTCTATCAAAATACATGTACTTTAAGAGAAGAAATTCTGCACAATGTGGGTGCGTTGCTGACTCCCAGCCACTGCATTTTGGATCCCTCCTCCATCCTCAGCCTCATCCTCCTCTATTGGGTCCTGCTCATCATAGTTCACCTCCCACAGGACATTTGTCCAGACACAGATGTTGTGGTGAATGGCACATATTAGGATGATCTTGCAGACCATAGGGGTGAGTATAGCCATCTCCCCCTGACATGTCCAGGCATCTGAACTGGGACTTCAACACACCAAAGGTTCGCTCCACGATGTTGCTGGTCTTGACCTCCGCCTGGTTGTAATGTTGTTCTGGCTCATTGTGGGGATGCTCTATTGGGGTCACGACCCATGGCTAGAGACCATATCCTTGATCAGCTGAAAGTTGAGCATAAATTAAAACTGTCAATACTTTTGCTCTCTGTTACAGCTATATTCCTGTCCATGTGTGTTATGTGTACTGAATAACTCAAACACATTTATAACGGTATTCCACAATATGTGCTACTTAGACAGTTGGCCATAGGATTGCACATGTCTCTTCAAGTTCTCTGTGTAATTGCAAAAGATGAGCAAGGCCTGATACATTGTACACTTCTACAACTTCACTTTCATCTTTATCCAGTTGCTTACTGTGATAGGTATTTAGAGATGTTCCTGATCACTCAATGTTATGTGCACTCACTACATATGTGAAGTGACAGATTATTGATCAGATGTTTGTGAGTTGGTCCTCCATTCATAGGTTGTGACATTGCCAACATGTTTCACACTCACACATACATATGTCCATGTTAAAGTACCTGTTTTGTTTGTGGCCTACATGACACTTGCACAGCCGTTTCGTAGTTCATGTGATTTACCATGTGATTTGTTGCAAACCCTTGTTGCAGTTAAAACATGTCACATGGATTGTTATGCTATTTCTTGCCAGCATTCAACTATTGTTTTTGCCAGAGAAGTTGTAATGGTACACTTTGACTGCCACATATGTATTGCAATGTGGGCCATCTTTAGGTGGGCGCACTGATGTTGTTGCAAGGAGCTGTCTTCTCCAAAAGTTGACACAAGATATTGTTTTTTCACATGTATGTGTATGACTCTAACTTGTAGGGGATTGTGTACTTCTATGCTTTTATTTTTTAGTCATTGCTGTTGCTAATGTATATTGAGATAGTTAACCTGAATACCCTGTGGTGCCTTGTCCAGGTTCAAATTTATTTTAAATTGATTGCTGATGTATGACATGTTTGGCAGCATTATGTTTAACTTAGGGCCTGATATACATCTTATCGGTAATGGTCCCACCATTGCTTTTCTGCCCGCTCTATTTAGATGCTGGCGGGTCGATGGACGAAAGACCGTCGGGTTGCTCACTGGCGTCAATGGCGCCATAGGCAAAATTGGCTGTCGGGGAGGGGGGGGGTGGGGGCGATAGGCAGTTTTTCCGCAGGGCCAATCACCATGTGCCTTCCCACCAACGTGACTGTGGCGGCAAAACTTCCTCACCTGAGTTGGAGGATTGGGAGGGATATAAGTCAGAAACTCACCCTTTCTAACTTTTACACTTCTTTTTCCACCATGGACCCAATCTTTCAAGCCCTGCCTCTGCTGCTTGATTACTACGAAAATCAACCCTGTTGTGGCCAGAATCTTAGGTAAGCTCCACTTTTACCTGTTACCTTTTGACTTGTCTGTTTACAATATCTATGGACTCAGGTATTTTTAAATCTCTCTCACAAGCAATAGCATACCAATGTGCAATGCATATATGTGTATAATTGACGTTTAAGAAATTTAAAGAAACACACCTGCATGTTTGCATTGTATTTCAAAATTCGGTGCAAGCTGCCTTGAAAAAATTGACACTTACACAGAAAAGGACATCAATCCAAAAATCTAAAAGTGACCATACAGGTGTGTTGAAATAAATTGTGTAAATTGTCAAATTAAAAACATATTCATTACACATCATTGTGATCAGTGAAAGGTAACAAAATGTTGAAATTGCACTAGACATTGTGTAACGTTTACTTTTTAAATACCTTTAATATCAATGTCAGTCCCAAACTTGAATCACCTAAAATATTAATCTATAGAACATGTTACGTTCTCTAGTGCAATTCCTGTATTTTAACAAATTTCAGTTGTCACATTATTTTTTAAGGTGTAATGCATATGTGTTTATTCGTATCACTTATCAAGTTGAAATAAACCCACCTGTATTAACACTTTAAAATAATGAAAACATCTATTTGTTGGTGCAAGTGTTCATTATCATGATGAGTCCTTGCACCTAAATTCAAATGGCGATCACATACAATTTTAACCTGTGTATGCATTTAACAAAGTAGACATTTAAAAAAATCTGTTGTATTTCCTGTCATAAAGGAAAATAAAAATATGTACTTCACTTTTTAGTCATAAACATTTCTAGGAATCAAACAATGGCAATGGTTTTACTATCCACATGAGATATTTCTCTCACCAATTAGCTTAAATTAAATAAATAGAAAGAGAACCAATAGTATCTGAATGCTGTGCCCTTGGTGGAAAATTGCCTCCTATGTTACTGCCAAGGGCAACTTCTTTAGGAAAGGGCATCTAGTGGGCACAGAGTAGGTACCTCAATGATCTTTCTTGGGAGTGGTTGGTTTGGGAGGGGTGGGAGGCGTAGGTTTGGAAGTGGTCGGAGTGCTGAGTTTGGGTTTTCGAGGGGTGGCTTTGGGTTTGAGAGGGGTGGGAGGGCTGGGTTTAGGGTTTTGGAGGGGTGGATTTGTGTTTGGGAGGGGTGGATTTGCATTTGGAAGGGGTGAAGGTAAGAGCAGAAATAAAATCAGAAATAGAATAAAGGGTTGGAGTGGTGGGAGAGGACTGGAGTGTCTGATGTGCGTGTGTCTGTATGTTGTGCAGTTGCATGCAGTGTATGCTTCTTGGCAGGTGTAAGTTGGTCGGGTGAGTGTGTGCATTTCTGTATGGGGTGTTGTTTTGCATGTAGGTGTGTGTTTGGATAAGTGTGCTGTTGAGTTGGTTGGTATGGTTGTGATGCTTGAGGATCTGGTGGTTCTTGTGGGTGTGGCGGTGCTTGTGATTGTGGCGGTAGTGGTGATTGTGGTTGTGGGTGTTGCAGTGGTGGTGGGCGTGGTGGTTGTGGGTGTGGTGGGTGTTGTGTTGGTAGTTGTGGTGGTGGGTGTGGTTGTGGGTGTGGTGGTTGTGGGTGTGATTCTGGGTGTAGTGGTGGTGTGTGTGGTGCTGGGTGTGGTGGTGGTAGGTGTGGTAGTTGTGGGTATGGTGGTGGGTGTGGTGGTGGTGGGTGTGGTGGTCGTGGGTGTGGTTGGTGTGGGTGTGGTTGCTGTATATTGTTTGGGTGTGTGCTTATGTTTCATGGTGTGTATGTGTTTATGTGTGCATGTGCTTGTGCTTGTGTCTGCTGTAGTGGGTTAGTGAAAAATGGTGAGTGTGGTTGGGACAGGGCTGGGAATCGGGAATTGGGATTGGGTTAGGGCCTGAGTTGGGGCACAAGGTTGCGCTAATTGGGAGGCTGCAGTCAGTGAAGAGGCTAGTTCTGTAAATGCTCTCTGCAGGCCAGACATAGCACTATGAATGCCTTCCGGGTATACTACCATTTGTTGCATGTGGCAACTAAGCCCCTGTATGGAATTCAGGAGTGCAGTCTGGCCCACAGAGATGCTTTGTAGGCAGTCAATGGACTCCTCACTAAGCGCAGCCAGGGGGACAGGGGCAGGGGGTGAGGTGCCTGCAGCAAAGGGGAAACCGTCTCTTTTAGGGGGCGGGTATGGCCCACTGGGGGGGTGCAAGAGGGAGGGTAGAGATGGGTTTTTGGGTTGAAGACAAAGATGCAGGTGGAACAAATGCAGCAGGGTCCACCACCACTAGGGACTGGTCACTTGTAGAGGCCCTCCATGCCATTGTGTCCATAGGTGTCAGTGGTCTTGGCACCTGATACACAGTGACCAGCTGCTTCCCCGCCTACGTGGGCAATTTCTCATTTGGTTGCTCCTGATGATGCTAAAAGGACATATACAACAGCTTTATTGTATCTGTGTAAATAGAACTGATCATGAACTTTGATCACAAAGCATTTTCCAAGTTTCATATTTCACCTGCTTCAAGGCTTTCAAACTTTGGTTCTACATCATCATAAGCTCATGCATTTAAGCAACATTTTCAGAAACCATTTGGTAAGAAAATTGTAATTCCCCATGATAGCTCCTATATCATGTATGATCTTGTCTCTTATCCAATTTCAATTCTCTCCAGGAACTGTTTAACACCTCTGAATGGTTGGGCCTTGTTGTTTGAAATAGTGAACTTATGTCACCAAAAAGGATATCAACCAAAAATCTCGTTGTACACTGTGTTTAGAAGGCCCACAAATCTGCATTGTTTTCATTTGCAAAAAGTAAAATATGAATCAATGTGTGTCAACAAATACTGCAATGCTATACAAATATTTGCATGAACTGAAAGCCCGTTTCCTTTGTTTGAGCATTTCACAAAGGTAACACTTACTTCAAGTATCTAAAGTATATTTCAAATGTACAAAATATTTTATGGAGTCTGTACTGAAGTAGCTTATCAATGTATCAGGAACTATGTAGACACCTATGCTATTGAAAAAATTAAGAAAAATATTTTTTGTGGATTAACAAATGAGCATAAGTAAGTACATAGGTATTGATACATTTCTAATCCACTTCAGTACAGAGCAAAAACATTTTCACATTTGACTCCTATATATCTCTAGTTATTTAAAGTTTGTTTAACTATTGTGAAACTGTTTTACAAAATATGCTGGCTTTTACTTTAGGCAAAAATTGGTGCAACACACCCTCTCCTCAAGACACTCTCTGCAGACCCCAGAGAGCTCCAGAACTACAGTCTCATGTCACTGCTTCCATTTCCCACCAAAGTCCTGGAGAAGGCCATCAATTTCAAACTCCCCAAACACCTGGAAACAACCTGCTAGACCCTTCTCAATCAGGTTTCAAAGCCAATCACAGCACCGAGACAGCCCTCATTGACTCAACGGACGAAATGAGCATCCTACTCAACAGAGGAGATTCAGCTTCTATGATTCTGCTCGACCTCTCCACAGCCTTCAACACGGTCTTCCACGAAACACTCATCAATCAAATGCGCCAGAATGGAATCACAGACAACGCACTCAGATAGGTGGCATCCTTGCACACGGGTTGCACCCAGAGAACTCGTCTCCCCTCTTCACCTCATAACCCAAGCATACTATCTGAAGTGACCCTCGAGGCTCATCAATCAGCCCAACCCTCTTCAACATCTACATGACACCACTTGCAGACATTGCCAGATCCCACAACATCAAAATCATCTCCTTTGCTATAGATACCTTACTCATTCTCGCAGTCTCAGCGGGCCCCAACTCGACGAAGACCAACTTCCAAACTATATGTAGAAAGTCGCAGCCTGGATGAAGAATATCTACCTGAAGCTCAACACAGACAAAACCGAAGTCCTGATCTTCGGCAGACAAACCGCACTCTAGAAAGACTCCTGGTGGTCAGCGGAACTCAGACCCACCCCCGCTTCGAAAGATAACGCCCGCAAACTCGGCATCATCTTGGACAGAGAACTCTCCATAAAATGTCAGGTCAAGGCCATCTCCTCAGCCTGTTTCCACATTCTCTGCATGCTCCACAAAGTCTTCAATTTGCTCCCCTTCAGCATCAGGAAAACGGTGACGCATGCCCTCATCACCAGCCGGCTAGACTACGACAACGCACTCTACACAGGGACAACCACCGAACCCATGAAAAGACTCTAGACAATCCAGAATGCAGCAGCCAGAACCTCAACCTACCCAAGAGGACCCACATCACCCAGCACCTGAAGGACCTCCACTGGCTACCTATACAGAAAAGATGTTAATTCAAGCTTCTGATCCATGCCTACAAATCACTCCACAACCAAGGACCTGCTTACATGAACCACCGCCTGAATTTCCACCGTCCTTCGAGGAAACTCCACTCCACTCACCTTGCACAGATACTATGCATCTGCTGCTGCCACTCCGGAGGACGCTTCTTCTCCCACCTAGCAACCAAAGCCTGGAACACCCTTCCCTTCCAACCCTGCACTTCACCCTTGAGGATCCACTTCAGGAAGGGACTCAAGACCTGGCTCTTCGACTGAGACCTTAGCACAGCACCTGGATACCCTCACGGTTGATAAGACGCTGTTAGAAATGGGGGTCTCTAGTTGGAAGGTTTGTACTCTGTCTAAGTAGGGAGCCTTCCTTCTAGCCAGGATAAGGGTGCTACACTTCTAAAATAACCTCTGCTCCCCCCTTGGTAGCTTGGCACGAGCAGTCAGTCTTATCTCAGCGGCAATATGTAAAACGTTTGCACATAACACACAGTAATACATTGAAAACACTACAAAAGGACATCACACCAGTTTTAGAAAAATAGCCAATATGTGTCTGTGTAAAATGATATCAAAATGATAAAAATCCAATGTACAGTAATCAAGATACGAATTTTGCAAAAATAAACTTAAAATACAGCTCCTTGAAGTCGATAACTCCGCCCAATTCTATCACGGCATCGTGAACAACAAATCCAACAGTTCAGGCCAAAAGAGAGGTTGCAGGCCAGTTACGGTGTTGGGAAGACCCCCAAACTGTGAGGCTCACCTGGGGTTTCCACAGGGGCGAAGTGGAAGGAACAGATGCTGGATCCCAACTTCCCTCACCCACCTTCTTCACCCAACAAAGTCAAAGCAAAAGAGAAGGCGGGGAAGAGGGGAAACACAACAAGGAAAGGGAGAAGGAGTAGAATCCGATGGTACGTCCGGTGTGATGTTGCATGTCTTTCCTAATGGGTAAAAGTAAAAAAGTTAAGTAAGTCCCTAGAACTACAAGAGTGCTATATAAGAACGTGTGTCTAATGTAGGAGTAATACCTGTCGAATGTTCTGCTTGTAGTACAAAGGAAGATATGAACAGCTAGAACTTGAGACTGACACAGTGGTATCTAAAAGGAAGAAGCATGCAGATTAATCAATTGGACTGCAGAACGTAAGCATTAAATAATGATAAGTGTAAACAATACCAACCTTAATGCAGACCACCATCTGGATTCATTAGACCCAAGAAAACATACACTATCCTGGAAAACTAGGAAAAAACTAAAAAACTTATTTTCCTAGACATGATAAAAGAAAAGAAAAATGTTGCACAAAAAGGTGCTGGGTCAGGATAAGATAACCAAGTAATTCACAAATAAGTAACTGATACCATTCTCTTATTTCACAGCATAAGAGAGGATGCCGGCGATCAATCAAGGCAGAGAACTAACTCCACACTACATAAGAATTAGCAAATCACATAAGTATAATTTCAGAATGTTTTAGGTACATATAATCCTACCGTAGGCTGGTGGCTAGGATTCTTTAAAATAACTTCTTTCTGTTCCTCCCTTGCAGAAACAGGAAGGACAGCGTAAGGAGAAAGCTGACCAGAGGGAAATGCAAAGAAACGAGGCAGCCGGCGAGGGAACGTCAATAGCGTGGCATGCCCCGGAAGAAGAGCTGAGACCCAGAAGCGAAGAACACGGGAAGTCGTCGTGAGGAAAACGCCAAGGACGTTCCTGCTCACTGACGCGTTACCAGAACTGCAGATAAGTGCTACGTAAATCCCAGGGAAACGAAGGAGGTTAAGCGAGGATCCGTGATGGAACTAGAAGCGCGTTCCATCGTAGACCACCCCCTTTTTGAATGCCCTAAGCACCGCCTTTGACTGATGACGTGTGTCGGCAAGCAGGGAGTGCATGTGAGGCTGCGGGCGGGACTGCAAGCAAGGTTGCGGGCGGGGCAGCGGCATGACACAAACAGTACCTTGGAACTGCAGGGCGTTGTGGGCCTTGCGATGAGCTTCGAAGAGGCATCGGCATATGTTGGTTCCGTAGGTCAGTGCAGGAGTCGTCGGACCCTTGAAGTCGCACATGTTGAGGGTAGTGCTCCGTGAGGTTAAAGTCAGGAGTGCAGGCGCTGATGGTGTTGGAACTGCATTGGGAAGCGGGATGATGTGATGTGCAGTGCCCATGTTAAATTAGAAAAATTTGTGTTTGCGTATTATTCTATGTATGCTAGCATTTGCGGCGCCATTTTCTATGCCGGCGCCATTTTGAGTCATAATCGAAACTTATTCCTCGTTATTTCCGAGAAAAGGCCTCTGTTAAGTTTCCCTTCCCCGAGGTTGGGTTTCGCTGCACTAATGAATAGACTGTTCTTATTAGCACATACCTTTCCAGCTAGATAGAGGCCCTCTCCCACTTGTCTAGTGGCGAGCACGGGCAGAACGACTTTGAGTAGTAGATAGTGTGGCCTCAGAATCAAAACTTTTCTTCTGTACTCCTTCATTCAGCTGCATCTGTCTGAAAAATTCCATTATGGGCGTGCCTTTATTGGTTCTGAAATGTACATAATGTATCTTTATGCTTACTGATGTTAGTCCCTCTGCAGCACTCCTAGCGACTGGGTAGACTGGGCTCCACTCTGAGTGTGCCTGAAATAAACAGATATTGGTTTATATTCTCTACTGTCTGACCAACTTTTCATTTGGTATGGAAGGCTGAGAGGTGGTCGAGAGTGACCCGAGTGGCACTAATTGGGCCACTTCCTTCAGTTGGTGCCCGAACAGGGACTCCTTTGGGTGAGTGACCCATCCCCTTCCGCGGACGGGGGCGAGGTCGAGGCTATCGTCGGGTCGGACTGACGGTTCAGGGATCCCTGTATGAAGAGCATTGACTGCTCGCAGCTGCCCCTTCCATCCTGCCGGACGGTGCCTCGCCCAGCGGTCATCCCGACTGGAGTCCTAAACGGCGAAACCCCTGGATCTGACCGTTTGGTTTGAAGAGTCGGCAGTGGAGAATTAGTTCGTTTGACCTGTATTCCAGGGGAGTTTGTTTCGGTTCTTTGTGGATATGGTACCATTTTCGTTTGCATTTGATACGGTCTGAGGACCGTCTTTGGAATAAAACCATTTGCAATTGCTTTGCCAGGTATAACTAGTGAACTTGTTTTCTTTTGAGAATGCCTGGTGTCAGTAAGTTGTTTTCTTTGTGCTGTCACTGTTGTTCTGCAGATGCTCGATTGGAAGATGCCCAGCCAGCGACTCCAGAAGGCACCCCTAATTTTGATATGTATGTGAAGCATGGTCTTGGCCCTATTATGTTTAGTACATTATGGCACAAATATACGAGGTACAATGATGAGTGAAAGTGGCCATTGATGGGCACTTTCGATGAACAAAAGATTGGGTATTTACAGAAACAGTTATTTAAAACACGAAGTAGACAGTCTATGTTTGATTCTCTCAGAACGTGGCAGAAAGCAGCTAGGCAGAGACGATTGAAGATGGAGAAGGCGGCGCGGAGGGGGAAGATGCAGACACTGACTCAGAAAGCTGTGGCGTATGATAGAGAAAACCAGGAAAAGGGAGTTGAATGTGAAGATAGGAGATTTCATTTGCATGTTGATAAATCGTATTTGGCTCAGGAGGAAACTGATACTTTTGTGAAGCAATTGTTAGACACCTTACCCCCGCCCCCAGATGCCCCGCAAAGGATATATTCCACTGTCCCTGTCCCATCACAGCCGCCTGTTACAGCTGTTCCCACTGTCCCTGTATCCACTGCTGTTGAGTCGACCGCTGTGGCTTCGGCACCTCCTCCTCCTTCTTTGCCGTCGATGTCTGTGGCAACTGTTACTGTTAGCACACCAAGTACACCTATTGTCTCGGCATCCCTTTCTCCAGCCCTCTCACCCCAGGTGCACCCCGTTAGACCCCGTGTGGCAAATTGATAATATCCCCAAGACAACCGCACACTTAGTGAAGTACTGTATAATGTGCATGATGCACAATCCTGGAAAGGGTACTCCGACACCGCCTGGTAATTTTGCACCCCCTACTTTCACTTTTGAAGTCCTTCAGATGGACAATATAGAATTAGAGAGATGCAATAATTTGAACTATGTTTTGGTGGTTGTATGTGCATTCAGTAAATGGATTGAGGCTTATCCCACTAAAGCTAATACAGCCATTACGACTGCGAAGGTACTCCTGAAGGAGTTCTTTCCTCGTTTCGGTTTGCCCCGATTGATTTGGAGTGATAACGGAAATCATTTCAATGCAAAAGTGATTCAATTAATTTGTGATGGTTTGCACATAAAGCAAAAGTTCCATGCTGCCAATAATCCACAGTCAGTAGGTTTAGTTGAGAAGTACAATGGTACTCTCAAGCTCAAACTGGCAAAAATTCAAGAGACCACACGGTTAAAGTGGCCAGATGCTTTACCGTTAGCTCTTTTATCAACAAGAACGACAGCACATTCTAGAACTGGATTGTCACTGTACGGGGTTGTGTTTGGACGCCTGGCAAATGCCTGGGGCGTCCCGCGACCTCGGCTGTTCTCTGATATTGAGTACCCATTGTTTTTTTTATAAATCTTTTTATTACAACATACATCGGTTCATATATACAATACAGAAATCACTGCCAATTAATAAATAGTAATTTTGTACAGAGGAAAAGGATTACATATCTACATCAGAGGGGAGTGGCTCGGATCAGGAGGGGACATCTGAGTCAGCTCTAACAGGTGGCACACATATTCCTCCTCGAAAGTCGTTCCATGGATTCCAGATTCGGACCCACTTTTTGGGGCATCCCCTGGTGGTATACACTGTCTTCTCCCTAAACATACACCAATCTAGGTCCCTCTCCCAGGCTTCCAGAGTCGGTGGTTTAGCAGCGCCCCATAGTTGTGCAATGTTTCTCTTGGCTATCATGAACCCCAGGCTGGCTCATTGTATCTGATGCGTGCTCAGGTCTGTGGGCTCCCATATGTTTAGAAGGCAGCGTCTCGCCTCCAGCGAGAGGCGGACGTGTAACACTTCCCACATTACCTTATGTACCCCGCGCCAGAAGGAACTAACGTGTTCACATTCCCATATGATGTGCAGGAAGGTTCCCAGGTGTCCACATCTTCTCCTGCACTCCCCACTATCTGTTCCCCCATCCGGATCAAGCGTGGCCCGGTGATGTATACCCGATGGAGTATTTTTAGCTGAACTAGTCTCAGGCGTGCCGGTATGGCGACCACCCTAGGGGAGGCCACCGCCTCCCGCCAGTCCTCATCGTCCATCTCGATCCCGTCCCCATCCATCGTTCCCTTAATGTCTGGAGTGGGTCCGTCGTGTTATTTATCAGCTTTTTGTATATTAAGGAGATCGTCTTGTCTGGTAGGTGTCCGTCCAAGATTCTGTCCTCTAGGGGCGAGGCTTCCCGGGGGTACCCCTTTGGGCAGATGCGATTGGATTGCATGTTGGATTTGAGCATATCTGAAATATTCAGTGTCGGCTAGGTTGTATTCAGTCTGCAGTGTGGTGAAGGACTTAACTCTCCCTTCTCCCCAAACGTCTTTGACTTGTGTTATGCCGATGAGGTCCCATTTGTCGAAGCCCTTCGACCTCCATAAGTTACCCAATAATTCAGAATCCCACAGTGGGGTTGCCAACGTCAGTTTTCGTCCCCACCCCAGGGAGTTGGTTGCTTCATGCCAGATGCGGACCGAGTGGTTTGTTGGGCCTGTTAGATTGTATCTCTTGGGCCGCGCGTAGAGTGCCCTGTTGTAATTGCCTCCGGAGAGGAGCCATTTGTCCATGCCATAGCCCGGATCGTCGCCCCTCCCATATGTACCATGATTGATGGCAGCAAGGTGTGCTGCCCAATAGTATTTTTTAATGTCCGGGAACCCTATGCCACCATTGTACCAGTTTAGGGTCAACTTATTTAGGGCGATACGCGATCTGCCGTCCCAGAGCAGCTCTCTCTGAAGACCCTCTACTTCCCTGAAGAAGTGCGCCGGTACCGGGTCCAGGGCATTTTGTAATACATATAGAATCTGGGCAGGGACATCATCTTAAACAGGGTCGCTCTGCCCAGTAGGGAGAGGGGGAGTGCTTTCCAAGTGGCGATGTCTTTTTTGAGTTTACGCAGGGGTGGAAGAAGATTGTGGGCGTATCGGGCCACGGGATCAAGAGAGACGAAAACACCCAGGTATGTAAAGCCCTCAGTAGTAATTCGAAGCGGGCAGTCTCTCGGGAGGATGGGGGGCTCCTCCTGAATGACGAGTAGTACGGATTTGCCCCAATTAATGGTGAATCCAGAAAATCTCCCGAATACTGCCAGGATATCTAACACTACTATTAGGGATTTCCTCGGGGAGGCCAGATAGAGTAAAATGTCGTCTGCATAGAGTGAAATCCGGTCCTCCCGCTCGGGGGCCCACCCCAGCCCTCGTATCCTGGGGTCCCATCGGATCCATGCAGCCAGTGGTTCCAGAGCGAGGGCAAAGAGCAGCGGCGAGAGTGGGCATCCCTGACGGGTACCACGACTGAGCGGGAACGTGGCCGACAGTTTATTGTTGACCACTACCTGTGCCAGTGGATCCTGATACAGGAGACGAGCCCACTGTATGTATTTTGGGCCAAAGCCCAGTTTTGCCAGAACTGCCCAGAGGTAGGACCATTCGACCGTGTCAAACGCCATGGTTGCGTCCAATGACACAATCACCGCCGCCTGCTGAATGGTGGATGCTCTCCCCAGCACTCCGTTAATCCTGCGAATGTTTAAGGCCGTGTTTCTGTGGGGCATGAAGCCTGATTGGTCTGGGTGCACTAGGGTGCTTATTACTTTTAGCAGGCGAATCGCCAGGAGCTTTGCCAGGATTTTGGGTTCGGCATTAAGGAGGGAGATCGGCCTATAGGAGGAGCAGTCCGTCCTGGGCCTCCCTTCCTTATGTATAGTAACGATAGTGGCTATTCTCTGCTCCCGTGGCAGAACCCCACAATCTCTAGATTCCTCAAACATCGCTTTTAGGTATGGTGCAAGTTTGTCGGGCCGCAGTTTATATAGTTCGATGGGGATACCGTTGGGTCCCAGGGCCTTGCCTGGTTTCAATGCACGAATTGCTTGCGCGATTTCATCTGTGGTTAAGTCACTATCCATAAAGTCGCGCTCTGCTGAGGAGAGGCAGGGGAGCCTGATATCGCGAAGGAGGTCCTGTGAGTCTTCCTCTGTGTGTGGGGTCACTGTCGTATATATATTGTGTAAGTGGGCGGCGAATCTGTCCACTATTTCTTGAGGTTCAGTAATGGAGACGTCTCTCTCGCCCTTAAGCTCCGGGACCAATCTACTCGCCCATTCTTTTTTGTCCAGCCATGCTATTATTTTCCCTGCTTTGTCACCCTGTTCGTAGATCCTACCTTGTCGCTCCCTACCTAGGAGTTTGGCCGTGTCTGTAACTAGGGCTTTGTATTCGTGTTGTTTCAGGCTTAGGGAATGGAGTTTCTCTGGTGTCACGCCCGATTCTAGGTCGCCTTCCAGCCTGTAAATGTCTGCCTCTATAGCGAGGACTTCTTTTTGTTTATCTTTCTTCGCCCCAGCGATCAAGGACAGGGCCTGTCCCCGAATCACAGCCTTGAACGCTTCCCACAGGGACTGGGATGAAGATACTGACCCTACATTTTCGGAGAAGTAGTCGTCCATGGCCTTGTGGAGGTCTCCACGGAGTTTCGGGTCTCGAAGGTACCAGGGATTAATTGGAGCCAGTCTACCCACTGCTACTTGATTGAGTACTATGTGTACCCATATCGGAGAGTGATCCGAGATGCCCCTAGCTAAGTGTCTGATTTCGTGTATGTGCGTGACTTGTGCTGCGGGGACCAGGCAGTAATCCAAACGAGATAGGCTATGATGGGCGCCCGAGTGAAAGGTGTGCTGTATCTGGTCTGGGTGGTGTGTGCGCCAACCGTCTACCAACCCCATAGTGTCGAGAAATTCGGGCAGCCAGCGTGCAGATGGTCCTATCTCCCTGGGGGGTATCTGTCCAGTGTGCCCGAAACTACTGCATTAAAATCTCCTCCGAGGACCAGGAGGCCATCTGGTACCGTAAGTAGGACGGAGCCCAGGTCGGTGAAGGTGGAGCCCTGCACCCCGGGGGCACATAGACCGACATTAATGTAATGGAGCGGCCCTCCCATGTGCCAGAGATCCCAGCATATCTGCCCCTCCCATCTGTCCACACGGATTCCACCGTCAGGGGAAGTGTTTTTTTAACCATGATGCCCACCCCTCTGGAGCCCGAGGTGAATCCCGCATGTGCGACCATTGTGTACCCTCCCCTGTGCATAGCTCTACAGAGATTTTGAGTACCCATTGTTGATTGATTATCTTGGCCAGTTAACTGAAAGTTTGCGTTCTAGTCACCAACAGGTCCGGGAAGCCCTACCAGCTACATCAGAGGGGCCCGGACATGACATTCAGCCTGGGGACGTTATCCTTGTCAAGAACTTTCAGAGAAAGCAAAGTTTGGAGCCACGATGGAAGGGACCAGAGCAGGTCCTCTTAGCCACACGCACTGCAGTCAAGGTTGCTGGCCGTAAGAACTGGATTCATGCGACTCACTGTCGCAGAATCCCTTTGCCTTTGCCCTATGACCAGTGGGTGAAGGATGGAGTAGGGGACTCTGAGTGAGAGACGGTGCCTCAGTTTGTCCCTTTCAGCGACGCTCAGTTGACCTGGACGCAAACGGACGAGGAAAATGACGAGGTGCTGAATGCAGCTGTTCCTCCGGAAATACGAGCTGTCCAGGAGCCTCTTTTCATTGACCCTTCGGTGATTGGAGTCACTAGGTACAATTTGCGCCCTCGGCTGGGGGACGGTGCACTAAAACAGAAGAAAGATTAGTTAGGGATAGACTGTGTAAGTCAGGGTGTACTGTGCTAATAGTACCACCGGAGTTAGTTTAGGGCGATGAGAGTTTTGTGCACTGTTTGAACATTGGACAGGATAGATCGAAGTATACCTTGGAGGTATATTGTCCTGGTTGACGTGGGATACGAGCTTAGGACAGAGCAAGCTCCACCGCCGGTGCTCAAGAGCGCCAACGTATTGATGAACAATAGGAGCCTGTACCAGTGAGGCTCTGACAGACACTGTGAACATGTGTATTTCTTTGCACTTTGCCCCCCCCTTTTTATTTTTCGATTATTCATCATGTATCCGTTTGGCAGACTGGTTGCTGAGGAGGAGCGGCCAGTGATTCCCCTGTTTACACACATGTATTTTGGTTCACAAAGAGAAAAGTTATATGTGCTGTTCGTGTGATTTTGTTGCTATTGATTTTGGGTGGGGTATCATGGGTTTCGGAACGTGATCAAAGTGTACTTTTACATAGTATGGATAAGGTTGGTCTTCAAGTCCGAAAGAAAAGGACAGTCCCAAGCAATGTGTTTCTAGATACACACAAGAGGTTCTTTGGAGAAGGGACTGCTTGTTACCCTACTGAATCTGTCACTAGTCTATGGACAGCATCCACTGTCAAATGTCAATTATACTTATACTTGACCCCCTGACTTCGTAAAAGTGCAAGGAGTATTTGGGTTTGGTTATCCAGCTCCTTGTCTATATCATTTCTTGAGACCACTAGTACAGAAAACCCCAACGTACTTGAAAGACACACGAGACCTCCTAAACCAACTGGAGGGACAACACTACGATGAGAACACCATGTACTTAGTAGGGCTGGATGTGGAGAGTCTCTACACAAGCCTTCCACAACAGAAGACTCTAGAGACCCTAGAAGACATTCTGTTCTCCGAAGAGTGGAACCACAAGACACCAAGACACTTTGTCCTGGAATGCTGCAGACTGGCTCTTACCGAAAATTATTTCGAATATGAAGGCACTTTGTACGAACAATGTCACGGAACTTCTATGGGAAGTACATTTGCCCCAAGTGTGGCAGGTCTGTATGTAAGCAATTTTGAACAACAACACATTCAGAACCAAAACAACCCATACTTTACGTGCATGAGGTTCTGGCGGCGCTACATAGATTACGTCATAATGATCTGGGCAGACACCCAAGAGAATCTACAGGAGTTCTTGAGATGGATTAATACCAGGGATGAATGCCTAAAGTTTACATGCTCATCAGACAGAAAACAACTAGACTTCCTGGATGTCACAATCTACACTGAAAACAACACCCTCCAGACCAAGACATTCTATAAGCCGACAGCTAAAAACAGTATACTTTCGTACAACAGCTTTCACCCTCGCCCCTTGAGAGAGAATCTACCATATAGCCAATTCTTGAGGTTGAAAAGAAACTGCAGCAATTTAGAGGACTATAAGACGCAAGCCACCGAATTGGGCCACAAACTTGAAATGCAGAACTATCTGATAAAAACCATAAGGAAATGTCAAAAAAGAGCCCGCAACCAGCCAAGAGAGACATTATTAGAGACCACTCCTAGACAAACACAGGAAGATGTACTAACTTGTGTCACTACATACAACACTTCATCTAATACTGTGAAGAAGATTATCAACAAGAACTGGAGGATCCTCCCGTCAAACAACTTACAATGGCCTAAACCCCGGTTCGCCAACAGAAGAACACGCAACATTAAGGACCTCCTGGTACACACTAGACCAGCACCTATCACCAGAAGAGAAACCATCACCACAGCATGGAATTTGAACCCAGTGGTAGGCCACTTCCCCTGTGGCTCGTGCTCAATTTGCAAACTAACAAAAGCCAACAAATATTTACAACTCCTACCTAACTTCACTTGGACGTTACGAAACCACACCAACTGTAACACCACCCATGTGATCTATATGATCGTGTGCCCCTGCAACCAGAGATACATAGGGATGACATGTCGCAAAATAAAACAACGAATATGCGAACACAAAAGTAATGTTCATTGCAAAAGAGCAACCACAAAAATGAGCAAGCATTACATTGAGAGCAACCACAGCACTGATGACCTTAAATGGGTAATACTGGAGACACTTCATGTTAAGAACCACAATGCTGAACGTGTACTTTTTGAGAAAGAACAGCGTTGGATACATCGTTTGAAGACAGACACGGAGGGATTGAACGACAATATTCCTTGGCACACACTGTCTTGATCACTAAGCCTGAAAGCCCCATAGGAAAGTATCCCTATTGAGAGACAGTGACCACAGATCCATCAGACCTACAACGTTAACCAACGTCAATGAGATAAGATCCACCCACCTCCCTTACCACATGAAACATGCGATGGGAGTAACAAGACTATTCATATCCCTCGGACACCAATTTACAGTAGGTGAAGTGAGGCATTGCATCCTTCCAATGAACCATCCATCATGAAGTGACCACACGATTGACTCACTGTTACACACATTATATATACTGTGGAATACAGAAAACATGTTAAGGACAACATCCTTACATAAGTAATTCACGACAAGTCTTTCTACTAACAATCTCACCACCAAAGCCAACCACGCGTACCAATCGACTTGCTGAGAATAGTCCGTTTATTGTATAGAATAGTGATAGTTTTTATCAACTATATTCATGATTAGTCCTTATACAAACCATCTCACTACCAATGCCCATTACGTGTGTCAATCAGTGTTCTGAGACTCATACCCAGAATAGTCTTTCTACCATGCCTTTTGCTACCAATGCCAACCACGCATGCCAACCAATGTGCTGTTAATGGTCCTTCTACTATGTCTCTCCCCCCCCCCCTTGAGCGCAAGTAAAAAGAAGCTCCACACGGGCACGCGTCACCCGGGGCACCGTGAATAGAGCCAGAACAAGCCAACAGCTTGCAGTAACCGGTAAGTGACCATGAGGAGAACGCGCTGGGATCAACGCGTGACAAGTAAGATCTGACTAAATCTTCCCTCCTTACTTTTTTAGAAGCAGGTTACTTTTAGCTCTTAAGCGCCCCGTGGAAGCCCAGCACACCAACTATAAGGTAAAATATATTCATGACAACACAGATAAATCCCGCATTGACTTCACCGTTAAGGACGTAATTCCACCACGCCTTTTTTATTTCATGTGCGGTAAAATTAAACAAGCGATTATCCTAACGCCCTTCTAATCAGGGCCTTGATCGACGCTATAAGTATTTACGATAACAAACAAGTATACATAAAATTGATACTGTTCATTTAAGAACACCACAGATGTTTTAATAATTCACTAACGATTCTTCCTACTCGAAACCGCCAGACTAACCTCACTCATTTCTCCTGGTGCACAATATGCACTCTTCAAACACGATGGTAATAAGAGAACATGTAACTGTTCCAGCTATCCCCTCACAATGTATGAGGAATACGGGTTAAGAAAGTCTTTTGACGCACAATATGACAAGAGAAATAGACATGTATGCATTGCCTTCCTGCCATTTCTTCCATTACAGGTACAGATACGATTGATCTGACCACGAACAATTTGAGTGGTAAGTTGACCACCAATATAGGAGCCACAATACGCTCTCTATCACAAACCGGTCCTGACGAAAGCCTATAGAATTATCACTAGGCTGAAACATGTTGAGCACCAGACCATGAATAGTGCGGTAGATTAGTAACACGATCTACTCACGCACCACACTGTTTTTAACTTCCCACTTCACAAATTTTTGCAATAAATATTCTCTGACACTGTGATGTAGGGTATTTTAAATGCACCACCTCAAAGAGCACACACACGCCCTTCTTTTTCATCTGTGGACCCTACTGGTAAACCAGTTGGTCTCCCTCCAGGTGGAGGACAGCATATGTGCAAAAACAAAACCCGATGATGATGCTGTAACAGTACACTAAGGCGGAGAACCAAGATATACCGCCTACCCATGTGTACATATATGAGGGTTTTTAAGGGGACTACAAAACGCTACTGAGACCCTGGTTATACAGGACAAGTGGTCCATTCTCCCCCTTCTTGATTTTTTGTATATCATAGAAAGCCACGAGGCATGGGTTATCCGGGGTGTGATAATAACACTTATTGCGATAATTTCTATATGGAAAAACAGAATGTCACTTTTGTAGGTTACCCACTATAATGAGTTGACAGTTCCCTGTGAAGCTGGTTATTACCCTGCATGTTGTCCAATTGTCAATTTTACTAACCTCATATTGTATGTCAATTGTTCAGGGATAATACTGCGTAAGGGCACGTACTCTTTGGTAAGTTCAAAGGACCCAAGTACCATAGGGTGGAATTCCCGATATTCTGCTGTGGACTATGATAGACCGATTTATGCACACCCAGGTTTTTTCTTTCTGTCCAATGGGACGTATTCTAATATTCATAATGGTACGAATGATGTGGCACTTGGGATGGTGCTGCCCTGGGGTGTACCTTGCAAACATGCGAGACCTAAAGTAAGATGGGTGAAAAGAACGTTGACCAAAGAATTTTGCGAAGGAGTGACAGATCTCGAAGTCAATAATTATAGTAACGGTATTACTTTTGGATACATTCTGTCCTCCATACATTTGGTGGTACTGCTATGGCCAGGGGTGAGAAAGCTAGAGAATACTTTGAATGTAAGCTGCAAATATTATCTAACTCCACTGTAGCAGCTTTGCATGACATCACCACCCAATTGGAAAGTATACGAATATATACCGAGCAGACTAGATATGCAGTCGATTTCATCCTAGCTAAGAGTGGTGGTGTGTGCCCGGTAGTAGGAGACCAGTGTGTAGTCGGGATCACGAATATGGAAAAGAATATTACCCAACACATTTTAGACATCTTAGAAAATGTTAAAGGAATGGAAAGTGGGAACTGGAGTTGGTCTCTTTTTGGTAGCTGTGGTTGGCTCCTTGAAAGGGTGATTTATTTCATTGTGATCTTGGTCTCTTGCTGTGTTCTTGTTCAATGCCTTCCCTTCTGTTGTTCTTATTGCACCACCCTTCTTACTCCTAAGAGGAAAATATTGGTTCTTGACACCAATGCTACAATTATGATCCCGAAAAAAATAGATGACCTCATGCCGATAGATGAGGGCATTTTCGAGACTTCATCCCTCCTTACGTTCTCCCTTCCTGATGCTGACAATATGGAGTGCTCCTAAGAAGTTTACTTATGATTTTTGTTTTATTGCTGTATGTGCTTTTTGTTATTACTAGAAAATGTTTAGCTCATGCTAAAAGGAGGGTCTGATAAAATAGAAAAATTTGTGTTTGTGCATTGTTCTATGTATGTTAGCATTCGCGGTGCCATATTTTATGCCGGTGCCATTTTGAGTCAAAATCGAACATATTCCTCGTTATTTCCGAGAAAAGGCCTCTGTTAAGTTTCCCTTCCCTGAACTTGGGTTTTGCTTCACTAATGAATAGAGTGTTCTTATTAGCGCATACCTTTCCAGCTAGATAGAGGCCCTCTCCCACTTGTCTAGTGGCGGGCATGGGCAGAAAGACCTTGAGTAGTAGATAGTGTGTGCCCGGCCTCAGAATCGAAACTTATCTTCTGTACTCCTACGTTCAGCTGCATTATGGACATGCCTGTATTGGTTCTGAAATGTACATGTTGGAAGCCGGAGTCCCAGTCCCGCACCACTATCACCAAATGCGAGACCCGGGACTCCTCACTCAACGTTAGGCCAAGTAAGGACACCGTTTGAGATAGCCCTGCTCACCCCCTTAGTAGCTTGGCCCGAGCAGCCAGGCCTATCTCCAAGGCACGAGTGTACTGTATGTGCAACCACACTCACAGCAACCCACTGGCGACACCACAAATGGACTCCACATGAGTTTGATAAAACGAGTATAAACTTTATATAAAAAGATATAAAATCAGACCACACGATACAAAAGCCAACATATAATAAAGGGTAATATTCATTCCGGCTGGTTGGTAGGTTCAAAATCCCAACTATCCTGTGCTGGGCAAAGGAGAAATAATACAATGCGACGATACACCCTGGTACCTTGCAATGGGAGAAATAATGCAATGCGTACCGCTACAATCATGTACTGCGCAATGAAGGAATAATGCAATGCGTCACACCCCAATCACGAACTTTGCAATGAAGAAATAATGCAATGCGTAGCTACAATCATGTACTTTGCAATGAAGAAATAATGCAATGCGGGCCGCTACAATCCTGTACTTTGCAATGGAGAAATAATGCAATGCGTAGCGCTACAATCGTGTACTTCGTTATGCAGAAATAATGTCAGGCGTCATAAGACAGTCCGGCAGTTCGTTAGCAGCAATATTGGCAATGTGTATTACGACAGTCAGCCTCTTCGATAACAGTTGCCCCCCCACACGTATCAACGATGACATAAAGTACAGCTTCTCACTCTGGCCCCAGTACTGCCACTCCTTTGGTCAGTAAGGGCCCCAATCTGAGCCGAAGCAGAGGCTCACGTTGCCAGAAGGACTGAGAGGCTGAGAGAGTGTCCCTCCGAGCCTGCACCCCGCCCAGGCAGTGATCCACGTTACCTGGGGGCGCGACCCCACTCTCCTCTCCTCTCCTCCTTCAGCCAACTGGGCCTTCCGTGCAGAACTTTCTCAATGGGCCTCAGCGCCTCGGCCTGGCAGCTCAGCTCCTTCGGGGCTGCCGGTCCGGGCCGCGACTGTTAGGAAGGTCTCAGGCGGCCGCAGGGCACACGTACCCCACGCCTCTGAGATTACGTTACTCAGGGTGCACGTTCACCACAGCACCCTCCGGGTCTCCTCTGGCACGAAGCCACACACACAACACCGATGGGACTTCACGTCGACTCCGAGTGCCCATTCACCAGGCACTCCTTCCTGTGGTCTCAGTTGGCACCAAGACACGCACACCGCGCTGCAGAGACTCACTTTCTTCCGGTGCACACGATGATCAGCCGATCACCTCCACAGTCCCAGGTTGCACCAAAGCACGGACACTGCTTCACTGAGACTTACTCCAACTCCGGTGCCCCGATATCCAGGCGCTCTTCACCAACGCCTTCGATTGCACCCCGACACGCTCACCGTGTCCGAGCCTCACTTTACCTCCAATGCACCCGCTGACCAGGTGCTCTTCACCAGCGCCTGTGGTGCACCACGACACGCACCCTGCGTGTCCGAGTCTCACGTCACCTCCGATGCACACGCTGACCAGGCGCTCTTCACCAACGCCTGCGGTGCACCACGACACGCACCCAGCACGTCCAAGACTCACTTCACCTTCGGTGCACACGTTGACAAGGCGCTCTTCACCAGCTCCTCCTGTGCACCACGACACGCACCCAGCGCGTCCGAGTCTCACTTCTCCTCCGGGTGTCCAAGATCACAGGGCACACCTTCCGAGGGTCTCAAGCTGCCACAACACGCGCCCACCGCGTTGCTTCAAACTTCTCCGGAAACGCTTATGTTCCTGTGTTTCCAAACAGGGAGCCAGCTCACCTTGGGCCCTTGGGGTAACAAGACACAGCACAAAGCACAGTCTTCTTCAAGCAGGGGGACCCAGCGCACAAAGCACAGTCCCAACAGCCTCTTCCTTGGTTAAAACAGCAAACTGCAGACCAGCCCCAGATCACGAAGCAAGGGTCGGTCCTTCCCAGCAGTCTCTTCAGTTGTTCCTTCCTTAGCAGAGGTTCCTCTTGACCACGAAATGGGTCCAAGCCTTTTCAGTCTCAATCCATTTCTATTCCAACGTTCAGGGGTCTCAGCTCTCATAGTTATACCCCTAAAAGCCTTTGAACCTCGTTGTGCTCAGGGGTCCCTGACCCCTGCCTAAATCAGTTCTGGGTGTCTCCCTCCCTATGTCACCTTTCTCCCTTTGATACTGGGGGTCTGGATCCTTAATCACTCAGCTGGAGATGGGTCAATTGTTTTATAGCCGCAACCCCGGCCTCTTCACCTCCCGGGGCTTCTCCTCCACCTACTCTCCAGATGCAGGTAAGCCTGGTGCCATCTCAACCCCTCCCTGGGTCAAGACCTCCCCCAGCTCCTCTCCCCTCTCAGATCCAGACAGTCAATCCACATTCAGAAGAGACACACAGAAATGCTTAAAGCACCAAACTCAGCCACTTTCTAAAAGAGTGGTTTCTGAACACACAGTGACAAAACGACTTTCATAGAAAGATGTGTTATGACACTGTGAGTTCATACATACTAAACTTCACCTCTCCATTTTAAACTTATGGGAAACTAGGCTAACAAATACAATACCCAGCCTCCCCCATTCTGTCCTATGGGCAGGATGGCCTTTCACCAGTGAAAAAAGGAAATGGAGTGTTTTTCACTGTCAGGACATAACACACACCTCAGTATATGTCCTGCCTTTTATTTACACTGCACCCTGCCCAGGGGCTACCCGGGACCTACCACAGGGGTGCCCACTGTGTACGCAAAAGGGAAAGTAAGGCCTGACAAGTGGATGCACTTGTCAGGACAACATGCTAACTTAGCAAACTGCACGCAGGCCCTACACTGCAGGCCTGAGTTCCCTTCTCCGCACACCTTTGCATTACTAGCCTTGGCACACACAGTGCACATCACTAGGGACTTTACTAGTAAGGCAAACATACCAATCATGGCCAACCAATTACCATTACACTTTACACAGGGAACACTTGTACTTTGACACTGATCAGCAGTGGCAAAGTACCCAAAGCATCTAAATTGGCAACTCTATGTCAGGAAAATGGTCTAGGGGGAAAGCAAAACGTTTAGGGAACTTTAGCCAAAAAGGCCAAGTCCTACACAACCCCCTACCAGCCAAAAGCCAGGGTAGACCAATCATTACCTTGATGGACTTCCCGGCTTCTGGTGATAGAACCAGGACGCAGGCCCTCTACCACAGGGACACCCTCCTGTTCCATGCCTTCCTGAACCCAGGGGGTCTTCTTGATCACTACTCCCTGAGCCAACAATGTTGTTCCATGGATCCCCCTCGGCCAGGGTCACCCCTCCAGGGGTGCTGTTCCCATGCCAACCCCACCCTGGAGTGGAACCGTGGGAAGGCCCCTCGGTCAGGATACTACCTCCAGTCATCCTGCCCTCCAGGTTAAAAGTGGGTTTACCCTGGTCACTTCTAGGGGACCCAGCCCCACTGGCTGGACACTGTACCACTGGTGTTCCCACTGGGGAACACAACCCTCTTTTATCCTTCCATTTATTTTTCTGGGCCTGCCACTTAGGAATGGCACCCACAAACTTCAGGATGGCAGGAGCTCTGGCTACAGACTCTCCACGCCCTCCTGACGCTAGGTGTCCTTCGTCACACCTCTGGCAAGTAGGAACTAGGCCTCCACCCGGGGGCTCTCCTACGGCCCCCCCAGTTTCCTGGGTGGTGCTGCTGATCCCTGGGGGGGGTGCTCACTCTTCCTCCCCCTCTTTTGAGACAAGGGGCTAGCCAGCAACCCCTCCTCACTACTCTGGGATCTCCTTGCGCCACTTGGCCCTTCTTCCCTCTCTGGGCCTTTTCAGGCCCCTGGACCCATGACCAGGGGTCCGGTTCTCTTGCAGGCTCCCGGGAATCAAGGAGTCCACACCTTAACCCAGGGTGGCGCAATCCTGGAAAATAATTTCTGAGCCTAGGCTCCCCTGGGGCCAAATTGGTCAACCCCTCAAAATCATTTCCCATGCTAACCACTACCCAATCTTCCAGTGCACACTTGTACTGATCCACACTTGGCACTGGCTGTGCGCTGCCACCATTCGAACTGGACTCTGCTTGTTTACCCTTAATGTCCAGTTCCCTCATGCTTAACTCATGAGCGAAGAGAATCCGTTTCTCTTCCAACGCGAGAGCGTTCCTGCTCTCCTTTGCTTGAGTTTTAAGTTTTAATACCTCCAACTCATGCAGTCTGACCCTTTAGTTTTCCTCCAACTCCTCTGGTGAAAAACTCCTCCCTGAATGGCTACTACCAGCCCCTGCGGCTAGTCCCTCCACTGGCAACTCCTGTGGACCAAATCCATTCCCTGGGTCATCCTCATCCATCTCAACATCACCCGTCTCCTGAGCCTCTTTGGCTTCCCACCAGGCCCTCAAGGCCACTTGCAGCTCCTCCTTCATGGCGCAACCCTTCATGGGACATCCCAAAGCTCTGCGGAATTTCCTCAACTGATCAACCTTGTAGGTAAACAATGCCTCAATGTTAAACTCTAATTCTGCAGCCGCAGCCTCACCGGCTATCTGGCTCCCCTCCTGAGACATGATGTGTGGTTTAAAGGTTACTCAACAATAGAACCAACAATTCAAAACAATATGTTGTTGCGTCGTGGTCTGCAATTAATTTGTGATGTACACCAATTACTGTGAGTGGTTTTGCACACACGCGTTTCAATTACGTTAGGAACGTATCCCACCGCTCTGCCGCCAAATGTTGGAATCCGGAGTCCCAGTCTCGCACCACTGTCACCAAATGCGAGACCCGGGACTCCTCACTCAACGTTAGGCCGAGTAAGGACACCGTTTGAGATAGCCCTGCTCACCCCCTTAGTAGCTTGGCACGAGCAGCCAGGCCTATCTCCAAGGCACGAGTGTACAGTATGTGCAACCACACTCACAGCAACCCACTGGCGACACCACAAATGGACTCCACACGAGTTTGATAAAACAAGTATAAACTTTATATAAAAAGATATACGATCAGACCACACGATACAAAAGCCAACATATAATAAAGGGTAATATTCGTTCCAGCTGGTTGGTAGGTTCAAAATCCCAACCACCGCTTTCTAAATGCTATGCTGGTCGCAATGCTAGAATCACACGTTGCAATGGACAAACAATAGTGTGCTGCGTAATGATACAATCCTGTGCTGGGCAAAGGAAAAATAATACAATGCGTAACGATACACCCCGGTACCTTGCAATGGGAGAAATAATGCAATGCGTACCGCTACAATCATGTACTGCGCAATGAAGGAATAATGCAATGTGTCACACCCCAATCACGTACTTTGCAATGAAGAAATAATGCAATGCACACCGTTACAATCATGTACTTTGCAATTAAGGAATAATGCAATGCGTAGCTACAATCATGTACTTTGCAATGAAGAAATAATGCAATGCGGGCCGCTACAATCCTGTACTTTGCAATGGAGAAATAATGCAATGCGTAGCGCTACAATCGTGTACTTCGTTATGCAGAAATAATGTCAGGCGTCATAAGACAGTCCAGCAGTTCGTTAGCAGCAATATTGGCAATGTGTATTATGACAGTCAGCCTCTTCGATAACAGTTGCCCCCCCCACACGTATCAACCATGACATAAAGTACAGCTTCTCACTCTGGCCCCAGTACTGCCACTCCTTTGGTCAGTATGGGCCCCAATCTGAGCCGAAGCAAAGGCTCACGTTGCCAGAAGGACTGAGAGGCCGAGAGAGTGTCACTCCGAGCCCGCACCCCGCCCAGGCAGTGATCCACGTTACCTGGGGGCGCGACCCCACTCTTCTCTCCTCCTTCAGCGAACTGGGCCTTCCGTCCAGAACTTTCTCAATGGCCCTCAGCGGCTCGGCCTGGCAGCTCAGCTCCTCCGGGGCTGCCGGTCCGGGCTGCGACTGTTAGGAAGGTCCCAGGGGGCCGCAGGGCACACGTACCCCACGCCTCTGAGATTACGTTAATCCGGTTGCACGTTCACCACAGCACCCTTCGGGTCTCCTCTGGCACGAAGCCACACACACAACGCCGATGGGACTTCACGTCGACTCTGAGTGCCCATTCACCAGGCACTCCTTCCTGTGGTCTCAGTTGGCACCAAGACACGCACACCGCGCTGCAGAGACTCACTTTCTTCCGGTGCACACGATGATCAGCCGATCACCTCCACAATCCCAGGTTGCACCAAAGCATACACACTGCTTCACTGAGACTTACTCCAACTCCGGTGCCCCGATATCCAGGCGCTCTTCACCAATGCCTTCGATCACTCCCCGACACGCTCACTGTGTCCGAGCCTCACTTCTCCTCCGGTGCACTCGATGACCAGGCGCTCTTCACCAGCGCCTCCGGTGCACCCCGACACGCACCTTGCGCATCCGAGATTCACTCTACTTCCGCTGCACACGTCGACCAGGCGCTCCTCACCAATGCCTCCTGTGCACCATGACACGCCCCCTGCGCGTCAAAGACTCCCTTCACCTCCGATGCACCCGCTGACCAGGCGCTCTTCACCAGCGCCTGCGGTGCACCACGGCACACACCCTGCGCGTCCGAGTCTCACGTCACCTTCGATGCACACGCTGACCAGGTGCTCTTCACCAACGCCTGCAGTGCACCACGACACGCACCCAGCGCGTCCGAGACTCACTTCACCTTCGGTGCACACGTTGACCAGGCGCTCTTCACCAATGCCTCCTGTGCACCACTACACGCACCCAGTGCGTCCGAGTCTCACTTCTCCTCCGTGTGTCCAAGATCACAGGGCACACCTTCCGAAGGTCTCAAGCTGCCACAACACGCGCCCACCGCGTCGCTTAAAACCTCTCCGGAAACTTTTATGTTCCTGTGTTTCCAAACAGGGAGCCAGCTCACCTCGGGCCTTGGGGTAACAAGACACAGCACAAAGCACAGTCTTCTTCAAGCAGGGGGACCCAGCGCACAAAGCACAGTCCCAACAGCCTCTTCCTTGGTTAAAACAGCAAACTGCAGACCAGCCCCAGATCACGAAGCAAGGGTCGGTCCTTCCCAGCAGCCTCTTCAGTTGTTCCTTCCTTAGCAGAGGTTCCTCTTGACCACGAAATGGGTCCAAGCCTTTTCAGTCTCAATCCATTTCTATTCCAACGTTCAGGGTCTCAGCTCTCATAGTTATACCCCTAAATGTCTTTGAACTTCGTTGTGCTCAGGGGTCCCTGACCCCTGCCTAAATCAGTTCTGGGTGTCTCCCTCCCAGTGTCACCTTTCTCCCTTTGATACTGGGGGTCTGGATCCTTAATCACTCAGCCGGAGATGGGTCAATTGTTTTATAGCCGCAACCCAGGCCTCTTCACCTCCCGGGGCTTCTCCTCCGCCTACTCTCCAGATGCAGGTCAGCCTGGTGCCATCTCAACCCCTCCCTGGGTCAAGACCTCCTCCAGCTCCTCTCCCCTCTCAGATTCAGACTGTCAATCCACATTCAGCAGAGACACACAGAAATGCTTAAAGCACCAAACTCAGCCACTTTCTAAAAGAGTGGTTTCTGAAAACACAGTGACAAAACGACTTTCATAGAAAGATGTGTTATGGCACTGTGAGTTTATACATACTAAACTTCACCTCTCCATTTTAAACTTATGGGAAACTAGGCTAACAAACACAATACCCAGCCTCCCTCATTCTGTCCTATGGGCAGGATGGCCTTTCACCAGTGAAAAACGAAATGGAGTGTTTTTCACTGTCAGGACATAACGCACACCTCAGTATATGTCCTGCCTTTTACTTACACTGCACCCTGCCCAGGGGCTACCCGGGACCTACCACAGGGGTGCCCACTGTGTACGCAAAAGGGAAAGTAAGGCCTGATAAGTGGTTGAACTTGTCAGGACAATATGCTAACTTTGCAAACTGCGCGCAGACCCTACACTGCAGGCCGGAGTTCCCTTCTCCGCGCACCTTTGCATTACTAGCCCTGGCACACACAGTGCACATCACTAGGGACTTTACTAGTAAGGCAAACATACCAATCATGGCCAACCAATTACCATTACACTTTACACAGGGAACACTTGTACTTTAACACTGATCAGCAGTGGCAAAGTACCCAAAGCATCTAAATTGGCAACTCTATGTCAGGAAAACGGTCTAGGGGGAAAGCAAAAAGTTTAGGGAACTTTAGCCAAAAAGGCCAAGTCCTACAGTACATAATGTATCTTTATGCTTGCTGATGTTAGTCCCTCTGCAGCACTCCTAGCGACTGGGCAGACTGGGCTCCACTCTGAGTGTACCTGAAATAAACCAATATTGGTTTGTATTCTCTACTGTCTGACCGACTCTTCATTTGGTATGGAAGGCTGAGAGGTGGTCCTGAGTGACCCGAGTGGCCCTAATCGGACCACTTCCTTCACCCACAGGTCGCGAAGCCGGCAGTGGCTCGGTGACAGGGTCATCAGTGATACCAGGGCTGCGAAGCGAAGCAGGGCGATGCTTCGTGCGGTGCCCACAATTTGTGGTGCAAGCAGCGGCATCGGTTATTGAGGCTGAAGTTTATGGCGCCAACGTCGGTGGACCATGGTTGCAGTGTGGGTCCGGGCAATACTTTGTGTACCTCACGTCACGAGCAGTGTCCACAGGCCACTGTGCAGGCAGCAGGTGTTGATGTCGGCAAGGAGTGAAAGCAGCAGTGATACTAGGGCGGTGATGCGAAGCAAGGTGATGCGAGGTGTGTGTGGTGCCCACAGGTCACGGTGCAAGCAGAGGCGTTGGGGATGGCATCATGTGGTGCCGTTGGTGGGACCAAGGTTGCCTTGTAAAGCGGGGCGATGCTTTGGGTGGTGCCTTCCAGTCACAGAGCCGGCAGGGGCGTCATTGACGGCATAGCAGTTGTTTTTCATCTGTTGCACCACAAAACATTCAGTTCCCAATGCTGTTGACAGATGATCTTGAAGTCTTTGATGTTCCTGAGACTTCCAACAGGAGGCAAGCTCTACTTCAAGCTCTTGGAGAAGCTCAGGCAATAAGTTGCTGAAAGTTCAGTCCAGTCCAGTCCTTTCACTGCCCAAGACAGAAGCAGCCACTGCAGGCCAACACAGCAGAGCACACAGCAAAGCTGCTTCTCCAGCTCTTCTTATTAGCAGGTTCCTTAGTCCAAAAGAGTACTATTGTTGTGGGGTCAGAGCCCCAATAGTTATATCAGTTTTAGTCTTTGAAGTTGGCAAACTACAAAGAAAAGTCTTTCTTGCCTTACTAGAACCAGTTCTGTCCTCCCTGGCCAAGCCAATCTACAGGGGTATGAGACAGCATCATGAAAGGCAGACACAGCCCTATTCGGGTGTCAGTGACAACTCATCCCACCACTCTAGCTCAGAAAGACCCATCAGGATATGCAGGGCACACCTCAGCTCTCTTTGTGTGAGTGTCTGGAGTGAATGTACAAACAGCCCCTATCAGTCTAAACCAGACATGGATTCCACAGGCAGGCACCGAATGGTTGAGCAAGAAAATGCCCACTTTCTAAAAGTGACTTTTTCCAAACACGCAATTTAAAAACCATCTTTACTAAATGGTGTTTTTATAAATTGTGAGTTCAGATACCCCACACTCCAACTTTATATCATCTTCCAATGGGAATCTGCACTGGAAAGGTATTGAAAAGGTATGGAAGAGATAGCCTTTCAGTAGAAAAAAAACAAAATGCACAGTATTTCACTACCAGGACATGTAAAAACACACCACTACATGTCCTATCTTTCAAGTACACTGCACTCTGCCCATGGGGCTGCTTTGGGCCTACCCTAGGAGTGATTTATATGTAATAAAAGGGAAGTGTGAGGCCTGGCAAGTGGGTAAACTTGCCATGTCGACATGGCAGTTTAAAACTGCGCGCACAGACACTGCAGTGGCAGGTCTGAGAAACATTTGAATGGCTACTTGTGTGGGTTGCACAGTCAGTGCTGCAGGCCCACTAGTAGCATTTGCTTTACAGGCCCTGGCCACACCTGTGCCCAACACTAGGGACTTACTAGTAAATCAAGTAAGCCAATCATGTAAATACCAATCAATAACACTATTTACAGAGGAAGCACTTGCACTTTAGCATTGATCAGCAGTGGTGAAGTGCACAGAGACAACAAACCAGCCAAAACGAAGTCCAGCAACCATCAAAACAGGAGGTCAGAAAGCAAAAAGAAAGGAGAAACACACCAAAAGATATCCCCTCCAGCAGAAAGTAGAGAGAACTACCCACCCTCCTGGGAGTTCTCTTCACTAAGGCGGAAGAACCTGGACAGACCGTCAATGTTGGCGTGTTCTGTGCCAGGGCGGTGTTCCACCATGAAGTCCATTCCCTATAGGTAGATGGACCACCTCAACAGTTTTGGGTTCTCACCCCTCATCTGCATCAACCATCTGAGGGGCCTGTGGTCTGTCTGAACCTAGAAGTGAGTACCAAACAAGTAGGGTCCTAGCTTCTTCAGCACCCAGACCACAGCAAAAGCATCCCTTTCAATTGCGCTCTACCTCTGTTCCCTGAGTAATAGTCTCCTGCTAAGGAAGACTACAAATTGGTCTAGGCCCTCTTCATTAAGCTGTGAGAGCACCACTCCCACACCATGCTCTGAAGCATCCGTCTGCACCACGAATTCCTTGGAGAAGTCAGGGTCAAGAAGCATGGGCGCTGTGCACATGGCCTCCTTCAGGGTGTCAAAAACTGTTTGGCATGCTTCAGTCCAGATCACCTGTATAGGCTGCTTCCTGGAAGTCAGCTCTGCTAGGAGAGCCACAATTGTGCCCTACACCCTGGCACATCTCCTGTAGTACCCCAAGAGGCCTAAGAAGGCTTTCACCTCTGTCTGGGTCATGGGGGGGGGGGCAAAGTCAGAATGGTGTCAATCTTGGATTCTAAGGGAGCCACCCAGCCGCTTCCTACCTGGTGTCCCAAGTACACCACTGATCCCTGCCCTATCTGGCACTAACTGGCCTTGAAAGTGAGGCCTGCGGCTTGCAGCACCTTCAAGACTTCCCAGAGGTGGTGCAAGTGGTCCTCTCAATTGGAGCTGAAGACAGCAATGTTGTCTAGGTAGGTGGCACTGAAGTCCTCAAGCCCAGCCAGGACCTGATTTACCAACCTTTGGAAGGTGGCAGGGGCGTTCTTCAACCCGAAGGGCAATACTCGGAACTCATAGTGCCCCATAGGCATTGAGAACGCTGACCTCTCTTTGGCCCCATCAGTTAAGGCAATCTGTCAGTACCCAGACATTACATCAAATGTGCTGCGGAACTTGGCAGCTCCCAACTGATCAATGAGCTCATCAGCTCTGGGGATGGGGGGCATCAGTCCTGGGACAGCATTGATCCCACAATAATCCACACCGTACCGGAGTTCTGGTGTGATCCTGGGCGCATCAGCCTTAGGTACAAAAACCACTGGGCTTGACCACAGACTGCTGGAGGGCTCAACCACCCCTTAAGCTAACATCTTGGGTACTTCATCCTTGATGCTGGCCTTCACTCTGTCAGTTAACCTGTAAATCTTGTGTTTTACATGCAGGCTGTCCCCAGTGTCCACATCATGCATACATAGGTGGGTGACTCCTGGGGGGAGTGAGAACAGAGTAGAAAACTGTCCCTGTAACTGGCGACAATCACTCTGCTGCACTAGAGTCAGAGAAGGGGAGAGGATCACACCTTCTACTGACCCATCCTGCTCTTTGGCAGACAGGAGGTCGGGGAGAGGTTCACTCTTCTCTTCCACTCCATCATCTATAGCCAAAAGCATGGTTTACTCAGACCTCTCAAAGTGTGGTTTGAGGCAGTTCACATGTAGAACCCTCAAGGGGTTCCTAGGAGTCTGCAAGTCCACAAGGTAGATGAGATCACTCTTGCACTCCATTACCTCAAATGGCCCTGTCCACTTGTCCTGTAGAGTGCAGGTCTCCACCAGGGCACAGACCCACAATTTCTGGCCAGGCTGAAACTCAACCAGAGTGGTATTCTGGTCATACCAGCCTTTCATGTCCTCCTGGCTTGCTTCTAGGTTCCCTTGAGCAAGTTTCCTGAAGCGGGCAGTCTGGTTTCTGAAGGCCAGCTTGTAACTGAATATATCTTGGGGTGGCTTCCTAAGAGCTTGCTCCCAGCCTTCTTTAATCAAACTGAGAGGTCCTCTCACAGGGTGCCCATACAGCTGCTCAAAGGGGCTAAAGCCAACCCCCTTGTGTGGTACCTCCCTGCAGACAAAGAAAAGGCATCATAAGAGGACGTCCCACTTATGCCTCATGGAGTCTGGCAAACCCCCATAATGCCTTTTAGGGTCAGTTGAATCTCTCCACCAACCCATTACTTTGGGGGTGGTAAGGAGTGGTGAATTTGTAGTTCACCCAACACTCCTTCCAAATGAATAAATGAATGAACTCGCATTTGTAGAGCGTGTGGTTACTCAGCAAGAGTGTCCCGGCGCTAATAGGCATCTAACTACTTTCCCCTGTGCCTTTAGTTGCAGAATAGCCAAGTTTTAAGCTGTTTCCTAAAAACAGCCAGATCCATTATGGCTCTGAGGGTTGCCGGAAGCAGGTTCCTAGTTTGGGCTCCCTGAAACCTAAAGGATCTCCCTCCAGATCGAACTCGACGTATCCTGGGTAAAGAGGCCAGGCGATTCGATGAAGACCTCAGAGTTCTGGATGGCGTGTAATGGGATACTCTCTTCCTGAGGTAGCCAGCACTCATGCCATGTAAGGCTTTGAAAGTAAGCACCAGAGCCTTAAATTTGACCCTCTTTCTCACTGGTAACCAGTGAAGGGCACTGAGATGAGGGGACATACGTGTCCTGGGATTTAAAATAAGAACCAGTCTCGCCGCTGCATTTAAAACTACCTGCAGACGGTTGAGAAGATATTCAGGCAGACCCAGGTACAAGACATTCGCATATTATGGTCTGGAAGTGACCAGTGCCTGGACCACAGTTTTCCTAATGTTCAGTGATGGCAGAGGTAAGAATTTCCTCAGCATTCGCAGTAGACCAAAACAGGTGCTGTTTGGGTTTGATGTTTCATCGAGAGAGAGCTATCAATAGAGATGCCCAGATCTTTAACTGTGTTTTGAGCAAGTGCCTGGACCACAGTTTTCCTAGTGTTCAGTGATAGCAGAGGTAAGAATTTCCCCAGCATTCGCAGTAGACCAAAACAGGTGCCATTTGGATTTGATGTTTCATCGAGTGAGAGCTATCGATAGAGATGCCCAGGTCTTTAACTGTGTTTTGAGCAGAGGGAGGTGGAGACATGTCCAAAGGCCACCAGATTCTCCACTCTTCAGAGGGAGGTGCACCAAAATAGATAATCTCCGATTTCCCGGGGTTACACTTCAGTTGATACCTCACCAACCAATTGAACACCTTGGAGAGGCATCTTCTAATCTTCTCCCCCTCAAAGTCAGCCCCTTTTTCACAGGTGAAGAGCAGCTGAGTACCTTCGGCGAATAAAATTATTTTAGCCCCTCATGCTTCCGACAATGATGCTAGTGGGGTCATATACATATTAAAAAGTGTAAGGCTCAATGCAGAGCCCTGCGGCACCCCCACCTTCAAATTAGGAATGGTAGCGGCAAAGGGAGGAGTCCAGACTTCCTGACTTCCGTCCTCTAGAAAGGAGCCTAGCCACTTTAACGTAGTACCGCCGATACCAAGCTTCTCAATCCTTTACAAGAGCTTAGCATGCGGGGCCGTATCATAGGCTGCCGACAGGTCCAACAATGCTAGGACTGCTCTTCCCCCTGATCTAACTTCTCTTTGATATGTTCTGTAACCTCCAGTAAAGCCGTTTCTATGCTATGGCTAGCCCTGAAGCCTGATTGACTACTATGCAGTAGATTATGTTTTTCCACTTAGTCCGAGATGACTGCATTCACATGTTTTTCCAGCACCTTGGAAAAGGCCGGAAGTAAGGATATAGGCCTGTAATTCGCTAGAAATTTAGGATCCGCCGAAGGTTTTTTTAATAGCGGGAGGATTTTAGCGTGCAAACAGCCAGCGACCAGTGAGGAGATGGCCTTTATGTACATGGACATAAAGTTGGTAACCCAGTCGGATACCACCTCCTTGGGGAAACCCACTCGGGTAAAGATCCCATTAATGTCAGGGGCACAACGGCTGCTGTCACTGTCCGTAGAGGGATAGCTTCCAGGTACTGGGTGGCATGGTCCATCAAGACCAGGATGAACCTGTTACCCATGGCTGTCTAGGGGTCCAGAGGCCCCCCTCTGCCACTGCCCACCCACTCGAGAGGGGTGCTCACAACAGGGGATGGTTGCAGGGGAGCCTTACATCTCACCCTACTCTTGCCACTCGCTTGGCAATTCTGGCAGGACCTCCAAAAGGTATCAGAATTATTTTCTCATTTGGGGCCAGTAAACGTGGATGAAAAGCCTGTCAAAGGTCTTGCCCTGCCCCAAATGTCTTGCCAGAGGCACATCAAGAGCCAAACCTAGTAGGAAGGTTCTGAAGCGCAGGGGTACCACCAGCGGATGGGCTGCCCCAGGCTCAGTAACCTTAGGCTCACCTCCTTCCATTATATAGAATACGATTCTCCCAGTAGATCAAGTGAGACTTGGACTCAGCACCAGCTGCCTGGTCTTTGGCCTGCTGCCTAAGACCCATAAGAGTAGGGCACACTTTCTGCTCCATGCAGAACTCCTCCCTGGGGGGACCCTTTTCTTGCTGCCAATGGGTCAGCTCAAGTAAGTCTTGCAGTTCCGCCAGTATGTTCCAGATCATCGCCCTCGAGGTCAGCCTCCTCCCGGACAGTGGGAACTTCAGGGGTGTGTCCTCACCCTTATCTTGGTAGGCACCTGGAGTACTGTTTCAGGCTCCAGGTCATTCTGATCACCCTGGCTGGCTGCCATGCACTGTGTGGCCACAGGGAAACCCAAAATCTCCAAGTATGACCAGAGGTCTACATCCTTCAACAAAGACAGCTCCAGGTCATTGTCCAGCAGACAATCAATAGGCATGGTGGGACTCACAGCTACCCTCAAGGAATCTGCAACCCCCCACTCAATCTGCAACCCCCCCACTCAAAAAGAACCAGCACCGCCTTAAACTGGCGCTCAGAGTTGTCCACTGCAACTACTTGGTGGAACGTACCAGGGAGTGCCTTTGCCTCAAACCCTAGGTGACACCAGACCGTGGTCACACTGGCTTCAGTATCTCTGAAAGCCTCTACCCTCTGTCCGTTGATGATTGCTTGTACTTCTTAGTGTTATCAGGCACTAGGCTTCTCTGAACCATCTCACTGTCCCCTAGCTTTCTGAGGTCAGTCAGCTTACTATCAGTCAAGTGCTGGTGCAGCTCTGCAAAACACAGACTAGACAAGTGCTCCCATACAATCAAATTGTACAGCCCCTGAAAATATGTGACATTACTGCCCCTCACCCAACCATCCAGAGATCTGCAAAAGAATCTACACATTTTAACCAAGTCTGTGATTCAGTTTTCCAACTCCCTCTAAACTGATCTCTGTACATGTCAGGAGTGAGGCCATACCTAGTGAGAAGAGCACCCGTCATGTCAGAATAGGTGAGGTTATCCTCCTAAGCCAAAGCCAACAATGTGTCCCTCCAGTGGCGGCTGTTGAGATTTGAAAGTGGTAGGGCGTAAAAGTCATGAGCGAGCCTAGCTATCATAAGACAGGATCTGAGGGAATCTTTTCTTGAAAAAAAAGAGTGGGCAAATCATTGCTTTATAGTATTATCAGTGGAACTACATAATTTGAAAATGCGGTGGCCATTTCAATTGATATGTGCTATCTGTGAATGACAGTGCACTACTGCACCATCCTTTAGTAATAAATTTGCAACAGTGTGCCCGAAAATGCACCACCACTAGTTACATACTACACCCTCACCAAGTTCCTGATGAACAGATATATCTCATTTGTGACACTTGTGCTTTGTGCTACCTTTGCATTTTTCAGAAGCCCTATGTCTTCAGTGATGCAACAATTATGGAAGCACCCCCACTCTGAAAATTGTTCCAGCACTACGGCAGCATTTAATCATGGCAAGCCAGATTCATAGACCTTGACCCGATGCACAGTGTAAAATGTAAAATGTTTCTGAGTCCATTAGCAGCTTTGTGCGTCTCCCTGCGATGTGTTTTCCCCGCATACACGTAAATCTTTTTCTTGGAGCATTCTGTTAACGGGCTGCGGTAGTGACACTCTACGGATCCCTGCTGGTCCAATGGAAAACCTCACAAAAACAAGGGGTTGCAATAAAATGTGCGTTTTTACACTGTGTAAATTACTTGAATCGCCTTCTGCAGCACAGAATTAATATCACACTTGCAAATATTGTAAGTAGCTGGCAGAAGAAGTGTGTTCATAGACAAGTTGTCAAGATTTAATTACACTGCTATTGTTGCGGAGCAGCACTTTGAAGAAGTTGGCTGTGCAGTGCCGGCTAAGTGTATCCATTTGTTGGAAGGGAACAACTGGCGCTGAATAGAGACACAGCAGATAACAGCAAAGCAGACAGGAAATAACCACAGAGAAACAAGCTGCATCTCGAAGGTTTCATTGACACATTGCGCACAGCCAGTTGACTGGCCTGTGATTGAAAACTGTGCACCAACAACTGAAAGAGAGCGGTTTCTTTATCTGCGCATTGCAGATGTTATTATTATCATGGTTTCAACCTTGTTGAAAGTGCAGGACAATATGCTGGATGGGAAATGAGAGGCACATGCTATCCTTGTGTTATTGCTGAATATTAATGGATCCTGTGTTTTCAAATAAAGCCCACAGACGTTTGATGATTTTGTTTTGAAATTACTTCATCCAGTTTTTTGTCTCATGTTGGCGGCCCCGTGGTAGGAATCTGATTCAGACACTGTGTTATTTATTCTAAACATGTATAGAGTGTTACACCCCAAAAAGGGTTCCATACATTGTCCCTCGCACCTGTTCCTAGTTAGTAGGCATCAGCAAGAGGCAGCAATGGGATATAAAAATCACACAAGGTGCACAGAAGTAGATGAGGGAGTTGACTCTAGGCCTGGAAATACGACGTTTGCCACAACTTCTTAAACCTGTGATTGGCAGCCTTTTTTAATGAAGAGGCTTGGGAGTACCGAAATTTGCACAAACTCATTCAGTGCCCAAACACAACCGATTATAAAACGTTAGCAAAAAAATGAAAAATGCACTTACCCATGTGCTGGCTCCATGGCTCGCCTCCTCCGGCCCTCGACTCCTGGTGCTTCAGTCCCTCGGCGTCTACAGCAATTCTCCACGCCAATTCAGACGCTGCTCTAATGCTGCTGATGTTAGTAGCATGAGATCAGTGCCAGGATTGGCTGGAGCGGGCTGCGTCGATGCTCCAGCAGACAAAGTAGGCCTGTGCCTGCTCTCCACCTAGCTGTCTGAGACAGCTAAGTGGCGAGGTTTACACTGCGTAAGTCAGGCTGGCCTTTGCAAGACGGCCGGCCAAAGTGACTTGTGCAGCGTAAAATGGTGGAGTGAGCATCACTCCCTTGCTGCCATGGCTCGGGAAAGGGAAAAATAAAATGCTCCTCTGCCCTAATAAAGGGGCCACCGCAGTGTCTCTCTCCTCCTCTGTGAAGTGGTTCCACAATCGTGCCCCCCAAATTCTCCCAAGGACCCCATTCATGTGGATAGATGCCTCATAGCCCTAAAACCACCTCTGGATAACACCTCCCTTCTTGTACTATTTCCCCACATTCTTAGGAATGTGTAGTACTCTTTCTGAGTGCACTGAGGAATTGCTGCCAACATCTGTGCTGGACCTGCTATTCAGATACAGCTCCTTTATACTACGCTGGTCGTCTAAGATCACCTTTGTCCCCTCCATGGCTAGCATATTGTTCTCCCTCTGACTCTCCTACCGGAGTTTCTCCAGCTCAAACTTCCTTGTCTCCCACCTGTCCTTCGGCTCCTCTGGGAACAGACTTTTTGAAGAACCACTGCTGCTTGACCCTGAGGGTACCTCCTTTTTGGATGGTCCTGAGCCCTCAGCTCATCTTCGCTTTGAATTGGCTCCTCGATCTCCACACTAAGATCTCCAGAATGCCCACTAGCATTTCTGGCTGCTACCCAGGCCCTCAGCGCCTTTTGTAGCTCCTCCTTTTTGGTGAGGCCTTTAACATGGACTTTGAGGCTTTTGCAAACTGACTTCAGTTCCTTCATGGTGTAGGTTTCCAACCTATCCTCCTCAAAAACCAATTCAAGGGATGTAACTGACGATGCTCTTGACTGAGACATGATGCAGTAGGAAGTTCAACTTGAACTCAAGAAAAGTGGCTAGACAAAAATAGACTAAAAGGAAAAACAGTATGTGGTACGTAGTGGTCTGTGATATAATAATTCCAGATTTGTAAAGCATGTCTTATCACCCCTAAGGGTATTGTGGCGCTGGGGCCGATGGGGAGATTAAGTGAGCTATTGCTCAAAGTCACATGATGCTGGACTGAGCTGCAGCCAGAGCCAGAGATCAAACTGTGGGTCGCACTCTGGAGTCATCTGCTCTTGCTGCTGCACCACACCTCTCCCCATTATGGTAGCAGTGTACATCAATCACTGTAGTACGAGTACAAACGCAATTCCTATCCTTACCGCTGACATTGGCATCGCCAGGCTTCGGTTCCGGAGTCGTCGGGCCCTTGAAGTCACACCCATTGAGAATCGAACTCTGTGAGGTTGAAGTCTGGAGCGCTGGCACCAATGGCATCGGGGCTGTGATGGGAAATGGGACAATGTGACGTGCAGGGCCAACAGATTGCGGTGCAGGCACTGGCTCGGTGTTGACGTCTGTCATCGTCGGTGAGACCAGGGCTGTGGTGTGAAGCTGGGCGATGGGACGTGCGGTGTTCAATAGTCACAGTGCAGGCAGCGGCGTCATAGTTACTAAAGCCCTGTCGTTGGTAGACCCAAGGTTGCAGTGCAAACCAGGGCGATGCTTCGTGTGTTGCCCACAGGTCGGGGTGCAAGCAGCAGCGTCGGTTGATGAGGCTGGAGTCGATAGTGTCGAAGTCGATGGACCAGGGCTGCCGTGTGGGACGGGGCAATGCTTCGTGTACCTCAGGAGTGGTGTCCACAGGCCATGGTGCACGCAGCAGAGCCGATGTCGGTGGAGTGTTATCGTCGGTAATACCAGTGTGGCGATGAGAAGCGAGGCTATGCATGGTGTTGTGCCCATAGGTCATGGTGTAAGCAGTGGTGTCGGTGACGGCATCGTGTTGGGGCATCGGTGAGATCAGGGTTGCATTGTGAAGCGGGGCAATGCTCTGGGCAGTGCCCTCTAGTCACAGAGCCGGCTGGGGCAACAATAGCATCATAGGTGTTTTTTTTCTGTTGCAGCACAAAACACACAGTTCTCAGTGCTGGTGGCAGATGAACTTGAATTCTTTGATGTTCCTGGGACTTCCAACAGGAGGCAAGCTCTACTTCAAGCACTTAGGCAATAAGTTGCAGAAAGTTCAGTCCAGTTCTTTCACTGCCAAACAGAAGCAGCCACTGCAGGCCAACACAGCAAAGTGGTAGTTCCACCTGATAGCTTCTCCAGCTCTTCTTCTTGGCAGGTTCCTTGGTCCAAAAGAGTTTTAAAGTTGTGGGGTCAGAGCCCCAATACTTAAACCAGGTTTAGTTTTTTAAGTTGACAAACTTCAAAGAAAAGTCTTTCTTGCCTTACTGGAACCAGTTATGTCCCCCTTTGTCCAGCCATACTACAGGGGGTACAGACAGCATTGTGAAAGGCCGACACAGCCCTATTCAGGTGTCAGTGACAACTCCTCCCACCATTCTAGCTCAGAAAGACCCATCAGGATATGTAGGACACACATCAGCTCCTTTTGTGTGTGAGTGTTTGGAGTGAATGCACAAACAGCCCCTGTCAGTCTAAACCAGACATGGATTCCACAGGCAGGATACCGAATGGTTAAGCAAGAAAATGCCCACTTTCTAAAAGTGTAATTTTGAAACACCCAATTTAAAAACATTCTTTACTAAAATGTGCATTTTTAAATTATGAGTTCAGACATCCAAAATTCTAACTTTATATCACCTTCCAATGGGAATCTACACTGGAAAGGTGTTTCCAGTCAGACCCCATGTTCACGTATGAAAGAGATAGTCTTTCAATAATGAAAAACGAAATGCACGGTATTTCACTACCAAGACATGTAAAAACACATCACTACATGTCCTACCGTTTAAGTGCACTGCATCCTGCCCATGGGGCTGCCTTGGGCCTACCTTAAGTGTGAATTATATGTAATAAAAGGGAAGGGTGAGGACTGGCATGTGGGTGCACTTGCCAGGTCGACATGGTAGTTTAAAACTGCGCGCACAGACACTGCAGTGGCTGGTCTGAGACACATTTCAAAGGCTACTTTTGTAGGTGGCACAATCAGTGCTGCAGGCCCACTATGACATTTGATTTACAGTCCCTGGGCACACCTGTGCCCAATACTATGGACTTACTTGATTGTAAATAAAATAAGCCAATCATGGAAATACCAATCAATAGCAAAATTTACAGAGGGAGCACTTGCACTTTAGCACTGACCATCAGTGGTAAAGTGCGCAGAGACATCAAAACAGGCAAAAACGAAGACCAGCATACCATCAAAACAGGTGGCCAGAAAGCCCAAAAAGACAGTGAAAACACACCAAAAGATGCCAGGTCTAACTGCCGAACTATATAATAACTGCTTTATTTATTGAACATCACAGCAAATATTACATAATCTGATTCATATATAATTTACACTTCAAATATTCAAATGTAATAACAATACGCAACATATTACACCTCGATGCATTTCTATATTTGCCTAATGTTTTTGAGTTTTCCAGATGGGATACTCCAAAATATATGTGATAGAACATTCGATCTAGAAAAGCCCTTTTAAGTATCCCATATTTCTCCAACGTTGATTAATCATCTGGACAAAACAAACGATATTAAAAAATGGTTTTGTGTACACATTCCTGTCTGTGTTGTTCCAAAAATCGTACGCCTCTCACAAATATTTACCAGAAAATAGACTAGCTTACATGTACATTTGTGAAGGAGTAAGGTATCAAGCAAATCTGTCAATTTTAACATGAACAAAATAATATTTGGTATTCAAAACACATTATGGATATGTTTTGAATCTAAAATGCGGCCATTTAATCTGATGTTACTGGACATTTTGGCTCTCTTACTCACCCTTGTTTGTCTATAAAACCAAATTACCAATGTGACGTTTGGAACATCCACTGTATAATAAGTGCATTTAATGCTATGTCACCTGTAATAGGGATAATCTTACGTCATTCACAATAGTGAAAGAGCATTCCAGAGAAATCAGGTGGTATCCTTTTCCACAAATTCATATAAAAAACACATCATCATACACCTTTTGCAAAACTTACACCTTCAAGAACTCTTCTTCTGCTTTGGACATGTGTCAATCTTAATGCTGATGGCAAAATGAGTTGCTGTAACACACATTTGTTATTTAACCTGTTGAACATGTTGAGCATTTAGAAGGCTATGATTAGCAGTAATCATTAGGCCTAAAATGTACCCCACCGAGCTGTCTTTGTAATACAAGCTTAGGTTATCATTTGAAGCTCCATTTTGTAGTTTATAGGCCACGCGAGGTGGTGACTGATTCAGGCTCCTCCATCTGTATTTCTTGCCTCAGCAAAAGACTGTGTTCAGCTATTTTTCTTTCGTGTTCAAGGTTGGATTTTGACTCACTAATGAATAGGCCATTCTGCCTCTGCATGCCAATCCTTCTTCGTAGCCCTGCTCCCACGTTAGGAGGAGCCAGGCTCCGCAAGGCAACCTTGAGATAGTGATAGTGTGTACCCACCGTGCAGGTGGCAGCCCATCCTTCTGTGTCTTCTTTGTTCATGTACGGCTCAGGCCGGTAACTTTCCATTGGGGGCGTGGTTGGGGGTTGTCAGAAGAATGAATATGCATTACCAAGTGTTGGGGAACCAGTCCCCTCGACAGTCATCTTCGGGTGCTGATCAGATTGGGCTCCGCTGCAGTGTATTTTACTAATAAATGATTGTTTATATTCTCTACTGTCTGACCGACTCTTCACTTGTTTGGAAGGCTAAGAGGTGGTCTTAAGTGGCCCGGGTGGCCCTAATCGGGTCACTTCCTTCAGTTGGCGCCCGAACAGGGACTTCTCCATCGAGTGGCCCATCCTCACCCGCTAATCGGGTGTAAGGAGGACGGGTTACGTCCAGTCGGATGGGCGGATCAGGGTACCCTGCGCGAAAGAGCTTTGCACTCGCAGCTGCCCGCCTGTCTGATCGGGCGGCTCCTTGTCTAGCGGTCACCCTGGCTGGGGTCCTGAGAAGGCGAAACCCTTGGATTTGACCATTTGGTCCGTAGAGTCGGCAGTGGAGAATAACTTTACTTGGTCTGTGTGCACCAGGTGAGTTTATCTTGTCTTGTGATGAATATGGCGCCATTTTGAATTCTTGAATTCTAGTTTGTTCAAACTTGGGGGGGGTTCGGACCCCTTGAGGTACAGAGTGTTTGCAAACGCTCTGCCAGGCCACTTGGAAATTCGGTCTCTTCTTGAAAAGGCCTGGGGCGAGAGCCTATCCTCTTGTCTTGGTACAGTCTTTGGACTGTCTGGTGCAGTCTGTGGACTGCCTGGTACGGTTTTCGGACCGTCTTCGTTTGTGTTGTTCGGTATGATATCTGTTCAGTGTGAACGATAACCGTGTCTTATATTAAGATGCCTTGTTTGAGTAAATTGTGGTGTTTTGGATGCTGGTGTTGTTCTACCGAGGCTTGATTGGAGGAGAGGCAGCCTGCGCCTCCAGAAGGTACCCCAAATTTCAACGTGTACATTAAGTTGGCCCTATTATGTTTAGCACGCTGTGGCATGAATATACGAGGGACAATGCCGACTTGCAGTGGCCACTTACGGGTACATTTGATGAACAAAAATTGAATTTCCTGCAGGACAAATTATTTGCTAAAAGAAGTAGACAGTCGATGTTTGACAATCTCCAGGTGTGGCAGAAAGAAGCAAAGCAGCGACATATGATGGCAGAGAAGGAGGCCCGGAGGGGAAGGTGCAGACGTTGACGCAGAAAGCCATGGCTTATGATAGAGAGACAATAGAGAAGGGTATAGAATGTGCAGATAGGAAGTTCCGTTTACAGAGTGATAAATGTTATGTTGCACGAGACAAGGGTGATGTCTTTGTGGAAGAACTATTGGATACCTGACCCCGCCTCCTTATGCCCCGCAGACGGTGTACCCTGTTGTTCCAGCATCTCGGCCTCCAGACCCTGCACTTGCTACTGCTGGTCCCCCCGTTTCTGGTTCGACTGCTCCGGCTTCGGCCCCACCAGCTTCTTCTTTATCTGTGTCAACTGTAGGGGCGGGGGCCGCTAGCTCTCCTGTTCGGTCTGATGCTCCTACACCTGTTGTCTCCCCTTCTCTCACCCCTTCTTCGCAATCATTGTTAAAGCTGCTACCTGCTTCTTCATCTGTTCTGTCTCCCTCAAGTGTGTCGACTCCGGTGCTGTTGAGTGTTGGGACACCTGTGTGTGGAGAGGTTGAGGGAAATTTGGCAGCAGCGCGAGAACGGATGGGGAGGGCATTGATGTTGGGAATGAGGAGAAAAGAATGGTGGCTGACCAGGCTGCGCAATGGGCCCAGAATCCGATTTACAGTGTGGAAGATGTGTGGAGTGTGATGAAAGACTATGAGCCGTTTGTGCAGCAGCATGCTCTTAAACATATGTTGGCAGCACTAATAGGACTGTGGGAACAGTGTTTCAATGGTGTAGCACCACAGATCATATATGATATTCGGGATCGGGTGTATGTTACTGATTTGGCCCCCAATGACGTCTTTAGTAAGGTTGCGACCTTGATCGGTTAACGTAGTAGGTTGCATCAGAAGACCCCGACGTTGGGTGCGCAGTTCCCTATGAGGGAGGTGCATCCCATTTACCATCCCGAGATCCCAGAACAGCGTAATGCAGCAAACGTTGTGGTTCAGCAATGGGTGGAACCTCATTTCCAGGAGCAGTGGGTCTACACTCCTTGGAAGAGGAGTGAAGTACTATTCCTAAAGAGCCAGTTGCCAGATCCTAGGAAGAATCCAACTGCATATTATAAAGAATTGACGGAGGCAGCTTCCTCTACGGTAATGACATTAGCTGATATGGAGTTGTTTTTCGGATTATTGGTACTGGTGGACATCTGGAGGCAGGTGCATACGCAGGATCATGCCGTGGAGTTAGGGGAGACATGGAACGAGATAAGGGCGTGGGATAAGGACCGGAAGCCAGGCGAGAAGCTGAGGGCATAAATATTAGCTTTACCGGGTCGTATCATTACTTATATGCACTCCCTTATCCCTCCTAGATGAGCAGATTGGTATAAGTTAACGGCATGTCGCCAGAAGAAGGATGAAAGTGTACCTGATTTTTTTACCTAGTTTGAAGGCGTATTCTTGGACTTTAGTGGCCAAGATTTGTCGGTGGATGGTGGTGTCCGATTGTTTGTGAATAGATTTGTCACAAACTTGCTTCCCGAGATCGCGACTCGGTTACAGGCTTCGGAGAGTACATGGACAACCTTCTCCCCATCTGTGATATTGAGTATGGCACAGGATTATGAGCACAGAGAGAATGAGGAGAAGGAGAAGGCAGAGAAAAAGACTAAGGACTTAAAGACGAAAGTGTTGATGCAGGAAGCGACGAGGGGAAATGGCAGGGGGAGAGGAGGTTCGGGATCGGTCCAGCAGTTGCCTCGGACAAATAGGAATAGCACTGCGGGTGCACCTGTTGCACCGAACCAGTGTGCGTATTGTAAAAAGGAGGGGCATTGGAGAAGCGAGTGCCCGGAATTGTTCCATAAGGTTGCAGCCCCACGAGGTCGGGGTTATAGAGGACGAGGTTGTGATGGAGGCAGCCGTGATGAAATGCAGAGGGCGGATTTGTCGTTGGGTCTTCAGAATAAGATCTATTTTGATGATGCTCGAGGAGGGAAATATTACCATGATGATTATGACATGGATGAGGCGACAGGAATGTCCTACAGCTAGGATTGCCAAGGACAGGGTGAGGGACCAGTTTCAGTGCCTGTGGATCAGCGTGGACCTTATGTCACCGTGGACATACATGGCACAGCCAAGACATTCCTAATTGATACAGGTGCTATGAATAGCTCTGTTTCTCGTGCGCTGGTCCCAGGGGCAGCTTTGTCTGTCCAACATAATGTTTCGGTAGGTTTCTCTGGCGTGCCAGTTGTGAGCCCCATTTCCAAGCCCCTTGCCTTGACGATTGGCCCTTTTACGGTTGACTCCCCATTTTTACTGACAACGAATTGTGGGGAGAATTTGATGGGATTAGATTTGCTGAAAAGGCTACATGCGACCATATACTGTTCACCGGATGGCGTTTATATGACCATTGGCCCGAAGGTGATTAGTACAAAACAATGTTTTACTAAAGACACCCCCCTCCCTGCTGAGTTCAAGGATGTGCCACGTACTTTGTGGGCTACAGGAGATACGGATGTGGGTTGTTACAGATCCCGCCGGTCTCTATCAAGATCAAAGATAATGCTGTACTGCCGCGTATTCCCCAGTATAAGATACCACAAGCAGGGTAGAAAGCCCTTTTGTAAATAATTATGGACTTGATACGGACAGGGGTGGTTGAGGAAACAGTAGCGAATGTCTGTAATAGCCCTATTCTTCCCATCCTTAAGAAGGCACCCTCTGATGCCTCTGATGCTCACCCTGATGTTTATCGCTTTGTCATTGATCTGCGTGCGATCAACAAGATTGGGATCCCTCAATATCCTGTGGTTCCTGACATCACTACTTTGTTAACGATGAGTCCTCCCTCGGTGAAATTCTTCTCCGTGATTGATTTAAAAAATGCTTTCTTTAGCATTCCAATTCATCCAGATAGCAGATATCTGTTTGGATTCTCCATAGCTGGCAGGAGCTTTCAATTCTGTTGTGCTCCTCACGGCTATACTGAAAGTCCTAGTATCTATAGTCAAGCTCTAAAAGGACAATTGGATTCTTCGACTCTTCCCCCTGGTAATGTCCTATTGCAGTATGTTGACGACCTCTTAGTGGCTTCTGACACTAAGGACGGCTGCAAAGACGCTGCTGTTAAATTATTGTTGCATTTTGCACAGCATGGCCATAAAGTGTCCCTTTTCAAATTTCAATATTGTCGACAGGAGGTCACCTATCTAGGTCACCTACTGTCGAAGGAGGGTCGTAGATTTACGCCTGAGCGCATTGCTGCTATAACTAACATGCCTGTCCCTAAAACCCAACGTGATGTGCGTGCGTTTATTGGCATTACTTTGTACTGCCGTCACTGGATTCCTAATTACTCCCTACTAACAAAACGCCTACTCCAATTAACCACCAAAGATGTGCACGAACCCCTACCTTGGACACCTACATGCCAGCAAGCTTTTGAGCAACTGAAGGTTGCGCTTTGCTCTGCTCCTGTGCTTGGTACACCTGATTACCAGAAACCATTTGTGCTTTATGTACATGAGATGGCTGGCTGCGCGCTTTCTGTCCTAACAGAGGCCTTTGGTGGTAAGCAAAGACCTTACGCTTACTTTTCTGCTATCCTGGATAACGTCGCCAGAGCCCTCCCGAGCTGTTTGAGAGCCACTGCGGCTGTCTCTATCAGACAATCGGCGGGGCTCGTTCTTGATACTGATCTCACAGTTATGGTACCTCATGCTGTGGATACGCTTCTAAATAAAACAAAGACACAGCACCTTACTAGTGCACGTTTGACTGGCTATGAACTAACATTATTTGCACCGCACATTACCATCAAACGATGTGCCACTCTGAACCCAGCCACGTTACTACCCCTCCCTTCGGTGGATGGAGATGCTGATGTATACGATTGTGTATACCGCACGGAGGAAGAGACGAAGGGACGGGTAGACTTGACTGATGTTCCTCTATCTGACCCACAAGGGGAACTAAATGTCGATGGCTCTTCTTTTAAGTTACCGGATGGCACCACCACTACAGCGTATGCGATAACAACGCTACGTACAGTTGTTGAAACATCATGTGTCCCATATCAGTCGGCCCAGGCTGCAGAGCTTATTGCCCTTCTTCGGGCTTGTGAGTTAAGTGAAGGACTGGTTGTCAATATTTATACTGACAGCCAGTACGCTTTCGGGGTCGCTCATAACTTTGGGCGCCTCTGGGCGGAGAGAGGGTTCTTGACTTCACATGGTTTACGAATATAGAATGGTCCACTGATACATAGACTCTTGTCGGCTTTGACACTTCCAAAAAGAGTAGCCATAGTGAAGTGTAGTGCACATAAGGCGATTACTGATGATGTAGGGGGAGGAAATGCGTTTGCAGATCAGAGAGCAAAAGAGACAGCTAGATCAAAGATGAAAAAAATGTTTGTAGCAGGTCCGGCTAGATGGGTGCCAGACAATGGAATGTTTGAGGACACACTAGACAGTGTTAAAGAAGTACAGAGTGAGGCGACAATGGATGAAATGGCAATATGGTAGGAGAGTACGGGGCGTCTAGATGAGGATGGGTGTTGGACAGATCTTTCAGGGAAACAAAGATGGATGTTGCCTAATGCATATGTGCTCCCTGGTGTCACTATGGCACATGGCCCAGCCCACATTAGCGCGAAGGGAATATGTAAGGTGTTAGACCCCATATGGCAGAATGACAATATCCCCAAAGTAGCTGCTCATTTAGTAAAAAATTGCATGATTTGTATGATGCACAATCCTGGAAAGGGCACCCCTACACCCACTGGTAATTTTGCACCGCCTTCCTTCCCTTTCGAGGTTCTCCAGATGAATTTCATCGAAATGGAATGAGTGAACAATCTGAAGTATGTATTGGTGGTGGTTTGTGCGTTCAGTAAATGGATCGAAGCCTACCCCACCAAAGAGAATACGGCATTGGCGACGGCGAAGGCACTCCTGAAGGAGTTCTTCCTACGGTTTGGTTTGCCACGCTTGATCTGGAGTAACAACGGAAGTCACTTTAATTCAAGGGTCATCCAACTGGTGTGTGATGGTTTGCACATTAAACAAAAATTTCATGCAGCAAATCACCCCCAGTCAGCAGGTTTGGTTGAGAAGTACAATGGTACTCTCAAACTGAAATTAGCAAAAATAAAGGAAAGCACAGGATTGCAGTGGCCAGATGCTCTACCCTTAGCTTTGTTATCCACCAGAGCGACGGCGCATTCTAGGACAGGGTTGTCCCCCTATGAGGTGGTTTTTGGCCGCCCTGCAAATGTATGGGGAGTCCCACGCCCCGACGTTTCTCCGAGATAGAACACCCCTTGCTTGTGGATTACCTTTATGAGTTAACTAAAGACCTACGTTCTATCCATCAACAGGTCCAGGAGACACTACGGCCGGCACCGGAGGGGCCTGGGCATCAGCTGCAGCCTGGTGACTATATATTAGTCCGTAACTTCCAAAGGAAAAGTTGTCTGGAGCCTCGCTAGAAGAGGACCCTTCCAGGTCCTTCTCGCCACCCGTACAGCAGTGAAAATAGATGGAAGGAAGCACTGGATTCATGCCTCGCACACCCGCAGGATCCCCCTCCCACTCCCCTACGACTGTTGGGTGCGCGAAGGCATAGGAGACCACTGAACGCCTGCCCCATTTTGCTCCCTTCTCTGATGCCCGAGAGAGTTGAGCGCAGACAGAGGAGGAGAGCGACGCCGTTTTGCAGGAGGCTATACCTCCAGAGATCAGGGCTTCCCAAGAGCAACCTCCGTCTAGCTCTCCAATAATTGTGTCTCGGTTTCCTTCTGCCCCTGAGTTTCAGATTATTTTCCGTGATGACACTGTGCCTGGAGTAGCTCGATACAATTTGCGTCCCCGACGGAAGAACAGTGCACTGAAGGGAACGTCAGAAGGATAGGGATGGACTCCATGGATGAAGAATAGGGTGCGGGTACCCTGTTTAAGGTACCGGTGATAGTAATAGGGTCAGAAGAAGAGTGGTGCACTGCCCTAGACACTGGACAGGATCCGTTGAGGGTGTTCTCCCAGGAGGGAGGGTGCCTTATCCTGAAAGAAGCAGACGCATTTTTCAGCAAGGGTTGCGATCGTGCAGCTCCACCGACGAGTGCACATCGTAGATGAACAATAGGAGTCTACCAGTGAGGCTCTGACAGACCCTGGGTGACTTGTGCTTCTTTTTGCTTATTATATTATTGTTGGCTCCAGTATACGGATTTCCTCTGGCAGTTGCGAATTATTGAAAATGTATCCCTTTGGTCATCCCATTATGGAAGAAGAACAGCTCTTAGCAGCCCCTCTGGTGGAGCTGAGTGGTCCTGGTTGGTCTAGTTGGTCCACTAAGAGTAGGATAGTAGCAGTAGTATTTGTTTTTTGTAGTATTAATAACAGTATTCGGGGTGGTGTGGTATTTGGAAGAAAACCATCCTGTGCACACCCTGCGGGGAACAGCTCCCGTCCCTCCGGAGCATATCTTTGTTACTTTGGCTTCGCACAAAGAGAGGCACAGACAGACGTATGTGGATAGTGTTTTCCTTCAGATGCTCCATCAAGCACATCAGACGTCCAATGTTACCGATTGGTGGGTTTGTGGGTTACACCCTTCTGTCATGCATAAAAACGATTTATTGGTGTCCTTACCCATGTCATATTTGAGTAGCTGTGAGTCATGGTTTCAGTTGCTTTCGATGGTGTATATTCATTATCATGCCGATGCTATGAATATTACCCAATCTGATTATGAGACAGTGTTGGAATATATAGTAGAACACCAAGGATCTACCCCGGGAGAAGGAGGGGAGCAGGGTACTTTACATCCTGATGCTTGCATGAATGTTTACGAACGCAAGAAAAATGCCACCTGGCTCCAGAACGAGATGTTGGATTTTCAGTGATTCAATGTCACTGAATACTTTAAATCTTTCCATTCACGTAACATTACCAAAGAAAGAGCAATGCCAGTGCCCGTAGTAAATATTACAGCCAGTTTCTGTGTTCAGGGTTTTGGAAATGTCCTAGTGGGGAAAAGCAATTGCAACTATACATATCGTTTGAAAACAACTAGTAGCCCACCCTTACTCCTGCCCCATAATGTATACTTTGTCTGTGGGTCCAAAGCATATATATTGCTCCCTAGGGGCTGGTCTGGTACATGTTATGTCTCTTTCCTGTTACCACCTGTATATATTGCACCATCCAATTACCACAAAGACCATAGGTTACGGCGCAGGGACGTACACTTACCCTGGGTGAAAAGAGTCATCGATACCGAAGATATTGATCAAACAGATACTACCCTGCAACAGTTCACTGATGCAATGAAGGGTATTCTGCCTTTCTGGGGTCCCATGTACAACAGTCGTAGTATTCGTTGCCTCACTAGAGTAGTGGAAGGGGTTATTAATACCACTGCAGAAATTCTGACCAATATTACAGCCGAGCTTCAGGCTACCAGGCTTGTTGCTCTTCAAAACCGGATGGTGCTAGACGTCATACTCGCTGATAGGGGTGGGGCCTGTCTCATCATGGGCAGTAGTTGTTGTCTGTACATACCAGACCATGCCCCGAACGTTTCTGCAGTTATACAGAAATTACACAGGCTTGCTTCTGATATTCGCCAAGAAAATGGGACCTGGACTCTATCTGGGTGGTTCTGGGATTTGATAACCACTTGGGGTTGGAAGCTACTCCTTACCTTGGTGCTCATAGCAGGTATAATCTTCTCATGCTGCCTATGTATTAATTGTCCCCCAGCCTGTTGCTCTTACTGTGTTAGTAAGCTGACGCCTACACCCAAAATAGCGGAACATGATGCCAAAGTCACGAGTATGATGATGCAAGATGTCCAAGATTTGATGAATATCGACGAAGGCATTTTTGAATATTGAATATGTTTTGGAGTTACATGATTACCTAGCTCTATTAGTGAATGAACAAATGCAGTTTATGATTATGCTTTCCTGCTTAGAATTGTAAAGATCCTTACCTGATAGCACTAATAAAGTTAGCCTTCTAATGCTAAAAGGAGGCTCTGTTAGAATTTGGCAATTTATGTACTTACACGGAGTGATTTCACGTTATGTTATGTTAGCATTTAGAAGGCTATGATTAGCAGTAACCATTAGGCCTAAAATGTACCCCACCGAGCTGTCTTTGTAATACAAGCTTAGGTTAGCATTTGAGGCTCCATTTTGTAGTTTGTAGGCCACGCGAGGTGGTGACTGATTCAAGCTCCTCCATCTGTATTTCTTGCCTCAGCAAAAGACTGTGTTCAGCTATTTTTCTTTCGTGTTCAAGGTTGGATTTTGACTCACTAGTGAATAGGCCATTCTGCTTTTGCATGCCGATCCTTCTTCGTAGCCCTGCTCCCACGTTAGGAGGAGCCAGGCTCCGCAAGGCAACCTTGAGATAGTGATAGTGTGTACCCACCTTGCAGGTGGCAGCCCATCCTTCTGTGTCTTCTTTGTTCATGTACGGCTCAGGCTGGTAACTTTCCATTGGGGGCTTGGTTGGGGGTTGTCAGAAGAATGAATATGTGTTACCAAGTGCTGAGGAACCAGTCCCCTCGACAGTCATCTTCGGGTGCTGATCAGATTGGGCTCCGCTGCAGTGTATTTTAGTAATAAATGATTGTTTATATTCTCTACTGTCTGACCGACTCTTCACTTGTTTGGAAGGATAAGAGGTGGTTGTAAGTGACCCGGGTGGCCCTAATCGGGTCACTTCCTTCAGAACTTGCCTCCTTGATGCTGCTGTTGGGCTCTCAACTGTCCATCAAGCTCCGGGTAGGCCACCTCAAGTATGAGAGCCCTTAGGGGGGTCAGGGTGTGGCACGCACTTCCTACAGTGGGAGGACTTGCCAAGCTGGACTTCTGATTACTTCTTGGTCGACCGTTGTAGGTCCTCCCACTTCTTCCAACAGTAAATGTTGGGCCGCTGGTAGACCCCCAGGGTCCACATCTTTTTGGCAATGGCCTTCCAAACGCATTTGTTTTTTGATGGGCGTTGACCTGTATGGATACAAGAAATGATAGAAAAAAAGAATTGTTTTGTGAGATGTTTGTATTGATGTAACACAATTTTACTAAATCAATCACAAGCTACTTCTCCTCAATAAATATCATTGTGAAATACTGAAGGCTAAATAACTTGCGCATTGTACCCAGACACCCCCATGGCCAGTTACATTGACTTGAAGCCTAATGTCCATATAGCCAGATACTATGGTTTGAACTAAATACCATGACTGTAGGACACTATGAAAGGGTTGCCATGTTTGTCAGTGAGAGCGTGTTCTTTGGGGATGTATGAACATGTGTGCATATGAAGGGGATATATTTGTATTGGTGACAGAGAGCCTGTGAAATTTAAACTGTTTGTGTAATTAATAACTCTCCATTTACATTTTCTTCCATTTAAAAGCATTCAGAAACATCATTTTGTTCACAACTCCAATTATGAGTTGACAAGGAATTGTTTCTAAGAGTCCAATACCTCATTGCTTCTGTTGTTCACCTCTGTGACTCAGTCCCAGCCTGACCCACAAATCTGACTGAGCACTGCTCATTGTCAGGCCCTGCTATTGCAGCCTGATGATCATAAAGTCACATGAACACAACTTTCCCTTAACTTTGAAAATAAAATATGACCTTGTGCTCACGTGAAAAAGAACTCAAAACTGTGAGCTACTCTGAAGGTATCTGGGAGCTATTGGTAGCTCCCAAATGACTGATTGGAGACATCTGATCCAGGCTGAGTAATTTGTGGGATAATACACAGAACAAACTTCATTTTAATTTGATATGTAATAAATTATATATATGTATAGTTGTAAATACGATAAAGGGCCTCATTACGATGTCAGTCTGAGTCGCCTCAGACCAACATTGCTGCGGATGCGGAACCAACCAACCTCTGGTCAGCGGTCCCAACCCCGCAATTAAGAATGTGCCGTCGTAAACTTCCATTTTACAATGGGAGCTTGTGTGGCAGTACGATACTGCCCACAGCACAAGCTCCCATTGTAAAATGGGAGTTTTTGCACATCCCTGCACTGTGTGACAGGCACACTCACGGTGCCTGCCACAAGGTGCAGGGATGGGCCTCGAGCGGAGGGCCAGGGGAGAAGGGGGCCCTGCTAGGGGACCCCAAAGTCACTCTCCGACAGCCTTTCCATGTCGGAAAGGCTGACATGGAAAGGCAGTCGGAAACCGTCATCATAATCCCGACGGCAGAAACGCTGTCCTTGAGGGATTATGAGCGGGTTCCAACTGCCCGATAGGCTCCTTGAGCCCATCGGAACCCAGTCGGTTTCCCCGGCCAGTTTACACTCCAACCACCAACACTATAATTCAGCAGTAGGAATGTAAACCTTCCATGTCGGTCGGAAAGCCTCCATCCGCTGGTCGGAGGCTTTCCGACCGACATTGAAATAAGGCCCATAATGTGTTTTTTGATTTTTACATGATGTGAAATTTCTACATTTCAAATGAAAATTATACATATACACAGATATATCTCAAAATGTACACCAAAGGAAATATGGGGCTCAAAACACACAACACATACTAATGTTGTAGTTTTCTCTAATCATTAAGTACTTACAAATTCACACCATGATTGGTTTATGTGATGTAAAAAATGAATAACACTTCACTTCAATAACTACACTTCACTCAGGAACTTAAAGGGATACTCCAGCTTGTGTATTAAAACAAAAACTGTTAGACACATTTACACGCACATTATAAACATGTACCTGTTCCTCTGGTGAGCCATAGAGCTGGATGTACAGGGACAGAACCTCAGATGCCAGCAAATCAAGCTCCTCTGGTGAGAAGGCTGGGGCCCTGTCACCTGTTCTTCCTGGCATCATGGCTCCTAGAGGTCAGAAACAGTAGCAAAAGTTGAGGATTCTTGTTGACTGCAGTGTTAGGAGGCAATTGAGTTTTTTTAACATGCTGCTTACATGTACACAACGTACCCAATCATCAACATTGATGGACACATCCATTGGATGTCCTACATTGCTATAACACATGTTAGCCTATGTCTGGGTCCATCATGAAGTTTCACACTCAGCAGGTGGTCAACTTTCACCACGGTAGACTAATTCCAAATGTCCTGACAACGAGGTCAGGCGGACACCATTTTAGATTGTGGAATAGTGTGTTTGTGACTGTTAAGTGCATCACCACCACTCAATGGGGTGGCTACTTTGTTTAATTTGTTTTTGCAAAAAAGTGTAATGTACTGCCTTTGACATCATCAATGAGGCCAGGGAGCAGGGTCGCATGCTGGACTCACTCTGCAAGGCCCTCATAGTAGTCTAACCCAAACCTGGTAGGAATCCCCTGGATGTCCACTCCTATCGACCCCTATCCCTGCTCAATCTGGATTGCAAAATCCTTGGCAGGATCCTGGCGAACCATCTCCTTCCCATCATACAGTCACTGGTCCACCCTTACCAATCCGGGTTCATCCCAGGCCACAGCACATTCCTGTGATGTGCACAGCCTTTTGTGCCTTCTGCACAGTACCCTGTTGGATGCTCAAACTTGGGTTGCGGTGTCGCTAGACATAGAGAAAGCATTCGTCACCCTTGGCTGGGGTTATTTATTCTCACCCCTCACTAACATGGGGTTCGGCATGGGATTCCTAAGATGGGTATGCACCCGTTACGCAGACCCTGAGACACGTGTCAAAACAGGACAGGTGATTTCAGATAAGTTCACCATTCACAGAGGTACGAGGCATGGTTGCCCTTTGTCTCCCCTCATCTTTGCCCTCGCCATGGAACCCCTGGCCTGTCAGTTCTGCCAGCGAGCAGTTAACTGGGGCATACGCGAGCAGGAAATGTGCCACATAATTTCATTATATGCTGATGATGCCCTGATCTTCCTCTGCGACATGGGATCATCCCTCACAGAACCAAGGCGGATCCTAGATAACTTCGGCACAGTCTCCGGCTTACAAGTAAACTGGCCTAAAACGTGCGTGTTTCCCTTGGTGCACGTATCGCTTAATGACTGACTGGCATTCCCAGAATCGCGCCTGCATTGGTGCTATGACATCTTCAAATACCTAGGGATAAAGATATATCACTCTGAGCGGGATCTCAAGGAGGGCAATCTGGATTGGGCCATTGGATCCACTCATCGCTCGCTTCCCTTTTGACGCTCGCTTCCATTATCCCTGCTAGGTCGGTTTACAATCTCCAAAATGCGCATACTCCCCTGCCTGTTATATTTATTTGCGGCCCTACCCATATTGCTCCCGAGGAGCTTTTTCCGTGACCTCCACGGGTTGTTGCTAGAACTGATCTGGAGCACGGGCCGCCGGCGGGTAGCGTTGCCCGTTTTGCAATGCCTACTCATTGAAGGCGGACCGGGGGTCACTTAATTTTGAGCTTTATTACACCGCTGCACAGCTACAGTGAGCACCCCGAACCACCCTAAATCATTGCTCGTAGGTGTGACATTACAGGCAATGAACATTTACACTTGGCTGTCTGACCCTACCATCCGTCCTGCAAGTGAATTCCAACAAATGATGGTAGCCCTCTCCTGTTGGCATAGGTATTTGCACCCCAAGGGCCCAATCCTTCCCTACTTTCCCTTGATCCCCAGTTGCAGCTTGCCGTTACTATGGTGGACACTGAGGTACATTGACTAGACCTCATGGAGCGATGTTGCAATCACACAGGCGGGTGATCTCTACAAAGGGGGCGCGCTTATGTCATTCTAAGAAGTGGTTGAGATGTACGTATTGAACGCTGGGCAGTTCTTAACATACTGCATCGTACAACGGGTGGTCCACAAGACATAGGGTACCTGGGAGGCCGAACCACCAACTTCACAGGCCTTAAAAACATTGTTGATGGCTAACAGCACATGACATGCAATCACATTCTTATATTCTGACCTCAACACCGCCCCGCTTGATCATGCACCAAGGGCAGGTGCCAAATGTGACGCTGTGTTACAACAACCACTTCCTGATGCATCCTGGGCTAGCGCCCAACAGATGAATAAGAACGTCTCCCACAACCCCAGGTTCTGCCTCACTCAGTTGAATTACATTCCTCACAATTATCTCTCTGCTGGCCGTGTTCAGTGAATATTCCCGATACTCTCCCCGGTGCAAATTGCAGAACACAGATTTGGGCATGCAGACCACTATCACTTGCATAGAAAGAAGTTACCTCAACAGTGGGGGAGCTGTCTACACACCCTCTCACCCCCACTCCCGAATCCTGCCTATTGGGATTAATACCCCAAGCGAAGGGAGACAAACCCTTGCACCGCTTCATTGACCTGGCCTTCGTTCTGTTTAAGCGGAGCATCCCCAAGGCTTTGAAGTCCCCCGATCCTCCTGAGATTTGGGGATAGCTTTGCATGCTGCTGACGTGGACCAGAGCCGAGGCACACACTCTAAGACTACTTCATATGAGGGGCGATTCCCTCACGAGGGGTGAAGATTGGGAGATGTATTTTATTGCAGTTGAAGCCAAAACCGATGAACGACCACCTTGAACACACTGCTCAACTCACACACTCAACCGTGACACACCGATAGGTGACACCATGATGACCATACCCTCACTCCTCACCAAACATAATGCTCCTTAGCCCTCATGCCACTCCCACACATCCCCTGCAACGGCCACCATATTTATGACCACTCGACCATGCAGTCCTTCCCTACTGACCCAGTCTTCCCTCTATTGTCTTCCCTGTGATACTCCCGGCGACTACAGAACCTGCATATTTGTCATCACCAAGTAGTGGCACACACTCTCGCTGGCATGTGGTACCGGTCACTGCCGTAAATGTGAAGTGAGCATGGGCAAACTCAGCATTTTATAACCTGTATCTCATGGACCTCAGAGCTCTCAAACTGTTGAACTGTTGTTCTCATATTTTTCTCCCTCTTTCTCTCCCCCTATTTTTCTGCCCCCCCCTATCTTTTCACACAGTAGGAGGCCACACAGTACATCCTGTATTCTTTACTACGAACTGTACAATGTACTTGGTACATCAATGCTAAACATGTACCTTGATGCTTTAATGTGCATGTACGTTTTATGCTGAGAGCTCCACTGACATTTGTTACAATCTGCAATATGTGTTGTCAGTAAAAACTATTAAAAAAAGTGTGATGTAATGCCTTAATGTAGTTTGAAGCAAAATTTGAGCGGACGTGTTTTATACTAAACATGATAAGGTTCTTTATAATTATTTTATAAAAATGCATATGTATTGAAAGCTAGATGAAAAGTGTGGCTTAATGTTAAAATATATTTGCAAACATGTACAATATTTTATTATTTTTTAATGCAGACATATGAACCCAGGGAGAGTTAGGAGACGATTGAATAGGCAAAAAACTCTTGATTTATATCATCAGCTGCAGCCAAATCTTATGCCTCACAATAGTAATCCCAAATCAATAACACTAATAGTCAAAATAATGGCAGTACTCCATTTTGTGGCCACAGACTCATTCCAATACACTTTGGCAGTATCTGGTAGAATGCCACAACTAACTTTCAGTGGTGTGTTATGAGGCGTTCTTTCTTCAATGATGAGACATAACAATGGCTTCATTCAGTTTCCAAAAACCAGGATTTTGCCAATGTGAAGGGTTACTTTTATGCCTTGGGCTGCCTACCACATGTGGTTGGAGCATTTGATGGCCCACATATTGCCTTAGTGCCGCCATCGGCAGAGAACAAGAATACTGCAATGGAAAGAACTTCCATTGAATCAATGTGCAAGTTGTCTGTGTTGGACCTGGCCCTTTTTGCAGATTTATCCCCAGGCTTTTTGCCCTTTGCCTCCTATTTTTTCTGACCTATTTTTGTTGGCTTTAGGACTCTTGGCACTTTACCACTGCTGATCAGTGCTAAAGTGCATATGCTCTCTGTGTAAACTGTGATTATGATTGGTTATCCACAATTGGCATATTTGATTTACTGGTATGCCCCCACTAAAGTGCACTGTGTTTGTCCAGGCCAAATGCTACTAGTGGGTCTGCAGCACTGGTTGTGCCACCCACATGAGTAGCCCTGTAAACTTGTCTCAGACCTGCCATTGCAGTGTCTGCCAGTGCAGTTTTAAACTGCCATGTCAACTTGGCAATTGCACCCACTTGCCAGGTTCAAACCTTCCCTTTGACTGCATGTAAGGCACCCCTAAAGTAGGCCCAAGATACCCCCATGGTCAGGGTGCAGTGTATGTTCAAGGTAGGACATGTACTGGAATGTTTTACATGTCCTGATAGTAAAATACTGTCAATTTTGTTTTTCACTATTGCAAGGACTAGTTCTCCCATAGCTTATCATTGGAACTGCCTTGTAACATTTTACAAGGGTAACTTTCAATTGGGAACAGCTAGAGATTTGGAGTTTGAGCTCTCTGAGCTCAGAATTTAAAAACTCATCTTTTAGTAAAGATGGTTTTTAAATTGTGTGTTTTAAAATGCCACTTTAAGAAAGTGTGAAGAAAAGGTACGTAACATTGCGCACCCATCCGTCGCACTGCTGAATTCAGGAATGTTTCCTTTCGGTCAATCATTCTTTGTAGTAATCCAGTTTTATTCAAAAGTAAACCTATAATGATGTCCATGCTTCATTCAAAGAGTTAATCCATGCTTTATGATCACTTCAGAGACAGCGTAGTTCCACATTGGTGTTTTATTTAACATCTTCAAATGCCTCATGTAGTCCATCCAGACTTTTAACAGCGGCACGTGTATACAAAACAATCATGGAGAACTGACTCAAAAACGTTCCACCCAATGCATTTCGAGCACATTGGCTCTTCGTCAGGGGTTACTGAAACAAATAGAAAAATAACTCAGCCAACTATATAAGTCCAGTTTCACTCGATATTCTAAAAAACATAATCACGTGACCCTCATCACCCCCACCACCCCTCAATCACAAATTTACTTAAAAACCACCCATGCATAAAAACTAGTAAACTCCTACCATGCAATTACCCATCCTGACTAAAAGAAAACTAAACCCACTGCATCTTCGCCAATAAAAACAAACTCATGAAAAAATTCATGAGCAAGCTGATATGCAACACCCCTACACCCTTTACCGATGTCCCACGAGTGCTTTTGAAATCCTGGCCCCTCTGTTTATTCGAATAAACTTTCCCAATCAAACCCTCGACAAATTACCTTCGGAGCCACATATATCATGTTTCTCGCTTCATGCGCGTTCGTTCGCTGCTAGCTCAAACGTAAAATGTGTCCTCTTAAAAGGCCATTCTATTTATAAACTCGCCCATGTGTGCACAATCAGTTGAAGGTCGGCTCTGACCCCGTAACCTCCCCTTTCAGAGCTCCAAAGCTTAAAGTGATATTTCGCAAAGGCGCAGTTCCCCACAAAAATATACATACATCAATGAACCTGAACAAAAACACTCAAACCCACCCGTTTACCGAATCCTATCATTAATAAACACCACCCTTAACGTGCTCAAAACTGAATCTAACAAAGCGTGTGTGAAAACGAACATTTTCTTTGAATATTCCCAATAAATCCATGCTACTAAAAACGAATTCGCACTGCTACAATGTAACAGCCCTCACGCAAAATACATAATTTTAAATATGAACACTGGTGCAAAAAAACAACAAAATTGCTCTGTCGAATGAAACCAGAGATAATATACCAGTCAGTGAAATTCACTAAAAGTCCACTCGTGATATTCCGGGTTTTTGCCATTGCCTCTGAAGTGATAATGAGTTGACTTTCTATATTTAATGCAGGTTTCATCCAGTCATCTGTGGGGTGCAAACTAACGAAGGGACAGTAGAATTGCTAAGCAAAAGACAAAAGATGTAAGAATGCACACCTTCCCTTGAATATCTATTCATGTAATAATATCACAACCATCTAATTGCGTGCGAACAGATTCTGTGAACCGTCCCAAGTCACAGTTCAATACAAAGTATGAAGAAAAGGTACGTAACATTGCGCACCCATCCGTCGCACTGCTGAATTCAGGAATTTTTCCTTTCGGTCAATCATTCTTTGTAGTAATCCAGTTTTATTCAAAAGTAAACCTATAATGATGTCCATGCTTCATTCAAAGAGTTAATCCATGCTTATAATCACTTCAGAGACAGCGTAGTTCCACATTGGTGTTTTATTTAACATCTTCAAATGCCTCATGTAGTCCATCCAGACTTTTAAGAAAGTGGGCATTTTCTTGCTTTGTCTTCCTGGGCCTCTGCCTACCTGTGGAATCAATATCTGGTTTAGACTGACAGGGGCCTGTTTTGTGCATTCCCTCTAGACAGTCACACAAAGGGAGTTGAGATGTGCCCTGCATTTCGTGATTGCCCATCACCAGGCAGAAGGGCCTTCCTGAGCTAGAGTAGTAGGAGGAATTGTCACATACACCTGAATGGGGCTGTGCCTGGCCTCTCACAATGCTGTCTCCGCTCCCCCCAGAATGTGTCTGGAGCCAAGACCAGGGAGGACAAGAACTTCCTTTAAAGAATCCCTACTTCAAAGGCCTAAAGGGATATAAGTATTGGACCTAAAACCCCAGACTGTTAGAACACTTCTGGATCAAGAGGGACCTCTGCCAAGGAGAAGAGCTGAAGAGCTGTGAGGAGGAGTACTACCCCCTTGCTGTGTGTTGCTTTGCTGGGTTGGCCTGCAGTTTCTGCTTCTGCTTTGGAGAGGACAAGGACTGGACTTTGCTGTGTATCATGCTTGAGAAGTTTCTCCAAGGGCTTGTGTGTACTTGCCTCCTGTTAAGAAGTCTCAGGGCCATCAAAAATTTAACCTGCAGCTTCCCTGAACTCCACTGCTGGGAATTCTTGCCTGCCAAGTAGAGCCAATTCCAGTTCTGGGCCCTTGGAAGTGTTTCCTACTACAAAAAGCTGCAAAACCCTGCAAAATCAGCATGCAACACTGCAGCGTGGGAGAAATTTCCACGAATTGCAGCCGTGCGGCCGAAGAAATCGACGCAGCACCTGCACATGGCCCAAAGAACCGCTGCAGTCTGATTTCAGCGCACCGGTCTCCAAAGGCGAGACCACCGCACTGATTCTGATGCAGGCCCTGCTGTGCGGCTGAGAAGGTCGACACATTGTTGGACCGCAGATGAAGAAACTGACGCAGCACCTTTTTTGCTGCAGCCGCATGGTCAGTATTTTCCATGCATCACACCTGTGCGCCAAGTCTACATCAATGCTAGGCTTCAGTAAGTAGCTGAGGCCGCGTGCCGGGAGAATCGACACATCACCTCCCCATGCAGTAAAAAACCGAAGCATCACTTCCCCTTGCAGTAAGAAACCAACGCATCACCTCCTCTCCAGTAAGGAACTGATGACTCACCTCCCCTGCATAGCAATAAGGATCTGACGCATAACCTTCCCTGGAGCAAGGAACCAACTCATCACCTTCCCTACGAGTAAGGAACTGCCGCATCACCTTCCCTGTGTGTAAGGAACTGACACATTGCTGTGCTTTCCGGTGCCTCAAGTCCTCTGCGCCTGTTTTCGTCTTGTGATGTTGACGCATCCAAGGTACTTTGTATAAAAAGTGACACATCCATAGTTTTATATGGACTGAACTGTTTTAACCTTTTTAGAGTGATATCTTGACATATGTATCCTGGATTTCTGTAGTTTTGGTCTTGTTTGGTTTAGATACAGATTGATTGTTTTTCTAAACTGGTGTGGTGTCCATTTGTAGTGCTATCACGGTGTTGCTGTGTGTGTTATGTACAAATGCTTTACACATTGCCTTTGAGATCGGCCCGACTGCTTGTGCCAAGCCTCCAAGGGGGTGAGCGGGGGTTATCTTAGGTGTGTAATCCACTCTTCCTGACTAGAAGTAAGGGTACCTATTTGAACAGGGTGCAAGTCACTGCTAACTGCAGAACTCCATTTCTAACAGTCTGTTTACCGGATTTATACATCACAAGCATTTGTGTGCATTTTCCTGGATCAACCCATGATTCATTTGTACTACGGAACAGCAGCATACCCCTGCAAATGTCTGGCTTGTTGGTAAGTACTATCTGTCATTATATTGTTTGGTTAATGTAAAGTGTAATGTTCTATAATTGTGCTATATTTTTTGGCTCATTTTTTTATCATCCCATATAGGAGACTTAGCTTATCCTAACTGACCATGGTTGTTAGCACCGCTGATGACTCCAACAACGCAGTGGAAGTCTGCTTCAATGAGGCCCATGGAACAACATGGAGGCTAGTGGAGCAGGCTTTTGTGCTCCTAAAGGCCAGGTTTTGATGTCTGAACAAGATTAGTGGGGCCCTCCTCTACTCAAACACAACAAGATGATGGACGGAGTGCAGAAACTTTTCATCCACTCAACCCTAGTCACATATCTGGGTTTAATCCATCATTCTTTTGCTCACTGTGCCACCCCAGTTTGGACCTAGCCATGTGCACATCATTCTTGACCTTGTTCCTCATTGGCACAGTCCTGCCCGAACTGCCAAGCCAGGTCTTCCCTGGACCAGAAATAAGCATCCTGGGACCGGTTTCAGGGTAAAACCTCTCATCAGCCAGGCTAGCTTGAATCCAGTGGCATAGTGAGCAATGGACCCACGCCTGGATGAACCCTTGGCCACTTAGGGCGAACATAGCAAACACAACAAGATGATGGACGGAGTGCAGAAACATTTCATCCACTCACCCCCAGTCACAGATCTGGGTTTAATCCATTGATCTTTTGCTCACTATGCCACCCCAGTATGGACCCAGCCATGTGCAAATCAGTCTTGACCCTGTTCCTCATGGGAACAGTCCAGCCCGAACTGACAAGGCAGGTCTTCCCTGGACCGAAAACAAGCATTCTGGGACTGGCTTCGTGGTGACACCCCTCATCAGCCAGGCTAGCTTGAATTTCAGTGCCAAAGTGAGCAAGGGACCCACATCTGGGCATACCCTGCCAACTTAGGGCAAACATAGCAAACACAACAAGATAATGGACAAAGTGCAGAAACTTTTCACCCACTCACCCCCCAGTCACAGATCTGGGTTTAATCCATCGTTCCTTTGCTCACTATGCCACCCCAGTTTGGACCCAGCCATATGCAATTCAGTCTTGAACCTGTCCAGCCCGAACTGCCAGGCCAGGTCCTCCCTGAACTGGAAACAAACATCCTGGTGCTGGTTTCGGGGTATTACCCGTCATCAGCCAAGCTAGCTTGAGTCCAGTAGCACAGCGAGCAAGGGACCCACGTCTGGGCATACCCTTGGCCACTTAGGGCGAAAATAGCAAACACAGCAAGATGATGGACGGAGTGCAGAAACGTTTCATTAACTCATCCCCAGTCACAGATCTGGAATTAATCCGTCATTCTTTTGCTCACTATGCCACCCCAGTTTGGCCGTTTGGGCTGGACTGTTCCTATGGAGAACAGGGTCAAGATGGTTTTCATATGGCTGGGTTCAAACTGGAATGGCATGGGTAGCAAATAAATGATGGATTTAGGCCCAGATATCTGTACTGGACCTAAATCCATCAGTGTTCATCATTCTGTCCATCAGTTGTTCTTTTTGTATTTGCCCTCCTCTACTCACCCGATAAGGTGTTCAAAATCACCATGACATGCTGCATGTTGCACAATATAACCCTGTAATCGAACATCCAATACATTGCTGATGAAGAAGACCATGAAGAGCCACCGAGTAAGAATGTTGAAATGCCAAATGAAGATGATAGTGGTGAGAAGCAACAAATTGACATACATCTTCTTCACATTAGTGTAAGTAAATAGTTACATTTTATCAAATTAAAGGTTAAACTAACTTTTAATGTAATGAGGATAAAAGTCTGTGCTGTGCATTTTTTAGAAAGGCCAAGTAAAGTGACATCCACAGAAAGATGCTTCTTGAACAAAGTTTTGACACATTGACTGCTGTGATCATTTGCATTGTTCATCTTTGATTGTTCTTAGAAAATGTGTCTTCAAATACATTAATTTGTAAGGTGTCTATTTTGTAAAGTAATTTAATAAACCTTTTTGTTTTAGGACCCTTCACCATGTCACCTTCATTTGGACTTTTCAAAGTTGTGACATTTGCAGTTATATGCTGCTGTTGCGAAGTACAAAGTGAATATGGGTTGATCCTGTGGAAGACACACACAGACTTTGGGTGTAGATATCTTGCACTGAGACAACTTGACCAGTATTTGAAAGGGAGTTTTTAAAATTGCATTAGCCTTGTTTTCTGTTGAATTTTGGCACCAAGCCAATATGGCTGCTTGAATTGCTCTAACCACATGTGGTAGTCGACCAAAAGCATAGTAGTCTCCCTTCTCCATCAGCAAAATGCTCTTTTTGTAAGAAGTGTATGAAGCTGTTAATGTGTCTCATCATTGTAGAAAGAACGTCTTGTAGCACACCACTTAAAGTTGGTTGTGACATTCCACCAGATACTTCAACTGTGTATTGGAGTGATCCTGTGGCCACAAAATTGAGTACTGCCGGGAGATATGACTATTGGTGTTCCTGTTGTGCAATTCCTATTGTGAGACAGAAGATCTAGCTCTGGCTGATGACATAGTAAAATAATATATTGCCTATTGAATCTGATTTTTTTTCTTAGATCCCCTTCTTCCATGGTGGCAAGGTGTGGAGTGGAAGTGTAAAAATGGCACTGAGAATTTGTGTCATGTATGGTTTGATATGTTTAAGAAAAAATTGACAGACCAATATTTTTTCAGATTTAATAAAATACTACCTGATGAGTTTTGGGTATTTGTATTTTGTTATTGTGGTAGCAAATTGTGAGAAACATTCCCTACTTGCTATTCATTTATAAATAAACAAACATTTGATTGTTTATATTTTAAAATGTATTATGGGAGGAAGAAAATGAATAAATACAGAAAAGAAACATAACACCAGTCTTTCACATTGTTAGTTTTGCTTTTATTAACCAAAACCATATAAACTAAAACAGGATGAAAACCAAAAAGCAAACAAAAATGAAAAAATCAGTCATGATGAATGAGACGATTATTGAAAAGCCAAAATAGTTTGAAGTACAATGTCCAAAATACAACTGGCATCAGAAAGGTAAATGTGACCAGAAATAGACTACAGAGCCAATGGTAGTCACATACTAGAGGAAATTAGGTTCTGCGTCTCTTGGTGGTGGTCTTGCCATCCTCTCCTGGTGGTCGGGATGAACGTGTACTCCTGCAGGGGCTGGTGGATACACAGTTGCAGAGACTTAGGTGGGTGCAGGTGCTGCCTCTTGTGGCAGATGCAGCAGGCCCAGATGTTGTTAGACCACAGAAAGGGGAAGATGGTGTTGGAAAAGCCCTGCATATATATGTGTGAATATCATGCGGCACCCCAGTCAGGGAGCTCACATTGGAGTTCAGATTCTCCATCTGTGCATTGTGCTCCCACTGCAACTGCTTCATCTCCTGGAGCTCTTTAAGGGCCTGTCTCTTCATGTTTTGGGACTGATGGAGGGCCAAGACTTGGTTGATTGTGGCCTGGGTGACAGTGGATTCAGTGGCCCCACTTTGCTGGCCCACATATTCCCTCCCACGACCCCTACCCCCACTACCCTGTGCCCTTGACCCAGTGTGCCTCATCCCACTGGGTCCTGGTTGAATTGTAGGTGGTGGTGGTGTTGTCTCAACAGCAACCAGGACTGGGGGGCACAAAATCGGTGGGATGTTGGTTTTGACACAAGAAGTGGAGGAATCCGTTAGCTGAGGTGTTGTAACAGCTGGAATGAGATGTGTAGGTGTGAGCGGAGTGAGACTCACTGGAGCCATCTGCTCTGGCAGACCAGATGAACCAGGCTGCTCCTGTTCATCCGGACTTTCAGGAGTGGAGTCATACCAGGAGACTTGATCCTGGGCTGGAGTGGAGGTTTCTTTAGTGACATTTGTTTTGCCATGTGCTCTGGCTGTTGAACCTATTATGAATGTAAAATAAAGAATACATTGTAAAAGTGTGGACTACACATCCAATTAGTTTTAAGCAAAACAATTAATTTAGCAACCTAAAATGGAAAAGGAATTGAATATCATGATTAAACCTTTCAGTGGTAGTGTACTTAATTACACAAACAGTTCACATTTCAGGCAAAACTACTTTAAATAAACAGATAAGATGTCCTGAAATGAAAAAACAAATTAGTAACTGTACATGAAATGTACCAATGCTCTCAACTGGATCACCTCCTTCCTCTCTGGCAGAACACACAGGATCCACCTTTCACCTTTTTCCTCCGAATTCAAGAACATCATCTGCGGCGTCCCCCAGGGCTCCACCCTCAGCCCCACCCTCTTCAACACCTACACGATGCCTCTGGCAGACGTTGCCCACACCCACAAACTCAAAATCATCTCATATGCTGATGACACGCAGCTCATCCTTTACCCCACAGAAAAAACCGACACCACTAGAGCCAAATTACAGAACACCCTGCCAGCTGAATGAAGGCCAACTGCCTGAAGCTCAACTCAAAGAAAACAGAAGTGCTCATCTTCGGTAACAACCCCTCCCCATGGGATGACTCCTGGTTGCCCACTGCACTCGGCCCTGCTCCTGCTCTCTCCAACCATGCACGCAACCTCGGAATCATCCTGGACAGCCAAATAACCATGAAGAACCAAGTCAATGCCATTTCGCCCTCCTGCTTCCACACCCTCTGCATGCTCTGCAAGATGTTCTGCTGGGTCCCCATCTCCACCAGAAAAACATTCACCCAAGCCCTCATCTCTAGCCACCTCGACTACAGCAATGCATTCTACACCGGAACCACCAAACAACTGCTCAGCCACACCCAGACCATCCAGAACACCACAGCAAGACTCGTCCTCAACCTCCCCAGGAGAACCAGACTGTCCCCCACCTCAAAGCCCTCCACTGACTCCCCGCACAAAAGCGATGCCTCTTCAAGCTACTGACTCATGCCTACAATGCCCTTAATGACTCCGGGCCCACCTACATTAACCACTGCCTGATGTTCCATCAACCCACCAGGGAACTCAGCTCCACCTTCCTCTCCCTGGCCCATATCCCCCGCATCCTCTGGAACCGCCGCAGAGGTCGTTCCTTCTCCTACCTTTCAGCCAAGTCCTGGAATGACCTCCCCCTTCGGCTATGCACCTGTCCCTCACTTGAAGAATTCAGAAAGAAGCTCAAGGCATGGCTCTTCGACACAGACAGGCTCTTCGTCTTAGGACAAAGCACCTGGAGACCCCCTGGGGTGACAAGTCTTTTTGAACAAGAACGCTCTGATTGATTGATTGATTCAACACAATACAGTAGAGAGGAGAAATGTGAAATTTACCATTCCAATACCTACCAGGATGAAAAATAGACATTTACACAACTTAGAAGGATGTTTAGCATTGTTCATCATATGAACGGTGCAGAGTACATTTTTCACATATACCACTTATATTCAGCATTCAGATTTGCATGCCCAAAAATGTTTACGTCAACTAACTTTGTTTGTGAAACTAATGGCACCAATTCAATTACATGACAAGAAAAAGACAACATTCATCAAAAACTATTTTCAAAAGAGAGCATTAAATACAGTTTGATCAATAAATTACACTTTACTATATGTGAAAATATGATAAAAAAGTGAGAATAAAGAAATTTACATTGCAATACTATTTTCACAAAACAGAAAGAAGGCATCATGGAAGTTGTAGTTCTTTTAATGAAACATTCACAACACTTGCAACATTATAATTTGAACATACCAAGTGAAAATCTGCAGTTAAAAGAGAACAGACATTTACTATATGAAACATGTATATACCATTTGTTATTTTGTGTACAAACACTTCTAAGAACCATCACATCATGTGAAATGTAATGGAGATTGAAACCTGATATTTTAAATACAAGACAGCATATTCAAGCAAACAAGCCAAAGAAGACTTTACTGATACATTTAATTACTATGTAAGCGCAAAATGTACTGAACACATTAGCAACAACTAACCTCAAAGAAAACAGTACATTTAGGTTTAGTGACACATTAAAAAGTATTACTTACCAGTCCCCACTGCACCAGAAGTTGCTGCCGAATCCTTCAGGATATAGGATTTGCAAGACCTTCTCTTCCCAGGGAAAGAGATGTAATGGGGTGCTGGAAGAACCACCACCAGTCCCCTGGGCATCCAAGTGACTCTTGTAGGCCAGGAAATGCACTCTACCACACAGGTCATTCCACCTCTTCCTAATTTTCTCCTGTGTGCATCGGTTGTTTGCTACAGCATTCACTCTGTCAAATATTCTGCCCCAAGTTTGCCTTTTCTGAGATATGGTTGTATTTTGGACTTGGGATCCAAACAATTGTGGCTCTACTCTTAATATTTTATCCACCATGACTGACAATTCTCCCTCTGTAAAACGAGGATTTCTCCTCGCTGCTATTATAATGAAATGAAATGAAATTACTTGTGAACCCACAAGTAAATGAAAAATAAAATGAAAAATACACACGAAACAGAGAGAGCAAAAAAAAAACCTGAATACTCAGATATAACTTCTCTTGCAAAATGTTGCGGTGTGCTGGAATGGCAAAGGATCATGGTCTAAAATTGTGTGGGCTTTATAGTGTGGTATGTTGGCCGGGTCCCTCGATGGAATCACTCCATTTGCAATCCCCGCTAGAACACCATCAGCACAACTGTGAAATGTAAATAAGCTTGGCAATCCCGCCACTGACGGCGGCGGAGTAATGTTAGCTACCAGAGAAGTCCACTGCATCAGGAGTGGTGACCAGTTTATGCAATGGTAAACACTCTGTCGATGAAGATGGAGATTCGGCATGCATACATCTAAATAGGGCAGGCAGGAATTTGTCTGCTTGACAGACTGCTTGGAAACTCTGCCGCGGATTGACGACGGTAGTTCTACCAAGATCAAAATCAGGCCTTTTGTGAGTTTCACATTGCTGGATTCATATGCTTCTAATTTTGCCCACTTAGTCCACAGAACAGGTGAGCCATCACATAGGTCACATCAGTCAATGCGGCCGCCAACCTACGTGTATGAGTGTACATAGACTGTCAGTTTTGCTGAGACAAATGTGTATTTTATACTGTTGGTGTCACAATGTCATTCAGTACTGACATTTACATGTCTGGAGCCTACAGTGACATGGCAAGCCACACATGGTCTTTCCACATACTTCTTCCTGTGTTGGTCCTGTAACTTTGGTCAATATATAATTATACTACTTGTGTGACACACTTGCTCGTGTCCAAAGTACTTGCTCTCATACCACTGACCCTGTTTACCTTTGACTGATACCAAGAGTAGGTATGCCATTGAGGAGACACTAATCTCAGACTTTTCTCTTGTGTTGCCTTTCTAATCATGTTGGCTTGTCTGCCATGCCACATGGTTTCCTTAGTTATTTGTTACTCAGTGCAGTTGATGTGGTTCCATCTATCCATAAAGAGTGAACTGACACATTGCTTCTCACTGATGTTCTGTCACTACTGCAATTTACAAATTAGTAAATGATGACAATGTAGGACATCTTTGTCTACACTTTGGAGTGCATTGTTCCCACTATGTGCATATAACACCATGACCCAGATTTGCTCACATTTCAGCCTACACTGGCACACAATGTGCAGCCTAGCACAAACACAGGTACACTTGCACCATGGTGCTCGGGTGCCTGCACTGCATGTGGAATTGTATTTGTGTAGGAGGGGGCACCTACCTGCACATGGTGAAGCCTTATAATCCTGATCGTTTATGCATTTGTGCCACAGATTGCAGCACATGTAGCCGGGGTGACTTGGATCACTTCAGTTGTTTTTCTTGTTACACATCACTTTGGGAGACAGACTGATTTGTCACATTTCTTAGTTTACCTTGTGTGAGATACATGACATCCCTCTTGAATCATGGGAGTTGCATGGAGAGAACTTCACAACGCGCATGGAACACCTCCCTTTCACACAGTGATGGTACACTGCATTTTGCCCAGTGTTGCATTCCTCTGTGCCTTTATGCCATTCAAAGGCACACAAAGTGGCTTTGTGTTGCTTCACATGTGTGACATAGGGGTTTTGCATTACACATGTCCCATGGTGCATGGTGCATGGTGCATGTATGAGCCAGACTCCTCATACATATGGTCCTATCTCCATCAAGAGACATTGAGATGGCTATTTTGTCATACATTTCTTACTGCTAAAAAGGCAAGTAGGCCATTCCCATATCGCCCATTCTGGAATCGCTCATTGATAAAGCAGTGACTGAAGATGAAGGCATCATGCACACTCCCTGGGTATTTTGCTAGCACATTGGTGAACATCTGATGGTCCATGATGGCCTGGGCATTGATAGACTAGGTCTGCTTCCGGTTCCTGTACAGGTGGAATGTTAATACAGGAGGTACCAGTTGTCTTGGGGAAGAGGAGGTACTAGGGTGTTAGACGGATGAAGTTATCCAGGGCAAAGGGTAAGAAGGCAGAAGAGGTTGGCTGCGATATTCCTGCCACTCTGGCTGTTGTGATCTGGAATGAAACAGATGCCAGCATTTGGAGGACAGCCATCAGCATGACCTGCAGGGGATGTTGGTGGGCCTGGCAGTTGGTGGCTGAAGCCTTGGTGCTATCTGGTTCAGCAGTTCTATTATGGACTCCATCGTGAGTCGGTAGTATGTGATGACCTCATCCTCCCTGAGGTCAATGAGGGAAGTCCGCTGGTGAAAAACGTGTTCCCTTTTCCTGCGCTGCCTACTTGGTGGGGGTGGAGTTGGGGGTCCAGTGCAACTCCCAGCTGCAAGATTAGCAACTCCATGGCATAGCTGAGCTTGCCAAACTGTTTTGTGTGGCTTGTCTTCATGTACCACTTCCACTGCGTAATTTGCTGGAGTGCACAAATTTTGACACATTTCAGGCTCTGCGCAGCGCTTGACGATGATGCATCACACATTGAATATCACTGCGTGGCTTTTATTCTGGATTTTACGGGGAAACATCTACCTTGAATATTTTAATCTCTGTGTAGCACAGCCGGTTCTTTTCTGACGCTGGCCTACTAAAACTGATGCATTTGGCCACATACATCTATTTGTAAATATGAAGTACTGCCTGTGCCACCGGCATGTCAAAATTAGTGGCGCGGTGTTGGCTAGGCCTCTCATAAATAAGCCCCTAAAATTGAAGATAAACTAGAAGCAGGTGAGCAGGCCACATGCAAAGCATCGGTGTCATCTAATTGGTCAGTTTTGATGGTTATTGCATAGTTTCCTCAAATTTTGGAGTTCTGATAAAAGCATTCATTGCCCTCCTCCCAGTCTAGGGTCGTTCCAATCTATATAACTCCTGGAAGATGTATTTTAAGAATCCAACTCTGTCTGGAAATCTTGGTCACTCCACTCAAATAGGATCTGATGACAAAGCAATCAAGAGAAGAAGATGTGGGAGGTGGGGCAGTTTGTGTTGTTCCATTTTACACTCTCTGCTTCATACTAAAATATTATGTGTGAGGCTAAATCTAATGACAGGTGGGCCCAAGGTGATCACTAGTTATCAAATGTTTTTACATTTTCCAATATTTGCAATATTTATTGTAAAACTAATATGCATAACAGTTATGGACATTCACGATAGTCATAAAATTAACAAGTAGAGTACGAGGCTTAAGGTCAGATGCATAAAAGTTAGGAATTGCGATTTCCAAATACAGGCATGTGTGACAGTGTTACAGACTGGTCCACCCCACGTTTTGCTTTGCTTCTCGCCGTTTGGCTGCCGCGTGTCAGAATATGTTAATGTTAATGTTATTGTCATTTATAAAGCGCGTTTTCACCGACCGGTCTCTAAGCGCTATGAGAGAGAGCCCTGCCCTAGCACGTGAAGGAGATGTAAATGATTAGGTTGTGCCCCAAGCTTCCACAAAGAGGAGCGTTTTTAACTTCTTTCTAAAGGGAAGAAGGGCTTGTTCCTTCCGCAGATTCTCCGGTAGCTGATTCCATAGTACAGGAATTAAAGTTGAAAAGGCTCTGCCACCTTTTGAGGTCATACTAAAACGAGGGCAGGCCAGCAGGCCGGCCTCGGAGGATCGTAGTGGCCTACCAGGGGTATAGGTAGCCAGGCGATCCTTAATGTAGGTTGGGGCTTGGCCATAAATGGCTTTGTGCGCAATGCAAAGCCCCTTAAATCTAATTCTTTGCCTGATCGGAAGCCAGTGAAGCTGGCGTAGGAGGGGGGTGGCATGGGCCCTCCTAGGCAGTTTGAAAATCAATCTGCTGCGTCATTCATAATGACCTGTAATCTAGCAAGCAACTTTCCTGGGAGGCCAATATACAGGGAGTTCCCGTAATCCAAACGCGACACTATCAAGGCTGAAACTGCCGTTCTAAGAGTTGCAAAGGTGAGAAGGGGGGCCAGCTTCCGTAACTGTCTAAGCAAGCCAACACATGTACCTGCTACGGCAGATACCTGTTGCGTCATGGACAGCTTGGCATCAATTTTAATGCCGAGGCTTTTTACGGCCGAGGCTGGCTCAGGATTTGCGCCCAACTCATGTGGCCAGAAAAGGTCACTCCAAGGACTGGAGTCTGTGGTGATGGCCAGTACCTCAGTCTTGTCAGGGTTAATTTTGAGGGAATTGGCCGTCATCCAGTTAACTGTATATTTCAGAATGTTTTGCATTCGAGAGTGGGCAGCCGGGCGTTTTCTATCTGGATGATAATTTGAGTGTCATCCGCATAGTTGTAGATCTGGCACTCCATGAGATTCAGTGCGGCTATCAGAGGTTGGAGGTAGACGTTGAATAAAAGAGGAGACAGCGCTGAACCCTGTGGCACCCCACACAAGAGATTGCCGGAGTCAGACACGTAGTCAGCCAGTTGTACTCTCTGTGAACGGTCAGAGAGGAAGGACGTAAGCCATTTAAGGGCCATGTCCTGGATGCCTAACTCCGAAATCCGTGACAAAAGTCGGTCGTGATTGACTGTGTCAAATGCCGCGGATAGATCAAGCAGCACCAGGGCACATGGTTTTTCTTATCGGCCCTGAGCCTAATTTCATCCAGCACGGCCAGCATAACCATTTCCGTGCTGTGATGGGCCCTGAAGCCAGCCTGATTAGTTTGTAGGAGATGGTTGACTTCAACATGGTGTGATATGGACTTCAGCACGTGCTGTTCCAGCACTTTCGCCAGAAATGGGAGTTGGGAAATTGGCCTAAAATTTTTTAAATTCTTTGCGTCTGCTCCTGGTTTTTTCAAAAGAGGAATCACTCGAGCTTCCTTGAAATCAATAGGGACGTAGCCATATTCAAGAGATTGATTTAACAGCATTAGGACCTCACTTTCGATCCCTGGTGATGCCAGAATAGAGCTGCACCAGCAGCGGCCGTGTTTGGAAAGGGCTAAACGGCTAACGGCTAATGGTGAGTGGCATTAGGATCCCCCCGTACTCCTTTTCGTTGGTGAAAGCGAAGGTTACAGTGGCGGCGAAGGGGGGGGGGGGTTGAGAACTGGAGAGAGAGAGAGTGCAGGAAGCAGGTTAGCGGGTTGAGCAGGGGTATAGCTCGGGTTTAGCTGTTTGATTTACAAATTGCAATTCTTACCAAATCGCATTTAGGAATCACAATTTCTAATCTAAGAAACCTTATGCCATTAATTAGCATTTCCTAATGGGTTGCAAATCGACCTACCTCATGAATATTAATGAGATAGGTCTCAATTTATGGCCCTTAGGAATAATAGCCATTACAGGTATGGTGGCCTGCTGGGGTCAGCAGACCACATGTGATTTTAAATAGCAATTTTTTTAAAATGCATCCCATATTTCTTAAAGGAAAATGGGATACATTTCAAAACCAAACAAGCATTTTCAATGCAATAGGTCTCGCATTTGCAAGCGTTTAAGCTATTGGCATTGTAAATGACAATGCCTTTTATTTATGTGTTTTTAAAAGGAACACATATATAAAAGGCATTGTTATTTTTAATGCCCAGAGCTCAAACTCTCGCACATCAAGACACCTTTAATGGTGCCATGCCCCTTTTTTAGACGCTGCTCGCATATTCAGGTTACAGTCAGCAGCGTCTAAACAAAGGGACACGGCCAACATTAAAGTGAAAGCGCATACGGCGCTTTCACCCAAAGTGAAAAAAAAGGAATTTCAAAAGGTTCTGTATCACGACCGCTAAAGTGAAAGGGGCTGGCGATGATAATTAAATAATTAAATAGGCGCGGCCGCTAAAGTGAAAGCGGACCACGCCGTATATTACATAATTAAGTAAGCGTGGCAGCTATAAAGCGGACCATGCTGTAATTTGAATAAATACATTACTAGTAAAATAAAAGCGGGCGGGTGCTGCGATGTCATGGGTGGAATAGGGGAAGAGCATTAAAGAAAATAGTGCTCACCAACTTATAAAGCAGACCGTGTAACAACCGAAGTAAAAAGGCCAATCCTCATGGGAGGTTACAAACGAAGACAAGGCGGTACTAAGGAGGGACTAACAAGCCTATGTACGAATCAGAAGCCAACATTTATGAAGGGCAATGACACAAGCCAATGCCAAATATGGGCGGAGAGTGGGCGGGGCTTCAAGTGCATACTCCAATACAGCATGCCTCAGAGCAGCGCATGCACTGCCCAGGCTCGACCTAAAAAACGGGCCAAATATAAGACCATGCTGAACAGCAGAGGCGACTCTAGCAACTCACAAATGCCTAAATGTGTGATGAAAGATAATTGCATACTGGTATTAGGCTTTTTCTTGACAGCTGGGGGGTAAATAAGGGATTAAATTATGTCAACATAGCTATTGGATATGTTTATACTGTAATTTGTTGAAAGAAAGCTAATAAAAGTTGGGGGAAAAAGTCGTTTTGGCATGGACAATGCACTGCCAAAACATTTCCATCAGAATTTACTCTTTCTTCAGGTCTGTTCCAACATCTAAATTGCTGCTGTCTCCGAGACACAAGGCCCACAACCAGACACATGAGGCCCCGATGGGAGAGGTTAGAGCAAAACAGAAGCAGAGAAATAAGCAAGATTCCGAGACACGGGAAGAGACATAAGACCAAGACAGAAGCAGAGAAGAAAAAGCCTGATACAGAGCGACAGGGAAACAAAAAAGGAACAGACAGAACCAGTGGATCTGGGACAGATCGCCGCAGAGACATACAGAGGCTGCAGGCGTAGAACAAAGGAACAAAAACATCAAAAGTAGTGGTTGATTATATATTGGACCACATCACTTTAGAAAAAAAACGACATGCACATTGCTTCCAAACTAACACTACCACCTGAAGGTTGCATAGGAAACAGAAATATGTATCTGCACAGGACCTCCTCTTCTCGGACAAAACCATAAACAGCCTTCCCTATGACATACTTCTCTGTAGCTCATTCAGTCACAGGAGAAACGTAACAATATGGTCCAGACTAGCCCCTTCTGTTAAGATCCCTTGCACTCAATCCACTTGCGCATTTCATCTGACTGTTAAAAATTACGTTATACATCATTAGTACCCACACTTAAATCATTCTTGAAATCAGCAACCACCTTCAGACAGCACCTTGGAACATGCATGAATCAACTGAAGAACGACACAACACATTTTATGAGTCAACACATAACTGATCATTTCACCCTTGCAGTCCCTCATTTATTGCCTTTTAAGTCTGTAAAAATACAAACATGCACATGAATTCCGTTTTCATTCATAGCCTTGGCGATGTGCACTCAAGCAACAAGAAATCTATTGCCCTCTCAGTTCTTTTTTGAATAAACATGTCACACATGTTAGTTGTGCTGAACGTGGCAGTAATGTTGCTATTCTTTTACTCCAGCCTCTTGTTCAGCTTCGTGACCCCCAGTGACCCTCAGGTTCTGCCCCTCACATGGAAGGAATGCAGCCTCCTCGTGTTGTGACTGCCCGTGTTGTTTTGAGGCTTCTCCTGACCTAGGGTGACCAGATTCTCAAAACAAAAAAGCGGGACAGGCCATAGACATAGAAGTAGGACTACAGTTTGCAGCAAGCATCGACATAAAAGTGGGATTATTTGACAGTTGTCATAGACATAGAAAAAGGACTACAATGACAGCCTCCTCCACAAACACATATGAAGAATTACAGAGGACAAATCAGAGGTCTTTTATTGGCTGTAAACTTAGCTCTATTTTAACAGACTTTGCCTCAACACTTGCAATAGTTGGCGACCACCCTTGCCTTGAAACTCCAAGTATGTATTCTTATTAAATAAAGGAACATACATATGTAGTAGTCGTCAAAATCAGGTACTGCTGTTAGTAGAATACTCCTCCCCATAAAGCACCCGCCTCCCTACATTCAGCACAGTTGACTGAAATATAAATAATTTTTGCTTCAATAAAAAATGTTCACATTTCCAAGATTTTATTGATTGAAGAATTATATACACAGGGTAAAAATTCATAAAGTAGGAACACACTGAAAGACAGCTAAAAATGTGAAAAAAGTGATAGCTGGAATGCTTGAATTAATCTAATTCACTGGCAATTACTCAGAGCCCCATTCCAGTCCATCCTTATTTTGCACACCATGCCACCTCAGTTTGGACCCAGCCATATGAAAATCAATGTGTCACTGGAACCAATCTATACCTGGCTTTTGAGCCGTAACTAGGTCAAAACCAATCCTGGGTTGCTTGTGTTCTGGTTCAGGGAGGACATAGCCTGGCAGGCTGGCTGGACTGTTCCCATTGGAGCAGGGTCAAGACTCCTATCCATCACTTTTTGTGTACTTTAAGGAAACAAATTGACCATGATATCCCTTTTCATATTAAAGAGAGATTATTGCAAATGAAGGAAGGCTGGAAGAGGTGCGGCTGTCACAAATGCAAATAGACATCCCAAGTCTTCCTGAGCTTGAAGGCGACTGCCTGATCTTTATATAGGCACCAGATCTCCCTCGAAATGGGTCCAGTTTCCCTACGTGTCTGTGGAATTAACATAGATTTCTGTTGGTCTTCTACCTTGTAGTGATGTACACATGTGTATTGGAGTGTAATGAGATTTCTTTAATGTCCTGACCAGCCAACTCACAGTGCATGTCATATAAACAACTACCAGTAGAGTGATAATGTGGAAATAATATACTGATGTAGATACCTTGAGTGACGGAACGCTGAACATATTTAAACTTGTGAGTCAGTGGGAGATGTGGCTTCTGATGGTAAAGCGATTGGGGCTTTGGGTTAAGCATTTTCAAGAATTAGAAGGCGAGTTTATAAAGTATGCTTGAAAACCGGTTGTGTGATGGAAAAACGCATACCTCAACAACCCATGCCTTAACCACGCAATCTAAACCCTGATCGCATCTTTACCACGCACGCCTTTACCACGCAATTTTGTGGTAAAGACATGTTTGGTAAATGGCATGTGTGGTAAAGATCACACTCCTGCCCCTCTGCCATAAACTCTAAAAACACCCTAAACTTAAAATCTCTACCTCCCACCTACCCCAGCCCAACTGCCCCGTTGACCTGAAAACTGCCCCTATCCTGTCCCCTACCCTGAGTCTTACAACTCAGCCCCCTTAAAACTACTCCGACCCCAACCCCCTCCCTGAGCCCTAAAACAAGCCCCCACCCCCTAAAACCTAACCACACCCACCCCCGCCCCAGCCCAACTGCCTCCTTAGCCTTAAAACTGCCCCTTTCCTGTCCCATGCCCTGAGTCTTAAAACTCCCGAACCCCCCCAGCTCTGAAAACTACCCTGACCCCTCCAAAACTACCCCAACCCAAATAATCTACCCCCACTTCTGTCCCCTGCCCTGATCCCTAAAACTCCCGACCACGCGTCAACCCTGTAAACTATCCTGACCCCCTCCCAGCCCTGAAAACTACCCCACAACCCCTACAAACTACCCCACGCAACCCCTCAAAACCCGAATTACCTCTCCGCCTCGTCCTGATCCCTCCTCTTCCTGCTTCCCGCTCTTCCGCCCGGCAGCAGCAGCAACTAGACCGCGCATTTGTCTTAACCATGCATATGCGTGGTTAAGGCATATTCGTGGTTTAGACGTGCATGGTACCTCCTGCATGGTTCAGCCCCGCATAGTTCATGCTGCATGGTTAAGGCTGTTTCCCGTAAAAACCAGATGAGAAAAACTGACTCAGAGCTGCATGGAATATTTTCCGTTCTCTGTGTCAAATCACGATGAAGGTGCAAAACCTTCAGGCCGTAACAAGTTCCTTAAGAACGTTTTGGATGAGGGACCAACCGCCCACCACCAAGCAAGCCCCATAACACCTCAAGAGTCCATCTTAGGAGTTTCTAACAGTTTCTTTTTTGCTCCAGTGGGCCCTCCATAAATTCATCCTCCGTCACCTCTACAATAGGAACATTTATCTCCGTCACTCACTAATCCAAGCCCTGTGTCACACTTACCTCCTGCTCATCAGTCACTCGCACGCACCTTTGACTTGTGCCCATGACATTTTAAACAAATGGGCGGTATTTTTTGGGACAGGTGACAAAAAGAGAAACAGACTGATGCGGAGGCTGGGTCCTGACTTGCTGGTGCTGTTAGGGCTGGGCAGGGGACATGCAAGATGGTTCGACACCAGGCCCCTTTAACTTTTGGCAGCTGCTTGATTCTAATGTATTTTGCACGCTCCGTAAAAGGGCAGAGCACGGTTATACAGGTGGCTGGATGGATGTTGCTGCAGGTGGTGACCTCTGACTCCTGTAAGCAGAGCACGATTGTGCTGGCCACTGGTGGTTCAAATTCACTCATGTTCAAAGGCACTCTTGTCCTGATGGCTGGTGCAAAGACGTTGTTGCTGCGTCCTGCGTCATAAAAAGAAAGGGAAATCTAGAGAAAATGTCTCTCTTTAAAGGATTTCCCTTCCTGCTACAACAATCACCTATGCGACCTCATGCTGTAACTTTTCCAGCAGTGAAAAGAGAGAATGCGCACATCTGTTTTACACCAGTGCGTGTACTAAACGCAGACACTACAGAAAAACCGGGACATTTCTTTAAATAACCCAGGCACTACCCAAAAACTGGGACATTTCTTCAATTTGGAGAGAAGTGTCGGGACACCGGGGCACTTCTCCAAAAACCGGGATCGTCCGGGGAAATCCTGGACGTTGGTCACCCTATCCTGACCGCTCGTGGTACCTGCCGCCCTGATGGATGGTGCCAGCAGGTCAGGCTTCTCACACTGGCCTCTATCCCTCCCCTCATATCACTCGCAGGCCTGTGATGGACTTTAGCAGTAGCAGCAGGATGTGAGCCCGGGGTCGTGCTTGGATGGTGTATCCCCTAGCCCAGGTTGGCGACTTGGACCATGTCCTGGGCTTTGCTCAATTAGCCGTAATGCCCCGGAAGTCGAGTATATTTCCCGCTACGGCCTCACAATCCGTCATTCCAATAAATTGGCGTCATGTCCTTCTATTGACCAACATCGCCCACTAGTGCACACAACAGAAGCAGGCACAAGTAGCACCTCAGAAATACTCGACGGCACCATCACATTTTCACGTACACAACCAGCCCAACTCGACAATCCTGTACCTAAATTGTTATAAAAAAGAAAAAAAGTGTCCAGGATTTATGCTCTCTAAAGAGTCCAATGCTGTCATTATGTATGCCCTGGTTGTTGAATATCAAGGTTGCTGATTTTTTATTCAACTTCATTCCTCTTTTACCCGCCACCCGACATTTCTTTTTTGTGAAACTCTTTGTTGCGTTTTTAATTTATCAATCCAGTTGTACAAGCAACAAAACAATATGTAATTACACTGATAACTACTTTAATGGTGGCCAGGCCCCTTTTTTTAGCAGCTGCTCCCATATTCAGGTTACAGTGAGCAGCGTCTAAACAAAGGGGCGCAGCCAACATTGAAGCAGCGCCCGAAGTGAAAATAAATAAATAAATAATTTCAAAAGGTTCTGTAGCGCAGCTGCTAAAGTGAAAGCGGCCCACGCTGGTAATTAAATAATTAAATGGACGCGGCTCCTAAAGTGAAAGTGGACCACGCCGTATATTAAATAATTAAATTAGCGTGGCCGCTATAAATACATTACTAGTAAAATAAATGCAGGTGGGTGCTGCGATGTCATGGGTGAAATAGGGGAAGAGCATTAAAGAAAATAGTGCTCACCAACTTATAAAGCAGACCGTGTAACAACCGAAGTAAAGGGCCAGTCCTCATGGGAGTTTACAAATGAAGACAAGGTGGTACTAAGTAGGGACTAACAAGCCTATATACAAATCAGAAGCCAGCATTTATGAAGGGCAATGGCACAAGCCAATGACAAATATTGCGGAGAGTGGGCGTACTCCAATACTGCATGCCTCGCAGCAGCGCATGCGCTGCCCAGGCTTGACCTAAAAATTAAACATTTAAGTTACATTTTTTAAGAGTAAGCATTTGTCCATTGGACCACTGTCTGTTCTTAAAACACATTTTGTTAAACTTCCTCAAAGGGGAAGGGGTCCCAAGGGGACTCATTCCCATTAGCTAACGGTTACCACTACCTTTCAGTAGTCAGTAACAAATTTAGTTTTTCGACCATAATTCGGTTGCAAAACATTAATACATACCACTGCGATTCAGTATTTGGAAGGGACTCCCTAAAAACGCTTCTTCTGAATACTTAATCAGAAAACCAAATTGCCATTCGGTAACAAGTTACCGAATTGCAATTTGGTGTTTGTGGATTTCAAAATGCTTTTTTGCAGTTTCACACAGCCTGATTCTATGAGTTGGGCTATTTGCAACCTTTGAAAAATATTTGTACACCTGACCCGTAGTTCTTAGTTCACAAAGGGAAGGCATTAGGCATTACTCATGGGCACAACAATGGTACCTCAATTTTTTTTAAATGCTGTCATGAGCTAGGAACTGGGCATAAGATTAAAATAGGACTACGTTCTGGGGTGTAAGAGATGAAGAGCCTAATTTAAAGTCTATAACACTTAGGTTATAATCGTGGTGTCACAAAGGACTTTGGCATTCCAGAAGTCAAGAGCGACACACACCCTTGGGGAGTCAGATTCATTTTAAGACACACTCCTGCCAAACACTCCTTCTACAAATTCTCTCTTGGACACCCATGGTTTAAATCAAATATTGCCTCACCAAGAGAAAGATTATGTAAATGAGTTTTATTCCCAGGATGAGTATCTTGAAAATAAAAAAGATATTGACATCAAAGTTATATCACAAGGGAATCTGCCATTGAGTGACACATTCTCTCACCAACATTCACTCCCTTGTGGAAACAATCGTTCAGTGTTTTATAGACAACAGACTTTTATAGTAAAGCAACCAAGAGAAACATGAAACCGCAAATCATTTTACCAAGCACATGATGAATACTGTGGTGGACCTTGGGAGCTCTCTGGCAGCATTAAGCCTAGATGAGCATGTGATTCTACACATGCAATTGCGATCAGATTTAAAAGTACATAAGACTCCAATGGCGTCTCGCTGTATATTGATGAGCATGAGCAAAAGGTTGAAAAGCTGACTTTCTAGGTAAAATCATTGAATGCTGTTCCTGTATACATACAGCATTACTCTGGGAGGATAATGCTGATTATTTTCACCTCTTAACCATGCTGCGTAGTAGTGAGAAACAATGAGGGTGGGGTGGAGGCTCAGAAGGAGGAAGAGCAGGTGTATTATTCTGTGCTACCTGGGGCATCCAAAACTGTGCAGTAAGGATTAGACTCAGCTACTAAAACTACCCAACTCCCAAACCCAGGGCAGCAGAGCAACATCTCACTTCTCAAACAATAGAACAATGTTGAGGAACATATAGGTTGAAGTACTGCAGGCTGCAGGGGCCTCACAATGGAAAGGGGGCCAGCAGGACCAGCTGGGCGTGTACTAACATGGCGGGATCGGTGGGGGCCCTCACTAAATAGATGTAGGGTAAGTGGGAGCGCCTGAGCTTATGTTTATCTAGTGTGACTCATGTGTGAGATAGCCTGTAAGTGTTTGTATGGGTCCAGATGGGCCGCGTAATATTGCATATCAGTGCCTACTGAGGAGGGGAGTGCAGCACCAATGATCAGCCCTCCCCATTTGCAGCAGGGGTGTTGACAGACAAATGTGCGGGGAAAGCCACAGGCATAGTGTCACAAAAGTGCATATCTCCCTTTTGTTTAAGGTGAGATGCGGGCAGTATTTGTGTTCATATTATGTCCTCGGATGTCTAGGGCATGACTGAAGAAGGAATGATAGATGCAATGCTTATCTTTGAGGTCCCTGATTCCTTTTTGGAGGGGGCATCATCTAAAGCGTCTGTGTAACCGGGTGAGACCCTGTGCCTAAAGATGATATGCAGGGGCCAGTGCAGAAATTCCTTCTTAACGCGCCTGCGCTGGTAAAGGGGCACTGGGAGTAGACCTATATGGAGCTCTCTTTTGACAGGGGGTGTGGATGCTCCAGGAGGAGCACAGGTGGCTATGCAGAGAGTCGTCACCCATCTCCAGTGAGGCATATTGTTGCTGTTTGACCCAGGCTGATACATCAGTGGGTTCTATAAAGGAATATGGGTGCTGATTTGTAATCATCTTCAGCTTTGGGGAGAACAACAAAGTGTACTTAAAGCCAGCATCTGCCCGTTTGCATTTCACGGCCATGAACGAGGCTCGCCCGAATTGGCAGCAATGGTATGGTCTGGAAAGAGGAAGATCTGTGCATTCCAGTCGGTTGTACTGCCTTGTCAGCTAACAGTGTGTAGTATAAAATGTTTATCACAAAAAGTCTGTATTTTAGACATGACTGGCTTTGGTGGAGTACCGAGAGGGCATCCAATGTGCGTGCTCAATTGTGAAGTGGGGAGAAAGACCTGTGGGTGCAATATGGGTAAAGAGTTAGGTTTCAAAGAAAGCAGTGGGCTCTGTTCCTTCTGCATCCTCTGGAAATCCTGTGATGAGCATGTTGTTACGTTTAGATCTCCCCTCTGTGTCATCCAATTGAACCTTGTTCAGTGACCCACTTGGTAAGGTTCTCAGTCTGGGTCTGTGGTCATGTAATGCCATTTAATTGTGATTTACTTGGTCTGAGAGTATGCACTCATCCTCGCGCAGTAGGTCAAATTCGATTGCCACCACATCCACCTTCTCCCGAGATCCAGCCTAGTCTCAGCACTCACACTTTAGGATCATGGCCAGTTTCATCAACCTGGGCTCCACCGCAAGTTACTACAGCGCAGTGGTCTTAAGAGGATCACACGGCACTTTGTCGTTGCCATGAGTCATCATCATCATCAATCACTTTATTCGATTGATTCAGATTAATCATAAAAGTACGTATATACATCGCATAGATAAAATAATACAACTATAAGACCAAGTTTAAAAAGTTTCAGAAATACAATTCATATCATATCAACAGATGTGCAAATTCCTGGTTTTATACGAAAGACATAAAAAGGAGGCAACAAAGTAACAGATTAATGGATCGGAGAGCAAACATAAAAAATACAATCCCGGACGGCATTGCCTAAATTTATATTTTCGCATAATTGGTAATAAAAATCTCTTGCAATGTTCAGCATAAAGCTTACAAAAAAAGAAAATGTGCAAATCAGATTGGTGTGAAACATCCTCACACAGGCAACACGGCAAAGCTTTAATAGAAAAGCTCCCACTAGGGAAACCCATCATACAGGGGAGGAGGTTTAAGCGAAACCTTATTAAAAAGAATCTATGACGTGGGTTTGTCACAAATGACAAATATGATGGATACCCATCACCAAGCATTGGGCCCTCAAGATATGCACGGACCGTGTACTTATTAGTATGATTTATAAACCTGGTTTCTGCTATGTGGTTTACAAAGCGTGCTTTTAGTGTTTTTTTGGATATGGTCAAACATTTATGTGGCGTTTCAAAAAGAATGACCAGGCCCAGTATATTTAGGGTATTCTTGATATACATAATCCAAGGGATCCTCTGTACGTGATCAAGTGCAAGACAATCCGTGATAAATTCTTGGGTAAGATTAACTGTATCCCTTCTCCATATGGAGTGTCATAGGAGAATGGGTACTACATTTATCTGATCGGATAAATAGGGAACATTCAGCTTACAATGGAGAATATAACTAGAGCAACAGTTTTTTCCAAAAAGTGTCCTCTATTGATTGCACTACCGTTGGGTTGGTGTATCCCCAAACTCCTGATTCATAGGAGGCTACTGCACTAGATTTTGCCACATAAACCTTTTTAACCATGTCTAACTGTTTCGAGCCAATTGTTTTGATAAACAAATATATGGCATTAATGCTTCTTTCCAGCATGATCCCTCTGTTGGACACCATGGGGGACTATGTTGACATCTGGTCAAATGGTTACCCCTAGATAAGAAAAACAATTCTGTCTAGGCCACTTTGCATTCAGATATAAAAAACCTTGGAGGCTTCGTAAACTTGGGGCCTGTAACTAAAATAAACGACTTGGACATCTTCTTGTAAGTCCAGGTTTTTCATAAAGTTTACATTAGAATCTAACAATTTCTGGAGGGCCCTTCCTGTGCGGGCAATTAAAACCGCATCATCTGCATTTAATAAAATCGGTGTACGGACCTTATTCATTAAAGGGACATCCGTCGATGATTCTAACAGGGGGGATTCTACTCCATTGGTGTATAGGGAGAACGAGAAGGGGGCGAGGACACACCCTTGACGACCCCCGCTGGTGATTGGAAACCATCAAGTGCACTCCCCCTGTTGACCGTATCGGACACAGGCTTCAGCCTTTGTATACAGCTGCCTAATAAATAGAATTATTGCTTGATTGACCTCCATCTCCTTCATAATCAGATGAGAATGGGCAACACAGTTAAACGCTGCTGATAAGTCCAAAAAAGCCAAGTATAAATTGCCTTGTTTGGCTTGAGTATACTTGGCAATGAGGAGACTCAAATTAAGACATTGGTCCTGGGTACCTTTACCCTTTCTAAAACCATATTGGGACGGAATCAAGATGTTATTAGTTGTTGCCCATTCCTCTAATCTTTTTAATAGGACTCTACCCATAAGCTTCGCAGTACTGTCCAGGAGGGAGATTGGCCTTTAGTTTTTTGGGATGGATTTATCACCTTTTTTATGGATCGGTATTAAAATCGAATTGTGCCATGAATCAGGGCGGCCCACTTTCGCTAAGACATTAAAATAATTGGTTAACACTGGACCCAAGAGGTCAGGGGTCTCAGTGAAGAAATCTATTGGGGTACCATCTAAACCCGGAGCCTTATTACTAGTGCACTGGGCTAGGCCTTCGATTATCTCCAGATTACATAAAAGAGAGGACCGGGTTAGACAAGAGAGTGGTGTCTTCCATGCACATAGAAGTCCCCCCACATTTGGATTGAAATATTTTTGCAAAATGCACCACCCATGATTCCTCATCCACATAATTATTTAGATTAAAATCTGTGGGTGGTTTCAAAAAGGGAGCGTTAACTGCTGCCCAGAATGCCTTAGAGTTATTTGATGTGGAGGCTTGATGTAATTGTTCCCAGGCTTCCTTCTTTAGTTAGTTTAGTCTGGTCTTCCTGGCCGTCTTATACATTTGACAAGCAAGCCTAACCATAGGACCGTTTCTAGGGTCCATCCTAAGAATTTGGTGTAAATTAAAAAGTGCTTTAGTGCAATGCTGGTCAAACCAGTTCAGTCCCTTTTGAGTTGGCAATATACCATTTTTAGTTAAATAATTGTTTACCTCCAGCAGAATTGTTTGAAAAGCAGATATAATCCATGATGGTTCATGATTTATTTCGATGAAGGTTAGAATTTCATTATGCCTTTTTGCTACAGCCCGTGGAATAATTTTCTCCCACTTAAGTATAGTCCCATTCTTCCTGGCTACGTATGGTTTTATATGTGAGAAATGAGAGCCTCAAATCCCCTTTCAAAAAGTATCAATGTAGTTGGGGGTAAAGAGAGACCCATTGTGTCCGAGATAGGGTCATTGCTAGAAGCTCTCACACAGTTTGTGGATTGGTTTTTACGTCCGATTGTTACAGAGATGCCCTCGTATTTACAAGACACAAAACACATACTCAACACGCTCACTGAGATTTCTTTTGATCCAGAGATTCATATCCTAGCATCTTTTGATGTAGAATCTCTTGACACGAATTTCCCACAGGATGAGTCCCTGGATACAGTGAGATCCCTGTTGAACCAACGAGAACAGGACGATCTGACGCTATCTCCTTTGTGCTTCAGTGTGCCACCCTTGCCATGAAAGAAACAAATTTAAGTTCAGAGAACATCTGTAATTGCAGACCACTGGGACATCGATGGGCAGTAGATTTGCCCCTAGTATGGCAAATCTGAACATGCATATGTTTGAGAGCCAACACATTTATCCATCAGAAAACCTGTAGTCATCGAACCTTAAAGTTTGGAAGAGGTATATTGATGACATACTAGTGGTGTGGGAGGGCTCTGTTTTGTCTTTGTAGACGTTTGCAATTTGGTTGAATTTGAGAAATCCTCACCTCAAGTTTACTTGTGAGTACAGCAATGTTTCTTTGCCGTTTCTGGATCTTCGATTGTATCCCAAAGAAAGAGGGTGTCTACTCTGAACTGTATACAAAACTTATAGCCCGTAACTATCTTTTGAGTACAAGTTTCCATCCTCATGTACTGAGAAACAACCTCCTGGTGGGTCAATTCTTGAGGTTACGCAGGAATTGTACAGGAATACAAAGATTCAAGGAACATGCAAACACACTGAGTACCCATTTGTTACAACGTGCATATCCGATCAAGGTGGTACAGAAAGCATGTAAAAGGGCCAGGAACAACAATTGGGAAGCCCTACTTGACACATTTACTAAAAGCCCGATGGACCGTCTGGTATGTGTTCGTACCTATAGCCACCTTACTGATGTGGTAAAGAAATCCATCAATAGAAGTTGGAAGATCTTGAGCATGTGGTTCCAACCAATTACCAAGACCCTTGTTTGCATTAAAACAGAGTAGGAATATTAAAGACATAATAGTACACACAAGACCTCGGACTCCATCTGCTCATGTTGGACAAAATACACTATGGTCCAGAACACCAGCTAAAGGACATTATCCCTGTGGCTCTTTCTCTGTTTGTCCCTTTACGTCAATATCATTGTCTATAGACCTGGGCCTTACCACCCTATGGGTACTTCATACCTTGATATATTGCAATACAGAAGGGGTGATATATGTTTAACGTTGCCCTTGTAATTTAATGTATGTGGGTATGACCACACGCAAGGTTAAACCGAGGATAGGTGAACATCATAATTCTATCCTGTGTAAAAAAGATAAGACTAAACTCGACACTTCCTCGGTGTGGGACACACAGAAGATGATATTTACTGGACTATTATCGATAAACTTAACTATGTCAGAGAGATGGGCACCCTTGAATTGGTTTTTGTTCCATAGAAAACAGAGATGGATTTACAGACTTAGATGTGACACACAAGGACTTAATGACGACATTCCCTGGACCAGTCTAGGTAGGTGACTTGTGTCAGGTTACTGCCCCGTAGCAACAAGGTTTGAGTTTACTATGCATATAAATGAACATTCAAACATTTCTCTATCACTGACTACATAGAATGTTGGTTTCTGGAAGATGGTGGTCTCTTTTACTTTATTGCCTCTGAAGACACAGTCTGCAAATAGACTTTGTATCGAGCCCAGTAACTTGTTGTTCCGAGCAATACATCATAATTAATAATCCTCAGAGATTCTCTCCACACAATTTTCTTAAAATGCTCTTTAAAATTCCATTTGTTCTATTTTTAGTAGCTATGATAATAAATCAGAGAATGGAGTCCATACTGTGGAGCCCGTGTGACCCCCAGCTGACAAGTTTCTACAACAGCTGCTTTATTTTACTTGCTGGCATTTCTGACGGGACCCTGACGATTGAAACGTCAGCCTCTAGCATGGAAACTACAATTTCCATGATTCTTTGAGGCACGTGATGAACGTTACAATATCCATCACTTCCCCTTGATTCCACTCTTCTAGCTGGTCTCCATGGCATCCCGTTCTCTTGCCAGGGCCCCGCCACAAAGGGAATCACTCGGACCGCACTACAGGTGAGTGCGGTTTATCAAGTGTATTTTGGAAACACAAGAGACTGAGACCAGATTTGTATTGATGTGGAGATGTTGGGCTACTATCCCCATGTTTGTCATTAAGAGGGTCCGAACTTGACTATATCCCATATTGAGTTTGTAGTCTCGTTCCCAGGCGATTTGGGAGGCTCTTGTATTTCTGTAACTCTGCATACTTCTAAGGTTGAATGTGAGGTGTGCATATTAATCTTTACTGCATAATAGAGATTTGGATTGAGTTATAGATGTTAGGCTGGGATAAGGACCCAGGCTTTGGTAACTTAGGGAGGCACCTCTAAATATGAAGATGGGTTGTGATTTTCTTGCTATGAACTTCCCCTATTGATTTAAATTACACATGATATCTACTTGTTGAATCTTATAAGGTTGCCCTATTCCACATCACTGCCATGTGTCCTTTTGATTTTAGTTTCCATTAGCTGAGTTTTGTGGGGTACCACATGGCTGAAGAGAGGTAACAGAATCCCTCTAACCAGGTAACCACGATTTATATATAATTGTTTTTGCTGGTTTGTATGTTGTGCTCTGTTGGGGGCTTTGTCTGTATTATGCACGAATGCTGGTCAGATGACAATTGGCTTATGTTTTTTGTTTACTTTTACAGATGAGAGGGGGTATTCATCACCCGCTATATATACGGGCTACAAACCTTTGACAGGCAGTATAAACGTCTGTGTTGAGCAATTTTTGTATTATTATTTCCACTTTTGCAGAGTGACTAGTTCTCTATTTGGTCCTGAGGAATGCCCATGAACTCCAGTGGGATTCCAGTGAGGGAAGAAACATGTTGACCTCTAGTAGGGGTATATTTGTTGGTAACCCTTAGTCCTCTTCGTTTTTAATCCTGTACTAGGGTACCATTGAATACAGTTATGAGTTCCCCTAAAGACAGTTCTAACACCTACACATTTCATTTGCACTCTGTCCCTTACTCACCGACTTCTTCAGCCTCCCCTATTGAAAACACCTCAGCTGCTCTTCATATCCTTTTTTCTTGAAGAGTTGTAGCCCACACCTGGGACCTTGCGGCCCTGGTGTGAGGAGGGAGACCTATGATACAGCATGTCACCCTTGTGTGAGTGAGGGTTCTCGTCCTTAAAGATAGGGTCTCTCTTTACCCACAACTACATTGATACTTTTTGAAACATAATTGCTATTTAGCAACTACTTTTACGACACTCTTTTCTTCAGAGAACGTAATCTTGTGTGAGTTTCTACATTGATAGGGAGTGGTACGCTCTCCTATGGGGGCCTCTCCCTTAGATCTTTAGTGTGTATTTCCTCTTTTCCACAAATCCCCTCCCAATGTAATTGGTGAGATATATCTGCATGGTCACTAAAACTTGAGAAGTTAATTTTGATGTCAGTAATGGCCCCTCTAATTGGAGCTGATGCTATTAAAAAATCATCTGTAGAACTAATTAGGATGGTACGGAAGGTCTTTTGAAGCAGCCCAGTAGTTTCAGACAAAGGATTCATTACCTCTAGATCCTTTGAGTTAAAGCATCTGTTTAATATACTACCATACTGGTTATGGCTGAAATGCAGAATTCCCGCTCCGTCTTCATCTGCGAGGCCACATATTGAATTAGCGGTGAAGGGGCAACAATGAGCATTAAAATCATTCATCCATATAACTCCCGGGGTTTTCCTACTATTATCAATTAAAGCATACATTTTTTCCTGAACTAAAACAGCAACCGTATACATCTCGCCCCCAAAAAGATTGTTATAAAAATTAATAATTAAAACAGTGTTACCATCTGGTCCTTTAAGATGAAGCATATTATAATATTGGGAATCGTTATGAGAGGAGAGAACTTCAAATCTAAAAATGCTCTTGATTAATTGTCAGTATACTGCCCCTCACACGTCCAGAATTTGAAGCAATAGCTGGTGTATGAAAGGTTCTATAGCCGTCTATATAGATTGGTCTTATTATCCAAGTCTCTTGTAGGCAGATTAAATCGAAAGAAGTTATAAATTTGGTCCATTCTGGATCAGATAATTTTTGTCCCAAACCTGCAATTTTCCATGTAATAACTGAGATCTTATCTGTAACCATACTAGAAGGAATTAGGGTATCCACCCCCCCCAAGAACTCCAGTAACCGCTACTTTTTGGGTCGCCTACTCAGATTTTTGTCAGTCACAGGTGTCCATATCCGATAATGCCAAAAAGCAATTCGAAGTCTGTAGGGTCGGTAAAGGGGTTACTCAAAACCTTGAGCAATAATGAGTGTCCATTGGGTGAGGGACAGTTGCATAACTCCTAGTTTTATTTGAACTTAGCCATTGAAGTGGTGGTTTATAGAAGAAACCAAGTGGAAGGGCAAACATCTGCGATACTGATGACAGTGTTTTAGGCAATAAGTATAGAAGTTTCGGTGCCATGGCGGGTGATTTAAGGGTTAAAATTACACAATCCCCCCTGAGTGTTTTAGCCAAACTGCCCAGCCAGGGAACTCTTCTTGCCATTAAAATATTAAACTGTCCTTCCATTCATTCATTTATATGTTTGTAAATCCAGTGGCGGGCTTTAAAAATTAACTCTGAAGTTGTATCATTTTGCGTGTTATTAAATTCTGGGGTGTTGGCCAGGATAACCACAGGGGGGCACGCGGCTGGTGGAAGACTTAGCCTTGACCCATCACAGACTCCCCGTGTATTATTACGGGAAGCATCTGTCCTCAAATCTAAATTTCCCTGGTTCCTGTCCTAGGATGGAAAGTGACTTGGTGCCTTTGCCAGGAAGTCTACGGTTGTAGATAAGACCATTCCTAAATTTGAGTGAGTGCCAGCGGTCAGGGGTCTTAAAATGGGTACATTTTCAGGGGCTTGTTCCGCAGGGCTAATATGACTTGGGCCATTACTATCCTGTACATTATCTGCTCCCAGGGAAATAGCCGATTTTGTGACTATATTTTGACCTTGGGGAATGCTGACCTTACCCCCTTCACTCTGCCATGGTAAAGGTTTTGTAGCTATCAGTTCATTAATTGCCCTCTCTATAGACTCTAGGCATTGGCATATTGAAAGCAATAGTCCTGTGATTTTATCATAAAGATCGTCACAGTTCGAGATCTTTGATGGGATATCCTTTGACTGTGATCAGGCTGTTGATGTTTGCACAGCTGGCATAATTGGTGGGGGTGTTTTGGATTTTCTGGGTCTCAACGTTGATGGGGCGCGGGACTTTAACGGGGCCTCTTTTCCTTTTACAGGCCACTTCCGGTACTGAGGCAGTAGGTGTGATAACAGTGGACATTGAACTAAGCAGAATATCCATGATAGATGTGATTAGTGTATTTTGTGTCCAAAATCTGGACCTCACTTCTCGCCTTAGAAATTAATACCATATCGCTACTGTCTTCAACTGGACCTAGTGATAATCTCTTCTCTGTGCGGGCAATCTCCTTAGAAATAGCTGAGGAGGCTTTAGCTAGGAATGAGTCTAAATAAGTTAGTGTTACCTCCTCTGTTGTTGAGTGGATTGCCTTCTTCTTGCGCATGCTTTATCACCCCTTTTCTTCACTTTCCTCTGTTCTTTATCGAGTTGTTAGGGGGGGGCCCAGCCCAGCCTCCTCCGGGCTCCGACGGGCATGGATGGGCCTGCCCTTTGCCCAGGCGCATCCCACGCCACGGGTCAGCGTCATGCTATTAAGTGCGTTCAGGGCGTGATCAGGGCCAGGAGGATCACGGGACTCGTGGTCCCCAGCGGTGCGGCAATATTGGGCACGGCTCCCTCTCTCCCAGCAGCGGCAGGAAAACAGGTTCGTTGGTGGCTTACAACTGGCCGCGGGTCAGCGGTGTGCTATTAAGCACCTCCCAGCCTCATGTCCCCCATTTACAGGAATGGCAACTGTACTTATTTTTATTTTTTTTATTTTTTTATTGATTTCATTAACAAAAAGGGTTACATAGCATTCCAGTGCAGTTGTAGGTATCACAATTAAGAAACATAGGTACATGTTCCAGGTACAGGCGCACTTTGACCAGGCTAACATAAGTGCAGAAATTCTATTCTGCTTGGAGTCAGGTATAGCATTCAGTGACATTTACTACAAACTCTGCGATGAGATGGCAACCCCAGGTGTTTCTCTGTCTACCCCAGCCCCATGGAGGTGTGTTGTGGCAGTGCTGAAGTGTCATCTCTATCCCGCGTTGTCAGCAGGTAAGAATGAAATGGTTGCCAGATATCCTTGGGCCTAGCCGCGGGCGGCTGAAGTTGTGCATATGTGTCATTATTACACACATACTACGTAGCCATGCGTGCAATGTGGGGGCGTGATTACTACCCCAATTGATGGCTACTTCACGCATAGCGATGAGGAGTGCAATAGCGACAAACCGTCGCTTGGGTTTGGGAGGGTCTTGTGCGTAACCGAGTAGTGCCATCAACGGCGTGGGCGCGATCTCCATCTCAATCATACGAGAAATTTCCCCAAAGACTACCTTCCAATAGCCCTCTATCTTGGTACATGTCCAGGTAATATGTTCGAAATCTGCCTCTGGGGAGCAACATCTCGGGCATGCGTGTGGGCGAGAGAGGTCTATACGATGTATTTTGCTAGGTGTCATATACGCTCTCCAAAGGAATTTATGCCAACACTACTTTGCAGCCTCTGTAGCTCTGTACAATTTGAGGTGGCAATTAGTTTGGCCCCAGGAGCACAGTTCTGAAGGCAGATCTGCCCTTACTCCAGTTCAATAGCACAAATGAGTCCAGGCCGGTGAGGAATGAGCATTCTCAATCTTTTGCAGGGTCTTGAAAAAGGCAATAGTAGTCCAGAGCCCAGGGAGGGCAAGTGTGCTAAATGTCCTGTCATCAGTGCCAAACAAGGTGAGCTGTAGGAAGAGGAGGGTAGTGAAGATGATCAGAGCATGTACAGTCGGTAACAGGCAGTCATAAGCTGCATGTGACAAGTGCAATCCATAATATCAGAGCCCCAACTCAGCCAGGACTAAATACATGGCTGCACAGGCATGACAGTGCTGCAGCAGCCACATGCTCATGTTGGCATCCCAACCCAGTGGGATCCACCAGCAGGCAGCATCACGTTTTAAGCAAAGCAGGCCGCTCCAGAAAGACCTGCTGCACCGGTCAGCCCATGCAGGCCCACTGTGTATCACAGTCTCTCCCTGCCCTCCAGTGTCTTGATTGAATGCATGTCAGACCTACCTCCTCACCACGCATGGAAGCGTAAATCAGGTCCCAATCTGTCTCAGTGGGGCTCCAGTCAGCACAGCCACACTCCAGGATCTTCTGCTGTGGCCTCAGCAGCAGCAGGCTTTGCCAGCCAACCCGCCCTTGCGCTGGCACCCACCAGTCTCCTTCACGCACTCCCTCAAGGCCTCTCCATCAGGCCCCACTGGTCGTTAGCTCCCATTGCATGCCACCAGTTCAAGAGTGCTAGGTGCTGCTTGGATTTTGCCTGATTACAGACTCCATCTGGAGCACCTCTAAGGATCGTCTGCCATATTGTAGCACCAAGCCAGATTGATGAGGGCCGGTGCTTCCCCAACAACAAAGTTTTGCAAAAACCACGACAGAGTTAAACAAGAATTGCCAAAGTCAAAAGGCTTGCATCCAATGCCAGAGCTCTTGGCTTTGCCAATGCTTGTTTCATGTTAGATTTTATAAGCTGTGAATAGTAAATCTTTTTGTACTTGATAGATTGTATCAGACTTTGGCTGGAGGTTTACAATCCTCCATTGTTCCGTAGGGTGAAAATCATGTTTGCAAACATTGTCTAAAGGATTGATCAATTAAACCAATAATACTGCCCACCATTCTTCCACTACAGCCAGCTCACTCCTGAAATCAAGGAAAAGGACATTGAGGAATTATGCAAATGCCGTAAGTAGAAAGTATACAAAGAATTTCTACTAAACAGACTGCCCATATAAAATCCTAAGTCTCTAAGTATACAGGCCTCAGCGGACAATCCTCAAATTAATAAAAACTTTTAACAGTATATCTTCACCTTCATGCAACTTTATCCAGCATGAGAAATTGTTGTCCAGGCCTCAGTGCAACTCAAATGAAGAGTCGATGATGTGGGAACAAAAAATGTCAGTGTGTCATAAAGCTGTGGAGCACCAGATGACTACAACAGTGAGATGCTCAAGACCCTCTGCACATGTGCAAATTGTGAACTTCCATGGTTGGTCACTTCTGCTAGACGGGATCATCCTGTAGTTATTATCTCCACCTCTAAACCACTCTTGTGGGATTCATCTTCCACCCACTGTCCTCTCACCCAATCATCCATTTCATCTGCAGTCAATCAATATAATCTCATAATCTTGGCACCCTATTCCAAATTTTAATATTTTTCATTTTGAGCACATATTCCTATAGTCTTCTTTACAGCTTCTTAGAGGTGATTGTTTATCACATTGCTACCACCATGCACTTGGTGGCAAATACACTCTTAAACTTAAATAGAGACAGGCTTTGTGTGATTGTTGGTTGCTTTTTAGTGGTTATGGCCACTTTAACAATAAACAATAAAGTGCCCATGGCGAGGGGGGTATTATTCCTAGTTTACTGTCCCTCACTGCCAGGTTTTTCCTAGTGGTGACGGACATTAAAAAAAACAACTATAGGTCCGTCCAGCCTAAGTGAGTGTGTGGACATATAGCCATTTCTCCGATGGCCCTTACTCCGTCGGGCTGTTGGAAAGGTTTGGCTATGGCAGTGACAGAGTAGTCATATCCATAGCCAAACCTTATGTTGGCCCGCATTGGTGTGCCAGCATATTAGCCGTAAGCATACTACATCACTGTTGAGATGGAAAATGCTTACCACCAAAATGCAAATTGGGCCAAAAGTGTTGATTCCTTAGGGCTTCAACTGGTCCATAAAATGTTCACGAAACTATGCTCAACAAGACTGTTATTAGACTGGAATTCGATTCAGCATAGTTATTGAGCCCATATTAGGGCACATAACAATAAAATTACAGGGTTCCCCAGCACGATTTTTGGTAACATCGTTAAGCAGCATGAAAAGCTGGTCACATTATGCCAAATAGAGTTTTTGCATAGTTTTTATGACTTTACAAAATATTAAATATTTTATAAAAACTGTGACATCCTTTGATAAGATTAGAATATCTTATTTTGTGAAGTCTTGCATTTTAGACACCTTCTGGGATATTTACAAGAAAATGCCTGAGCGTAGTGTTACGCCAAATTTGGCAAAGTCGTGCTCTGACATTTTCAAAATGCAGGGATGTATCGTATTTGCAAAAAATACGGCACACCTCTGCGTTTCCCCTAGTGTTGCCCTTAAAAAAGCTGCCTACAGCCAGTGCAGGCACCTTTGCACAATGTTGCAAAGGTGCCTGCACTGCAGGGGTGATTGTTTATGTACAGGAAGGGACATCTTCCTGCACATCAAATATCTATAATGGCAATTTGCTGTTTCGATGTGTGCTGCAGAATGCAGCACACATACAAGGAGCAAAACATAATTAATAATGTTCCTTGTATTGCCATTCTAAGACCAGGTATTACCTGGCCTTAGTTTTTGGTGCTGCCTCAGCCTTGTAAATCTGGGTCAGCGTCAAAAAGCAGTGGGTGTTGCGGTGGAAAGCCCACAGCAACACCCATTGCCCCCACCTTTTCCACCTACGACTGCAGAGGTAAGGGGCATATTTACAAGGTGGCATTAAGCCATGTTAAGTGGCTTAGCGCCACCATGTAAATATAAGGAATGGCACAACGCCACTGGAGCGTCAAAAAAAGTGACGCTGCAGTGGCGTTAGGGGCTTCGAAATATGCCTCCATTTAGAGGTCCTCTTGTTGTTCTTCTAACTGAGTGTAGTTGCCTGGTCAGTATGGCTAGTTGAATTTATTTCAGGGCCTCGGTTTGTCTCTGCTTTAGGTTGTCTCAGTTACATTGGGTATACTGACTGTGACTTATATGTTCTTGCAGATGTCAGAAATGTGCCATGTTTATTGACATATGGTGCATTCCTGTTCTCTTTACCCTGGCGCACTTGTGGCTGCCAAGTGCCAACGCAGGCAACCTTGCACCTTGGTGCAAGGGTGCCTGTGTTACAGTCAGGATTGTTTTTGCACAAGAATGGATACCCTCCTGCACAAATACAATCCACAGAGGCTTTTTCATCGTTCTATGTGTGCTGCATAATGCAACACAAGAAGAAAGAGGAAATAACAAGGCAAAATAAACATATTTCTCCTCGTTATGCCTCAGTACAGAAGGCGTACCATTTTGATGCATTCCCAGGTTTACCAGTCTTAGTAAATCTGGGACTGCACCAAAAACCACAGGTGGATGCATGGGAACATCCACACTCCACCCAGGGAACACTTTGCAGGGTAGAATAATGCAAGGCAGCAACATGCACTGCCTTGCATTATTCCAGATTTACTAAGCCACGCAGAGCCATTCAAGGTAGTTCTGCATGGTTTAGTAAATCTGATTTAAGGCCTAGCATGGCACCCACACATAGATAAGAGACTTCCCTAGTAACAGCAAGATTTGAGGGTGTTTTTTTGAATGACACGACTAAAACAAAATCACTCTCTACAGCGGTGGAGATTTATAAAGCCAAGGCAGAGTGCTCAGCTCTATATGGAGTGGAGCTCTGGGGATATGAAACAGTGAAGTCTCTCATTAGCAGAAAATAAATGTATAAGGCTTTACTGAATCTACCCCAAAGTACTCCTCGTCTTCTGCAGCTAAAATATGTTGGTATATTCACAAAGCAACCTAGTCTGGAAAATGAGGCCCTTGCTTTACTGGCATAGGCTGTGGTCTAAGGAACAACTGGCACCTTATAGAATCCCTCTTACAGACCATATGCACCGCAATACCTATAGGAAGATCCTTTGGATAAGATTCATGAAGGAAATGCTTGTTAAGTTAGATCTGGTTTTCCTTTGGGACACGCCCGAGGCTGCCCCCCTCTAACCCTAGGAGTATGCTAAAAGAAAAAAATAACCCTCTGCTCTGGGAAGAGGAAATCAGGAAAAGCAATCAGGGGAGTTGTACAGATGTTTTTTAGATTTGAAAATTGTTCCTTTGTTTGAACCATTTTTAGACAAGATTACATCTCCTCTAGCAAAGCATCAGTTTTTACGATTCAGATATTGCACGCTACCTATTAATACTTTCTGTATATGCTGGGTTTCAAACTATTGTACCAGCAATTTATGCCCATTAGGTTACCTTGAAGAGGTTTCTTTACACCATTTTCTTTTCTTCTGTCAAGCATATGATTCTGCTCCTAAGAAATGGATAAGACCCATGTGCCTTCTGCTAGGTGTGAGGAAAATAGGTCATGCACTGAGAATCATGAGATCGGACTCTAACAGGAAGATTTATACTAGTGTCACAAAATTTGTATCCTCTGCGTGGCTAATTCGAAAAAGGACCACTGTCTTGTAGTCACTTTAGCGCTGTTTTAATAGAATGGCTGCTTCCCAGCACTTAATGGAATCTCTTTTGCACAGGCCAGGATTTTATCATTGCAAATTCTTGCATGTCAGTTTTTGCTGGCTGTAAGATATAGATTGCCATCTGTATGTTTTCTGGCCTTTTCTTAGCACTTGGATGGATTTGCAGGTTGCACAGACTTGGGTCGCTTTGTTACAAAATGCTGCAGGCATGTCCTTGCTGGATGTATGATATTGAGGGTCATTTGCCCTTGCAGCCTGTGATCATCAATTGAAGGAATCACGTTTCATGTTGCCTCATGTTTGTGTTATGCTATGCAGTGCTTATATAATGTCAAGGTAGCAATCTCAATGCACAGGGTGTTTATATATGTGTATGCATTCGTCTGATTTTACTAATTTTAAAAGTATTTTTTCTGTGTTTTTTCCAGTGCTACAATGAGTTGCTGCTATTTACAGTATTGGCACTTTAGTACTCTAATGTGATTTTAATGATTTATGTTGTTGTATTGTCTATTGCTTTTAAGGATTTTTTTAATCCGAAATAACCTTTCTTAAAACGTGAATTTATTTCAGGGCCACGGTTTGTCTCTGTTCGAGTCTAACCCAGTTAAATTAGGTGTACTGATTGTGACATATGTGTTTGCACCTTCTTTTGAGGGCAGTAACCACATGTGGAGGCAGATTTACCAATAGTGTTGTTCATGTTTATTGTTATAAGTTAATAAAAAACCATCACAATATTTTACAATTGATACAGGATAATAAAAACATGTTTGCAATAAAATACATCACCTTTCTAATTGATCCTGTCACAATATGTTTGCAATTAATACTGGATAATGTAACATGTTCACAATAAAATACTTTGCTTTTGAAATTAATCAGTTTCTAAAATGTGCATGTTGATATTACAAGAATACGAGATAATAAAACATTTTGCATCTCAACATGTTGTTATTTCATTTCCTTTAAATTGTATCCAATTGCTTTCAGCTAAATTGTTGTAAAGTGGCGTGTGCATCAGAATAAGAAATTAAGTGCTAATTTTAATTTATACAAGGTATCAGAGTCCCAGAATTATATAAAAGTCGTATTGTTGTCTTTCACTCGCAATCAAATGTTTGTTTAGACAGAGTTTCTCGTACTGGAGCTACACCCTTGGAACTCTGTTTGAGTGATATCATGTGATTGTAAAAACTTCAAAAGTTTACAATTTAGCTGAGGGTCCATAGAGTCAAGGCAACTCATCATTGCTGTTTTGCAGGTACGAATCCCCCTCTCGTTGAATAGGCATCTTAGGAATATGAGGCGTGCATTACTTAGTATGGGACATATGTAAACCAAATGCAAAAATCCTCTTTAGGGGCGCCACATAACCTGCACGTTTTTGGGCCTTTGTATCTCCATGAGGGTTTGTCTGCTAAGGATGGTAGTTCTCCTAAGCGTATAGCCAATAACGTTTTCTTGAGATGCGCCCGATAAGTTAGAAGAAGGTATGCTGCTGGTTTCAAGGTGACATATGTTTGAATTATCATCCAGGCATGTGATCACCATGAAAATATGTTTTTATCCTCCACTAGTGAATGAGTTTTTCCTGCTTTGTTGATCGCATGACAGAAAGTGGAATGCATCAAATTTAGATCCCATAACTCAACTGTATTAGTTATTTCTAATGAAGATAGCAAGTATTTGTTGTAGCTCGAGTTTGTATCGTTAATCAGTGACTGCCATATAGATTTACCAATATTTGGTGCACCGTGTTGTGCTTCTCAAATGGAGAGGGCAGGAATGTTCCATATTTACTGACATGTGGTGCATTCCTGCTCTCTATCTGCTGACACCAATGCAGGCACCCTGGCACCATGGTGCAAAGGTGCCTGTGTTACAATCAGGATTGTTTTGTGCAGGAAGATACACCTTCCTGCACAAAAGCAATCATCAGAGGCATTTTCATCTTTCTATGTGTGCTGCAGAATGCATCACAAGTAGAAAGCTGAAATAACGAAGAGAAATAAACATATTTCTGCTCATTTTGCCTCAGTTGGGAAGGTGTACCATTTTGATGCATTCCCAGGATTCTAGTCTAGTAAATCTGGGAATGCACCAAAAAACACGAGTGGATGCACGGGAAGATCCACACTGCACCCTTGAAACGCTTTCCCAACATAGAATATTGCAAGGCAGCGACTTGGACTTCCTTGCGTTACTCCAAATTTACTAAGCCACGCAGAGCCCTTCAAGGCAGCGCTGCGTGGTTTAGTAAATCTGATTTAAGGGCTTGGGTTGTCTCGCATCACCTTGTGTGACGCGTTTGTGCAATGCAAGTCTTTGATAAATCTGATCACACTTGTGTTGTCAGGATTCCAAGGCTCGTGCTCCCTAAAAGACAACCTGTTTGCAATAATGTAGACAGTTGTTTCTATTTTTTTGTCCATAGCTGCAGGCACTACTGCCCTCCACCAAGCTGGGTGTCCCGTTGTTGTTTTGAGCTGAGTCCAGAGATCCATTGTAATTTATCCTGCATGCAGTTATAATTAGGCATAAGGGGCACATGTATGACCATTTCATTTTGCAACTCGCAAATTGCTATTTTTAGCGACTCGCTAAATGAAATGTACTAATGTGTCTCAGACACATTTAGCAATTTCCAGTGGGGTTGTAAATGACCTACATCATGAATATTCATGAGGTAGGTCGCAATTTGCCACGCATTGGGAATGGCCTGTAATCGCAGGGATGGTGGCTGCTGGAGTCAGTGGTGCTTTTTTTAAAAAGCTATTTATTTATAAATGCTGTCGATTTTAATTAAAATAAAATTATGCTTTTAAAAAAGAAAAATGAAAAGTTTACTTTTCATTTTTTGAGTAGGCAGTGGTCCGTGTGACCACTGCCTGCTCTTAAAATACGTTTTCACTACCATTTACAAAGGGGAAAGGGTTCCTTCTGGATCCTTTCCTGTTTGCAACTAGCTTACCACCTACTTCTGTAGCCGGTAACTGTGATTGTTTTGCGACTACATTCCGGTCGCAAAATAATCATATATGGCACTGCGACTCACTATTAGGAAGGGACACACTTGGCACGTCCCTTCCTAATAGCGACTTGCAAACCCTATTTTGTGAGTTGGTAATAGGTTGCAGAATGGGGTTAGTACATGTCAAAAGCAGTTTTACCAGTCACAAATGGTCCGATTCTCCATTTGCGACTGCTACATATGGTCATACATGTGCCCCAAAGGGCGTCATGTGCATGGCTGTGAGTTTCTCAGTTATCGAGGAGAAGTCTGGCCTGACTTTCCATTTGTCATCTCTGCTCTCTTGAGAAGTAAATACTCTCTCTCTCTTAGGGGCTTTAACTGGGATCGGGCCCTACTCCTAGTTGAATTTGAAAGAGAACGTCTACAATGGCATATTGTATAGGTGCGTGCCGAATGGACAGTTGTTGCAGCCACAGTGGTATCCTGCATAATGATTTGTGGCAGTATCCTGGCAATTTCTATGCCCCACTAATGTACAGTGACACCTTTAATTCTGCAGCCATTTCCCTTGCTAGGGCTTCGTGTTTAATAATAACAACCGTTTCTTTATGTAGTACTTTTAAAACACTCCTGCTGTTTATTAGAGGTTAAAATGCAGACCTCGGAAGGATGAGAGGCACAGTTGGCCTTTCCGGGATCCGAAATTGTGATCCTCAAATCTCGGAAGATGTCACCAGCACGAGCTATAATCGCCAAGCCATGTTGACTATTCCTGTAAATATCCTTTCTTCCCTGTATTTATGACAGCTGGTAAATGCAACTGTTATTTCGTTTAATGTTAATTTCATGTTTAGCATTGCGAACAATCAAAGGTTGTACCTTTTTCCTGTAAATTGAAATGAAATCGTGTATTCTGAATGATATTTCAAAGCAAAGTGACACTTGAACACTGCACTAAGCTTCTCTCCATGAAATTGCACACTGTTCTCTCTCGCAGTGCAGCCCAGGTGGGGGTAGAGAGGTATCTGCTGTTGCAAATGCCAGTCTTTGTGGAACACAAACACTGTTTGATTTTAGTCGGACAGATATCAAGGGTTATCTGTCATGCTGCGTCTCCAGGATTAACACCTAAAGAGCAGCGTATTCCAATAAAACCGGAAAACCACATTTCTCAAAAACTTCAAATGCCACTTTCAAACACCCAGATTAATATTGCTTTCATTTCGGAGAGTGGACGAAGCATTTACTGTCAGGCATGCTTTTTTTTCTTCTTGAAATTGCCTGTCTCTCTTTACCATAATCCTCTTTCTTTAAACAAAACACTGCTATATTAATAATTCAAAGTAAACATGCAAAGGATTTAGACGTGAGTAAATATCACTTCTTAATCATTGAAAAATGCAAAGCTAGAGACTCCGGCTCTGTCGTCTGTTCAAGGCAACGTTCTGGAAGCATCATTTCAGAAAAAAACTGTTGCAAATTTGTACTTATTTATTTGTTTACTTGTGTATTCATTTAGTTAATTATTTTGAATGCACTTCTTTTTCAGTTCTTATTAGCCACTCAACCAGAAGGATTCAGCGAACCGTAGATTTGAAAAACAAAATGCCTGGCAGCTTTACATAGAAAATAATATTATGATAACAAGAAAAGCTATTAAAAGGTTATCTAGTTGTAGCTCATGAGAGAGCACATTAGAAAGAAGTAGTAGTAAGATAATGGCAAGGTGAGCTCAGTAAGAAGTAGGGTAGGCGAAGGCGAGATAAAGTGAAATAGAAAGAGGATGAGAGGAGAGAAAAGGTGTCGGGAAGAAACTAGTAGATAGTCCGAGGGCAATACTAGTTAAAAGTTATAGTAGAGATTCTACTGAGGAAAAGTAAACATGTGAGAAATGGTGAACAAAAATGAGGCTGTGGTGGGAGATGGAGAAGAAGAAAAGAAGGATAGGAGGAAGGGAGGGGATGAAGAAGACGAGATATAGTGAGCATACAACTGCATGGGACAGCATTGGTAGCACGTCTGAAGTCACTCCAAATGAAGGGGTATATTTACAAGGAGATAGCGCCGCCAGAACGTCACTTTTAGCGACGTTCTGGTGGCGCTATGGCCTTCTCCATAATTACAAAGAGGCGTTAAGCCACTGTTTGTGGCTTAACGCCGCCTTGTAAATACGGCCCCTTTACACGCATTACTTTGCGTGAAAGGGGCATGCAATGGGTGTTGCTGGGGCATTCCACCACAACACCCATTGCTTTTTGACGCTTCCCCAGATTTAGAAGGATGTGTATATCTGAGGTAGGGCCCAAAACTAACATCAAGCAATAGCAGGCATTAGAATGGCGAAACAAGGATAAATACTTGTATTTCTTCTTGTTTTTGCTTTTTGCATTCTGCAGCACACATAGAGAGAGCAAAACACCATTAATGATTGTTTATGTGCAGGAATGTGTCCCTTCCTGCACATAAATAAGCATTAAGTAATAATGATTTGCCACTTCTATGTGTGCTGAATTCTGTAGCACACATAGAAGTAACAAATCGCCATTATTGATTGTTTATGTGCAGGAAGGGACTCCTTGGAGGCGAACTCAGAGGGATAGCAAGTCCATGGGCATGTCTAGGTCCCGAAGCACCACCCAAAGCATTTTGCGTGAGACTAAGTCAAAGGCTGATCTTAGGTCGACAAAGGCAGCATACATGCTGCCTTTGCCAAGCACCACTGTTCGGCAGTAAATTAAAATAAATCTAAAAACGTGATCTATTGTACTTATGTGTGCATGAAAGCCAGCCTGGTGGGGGGGTTAAACTGTCATTGGCGTCAATCCACTCTTGCACCTTTCCCAGAACAAGACGTGCTACCACCTTTTGAATAGAATCAATTTGGCTAATAGGCCTGTAATTCCCAGGCAGAGATCTGTCACCCTTTTTGAATACTGGTATAATCTCCGCCCCCACCAAGAATCTGGGATGGGGGCGCCATGAGCGATGGCATTTGCTAACATCATTATATACCTGTCCCAATTCTCCTTGTCATATAAAAAGACATTGGCAGGAATACTGTCGATGCCAGGGGCTCTCCCCCGTGATTATATTAAGGGCGGCCTTTACATCGGCAAGCTCAAAAACACGATCAGATGAATAATAAGGGGCGACTACTAAGGGTTCACTTTCCTCAACATCATTATTGCTCTACTGATTGACAAAGTGTTTTACCTAGGAGTCAGGAGCGACATGGTTTTGTGGGAGAGGGGGATGTCCACCCCTGCCCCATTTTACAAGGGACCAAAAATGTTGAAGATTACTCCTTGTGCATGCTAGTTTCAGTTCCTGCCATCTGCTTTCGTCCCATTCTTTTTTTGCAATATCCTGCATTCTTTTATATGTCTTCCTGGCATTCTTTATCCTACTCGGGTTTTTCGAACTAATAGCTTCCCCTGGGGATTTACGGGCTAGCTTGCATTCTATATTATACCAATTATGCTGGGGCTTGACATGAGAACCAGTGCCACTGTGGGGTCTTTGAAAATAAGATCGCATTTTATCAAATAAGGTATTATGAATGGTAGTTATCAGGTCAATTGGCTGGGAATTATTGCGGAGAACCTCCATCTCTTCTACTGCATTCTCCACATCCTTGCTGATGGAAGACAGTATGTCTGGTTTTTCCAGTATATTGGACCATTTAAGCCTCCGAGTGTCATTGCTAACAATTAAATCTCTAGTAATTGTTAAATTAGGGGGATGTATTGATTCATCTAATTTCAAGAAGCGGAATAAAGAACACAGTGGATTATGCTCACTCTCCACTCGCTCAGTGACAGCCATATCCGTAAGGGCATGCCATAGCTTTAGTTCAACAAGGAGGTAATCAATTCGACTAGAATGGTGGCCATTGTTGTACGTGTTAGCCCCTTTCCTGTCGGAGACGGTTCTGCCATTTGCCGCCCTTATGCCTCTTTCTAGGCAGATTGCTTTCAGTTGGATCCCTGCTTCTGTCCATATTTTTATTGGAGATAGCTCTAAGTTGGGTATGCCCCATAGTGTGTCTTCCTCAGCTGCCAGGTCGTTATCCTCACTATCAAGTGGCTCAAAGGTCACAATAAAATCTTCCGCTAATATAATTAATGATTCACCTACTTGTTTTTCCAGAAGCTCGTCTACAGCCGCTATGATATCAGATTTCCGCCCGCCTCTAACTCCTCTTGCATATATATTATAGATATCAATGTTGTCATAGGGACTGGTCATCAGCTGAATGGCGATGATAGCTGGGCTCTCAGTCGGAAGCTCCCGGATTTTAAGACCGATGTCCTGACGGGCCCGATTGTTAAACCCTCAGATGGACGACCCTTACTGCCATGGATAGCAGGGGCATAGTAATTCAAATACCCTAGGCGAAAAAATGGGTCTACTGACCATGTTTCCTGGAATACACAGATGTCATGCTGTTCTATAAAGGCGTTCCAGTTCGAGGAGGCTGCCTTAGACCTTAGCCCAGCTATGTACCATGACAGGAGAGATATTTGGTGTGATGCGAGGTGCATCCCTGAATCGATTCTGTCTCCAGGGGCTGAGTTCCCTGATGTGGCTCTCGTCTGGTGCTTCGTAATACTGGAGCCTGTTGCCACCTGGCTAGGGTTTGCAGGTGATGGATGGATGGTAGATCTATCTGTCTGTGCTAGTGGCAGTAGACCTGATTACTTATGCAAGAGGGTATATATAGCTGTCAATCTATTTCCCTTAGCGGCGACACTCCACTAGAAGATGGTAGTGGGAGGGAGGCGTGAGCCAGTGTGGTCATTTCGGGGGGCTTGTGCTTGAGGCGGATATTAGGTTTAGTTAATTGGTGGGTACGTACATCAAATGCCACCAGATTCTTGACTAGATCTTGAAGGGGAAAAGTAAGTGCAATCACATCCAAGGAAGCCCCCCCATCTATTAGCCCCTTTTATATCTTCCCTTACACCGACCGACAGCCCCTCACGTGTCGGATCCATTGGATACTCTTGTGAACGCGTTGGCTGGAATTTGCACATTTTGATATTGAAAATAAAGGATTGATAAACAACTATACAAAATGAACATTTGGATTTATTGAAGAAAACTCTTTGGTAGTGCACCGCTCCACTATTTTCACAGTTTTCTCTCTGCTTGGCAGCTGGCATCCAACAACGGCAGGTGCAGGAGCTGTATGTGCACACCCAATCATACTATCCATTACAATTTCTTAAACAAGAAAAGGAATAAAGCAGGGAGGTGCGGTTACTCAGATCCGCCGTTGCTCATTCATTTTCTATTGTCAATTTGGATCAACCAGCACCCCTGCGCATCCTGGAAATATGTCAAAAATGATCGACAGAAGAGAAGAGATGGCACAGGATCTCTTCGGCAAAGGTTTCAGTGCAGCGGCTGCTGCTCCACCGAAAGAACAATGTAATACAGGACTACGCTCATGTTTTTTGAAATTGGAGAGGGTTAAGAAACAAGAACTGGCCCGCTGGTGGGACGGCATAACCCTCCAACAATATATAGACAATAAGAAAATCCCACGGGGTCTTAGAATACTTATCTTTCCAACATTTGAGGACTTGAGCGGGGACCTCCTCAGTGAATGGGAACATAACCTAGAAGGAGCATCATATACAATGATGAAAATATTGGTGAAACATGCTAGTGAAAAGGGCCGAAAACTTCAGGCAGAAATAGACGAGCTTGAAAAACTGATAGAAAGTATGGAATGTCAGGATTTAGTAGAGAAAAATTATGCCATTCTTAACAAAGTTATAGAAGAACATCAGCAATACCTTAGAGACAAGAAGATGAGGAAAATCAAGAGAGATGACAGGGATTACAGGGATGGCAGAATCTATACTTTTGCCAAAAAATATGACAACCCCAATAACATAGATGATAGGAAAAGGGTAAGGGAAGACAGTACAGAAAATAAATCAGCCAGCAACAGCTCACTGGCATCAAGTGAAAGTGCTGCATCCAGCACAACAAACACTGAGATCCCTTTAGGCGAGGGGACCTCCAACTTCCAAAGGGAACTGGAGAGATTCCGCATAGGGGACAGACAGCCAAAGAAGTTCGTAAAAAACCAGGAGAGGGGGAAGGTCGGGGAGGAAAGTTAGACAGCCATTCAATGCTGCTGCACCCCAAAAGAACTAGGAACCTCCCCAACGATGGAACAGACAGGGAAACCCACCACGGGGGAGCCACTGGTCTAATGGCAATGCCAACTGCACAATCTGACTTACAGATCATTAATTTGTCATGTAGGAATTTAGATGTGTCCGAATGCAATGTTTTGAAGAAAGGGCTGGGCTTTTGTCCAACACAATTTGGGGATTTAGTGGATGTCCACATTGATCTGTATAAATTTTTACGCACATTAAAATTAAAAGAATTTTTCTCGCAACAACCTGTCAAATATGTACCTAATACACATCATGCATCACCAACAAGCAGAACGATTGGGGACATACGGGAGGTGCAAACACTACTATCTATTGAAAATGATGAGATAACGCCTATACAGACCATCCTGGATGATTTAGACATTGGGGAAAATTACAACCGTGATACAGGTCTGAAATGCAAATCCAAGTTTGTACCAGTAGGGGGTCACCATGCCAATATTGAGAAATTCGGTAATAATATAACGCAAGAACTGAGAAAACTTGAATATTTCAACAAACATACACCACGCCCACTCCCTAACCTGTCTAAAAAAGAAAGGGAGGCACTACAAAGGTTACGAGATGAAAATGGAATCGTGATCAGGGAGGCAGACAAGGGTGGGAATGTGGTAGTAATGGACACACAGGACTACATGGGGGAGATCACACGCCAATTGGGTGACTCGCAATGTTACGAACTGGTCAATCACAACCCCACCCCAGCACTACAAACAATTATCAACACCAGACTCACAGAATGGAGGCAAGAATGTCTATTAACTGAAGATGAGTTTAGGTACCTACACATAGACAAAGCACGTCATCCGTGTATTTACATTTTGCCCAAGGTACATAAGGGAGGAACATTTCCACCTGGTAGACCAATCATTTCAGGGATAGGATCCCCAACAGAACGATTATCTAAATTTGTAGACCTGTCATTACAAAAGCATGTTACTAACTTACCGGCCTATCTGAAGGATAGTAAAGACATCCTGATGAAATTTGAGGGGTTCCCTTGGTCTGAAGAGCTGAGATTTGTCACCTTTGATGTTGTTGGCCTCTATACATGCATCCGCAAGGATTTTGGGATGCTGGCAATCCGATACTACTTGGACACAGAAGGGGCTGATAACTATGCATACAACAACATGCTGATGGACATGATTGAGCTTATCCTCACCAACAACTTTTTTAAACATGATGAGAGGTGGTACCATCAACTGCAGGGGACTGCCATGGGTTCCGGGTTTGCTCCTTCGTACGCCGGGCTTTTCATGGGCTGGTTTGAGAAGGAGCACGCCTGGGCCAAATGTGCCTCTCCCTGGACTAAACATTTTGTCTATTGCGGGAGGTACATAGACGACATCATCTGTCTATGGTCGGGCCCTGAAGTGCTCTTACAGGAGTACTTGGTCTACCTCAATAACAACGCTTTCAATGTAGGACTGACCATGTAACACAACACAAAATATATTGATTTTTTAGATATCCATTTTTACATAAAAGAGGCACTAGTACACAGCACTTTATATAGGAAATTAACATCCTGCAATAGTATACTACATGCAGATAGCGCCCATGCAAAGTCTGTTATCTCCAACATACCATATGGGGAGATGGTCTGGGCACGAAGAGCCTGTAGTGAGGAAGCCAACTTCAAGACAAACATCATTGATATCAAAGGGCGTTTCAGACAAAGGGGGTATGATTGTAGAACCCTCGACAAGACAGAACAAAGGGTAATGAGCCTACCCAGGACATATACATTGACCAACAATCTAGGCAAGAAGAAAGACAGGTCACCTCAGAGGGAAAATATTGCATTTTTTACCAACTACACGGCACACAGTGATAACATTTTTAAAGTTTTTAAAAAACATTGGCATCTCCTATTAGAAGTACCAGCTCTTTGCCCATTTATTAATGCCAATCCATCCCTTATATACAGGAGAGGACGCACACTGCGAAAAACATTATGCCCTAGTTACATTACAACCAATACCAATAAGACATGGTTACCACAGGCCCCCCATGGCTTCTACACTTGCACCAATTGCAGTATTTGTAGCTTGGGCAAAAACAAACAGAAAGAATTTAGTTACAATACCAACACTACCCATGAAATCAAGCACTTCATCAACTGTAATACAGAGTATGTTATCTATATTCTGGAGTGCCCCTGAAAGATGATTTACGTGGGTAGTACTATACGTAGTCTTAAGATCAGGATTCAGGAACATCGCAGAGCAGTCATCAATGGTGATGAAAGATACCCCATGACTGAACATTATCGTACAACTCACCAGAAGTCCCCCACATTCAGTTTTTTGGGCATCGACCATATTCCATTAAACACAAGGGGGGAGACAGGGATCTGACTCTACGACAAACGGAGGCTAAATGGATATGTAGATTGGACGCGGTGAACAAAGGGCATAATACCGATAATGAGTTTCATTATTTTCTAGGATAGACCAATCTTACCACGGTGGATGCCCGTCAAAGACCTCTCAGCCCTGTTTAGCCAGTGAATCTTTAACCCTCCCTATTATATCATCCCACTTCAACTATAGTTCTAAGCATGTTAATTCTTAATTCTTTCTGTCAAAACATTCTACTCTAGCCGTACTTTATAGCTTCATATCCCCACGCGTCACTGACCTTCTCTCATTAATTAACTGGTTTGCTTGGACCAGGATCTCCCTTGACTCCCACTACCATTTGTATGCTATTTAGTTTTGAAACAATCCTATTTTTTCATGATAGGCTGAGACCAATATCGCCACCTAGCACACACTGCAATCTACTTCCCTATTTTTATCGCCGTAACAGGTTTGACCTGAGGCACTACCATCTCTTTTTTGCTGAATATATTGCCTCTTTTTTATTAAATATCTCTCAATGCACTATTTTGTGCTAAAATTATGCGGAACGCGCTCACTATTTTTGACGGCTTAATTCATGATATAGCCGCCACTCTCTTATTGATCTTTTCATTCTTTTTGTATTCCTCTCGATACTTCATTTTTTCATTTTTTTTCTTTCCTATATTGGCTATTAATTACATTATTTCAACCATGACTTGTGCTGACTCTCTTTTTTCTGTAATAAGGAAGGTTAGAGCAACCTATTTGCTATTTATTTCTTGTGCTGACACTACCTCTCTCCTCTGTTTACATGTCACACACTTGTGCTGACACTTCTCCCAGCCTTATCACCTATTGGAAAAGCGGATTCATCCTCATTTCTGCTGGCCACCGTTCTTCCCTTATAGTCTTTCTTCAGTGTTCTTTCACAGATTACTTTCCCGCCCATTCTCATGGTGCTTATATTAACCAGGAAGTGGGACCGGCCAGTTCAACACTGACTGCCGACCGGACGATAATAACAGGACTGTGTCCCCAGGTATTTAGATCTCTACCTGTTCTTGTAAGAACCTCTTGGCTACTATGACTAGTTTCTGGCTATGGTGCTTATTTTTCAACCTTACTTTTTATGACTTTCTTCCTTTTAGTTTAATAACTCTGTTATTCTATTTCTTTAACTTATGCCTAAGAATGATTTACAGCGCATTCATTGTAATGTGATTTTCATATTATTTAATTTGTTACTTAGCTTTCATCTTAGCAGCTTGTTTATACTCAAGGAACTCTTTCACTTTATTTATTTACTGTTCCTTTAAGTTTGTCTTTTGGGTTGCAAATAATGCAACCACGTGGATGTGATTTGTACATCACTACAAGCCTAAGCATTTAGTCTCTTTTAGATGGTATTGCCTTTAAATAGGTGATTGCAGCGCGTCACTGTTTTATTTATACCTTTGGTATAATTGGCGCTTCTGCGCATATATTCAGGAGACCGCTTTGTAATGTTTTAATCTTACTACTTCACCAGCTTTTCATGTTTTTGATCATGAAGCTTGCCAAGTGGGTCTGCTCTCCTTCCATAGGTGTATTGTTACATGCCTTTCACTGCCATCCTCTTCTATTGCCCAGCCAGCAAGCCGTCCTTCACTTGGACACAGTTTTTTCTTTTTCTTTTTCTTTAACTATTATGACCTCAATGTCATGCCACTTTTTTGGTGCCTGTATATATTCATATTATTTCTCTGGTACCGGTGCTTATTCCCTATAAATCTTTAGTGTCTACGCACTATGTCGATCCTTGTTTTTTAATACATTTTCTTTTACTTTCTTAGAGATACAACCATCAGGCACTTATCATGGTAGCCTTTAAAATTTAAATACTTGTGCGTCGACAGCAGGAATTTGAAATATCTCAGATCAAGGGCTCTTCATTGCCTCTGTGTTCCTGCGTCTTCTTCACATCACCATTTGGTAGGTACATGTAGTGCCTTTTCTCTGTTTTATTTTGGTCTTCTTTTCTCGTATTTGTATGGCTCAAAGGTTTCTCCAATCATGTGCTGTTACTTAGGCCCTGGACTAACTGTTACTTGTTTACTTGGACACTATGAGCTACGCTTAGGGTGAACTGTATAGACCCACTAGTGACAATAGCTCCTGACACCGTTGTTGCTATTAATTAACAACTGATACTGATCTATTTTGATTTACATATCTATTTACAGACCAAATGCTCACTGGACATTACATTACAAAATATGTATAAGATTGTTAATGTCTGCCCTTTTTATATATATTTATATTTTTATATTTCCATGTTTTTTCCTCCCTCTATTCTTGTCTTCAACCCCTACTCTTCCGCCCCCATTTTCTTTTTCCCCTTCACCCTATTTTGTCTGTTTTTTCTTCAACTTGAAGTGACATATTGTCGACCATGAATTTCCATTTTTGTTTTGTATTTTTCCCACCCCCATTAGGTTTCCTTTCTTGTGTTTAGAGTCACCTTCTAATGAAATAACCTTTGCCTTTGTATATAGTTTCTCTCTCGTTTTTAAAGTAAAAGCATATTGTGTGAATACACCATATGTATATATATTTTTATACTTATGTTTTCTTTTATGTATTATAACTTTCAGCCCTGAAGAAGTTCATTTTATGTATGAACGAAACGCGTTGGCTGGAATTTGCACATTTTGATATTGAAAATAAAGGATTGATAAACCACTATACAAAATGAACATTTGGATTTATTGAAGAAAACTCTTTGGTAGTGCACCGCTCCACTATTTTCACAGTTTTCTCTGCTTGGCAGCTGGCATCCAACAACGGCAGGTGCAGGAGCTGTATGTGCACACCCAATCATACTATCCATTACAATTTCTTAAACAAGAAAAGGAATAAAGCAGGGAGGTGCGGTTACTCAGATCCGCCATTGCTCATTCATTTTCCATTGGATACTCTTGTTTATTAAGGAGCCCTCATCTTTAGATTAATTGGGCGAAAGTTTTGGTACATTGGTTAAATATACTACCGTTCCCATGTCAGGACCCCTGGCTGCGCTATGTGAGATTTGGGAAGCCCTGACGAGGCAGGTAGGGCCATGTTGGAGTTAGCCTATTGTTGTTGGCCTACTCGATTATAAGATACCCTACTCGAATAGGTGGGTATCAGGGGGCCACTTTTAATACACATTGTAGAGTGGTCTGTGCCCCCACCCCTCGTACCATGCCTTAAGCTCCCCTCGGTCAACCCACCCATCTGTCTCAAACAGTTCTCCACCCCTTGTGCCCCTGGGACACAGGCAGGATGATTTCCCAGCTGTTTTTTCACATGTTGTTTCTCAGAGAGTACCATAGTTAAGGAATCAGAAAGGCTGCTGACAAATGCGTTAAGACCTCTAACTTCCTGGGCCAGGTCCATAATCTGGTGTTTAAGGAACATTTGTAAAGCTTCATTCAGTATACTAAGGTGCTTATCTTTGTTTGTGTATGGAACTGTTCTCGGAGAGAGGGGTTTTATTCCCATGTGTAAATCCTGACTTGTGTTATGTGTACTAGTTTCCCTACCCTCATCAACAACGAGCCTCCCTGGGCTAATAGAAGTGTCCTGAGTGCCAGGCTGATCCTGAAGCGGTACAAACCTATTACTGCAAAGGAGATCAGCAGGGATCAGTGATACACTTTTATCTCTGTTGGTGGAGCTAGTAAGTGGTGCATGTAAAATTTCTGACTGCTTACTTCTGCTGATAGCCCTCTCTAACATGGCAGGTATCCACCTGGAGTTTATGGGACTGCTGGGAACAGGTAGAGGGATGAGTTTTGGAGGTTTATTAGTGATAGCTGGGTCAAGAAGATCCTCGCATTTGAACAGGAAGCTGTCTATGTGATCTAATACCCCCTCCCTAGCTGCTGGGTTGCAACTCAAGGCCTTCTTTTTTTATCTCTTTTTGGAGGCATCACCCAACCCACCCTCTGTAACTTTCCGCTTCCCCATTGTGGCTGATTAGCACTGTGTAATAATGAGTTATAAAAGGAACAAGTTACGTGACAGTACTTTTTGTTGCACAAGCCAACCGAAGACCTCTTAATAGAAAGATATCGGGGGAATGTCAAGGGGATGACCCAACCCAGCCTCTTCCGGGATCTAGGCTCAAACTTCGCTGACGCTATTTTGTGCCTCCAGGCGCTGGGAAGTGCAGCGCAGCGTGGGGGGTGCTTTGGAGGCCGGGGACTGTAGTCCGTGCCCCGTGAGGCAGCAGTTCATGGCCAGCATTTCGCAACCACCTATTACACGCCTTCAATGACCGGCGGAGGGTGCAGAAAATGCAGAGAGTGCAAAGAATACAGAATGCTTGGATTCTATGGGCTGTAGTCCACGCACCAGGTAGCAACAATTTGTGTCTCTCGCGTGTGATAATGAAGCTACGGCCATTTCGGGCTCACCAGTGGCCAATATCCAACAGAAGCAATATTAGAGCCCTCCTACAGCAGATGTTGAATTTATGTTTGGTTCCTCTAGCGCCTTTTCCTAGTCCCACCAGCCAAGAGAGTGGGCCCGGCCTCGATCGGCCGTGGATGGACACAGACGGGCCCGCCCTTTGCCCAGGTGCGTCCACGCACCTCCCATGCTGCGGGAGCCCCGAGCTGCTAAAGAAGCACCTCCTGGTGCACTGGCGTAGTTGGCAGCGTGGCAGCCGCAAGACAGGCTGGGGGTTGGAGTCTCCTTACCCCACGAGTGGTAATGACAGGTTACCACGCAGCAGGAGCACCCAAGATGCTAAAGAAGCACCTCCTGGTGCACTGACTTCGTTGGTGGCGTGGCAGCCGCAAGGAAGGCTAAGGGTTGGAGTCTCCTTACTCCCCCAGTGGCAATGACGGGCTCCCACACTGCGGGAGCCCTGAGCTGCTAAAGAAGCGCCTCCTGGTGTACTGGTGTCATTGGCGGCATGGCAGCCGCAAGGAAGGCTGGGGTTTCAAATCTCCTTGCTCCCCCGGTGGCAATGACGGGGTCCTGAAGGGTGGTTTTAAGTTTAACTGAGACAAAAGTCTAACTTTACTGCTCGTAAATGCCCTTTGTGAATACCGAAAGTCGTAAAGTTAGACTTTCATCTCAGTTTACCTTTGTTAATCGGGCCCACTATTTCTACACTATCAGGAAAGACAACTAAACTAAGGCTATTGTAAATCCTAACATAAACTAAACTATTAGCGTAAACTAACAACCAAGCATCAAGACATTTTATGAGGCCAGGAATGAGTGAGGCAGGGCCTAAAACCTCTACTCAATGTGGGCCACTGTCTGCTGTAAGCTTGTCACCATCTGCATTAGGGTTACCAGCTGAAATTGCACCAGTGATAACTTCAGGCCTTAGTCCTGTTGGTCCATTTCCAGTTTCTCCACCTTTGCCACCAGTTGAGGAAGTTGGATGAAAGAGGGTGGTGCTGAGGAAGGTCCAGGTTGTATAGCAGAGGAGGGTCCAGAGGATAGTGTTGAGGAGGGTCCAGGTTGGAGGGCAGAAGAGGTTCCAGAGGGTGGTGCTGAGGAGGGTCCAGGAAGAGGTGAAGATGAGGGTCCAGGTTTTGGGGAAGTGGAGGCTCCTGCAACCGGTCCAGGGACATTTCCAGGTCCACCTGACAAAGGACATGTTCTCCTTGCCCCTCTTTGTGTTGTTTGGGGCAGAGGTGGGGACATCCAGCTGGCATTTTTTGGATCCTGCCCCATATTCACAAATGTGGCATGAATATGCCACATTTGTGAATATGGGGCAAGGTCCAAAAATGTGTGTTGTTGCAGAACGGCAACCACAACACACATTACCCCCCCCCCTTTCACACTAAGGGGCTTATTTACAAACCCCTTGCACCGCCGGTGAATGACTTTTTAGCATTTTCAAAAGTGACACATTGGCGGCACAAGGGAATTTTAAATTAGCCCCTAAGTGTTGCGTGAAAGGGGGCCTTATTTACAAGGAGGCATTAAGCCACATTAATTGGCTAAACACCGCCTTGTAAATTAGGTACAGCCACTATCGCCACAGGAACATCATTAAACATGATGTTCCAGTGGCAATAGGAGTTTGTAAATATGACCTATAGTACACACATATACACTGATACTTTGTGTACTTAGGGCTTGTAGCACAAAGAACACTTGTGATGCAAACATGAGGGACATATGTATGTCATCTTGCATTAAAATGATTTAGAATACAGGACATCACATATGAGATACAATGAGTGTTGAAAAAGGATTAGTACAACCAATGTTGTAACATGTTAGTAGTCAGCATGATTTGGGTGGCAATGTGCAATCTGCAATATAGGGTCTCATGTTCAATATTTGCCAACACGTCAGCACAGCATGCCTTCATGCTGTGCTGTGGAAAATCTCCATAAAAGGGCAGGTAATTCACAAGAGATTTGTCTCATTCTTGACCTTTGTCCCTAAAGCAGTGCACAAACAGCAGCCGTGCTCCAACACAGACACCATAGTGCCATGGTGCAAGGATGTCTGTGTTGCACAGGTGAAGGTTTTAGTGCCTGATAGGGGCACCTTCCTGCACAAGAACAGTCTTGAATGGCACTTTCATCTTCCAATATGTACGATATGAGGCAGCACACAATGTAGGAGGAATATACTAGTGGTTAACAACATATTTCTCACTGCTGGTCCACTGTTATGCCCCCCTGGGGAGGCATAGGAACTATATAAAGTTACTTGGTTTACAACAGTTTGAAAATCTGGGGATGGTTCTGATTCCATAAATCTTGCATGGGAAAACCAAAAAACAACAACCAGGGAACGGCCCTTTTACGCAAAATAATGCATGCAGGAAGAACCATATTTACAAGGCCATGAGAAGTCATACAGGCTGACTTTAAGTGGCCTTGTCAATATGTGCAAGCCCATTGCAATAGCAGTGCACCTAAGGAATAGACGCACCCATGTCACAATGGCCTTGTAAATAAGGCCCTTAATGACCTCACTCTGCTGAGCATGACAGTTCCAGAGCCTTCTTAGATACATACGTACTCATTGCCAAAGAAAATATTTTCATGCTATACCAATGCTTGTTTGTCTCATTCACTTAACTCCCTACAGATGACTGTTGCACTGTATATTGACTTTTTTCATAATTGCAACATACAGCCTCATCAAGGTATGAGGATGTGTATATTTGACAGTGACATGTTTTTGACTAGTGGGTGGGGTGGAACAGACATCCTTTGCAACCTCTGGCCTGTGGTCTTATAAGTGGCCTCCCCTGCATAATTTGTGGAGTGTATATAAAATATTTTTGTTCATTTCTATCTTAGCAGGTAGTTGAGCAGATCTGCCTGTGCAGTGCTGGATGTGTCCAACCTCATATATGTGGGCCTCCAACTGCACTGAATGGCTTGGATTTCTAACATTGTGATTCACTTGGGGGCATGGGCCCGGTGTCAAGATCTTTTGTTATATATGATTTGGGATTTTATGATGCCATACTCAAATATGTCCCTATATGCCATTTAAAAAAAAAATTTAATCAACATCTGATTTTAGCAACAGGAAACTGCCAAAAAGTAATTGTATGAGACAACTTACCAACAATTCCAGACACTTCAAGGACTAATGGTCCAGGAGATCCTTCTCTCGTTGACTATGTCAGCCCACCGATGTTTGTACTGGCACAGGTTCCTATCAACACCATGTGGACGTTTCATTTGGTACCGCACCTTCTCCCAGCGATACCCCCTCTCCTGTGTTGGGTTCCCTGTAATAGCCTGCCTCCACTCCCAATCATGTTGGGCAGATAGTGCACAATGAGCCACAGGAGGACCCCAAACTCCTGTTGAGTCAGGTTCCTGGACCTGCCCAGCATCTCCCAAAAACCACAATAGACTCCCTAACACCTTAATTAAGTCAACTATGATCAACACTAACCCTTCCTCCTAAAACTAATACAAAATACCCCTATATAGATGGACATCCCTTAATAAACGACACAAAACCTAACAAAATACAACAACAACCAGATTTGACAAAATAGGGACAGGATAGACAATGCACTGACAGAAAAACAACTTGCAAACAATACCAAAATCTCCAGCCAGCAACTAAAACCTCCTACACAAAGCACAGACAAAAAGACAGTTAAAGAGAAAGTGAAAAGAACTTGCTATTTCCTGGTTTGCAGCATGGCAGGGCCATGACATCATATCCTGTGTGGATGCAACACGTTTTTGACGCATGCGTCATTTTTAGTCATCGCCACACCATTTTCAGACACATCGCTTAGATATAACGTGAATCTGAAGTTACACATTGGACAAAGCATTGTCTTTCATGCACGACCTCTGATGGGTGTTTATCGGCTGTCATTATTTTGTCTCAAGTGACACATTTGGTCTGAATGCGTTGTTTTCTGGTGTAAACTTTCACAAAGAACAGATTATGAACTACATAATTGCCTTTGAGTAATTATTTATCTAACCAATGTCCCTGTTGCCATATTTGGCATGGCTGAATTTTGACATTAGATACCGATGCGTCCACTTTCATTCCATTGAGATGTTTTAAGTTCACCTATGTCCCTGTTAATCATGCTACCTGATTTTACAGAGGCAGCATTTTGATGTTTCAAGTTCAATAGTCAATTTTCTACTGAACCCTGATTTTACAATGCCCTAATTTTGACGTTAGATGAGCAAACGTCATTTTTGAGTTGATGCTATGTTTGGCATGGCTGAATTTTGATGTTGGATACCGATAAGTCCACTTTTATTCCATTCAATAGAGTTGTAACTTTCAAAAATTCTTGTTACCTTTAAACCTGTAGTGTGACCTTTCATACTATGGTGTCACTTTCACATATGTGCTATCTCTGTTTAAAACCTATGTTATTTACAAAGGCACAAGTGACCTATTACACTTGTCAATGGGCAGTGCATAGTTTCCAGCTGATGGTGGCTTATTTCTGGCATCATACATGAGTATACATTTCTGAGCGCTAATCCTAGTTTACAGAATGTCTGCAATTGTAGATATTTCTGATAACATGTAATGAACACACCGGCAAGTACTGGTTTTAGACGTTTATTGAGATGTTGGAAACTCCATTCATGTTGTATGATGCACAGTGGCAACATGTTTCATGTAAAGAAAAATTGCACAATGTGTGCACGTCTGCAAATGCCTGCTGCTTTGTTTGGATTGTGTGGAGCCTTAGCATCCTTCTCATCACCCTCCTCCATCTGGTCAGGAAATTGATCTCATCATCCCAGGGGACTTTTGTCTGCACACATATGTTGTGCAGTATTGCACATGCCAATATCATTGTGCAGACTGTTTGTGGGGAGTACAGCAATTATCCCCCTGAAATGTCAGGGCACCTTTACCTGGCCTTCAGCAGGCCAAAGGTCCTTTCAACGATGTTGCGTGTCCTGCACAGAGCCTAGTTATAGGCCATTTCCAGGGCTGTCTGAGGGTTTGCATAGGGTGTCATGACCCACGGCTGGATTTCATATCCCTGGTCAGCTGTAAAAAATGGATAAAAAGTACTACTGTCAATTCTTTGAAAACAGTTATTGATACAAAGCAGGCCATATGCCTTATGTGTTGTTACATCATCAGACATATCTTTTACTTTGTTAACATATTATGTGCAAATTTACAGGCCCCTTGCACCACTGGTGCAGCACTTTTCCCCATGTAAAAAGTGACACAGCAGTGGCGCAAAAAGCTTGTTGATAAGCCCCTTATGTGTCGGCCATTCAGTTGTTGATACATTGGCACTTTCCACATCCATTACTCTATGTTATGGTAAATGATGGGCATGAGCTGGTAGATCATACACATCTCCATCATGACTGTGATGTGAATTTTAAATTTTGCACAGATGTCTAATTGGAGTACCTTGTGTTCAATACATGGTAAGGGCTCCCACAACAGTATTCAACCAGCAGGATATGCTAGATACTTGGGTAGTTGTTCCGCCATAGGTATCTGTTGACATGGAAGACCAGTGCCCCAAAGACACATGCATATGTCCATGAATAGACACAAATGTGTGTGTTGGGATACATGACATGCCTGTCGAACCATGGAGGTTCCATGTTGACACACACATCACCCTGGATACTATTACGTACAAACATAGATGCAGGACCCTTTCCGGGTCCTGCATGTGAACCGCCTGAAGCCCCACTTGGAGAGGTCCGAATTGGGCATGCTCCTAGCAACAGATGTTGGAATGGAAGAGGAGACTGAGCCTCTTCCTGACCTCCTGTCTGCAAACGAGCATGATGGGTCAGTGGACGGTGTATCACTCTCCCCCGCCCTGACTCCTGAAAAGCAGAGTGACTGTCGCCAACTGTTGGGACAGTTTGCTGCTCTGTTCTCCCTGACCCCTGGTGTCACTCAATGGTGTGGCCATGATGTTGACACTGGGGACAGTCCTCCTGTAAAGCAGAAAATTTACAGAGGGATTGACAGTGTCAAGGCTTGCATCAAGGAGGAGGTATCCGAGATGTTAGCGCTAGGGGTGATTGAGCCCTCAAACATCCCTTGGGCCAGCCCAGTGGTCTTGGTCCCAAAAGCTGCCGCACCCGGTGCCACCCCAGAACTCCGGTTCTGTGTGGACTACTGAGGGCTCAATTCAGTCACCAGGACTGATGCGCACCCCATCCCCAGAGCTGATGAGCTCATAGATTGGTTGGGAGCTGCCTGGTACCTAAGTATGTTTGACTTAACGTCTGGGTACTGGCAGACTGCCTTAACTGATGGGGCAAAGGAGAGGTCAGTATTCTTAACACCAGAGGGGCACTACCAATTTCAGGTGATGCCCTTTGGGTTGAAGACTGCCCCTGCCACCTTTCAGAAGTTGGTCAACCAGGTGTTGGCTGGGCTGTAGGATTTCAGTGCCGCCTACCTGGATGACATTTCAGTATTCAGTGCCACTTAGGAGGAACATCTGCACCACCTCTGGGAAGTGTTGAAGGCTCTGCAGAGGGCAGGCCTCACGATCAAGGCGAGTAAGTGCCAGATCGGGCAGGGCTCTGTGGTGTACTTGGGACACCAGGTGGGGAGAGGCCAGGTGGCGCCCCTACAGCCCAAGATTGATACCAATCTGGCTTGGGAACCCCCCAACATCCAGACAGAGGTGAGAGCCTTCTTAGGACTCACAGGGTATTACAGGAGATTTGTCAAGGGGTATGGCACCATTGTTGCCCCCTTGACAGAGCTGACTTCCAGGAAGTGCAAGTGCTCCCTTTGTAAATTGTTTTTATGGATTAGTGATTCCATGATTGGCATATTTGATTTACTAGTCAGACCCTAGTACATTGCACTGTGTGTGCCCAGGGCAAGTAAATCAAATGCTGCTAGTGGGCTGCAGCACTGATTGCGCCACCCACAGAAGCAGCCTGTAAAATGCTACTCTGGCCATGTCGACTTGGCAAGTGCACCCACTTGCCAGGCCGTAACCTTCCCTTTTCTTACATGTCAGTCACCCCTAAGGTAGGCCCAAGGTACCCCTGTGGGCAGGGTGCAGTGTATGTGAAAGGTAGGACATGCCCTGGTGTGTGTGGCATGTGGAGTTTGTTTATAACATCTTATAAAGATAACTGGCCCTGGGAACAAGGTAGGAAAATGAAGTTTAGTATGCCTGAACTTAGAATGTTAAGATGCATCTTTTAGTGAGGGTGATTTTTACGTTCTGTTTTTGAAAATACCACTTTCAGAAAGTAGGTATTTGCTTGCCTAACCATCCAGTGTGCCTCTGCTAGGTTTGTGTATTGCATGTCTGGCTTTTGGATGACAGGGGCTGGAGAGAGGCAGTGGCTCCAGAAGTCTGATGAGTCAGGGCTGGGTTGAATAGACCTGGGTTGCATTTATAGTAGGGGGAGGAGATTTCATTTTACCTGCATGTGCCTGGTCTGCCTTCAACAATGCTGTCTCCACCTCCTGCCAGGAAGCTGCACCAGTGAGGACAGAACTGGTTTTGGCTGGGTACAGACACTCTCTGCCTTCAGAGAACAAAGGATTTTTGTGTATAAAAAGAGAGTCCCAGACCCCAGACTTTTAGATCCCTTCTGGGAATCAAGAGGAACCTTTGCCAAGGAGAAGAGCCGGAGAAGCTGAGGAGGAATACTGCCCCTGTGCTGTTTGCTGTCTGGGGTTGGCCTGCAGTGGCTACTTGCTGGCAAGGAAAGGAAAAAATGACTTTCCTGCTTGCTTTGTCCCCCTGCTTGAAGAAAAGATCTCCAAGGGCTTGAAATTGAGCTTGCCTCCTGTTCTGAAGTCTCAGGGACACAAAAACTTCTATTCTTCTGTCTCTCTACATCTGGAACTGCTGTTTCAGCTACCACAGAAGGAAATTGCAACACTGATGCTGGCGAGCGATGCCATAACCTGCACCGAAGCCGTGGGCACAGCTCGTGAAGAGCATGACGCACTGCCCCGACTTGCACCATAGGCCAGACGCCTGCTGACGCCGTGCCGCATTGACTCCGAAGCTGTTGCCGAGGCTGCTGCCTGCACCGGAGCCGAGGACACCGCTCATAACGTCCACGACGCAACGTCCCGACACGCACCGCAGCCCCGACTTCACCAACGCCGGTGCTTCATCAACGAAGCCGATACTCGACGGGGGAGACTCCTGAATCTATCGACACAGCACCGTCGTAAGGAACGTACACCTCGCCGCCACTGTGACATCACCTCCCCGACACAGTATCAAACAGACGTCTCACCTCCCCTGCACCACAGTAAGGAACCGAGGCTTCACCTCCCCTGGGTTGTAAGGAACCGACGCCGCTCGGCGCCAACGAAGCATCACTTCCCCGACGCAGTGCAACGTCTTTCCTTTCATCGTTTCCAAGGTACTGTTCTTTGGGGGTCTGGTTGACTCCGCGCCCGACACCGCGCACCTCACTGTTGGCGCCGTACATTGGGATTTTTATCTGTCACAACGTCGTAATAACTCCAGGTGGTGTTATTTGTTGCTACAAACTTTAATTGAGTGAATAACCTATTTTTTGAGGGTATCTTGATAACTGTATGGTGGATCTTTGTCGTTTGGTCTCGTTTTGGTTTAGATACAGATTACTTATTTTTCTAAACTGGTGTGGTGTCCATTTGTAGTGTTTTCACTGTATTACTGTATGTGTTCAAAAATGCTTTACACACTGCCTATGAGATAAGCCTGTCTGCTCATGCCAATCTACCAAGGCGGGTGAGATGGGGTTATTTTAAAAGTGTACCCCCCTTACCCTGACTAGAAGCAAGGGCCCCTATTTGGACAAAGGTACCTACCTCTGCCAACTAGAGACTCACATTTCTAACACACAGGGTGCAGTTTTTTGACGTACTAATGGGCTGTGGGAGACTTCTTTTCAACCACTTTGCGTGCTGTGCAAGGCATTAGCTTATTTGGGTGAAGTCCCTAGTGTTTATGGTACACATTCCTTCAGAATTGGTGTGGCCACGGAGGCGGCAAAAAGGGTTGGGGCAAATATAGGATCATGCAACTGGGTAGATGATCTTCCTAGTGCTTTCGTCGGTACATGTGATTGGGGGGAGTAATTTTGAGTTAAGGATATTATGTTGTGTCTTACATATTTGTTTTTTCAGGTGCAGTTGCTGGTCCAGAGGCAGTCGAGATGTCTATTTGGACCGTAGGACATTCCTTTATTAAGTGGATGGAGAGACACAAGCTACACAAAAAAGGTCAAGGTGCTAACCTCAGGTTCGACGAAAGTCTTTTTAAGATTATATGCCAAGGAAGAGGGGGGATGAAATGGCGAGGGCTTTTGCCCTGTTTTAACAATATGTTGGCACGCCATAGATGTCCAGATGTTTTAGTGATTCGCTTAGGTGAAAATGACATGGTGGGTACATGTGGATGGCTGGGCAGTGATAATGGTCAGATTGATGCCTAAGCACCTAGATGCCTAGATGAAGAGGACAATGTTGTATAATAATTTCACTTTCAGCATGTTCCCTACACACACTAGCTTGAAGGCTAGCACTACTGTGGAGAATGGCAGTAAGCCATACACAAGTGTCATATGGTGCCCATTGATTATTCATTTCTTATACTCAGAAAGCTCCTTTTGTGCTCATGCATGCTTAAATACAACATCAGTGTAGAAAAAGTAATTTAGTTTTGTTTGGTTGTGTTTAGAAATTGTGCTTTCATTAATTTTATGTGGTTGTACTTCATGTATTAAATAGCACATTGTGGAACATATTTTATCACATGAATTTGTATGCGGTTTTACAACTTAGGAGCAATATTTTCATCTGCTTTTTTGTATGTCTTTGCCTCAACAGCTGGAATGAGGCTGCATATGAGGCAGTATAAAAATATGACAATTTGTGAAGTGGAATTTTCGTGGTAATTTGTGTTCTGTGTCTGTATTATAATAATGCGCTCCAAGGACCACAATAGATCCCCCAGCAGCCCAATCCTTTACCATATAGCCCCCTGGTACACCACCTAATCAACAGGAGATGACCATGAGGGAAAATTAAATAAATAATTCATTTTCCCTCGTCATCTGTTGAAATCCCCACCCCACCTGGCCCCACTGCTCAACCGCTCTTACCTGCACGGGCTGCTGCTGCTAATCTAAGGCATTGTGAAAACCAATTCTGGGCACTCTGTGTACTCCAATTCCACCTCCCAACCTCATTGCAGCTTCCAGAACACCAGTTAGCACCAATACACTGATCAAACAGCAACCAACAATTGATCACTTTATCCCCAATTATCGTGTGTGCGCCTCATTCTAGCCCACTGGCACTCCAATTATGCCCACAATATGCCAGACCACAAGCATCCAATGTGTCCCAGAACACTCCAAAAAGAAACATTGAGCCATAATCTGAACTACCCAACTGCACTTCCAATTTTATCAGTGCACAACACCTGACTTTTAGCTGCCTTCTTAGAATCATATATTCTAGCCTGACATGGGCTAAGAATTTCGCCTTAGTAGTGACGAAACAGGATGAAAAATTAGCCCCAAATGTTTGAGTATATTGGTACTCAATTCTGCCTTAATCTAAAATACAACTGTTTGTGGAACTGCATCAACGGAGCTCTCACAATGAAGCCACAGGAGTATTTAGAATTCTTTCTTATAATTATATTAAGAAAAGCATGCAAAGAAAATATGCATTTTAAACATCCACCAAAATACAGGCCCTTATTTAAAGCTTGCACTTAGCTAGGAGGTCTACATTAGTTCTCATATGCACTGCAATGGATTTTTTCATTTCGGCAGTTTAGAGATGAAAAATAAAAAACGACATTGAATTGTGATAAAGGCCTCTTGATCATCAGATGAAAGTATTTAGAGAAGCAATTGATATTGCCACAAGTAAAGTTGCTCCTATTCCTGGCATCTTTTTTCCCTTTGGGCAAGTGAACACCAACACAAATAAGTATTTTGCATGTTGGTGTGTTTCTTGAGCTGAGCTCATCATTCTAATTCCACTTTATTTGAAAATCTAATTATCCTCACTGCCCCAGTGCTACTGGTAATGGACATAGGGGGATATTCTCAAGAACGTGCGATAAACATCGCCAAAATAGGTTAACGCAAGTTTACATATCGCCGTCTATCGCGGGAAAATTCCCAGTGTTAACGTGGCATTCACAACACTGCGGTAACATGCGATAGTACCCCGATAACGCGTCAAATGTCCGCGATAACACTACCGGGACAGTGATAAAAATCCAAACCTGAACACGAAAAAAGTTGCGATGGGCCCAACCGCGATAAGACAATCAGCAAAAAGCAGCGCCAGACCTGCAAATCACACACGTCAGGCGGGAAAAATCACTACAAAAGCAGAAAAAAAAGAAAAAAACGAACTACAGCGAAGCACAATGGAGGCAGCCGGAGCAGGTACAGAGGACGGCCAGAACCCCACAAGCCCCACGGAGGACCAGCCTGGGACCTCGGGGACAGGGAAGGGCAAGGACAAGAAGAAGAGGAAGAGGAAGACGAGGTTCAGTCCGCAGGAAAACAGGATCCTGATCACGGAGGTGGTAGAACACCATCAACAACTGTTCGTCACCTCCACTGTGTCATTGGCAACAAAAAATGGAATATGGCAGTCCATCCTGGACAAGGTGAATGCAGTTGGAGTGCTGAGGGGGACAATGGAAGAGCTCAAGAGGTGCAGGAATGATGTGAAGCGCAAGACCAAGCTGAAACTCGGCAACAACCAGAAGGCAGCAATGCAGACTGGAGGTGGGAGCCCAGCGCCACAGGAGGAGCTGGATGAGATGGAGGAAATGATGTCCACAGTCATCAGTGTGGAGACGGTGGCAGGAGTTGGGGCACCGGACACTGCTCAACATGACCTGACACAACAGCAACAGGGTGAGTAACCACCAGGGACTGGGGGGGCAGGGGGAGATGGGCACAATGGCACACATGCACAATCAAATATAGCACAGTGCACACCCACAATGACTCTGGATCATGTCCCTGATCTCCTTGGCATACTGCAGCACACATAGAAACAGCAAGTAGGCCCCGTCGACAATGTGCACAGAGGGGGCTCTCCCCACACATCAATAATCTCACAACAAACCCATGCACATGTGCTGAACCCAGCAAAGTGGCGTGTCTGTGAGCCACACTGACAATGCAAGTGACACTGCATGACGAATAACATGGCTGCAGTCAATATATCATGACATGTTGCATGCCACGACACTGAGGTGGCTGAGTGTGGACCACATCCGTAAAGGAGCAGGTCACACTCTGACACATCCACTTGCACAAACAACCCCTGACCTCAACAACACAACTGCGGACAAACCATGCCCCACAGTCCCAAGTCCCACCAAGAGCCCAATTTCCCTAAGAATGCAACATCTCAGCACTGTAGAAGCACAGAAGTCAAAGGCACACCGCCTGAAAGGGATAAGGGCCAGCCAAATCAGAGCTGCAGGGGCGACTCTCCCAAAATACAGCACACACACATAACATCCAAAGCACATCAACACTGACAACAATGTAGTATAAACTGCAACACGTTCACAACAGAACAGAGGACAACTTCTGACGCTTGTGTGTAGAAACTGGTCAATCACATTTGGCATAGCAGGGAAACGTGAGATGATAATGTACAAGTACAAACACACATCCGTGATGTCGTCAAAATGTCCACTGTCACGCATCAAATAGGCAGCTCCTCCCAAACAGTCACAATGTACATTGTCATGCAGTCTGTATGTAAACCTGTACAATATGTCAACATACATGTGAACACAATGTTAAACTGCATCTCCCCATCACATTGCAGAGGGAGAACCAACACCTCCTGCAGAGCAGACCCAACAGCTCTTCACTGATGACGAAGAGGACCTCCACACCTTCGACACCGACGCCCTCCAAGAGTTCATGGACAGCTATGGCATCTCACCTCCAGGAGCAGGGCAGCCCAGCTGCAACGAGGAGACCCCACCCCCCGCACAGACCACACAGCAGGAAGCACCCACCACCACAGCTGTCTCCCAGGACCCCCACGAACAACACTTGGCCTTTCAACGCCGTGTGTTAGAGGTCCAGGAGAAGATGGCTGATCAGGTGTGGGTGGGGTTCGACCTCATGGCAGCCAAACTTGATGCCATACATGGGTGTCTGAGTACCATCAGGGACACTTACAGTCCCTAACGGACACCCACAGTCCGCTCCATGCTCTCCAACGATTCATGGCTGACATCGCTGGAGTCATGATAATGAGACAAGAACAACTGTCCAGTCAGAGTGGCTCCAGCGATGTCAGCCGGGAGTTGGGACAGATGTGGGGGCTCATGGAGAACATGGAGCGGATGACGGTGGAAAGAATGGCAGCCACGGCTGCACACCAGCAAGATGTGTCTGGGACCTTCCATGCCCTGCAGCACATCGTCATGGCATTGCTGCTTCAAGGCCTTGCGCAGATGAATGCTGCTGCTGCTTCTACATCCACATCTCCGCCCCCTGATGTGTCAGTGCCTCACATTGCGGCAGGCAATCCACCACCACCCACGTGTGAGGCACATGTGACATCAGAGGACGAAGATGCGGGTGAATCAACCTTACTGGTAAGGAGGAGGCAGTAGCATTCATCTCCACCATATGGCCTGTTTCTGCTTGGTCCTGCCCTTTGCATCATCACCTTCCACTGTCCCCCGATACACTTTACGACACTCACCTTGGACCTCGACATGGACTGCCATTTTCTGTTTGGTTACCAATGACACAGCGATCAGACTGCGGACTGAACTCTTTCCCTTCCGATGTACTTGTCATTCCCTGAAGGACTCTGGCTGGCCCTCCACGGGCCAATAATGTGAAGTGGGGTTTGCATGGCCCTGTACTGCTCCAGCTGCAACACTCCACTCGATGTGAATTAAACATTCAGAATCGCACAGATGTGTCATGCCTTTGATCATTCAAGGATGAGAGTATGGATGAATGTAGGGTCAGTGATTCCCCCTTATGTCCATGTTGCTCATGTCGTGGGACTTGAGTCACAGGGTGCAACATTGCCGATTGCGGTCCGGGTGGCGTAGACACTAAAACAGAGACACAAGCATCAGTTACTTCCATGTCCAGCCCAGAACTGAAGCACGCCCAGAGCCCCGGGCTCATTGTTCCGACCCCTACGCTGGCCTGTCATACGCCAGGCCAGTCCAGTCCCCCCCCAGGCCAGGGGGGGATGACAAAGCTACATGTCCCAGGTCTACCCTGTAGTGATCTGCTGATCACTGGTCTAGTCGTCAGCATGCCACAGCCACTCCCTGAGGACTGGTTCACACCCACACCACACCCATCCAGCACAGGCGTCACAGGACATGTGACCCTGCCAACAAAAGGGGCCTAGCACGTAACATACCCCACTGCCGGAAATGACATGATGGCGTCCGCACCACGCGACCCAATCATGAAGGGTCCATGACTTGTGGCGCACTGAGTTGGTGGCACCCGCTGCACTGCGGCCCGCACGGGCCTACCGCCACGGGATGATGACTTGCGTTGCACAGGGTTAGTGGCACCCCCTGCACTGCCGCTGGCAGGGGCCTACCGCCACGTGACGATGACTTGCGTTGCACAGGGTCAGTGGCACCTGAAGAGCTGAGCAGGTGTGCAGCCTGCGATGATGCGTTGGCCTCGATACGGCGTCCAGCGAATCAAGACTCAAATTGAACAGTGTGCCCTGCTGGACCGCAGTGTACGCGCAGGCAGCACACACATGACTCCGCGGTGCGGTGCCGCAGGGTGCGCTGGGGGCCTGTGGCGTGGAATCCAGCGATCGGCTGAGGAGGCTGCACCGGCACGTGGTGGGCCCTCTTGGAGACACGCGGTGGCGGCAGGTGAGCATTGAGGCCTGGGAGCGCAGGGGCTGCCAGTCATCGCTGGGCGGAGGACCAGTCTGGGGACCAGGATGCTTGTTTCCGGTCCAGGGAAGACATGGCTTGGCAGTTCGGGCTGGACTGTTCCCATGAGGCACAGGGTCAGACTGATTTGCCAATGGCCATGTCTGAACTGGGGTGGTGGAGTGAGCTAAAGAATGGTGATGGATTAAACCCAGATCAGTTGACTGGGGGTGAGTGTTTGATTTGCTCTAACACTCCGTCCATCATCCCCTTTGGTATCGCTTTGTTCGCCCTAAGTTGGCAGGGTATGCCCAGACGTGGGTCCCTTGCTCACTTTGTCACTGGATTCAAGATAGCCTGGCTGATGAGGGTTTTGAACCCGAAACCGGTCCCAGGATGCTTGTTTCCGGTCCAGGGAAGACATGGCTTGGCAGTTCGGGCTGGACTGTTCCCTTGAGGCACAGGGTCAGACTGATTTGCATATGGCCATGTCTGAACTGTGTTGGTGGAGTGAGCTAAAGAATGATGATGGATTAAACCCAGATCAGTTGACTGGGGGTGAGTGTTTGATTTGCTCTAACACTCCGTCCATCATCCCCTTTGGAATCAGTCTGGGGACCTGGGCTGGGTTGCATCAGACGCACAGGATCACGCAGGCACCACCGGTCACGGCAGCGGACTCGTGGCTGGGTGTGGGGCGCCGCCCTTGCTGACACGGCCCTGCATGCGATGTTCGTGATGTGCGTGGGTTGGTTTGTGACGCAGCCACCTCGTCTCCAGTGTGAATGTACCCGTTGAAGGTGGTCAGCCACGTGTGTGTAGGCCTATGGGCAGGTTGTGGCAGAGACTGAGACACACTCAGTAGTCACTTTGGTCGTGGATTGGTGACGTGTGCATTCCCACAGTTGTGAGTTGGGGGATTGTGGAGTTGAGGTGTGTGGTGTGTTCAGTTGGTACTTGCCGATGGGCAGTGCATTTCCATGGGGGCCATCCTCAAAGCGCTGGTTGGTGGCGGACTTGCGGACATGTGGGGATCATGCACACTGCCTGGTTTATTTGCGACGACATTGGTGGACAGGCCACGGTGGTCCACTTTTGTATGCACAGTGATGGCATGCGTGTGGTTGCTGTTGCGGTGATTGTGTGCAGTGTCGGCAGGGGGCACAAGTCATACACGTGTGCTGTGAATTGCCCCCAACACATGCGTGACGCCAGCTATGGCGTAGTTCCCTTGCGTGGTCTCAAGATGTTCCTGCGCAGTGTGGGGGGTGTGAGGGGCAGGGGTATCGAGCTGACATACACTGTGATGCTTTCAGGTGTGATGAGTCATGCATGATGTGACCGTAGCAGCAGTTTGTGTGGTCGTTACCTTCCTCTTCATTCCTACGAAGGTTACGGCCACACGTAGTTCTGTTACAGTCTTCTCATGCATGGTTTATCTGGCCTGTGAGCATTCCGGTTTGTCCAAGTGCAGTACACTGTACCAGATTAGGCATGTGACTATACGGAAGTTTGACCATTGTCACCATTTCTCCCACAGGTTTCTGAAGACACATTGCCCTGTTTGAGTTCCCCGTTGGGAATGGAACGCGTTGGCTGAGCTTTTCGTTTTGTTGATTTATGTATTTGTAATAAAGTTCTGTTTTTCCACTACCGTTGACTACTGGACTTCATGACCTTGGGGGGAGGGTCCGGGGAGGGGGTGCCTGGGGGTGGTGGCGGTGGGTGTTGTGGCCCTCTTGGGTCTCCGAGCTGCATGATCAGTGTCTCCATGGCATCTGTTGGTCTTCAGATGTGGCTCTGGGCTGGGCTCCCTTCCTACTGCAGTTGGTCGTCCTGCTTAACACCAGTAAAAGGCAGGTGTTAATTCCCTGCTGCTAACGCGCCTTTTCGCCTGTTCTTGGTTCGCATCGCAGATCTGACTGGTCGTTGTGAATCTCGCGAAGTGGTATTTTCGTGTGTTTTTGCACGGGAACGCCTACTCTGCATATCATTAGCGTTAGTTGTCGCACTCATCCGTGGCGATGTTTTTTGCGGCAGCTATCGCTGGAAAACTGGCGATATCGGCAGTTTGCACCAGCTTGAGAATAGGTCGGTGACTCTATCGCCACTTTTGCAGCTCTAAAGTGCCGATAAATCGGCGATGAGTCCTTGAGAATATGCCCCATAGAGTATGTAAGAACTAGTACATGAAATAAAGACTGGAGTCGATGTTGCCCTCCTACTCTCTTAACACAGGACTCTACAGAAGGATGTGCTGTTGTGTCCTACCTTGGTAAAAAGAAGTAACCTGACAGGCTGTCTTGTGCTGAAGAGCTATCATCTCATACCAGTCAACTCACCTAGTAGATAGAGACACGTTCAACACAGCTGTTTCACTTTAGTGGAAAACAAACCTGCTTTTGAAATACAAATTCTAGCAAATTCACAACCATTTATCAATCAAGTAGTGTTTAACAAATATATGCATGCAATGTTAACACATCAATAAACAATATGCCATCATGCCCGATCACCTGCTTTCCTGTTGCCGCGCCGGAGGGTGGGGAGCCGGACCACACTCCCCAGAACTCCTCACGGGCACCGAAGTCACCAGAGCTATGAGCGCGCCAGGAGGCGCTTAAAACTACGCCAGGGCTCCCGCAGCGCGGGACGCACCATCACCTACTTTCCTGTTGCTGTGCCGGAGGGTGGGGAGCTGGACCACACTCCCCAGAGCTCATCACGGTCACCAACGTCACTGGAGCTACCAGCGTGCCAGGAGGCGCTTAAAACTACGCCAGGGCTCCCTAGAGGAATTGAGACTTTGGCAATAATTTTTACTTCTCTGTGAACACCCTTATTATCAACTGTAGTCATTTTATTTTGATGTGAGGTTGTCAACAATATCGCAGATTGATTTGCCGTTTTTCTTATCTTCCTCAGTTTGAGTATTCTTTATATTATAAGAGGGTCTGCCTTCTTAAGTAGTAATCTGCGTCGTATATTAGCTTAGACACATTCGAAATTCAACCGCATTTCTGTTTTCCCCTCAGCCCTAAAGGCCAAGTCGTAGGGTGTCTCCACCATTATTCTCAAGTTCCCTTTGCACTTCACAGACCTCTACAAAGCGTGACTTGGGCTTTTGTTCGCCAACCTTACACCTGTGTAGCAGTTGTAGTTGTCCGATATTCCCAGGTGCCAATTGAATGCTCTTTTGACATTGCTTTCATTCACATTATTGCAGTTACTATTGATCTCACAACTGGTAACTACATTGGTGAACTTTATGGGGAAAAGAAAAGCGTCTACCTGTGAGGGAGGGGGCGGGGATGGGCATGACGGGTCACGTTCGAAGTCAAGCAGAAGTAAGCAGGCTCAAAAGACTGCACCTAATAACTGTGTCCTCGATCATATCGGCGACCTAATAGAGGAATGTCAGGGAATTCTAGCTCCCGAGACATATAATCCTCCTGATGTGTCATCCCATCCCCCTAGCTCCATTCCTAACCCTGTAAAACATATTCCTACAATGTTTATAAAGCGGAGTATGCAGAGCACAAAAAGCCTGTCACCTTGCAATGCCACCGCCACACATTCCATAGCAGTCACCAGCGACCTGGAGGCAGGCACACCTCTATCCCCGATTGCTGTTGCAGACAAATTCTTAGGAGGTACTGACACTGAAGGCATTGCCAATATTGCCTTATCAAATAGGTTTCAACCACTTCAAGATCAGACCTGCTCCCAACAAGAGGAAGTGCAGGAGTTAGAGGCAGACCTCCCCTTGACAAGGGCTACCATGGAATCAATAGAGAAAGACCCAACCGTGCTAAGGGCAGAGGGCTTCCCTGTGGATACAATTTCACAGTGTGAGTACACTGCCAGGATTATCTCAGATTTGAAGGCCGAGGTTACTTCTCTAAAAACGTTAATTTTAGCCCCTAACGATCAAGTCCAACTCTTGTTAGATAGAGGCACCTCAGAAGAACGCCGCCGAGAGCAGGCACAGAGACCCTCACAGGAACCATTACACTCCTTGAATAGCATAGTCCCCCTAATGTCCATTCCCATCCATCCCCCTACAATCCCTATCGTCAAGAGTAGATTAGAGGTGATGCACAAAAGAAATCATACACAAGCATGCATCGGCCACCAACAAAGCCATAGGAACGATCAGGCCCAAAGCCACGCAAGGCCTATCTATATGACAAATGTCCCTAAACTTCCCCCACACACAAAGCATGAGGGCAAAGATTCTCTGGTAAATAAATCCATACACTGGATTCGCAAGGTGAGGGGGTGTAGATCTGTTATTAGGGAGGACATTTTATGGGCACAAAGGCTATCACACCACACTTCCCCAACCGACACTGCATTGAACTACACCTCAGAGATGCGCACTTATTCCACAACCTTATAGCCCTAGAGGCTAGATCATGTTCACCTACTTCAACGGGCATCTGTTTAAAATACAACCCCTTCAGTACCTCACAGCTGCCGACAACCTCCAGGCTAGGTATTCCTTTGGGCTCTGACTCACCATTAGCTATTAATGATTGACTGACAAGCTGAGCCAGCCCAGACCATTTGTCACCCTCTTTAACAAGAAAGGCCGAGCAACTAGGAACTAATTTGAGGCACTATGCTGACCCAACACTACCATCTTTAAAGCCCAATAGTCTGGGGTTGTCTGACCTACAGCCTACTAGCAATACCCCTAGAGGGGGGATTGCAACACTGCGAGATATTACTGCAAGCTCAGAGATAGGCAACGCAATGAATGAAACCCAATCTGATTGCCCAGCTCTTGGAGGTCTACCTTCTAAACTTTGTATACTATCATGGAATGTGGCTGGGGTGAGGCCTAAACTGGCTCTTACCCATTGGATCCAGCATATAGAGCAATTTGACATTTGTTTTTTACAGGAAACTTGGTCCATTACCCCTGTCTTCATCCCCCGGATATGTTACTTATTGCCGCCCAGCAGTCGCTAGTAGAGCAGGGCGCCTTGCTGGGGGGCTTTTGATCTGGTTAAAAATTCATCTCCAGTGTACCATCCGAGAACTCAAGACTGAAAGCCCCGACATTTTAGTAATTCACATCAGAGGTAGCAATGGTACAGGGCTCAATCTCTTTAATGCCCTGAGCTCCAAGTCCAGATGTCGCTCTCCTACCCTTCTGGAATTGGAAAATTGTCTAGAGGAGAGGGAGCTACAGTCTCCGTTAATAGTAGCAGGGGATTTTAACATCACCTTCGAACCCCTAGACTCTCAAGATGTAATTGACAGTGATAAGGTGGACGAGATGTGGCTCGTTCTCCCCTAGATCTGCCACCTATTAAGAAATGGACTCGTACAGCGCTACAGCTACATGCCTTATCCCTCAAGTAGGGGCTTAGGGCTGCCAATGGCTAGACCAAGTCCGATAAGATGGGGGCAAACACCTTCAATAGAACCGCCAATATGAGCCGTATCGATTACATCTTGCTAGATGTCAGATTGTGGCACGGAGTGTTGGACATGGTAGTTGGGACGACCACTGATAGTGACCACGATCCTCTTGAGCTCGATATGTCACCACTTTGGGACAAAAATCTTGGCCTCCCCTACACAAGATTTTCTACCAAGGAGGTATTCCCGACTAATAACAATAGGCGACTCAAGTGGGCAATTGTAGCTACCGACACTTCAAAATTAGAAGCCATAAAGGACAAACTCCTAGAGAGCACCAGTGAGTTACTCAGCCTACTAGAGCGGCACGACGGGCTCTTAAGGATCACGTCCTGCCACTCACTTTTGTTTAATCAGGTATCATCATATTTTAGTATCCCTCCGAGGCCTCAGAGCAAAGCGAAACCAGCTAGACCCCAGTCCTGCTGGTTTAACCAGAAGTGTAGAAAAACAAGATTACAATTGGCCATTGCTGTTAGAGCAAATAATGTGACGCATCTAAAAGAAGCAAGGAGATCCTACAAGATAGCTCAAGCCAAAGCCAAAGCCAAAAAGGACTGGGAGGAGAATCGATGGCTCCAGATGAAGGATGCTTGTCAGAGTAAGGACTCACAACAATTCTGGCTTCTGGTGACCAGGGGTGACACCGATAGACCAAGGCCTCCGACTAACAACATTGCCGTCTCCACCTGACACGAGCACTTCTCTGCAGTTTACACCGGATCAGGAGTCATGGTTAGCGAAGGCTCGATCGCTAGCTGTAAGAGCCCTCGGACCTCTGAGTTTTTTTCCCTAGAGGAAATTTCACAAAGCATAAACTCAGTGGTTAGGAACAAAGTTTCGGGGCCCGATGGTGTACCCGGCGACGTTTTCCTCCATGACACCAATAATTGGTCCAAGTAAATCTGAGCCCTCGCAAATGGAATTGCTGCTGGGGCCCCAATACCACCCTCGTGAAAGGAAGCCAAGGTTATCCCGGTTTTTTGCTACCATCCAACTACAGGCCCATCAGCCTGATCGATGGTGCCCAAAAGGTCTTCTCCCATGCACTCCTTACAAAGATCACGCCTTGGATGAAGGAGACAAACATTCTATCCCCATTCCAAGCAGGGTTTAGAAAGAAAGTCGGCACCATCGATCAGGTTTTCCGATTCTCATTATTGGCCTGGAAAACAGTTACCATAGAAAGGGGTAGTCTCTATATCGCATTCATTGATTTGAAGTCGGCTTTCGACCTTATCCCCAGGCACAAATTATGACAAGTCCTGCAGGAGCTGGGCCTCCCTTCCTTGATCCTCGAGTTGGTCATTTGCCTCCACGAGGACAATTTTGCTAGGGTCTGCTGGGGGAACAAGGGCAGCTGACAGACCCGATTAGTGTCGATAGGGGGGTCAGACAGGGCTGCGTCCTGGCCCCTACCCTGTTTTTGCTTTTTATCAATGGAGTGGTCAACCACCTAGCGGAAATACCGGCCAATGCCCCAACCTTGGGAAGTGTCAAAGTAACAACCCTATTGTTTGCAGACGACAAGCTGTTGGTCTCTAAGACCCCCAGTGGTCTTCAACTGTTGTTAGATCACTTCAATGCTTTCTGTAGATTGAGAGGCCTGGAGGTCAACACATCGAAAACAAAACTCCTATTGATGCACCCCCAAAAATTGTTCAAAGGGAATTTGACCCTTGGAAGATTCCCCTTGAGAAAGTAGCAACATTCGACTACTTGGGCATGACCATCTCTGAGGAAATTGCCTGGAAGCACCACATCACGAAGCATACTCTCCAGCAGAAGAAGATCACTGGGGCTCTGATGAAGGAGCACAGATGCTCCCAGTCAAGACCAATAGCTGTGCCACTGCAGATTTACGACAACAAAGCAGTGGGCTCCGCTCTGTACGGGGCTGAACTCTGGGGGTTTGAGAACCTGGAGGGTCTCCTCATCATTGAGAACAATTTTTTGAGACTCAGTGTTCTCTTCCCCAGAGTACCCCGCTCCTTCCCTTAAGATTGGATATGGGCAGACCTTCCATTCTTCCATTGTGGACAAAGCACAACTTCGCCCCATGCTTTTTTGGTTGCGCCTGAAATTAACCCCAGAGCTCTCCCATTACGCTGCTTCATCTGACTAAGTTTTCAAACTTGATCGTTTTAATAAAATCGGGTGGTTCTCTAAAGTCAGATCACTGATCACAGCAATAGACTTAGGGAGCTCCTGGGACGCTAAAGACTCTTGTTTATTACCCAGCAAAGGGCTGGTTAAGACCCAATATTGGAACTGGGTGGCCCAGTCCAATGTATCACACTCGTCTGGAGGCTGATTTACAATAGAATTCATGGATTTTAAATTCCAAAGCACATACGAGCAATACATGGAGGTCATCACGATCCCATAGGATAGGAAGCTGTATATCTAATTTAGATTTGGAACCCTTCCTGTAAACTCCTTTTCAGCTGCATGGCGACGGCCCCCACCTGCGCAGATTCATTGTCCTGGCTGCCCTTGCCCGTTGACTCAATTGCCCATATCCTCTTTGCTTGTCCGATGTACAACCCCCCGAGACGTAAATGGTTAGCACCCATTTGTAGGTTGTTGGGAACACGATGTCACCAAGATGCGCTGAGCATCCTAAAATCTGATACAAGATCATCAGTTGTTTGCGCAGTCGCCAAGTTCCTTGGAAAAATTTGATAATCAGAAGGCATGCACTAAAGATGTGATTTGACGTGCCTTATGGTTCCCCCTTTCCATTCTCCCAACACCCTCATATGAGAGTTAGGCAGCAACGTTGGGTCTTTGTAACGCAGCATGTGGTCTCACCTTTACATTGCAATCCTACAGTGGGATAATTCATGAACTTTACTGGGGCTCTCCCCTTGGCTACCTAAATTTTTATCTTTTTTAGTTGTTGTTTTATTTGTCTTTTTATCTGATTGCTACAGCTCTCATTAATGATTTTAGAAATGTATTTAGTGAATTTATGTCACGCATTCAAACTTGAAGATATGTACTGTATGCATTTGCACTTCTACGGCTGTATTATTTTTTAATGTATTATTGCCACAGACTCAATTTTTTAACTCTGCACAGTATGCACTTGCACTTTTATGGTCGAAACGACTGAATAAAGTTTGAAAGAAGAGGCAATATGCCATATTATTGTCACTGAAGCAGCAAGCGAAAACTCTCCATGTAAGAAGTAAAATAAAAACAATACCATAGCTGTACAGACAGTCAAGTGGTAAATGTATAAATAAAGATTGATGGCACAGGTGGACTGTAAGGTTCCTTGGTCATGATTGCAGTAATTTGGTGTACTTTGGATTTATGTCTTCCCAAGTAATCCACTTGGTGGTTGTGTTCAGCGGTAAATCAAATAAAAAATAATCATTGCAAGTGAATGATACTACTTCACAAGCACTGAAACCACCATATCTATCCGAACCTCATATCGGAAGCAGAGTTGTAGGGTAAAGTGCATAGGAGAATATGTGAACAATTCCCTTTAAAAAAATTTACAAATCCTCTTCATGTTAAAAACATGCTGTCGGACAATGAAGCCATTGTTCTTTTCATATTGCTTGTTTTCTGTGGCTTATGAATTTCCAATATCTTTAAACTGTGGCTTGTGTAAATTCTGGTACAAAAAGAACATGAAAAAATAAATATTTTATTTGCCATCGCATGATGAACATATGAACTCCATCCATTGAAAGGATGAATTAACTTAACAAAATATGATTCTTCAAAGTTTCAGAACATTATTGTTCAAGATCTCTGAATATTTGGTTTAATTAGATTTCCTACAAAGGAATGCCGGAGAATAAGGCAAAATTCACACAAAGGTCTATAGTGAGCCAATTTACTCAAAAAGTTATATTCCTTTTTTGTACTTTTGAAAAATGTGTTTTGTTTTAAAACAATGAGACACTGATTCACAAACTGCACTTTTAAATAATTTTACATTTTTGAATAAGTTTACTACTTGTCAGTATTCACAAACTGCACTTTTGTAGCAAGTCCAATACCACAAATGGCCAACCAATGGTACTGCAACACCATCCCATAGAAAATAATGGAGGTAGAGACTAAAAACTAAACCCATAGGAAATGCATTGTTAAATTAAAATACATTATTTTAAATAGTTAAAATAGTGGCATAGAAGTTCTGTAATACAGCACAAAACAATACGCCTAGCCAAAGTTGCCATTCATAATTTCAGCTGCCAATATACAGTTATTCTGTTGATCAATTAAAATCAAAGCCTGTTGATCAATTCAAATCCACGAATATTTTTATTCAAATCATTATATACAAACTTTCTCCCAAGGATGCACTGCTAATTGAAACTTACTATGTCCAATGCAAATTAATCTGCAGTTTGTTTACATCTGTCTCTGGTGGCATATATTAGTACCCCTGAATTGAATTTTGCCTGGGTTAGGTAGTAGTGTTAAAAGCTAAATCAGAGACACTTGCATTCTCAAGTTCATAGGAAAAATGTTTAAGAACAATATGAGGAATATGAACAATTTACAATACTGAAAGCACGCCTTTCGATTTTGTGTACTCTTCTACAGGTTGGAGAGTGCTTGTCCTTTTCTAAGCATCTAATTGCATAATTTAGAATTTGGATTGTATCTAGATAAAATAACAATTGCGTTTGCTGCAATGAACATCATTGTACCCAATAGCATTTGTTCATGTATATCAATCCTATTACTTTATTTTACATAGAAAATATTACACTATCGTGTAGTCATTAGTGGCTCTACTTAATTACATCTTACTATTTGTATGGCACAACTGCACATCATATTAATCATAAACTGGGTCTATTGATTATCAATTAATTTGATCTATGTGTCATCATTAAAAGGTATGACTTGCTAATTAGCAGGCAAATGAACTATGGTGTAAGCAAGCATCCAGCCATGTGTACCCTTGTGTTGCATATTGATTTTTGTCTATGAAATAATGGGACTCATATATCAAGCCATACTAAAGTCTGACCTTTCCTCACAATGCCTAATAGAACATTATTTAAGACACTCAGCTGCATATATCTCACTTTGTCCTCTAACATGAATCTGGTGCACCTATGTCTATTGAATATTTTTGTTCATTCACGCTTTGAATGTTTAATAAATTACAGTTTGATTTTTCCAGCGCTTGCAACCAATCTTGCAAATGATTTGTGGCCCTGATGGCCAAAGCCATTTTGCAATCAAAACAATGCAAATCATAGAGTTTGTAACTGCAAAATGATTTTAGGTTTGCATTAAACCCATTTTCTGTATCAGAAAAGTCTTTTTTCGACTCTCAAAAAGAGTTTATCAACCCATACCGAATCACAATTAGGGAGGGATGTGAAAGGGGCTTCCCAACCTAATTGCGATTTGATATGGTATGGTATGTACCATAATGGTCATCCAACACCGCTAATGAGGTGATAACTGATTCACAAAAGAGAAAGTGTCCCCTTGGGATCCTTCCCTTTTGAGAATGATGTCAGGTGAATTGAGGGGATGAGGTAGTGGTCCAGGGAGCCACTGCCTGCTCCCCGCAAAGTTTTCCTAAACTATTTTTTATTTTTGAACTCTATTTAAAATAGTTGACAATATAAATAAATATACATCCAATAAGAGCACTCCCTGAAAAAGTCCCCTCAGTCAATCAAAAGGCTTATTTTTGAATTTCAGCCAAACGGTCAAGATTTACAAATATGCTGTACCTTAATTTCTCAAAAACTACGGATTTACACCAAATGCTAAAAAGCACGCTTTCTGGTTAAAGATCTAGCTTTCTACCAGATTCAATGTAACTCCGTTCAGCTGGTTTGGCTGTAGTGTTGTTCAAAGATCCTGTGGAAAATGCATGGGGAAATGGTGTTTTGGGACTCCCTTTTTACTGGGCCCCCTACATGATGGATCACCCTCGAACTCTCAAGGAAGGAGCTAAGGTGGGTGAACTTTTTTTTTAAACGTTTCATGAAGATTTGTCAAATGGTTTCTCAAAGTGGATATTGCGAGTTCCACATCCTCCTCCTTGTCATCACCTAAAGACAAAGGGGCATATTTACAATAAAGTGGCAAAGCGTGTTGTTAAGCCAAGAAGGCTAACAACACTCTTTGTCACTTTAGAAACGCAGGGCTGCACCATATTTACTAGAATATGGTGCAGCCCTGCGTTTCCCCCTGCGCTGGTGCTAACTTTAGCTCCTTAGCACCAATGCAGGCACCCTTGCAGCATAGTGCAAGCGTGCCTGTGTTGAGGGGAAGGTTGTTTATATGTAGGAAGGTACCCCTTCCTGCACATAAACAATCTGAAAATGGCATTTTGTAACTTCTATGTGTGCTGCTTAATGCAGCACACATAGATGTTTGCAAAACTACATTTTTTTTAAATGATTGTTTATGTACAGGAAGGGGGACCTTCCTGCACATAAACAATCATAGGCAATTTGCTGTTTCTATGTGTGCTGCACAAGGCAGCACATATGGAAACAGCAAAAACTAGGAGAAATAAAGCATTTCTCCTCGTTTCGCCTGTTTAGGACCAGGTTTTTCCTGGTCTTAATTTTGGTGCTGCTTCCTATTTATGCTGCCCTTGTAAATAGGAGGCAGCATCAAAATCAATGGGTGTTGCGGTGGAACGCCCACCACAACACCCATTGCCCTCCCCTTTCACGCTAAATAAAGTGTGAAAGGGTGCCTTATTTACAAGCCAGCCTTAAGCCACATTAAGTGGTTTAAGGCTGCCTTGTAAATAAGGTGAGGCCCCTATCACCATCACAACATCACTGAAAGTGATGTTGTGGTGGCGATAGGGGTTTGTAAATATGCCCCAAAGATTGTGGCTGAACAGTTAGAGTCGAACACTCACAACATCAGAGCCGCATTGATCCAGTCACCGAGATATGCCCGAATTATACACAAACTCTATCTGCAAACATAGTGAATAAATGGGACTACAACCCCCAAATCATGATTCTTTCTTTCTGACTAATGTAGGTGGCACCCTACAGGGTGCTGGAGAAACATCTGATGTTTGGAGCTGGTGTCGCTAACAGTCAGCTTCCCATTTAGGTGAGGGGACTTCACCTGAAGAAGACTTTAAGATCTGCTGGAAGATCTGGTACTCTGCCATGAAAATGATTCTGGCTTGATTGCTGATATGGGGTACTGGAGGTGTCCTTGCATGAAGAGTATGCACAGAGGAGGTGACGGACACAGACACCCCATCTTACTGTGAAGCAACAAGCTAAATCACCACTGCAAGTGACTGTGGCGAGGCACTGCTCCCCCTTTATCCTGGCGTCACATAATTCACAAATGGTTGCCTGAACCTCATCACAAAATAAAATGTTCAATCATTAAGAGAAGGGAAAAGAATTGTTTTTACAACACCGATTGTACAGGGAGAGACAGGACCATTTGATGATGGAAATTTTCCTCCATGGTTTGAGAAAACTCCTTAAATTAAAGGAACAGGAAATACAGAGAGACCAACTACTACCCAGAAGAGGGCAATACCCTTAGATGTAGCAAAATTGAAGGTGGACTTGGAATAGATTTATTTGGGGATGTTTAGTTATTTCACATTTGAATCAATGTCAGGAAAATTAACTGGTATATCTGAGCAAGGAGATCACAAGACGTGCAGCTGCCACACACAATCAATTGACAAAGATGAAAGATAAATACGAGGTAGATCTTACTAAAAGCATTCCTTTTCAGAAAAGCTTTAGGGCACAATTAGATGACAAAGCTATTATAACTATGTGGTAATGAGGAATGAGATTGCAAATTGCTGAATTGGTGAAGTGCATTCGAAAATGGAGTGATTTTGACTGGTTAAAGAGCAAGCGAGCAAAGAAACAAGGAAAGAAAAAGAAACAGTCAGATACTACAGAAGCAAATGGTAAACCACCACCAATACCCCCAGATGAAGCTGAGGCTCTAACTTTTCCTATGAGGGAGATACAAGGTGAAAGGTATGTACATGCACCATGGCGTAGAGGTGATCTTGCAACATTCCCAAACAGCTTTCTACAATTGAGAGAGAATCTTGCCCAGTGGTATACACAAGTTAACAGATTTGTGAACATTTAAAAAATTCTGTGGATAGATTTGAACACTTTCTTTGATATTGTGGTACCAAGTGATCTATATGCTAAATGTAAGATAGCTGTGCAATGGCCACATATAGAACCTCCAAGAGATGCATGTGCTCATGCACCTTCACCTGTGGTGATGACAAAGTACAATGAGGTGATCACTTTTTTGAAAGGAAAAGTTCCAGCGAGGGTCATTGATTGATGGAAGGCAAATAGGACGCCTCAAGAAGCTAAAAAATTGGTTCATGCTCATTATGAATAATTGTTGTAGGTGTTTAAACAGTACACAGGAGAAGAAAATCCCCAAAATGGAGATATGGGGAGTTTTGTGTCACAGTTCCTTCTTGGATTGTGACCAAAAATCAGCATGCACATACAACAGAATGTGATTTGTTGCCAGACAAAATACTTAGGACCTGATTCACAAAATGCCTTTTCACTCATGTCGGAGGCCCCACAGTCGAGGGGCAGTCTCCGCACTCGAGGTGGAATCCCCACAATGAGAATTCTTATTGCTGAGATTTTGCCCTGAGTGCAGGGACTCCCCCACGACATTGGGACCTCTGCCATGAGTGTGGAGGCCCTTTGTGAATCAGGCCTTCAGATGAGATCCTAAGGCATGCAAAATACAGTAGTGATGAACAAGAGATTAAGCAGAAAATGCTTAAGGAGGAATTCATGTTGGTCCAGACTAAGCCGGCTCAGAAGGGGTTTCGGAATTAGTCGTATGTAGGTAGTTTTGGTGGAATGCAGGGTGTTGGTTTCAAGAATGGAGGACAGATTGCTAAACGTGGAGTAGGCTCCTCTCAGGGTAGCAGTTAAGGTGTTATGAATTATCCAAATTCAAGGGTAGATATTGCAATGTTGAAGAAATCGACTCCTTGTCACAATTGCAACAGGCTCGGGCACTGGAAGACGGAGTGCAGAAAGAATCCTAACCGAGTAAGTAGTGACGGGCAAATGCAAGGCAACATCCATACATGAATGCAAAATTTCCCAGTTCAGGTTGCAGTCCAGGGAATGCAGATGTCAACACAATCATAAGTCTTTATGATGTAGGTTCCACAAGCTCCAATAGCCCCACAAATATGGGTAATCCCAGATTCAATATGAATCAAGTTTCAACATCAAATTCACATCTGTTTCAAAATCAGCACCCATTTTAACAGTTCTCATGTCGGAGAATGTGAGCTTTAACTCTGACAATTTGCAATAATGGCACCTGAGGAGGAGGAAGAATGTGTACTTGGTGCAGTCTTGGAGGTAGACCAAGGTGGACCATTTGTAGAAGGAGAGGTAAATGGCCGCCAAGTGTCATTTCTCCTCGATACAGGTGCTACCTGTTCCACTGTTAGAACAGCAGAAGTCCCAGACCTACCCCTCTCGGTAAAAAAGATCCAAGGTATAGGAGTCACAAATAAGCAAATAACTAACCCTATTTCAAAGAAGGTAACTGTAAAAATAGCCTCATTTGAGGAATTTCACCAATTTGTTGTGTATGACTCAAGTCCTGTGAACGCTTTAGAAAGGGATCTTTGTGCAAGTTAAATTGCACAATTTATTGCACACTGTATATTGTTGAACTCCAAACACATGATGAAGATGTCAAATGTAAAATGCCAGACAAGAAACAGCTGTAGGATTGTATCCTGTAGGAACGGTAGAGGATTTACATCCTGATTTGCGAGATACTCTTCTGGAAAAGGCAGTCTTTTCAAGAAAACAACCATATAATGTTATGCCTGAAGCGGTGGCTGGAATTACTCCAGGAATTGAAAACATGTTAAAACAATGGTTTTTTAGAGTAAGTGTTGGAAGTCTTTGCAATTTGCTGATTATGGGTTTACAGAAGCGCAAAAGAAAGTATAGAACTTCACAGGCTCTTCGGAAAATTAACAGTATCATAGATCTTTGTTGTCCCGGGGTACCGAATCCAGCTACAATACTATTTCAGATTCCCTGTAATGTGGAGTGCCTTACTGTTGTGGATCTCTGCCAGGCCTTTTTTCAGTCCCATTGCATGAGGACAATGAATTGCGTTTTTCATTTATAGTCAGAGATAGAGTTTTGGCATGTTGCCGAGTTCCACAGGGGCAACGAGAGCCGTTTGATCTCTAATCAGATCTTGCAAAAGAATCTTGAGACTTTACAAATGCCATGCAATTCAGTTTTTTGTTCAGCACATTGATGATTTACGTCTACACAAGACGCTTGTAAAAAAACACAAATTCTCTTCTGAACCATTTGGCTGAGAACAGACACAAAGAGGTATATGTACAAGGAAGTGGCGGAGGGAGGCGTTAGCTGTCATGGCTTAACGCCTCATTCCGCCACTTCAGAAATGCAAGACTGCACTTAGCAGTGTAGCGCCAATGCAGGCACCCTTGCACCATAGTGCAAGGGTGTCTGCGTGCACGGGGAGGATTGTTTATGTGTAGAAAGGTATCCCTTCCTGCACATAAACAATCCTGAAATGCCATTTTGTCACTTCTATGTATGCTGCTTCATGCAGCACACAGGAAAGTCACAAAATGTAATTTTTTTAAAGAATTGTTCATGTGCAGGAAGGGACATTTTCCTACACATAAACAATCCAAGGTGTTTTGCTGTTTCCATGTGTGCTTCACAAGGCAGCACGCATGAAAAAAGCAAAAACAAGGAGAAATAAAGCATTTCTCCTCGTTTCACCAACTTAAGACCAGGTTTTTCCTGGTCTTAATTTTGACGCTGCCTCCTATTTAAACTGCCCTTGCAAATAGGGGACAGCATCAAAAACAATGGGTGTTGCTGTGGAACGCCCACCGCAACACCCACTGCCCACCCCTTTCACGCTAAATATAGTGTGAAAGGGGGCTTTATTTACAAGTCAGCGTTAAGCCACGTTAAGTGGCTTAACGCTGCCGTGTAAATAAGGCGAGGCCCCTATCGCCACCACAACGTCACTGAAAGTGACGTTGTGATGGCGATAGGAGCTTGAACATATGCCTCAAAGTTCCCCAAGCAAATGGCAATACTGTCAGAAAGAGGGTCTACATTTAGGACATCTCATTGAAAAAGGAATGAGAATGGTGTCACAGGAGAGAATTGTGACCACTCAAAAATAATCCACCTAGAACGCAGAGATAAGTCAGAATTTTCCTGGGAATGGTGGGCTACTGTAGACAGTGGATACCCAGCTTTTCCCTAGTGCCCAAGCCTTTATTGAGGGTGACACAGAAGGATGTGCCTGATCCACTTCCATGGGACAACAATTGCTTAAAAGTGTTCCTAGAGCTGAGAGAAAGTCTCTGTCATGCCCCGGCACTGGGAATGCCTGATTACAGTGAAATGTTTACATTGTTTTGCAGTGAGAGGGAGAGCTGCGCTCTCTGAGTTCTTACTCAGTTACATGAAGACTTTCGATGACCGATGACGTATTTTTCGATTATTCTTGACCCTGTTGCCGCAGGACTGCTTGGCTGCCTTAAAGTAGTTTCAACCATTGGTATCAGTATTGAGAAAAGCGAGAGCATAGTAATGGGACATCCTCTTATGGTGATGGTCCCTCATTGAGTAGACATTTTGCTCAAGTGTATTAAAACCCAATATTTGACAAAAAGAAGACATACAAAATACAAACAACAAATCTTGTGCAATATAATATTTAAAAGATCTTAAACTCTTAATCCAGCTACATTGTTACAATTTTCTGAAAATGAAATTGATAGAGATGAGGTTGAACTTGACTGCCTCGAGGTTACATATTTATGCACCAAACCAAGATCAGACATTAAAGATGAACCTCTTGATGAACCCGACTATGTAATCTTTGTTGGTGGCTCATGTTTGAGAGACAATGAGATGACTTTGAGAGCAGCTTTTGCTGTTTGTACAATTCAGGAAGTAGTGGAAGACTCCTGGTTTCATGGTGTTACCTCTGCACAAGTGGTGGAATTGTTTGCCATTACATGAGCTTGTTATCTGTCAGTTAGTCAGATTCACAGGTCTGAAATGGGGAATATGTCATAAAACTGTTGGAAGCTTTACAATTGCCACAATAAATTGCTGTAGTTAAATGTGCAGCTCACAAAAGTGGCTATAACTATGTCACAGTTGGAAATAGCTATCCTGATGAAGTTACTCGGTATTTTGCAATTGTCGCATACACATTTAGCATAGAATATACAAACTAATCTGATGAGGACACCACCTTTTCAATGCTGTTGTCAGTAGCAAAGAAGTGGAAAGAAATCAAAAAGTTTCAAGAGGAAGTTTCAGAGGCAGAGCAGCAAGGATGGATCAGAGCAGGGTGTGTTACAAACGCAAATGATACTTGGGTTTCAGCATATGGAAGACCAGTGTTGCCATACAGCCTGTTATTTCCCATGGCACAACATTGACATGGTCCTGCACACATTAGGAGAGATGCAATAGTAAAAGAAAGACTCTGGAACCATATTAGTTTGATCAACACAATTAAAAAGTAAGAGCAAGCAAGTCAGAGGGCACCCAAAGTCATAAAAAGTACTAAATGCGGTCCAGACAATATTCAACTCATAAGGCTTTATGAGTTCTAATGCACATAATACAAAATTAAAACCAGATCAAATTCATTCAGTAAACAATCAAGTTCAAAAGGGATAAAACAAATAGCTCTATATCAAGCAAAGTGCAGAGAGAATTCAAATAAATGCTGAATTTTATACAATTGTGCAATTCTGAGAAATCTGGCAACATCGTTGTTATAAAAATGCCCTCTTATGAATGGCACTTTGTGTGTAGGTTGCCACCACTTAACAGCGGTGGAGCGAGGATTGTATAAAAAGCATTGCCCGCCTGCGCTGCCTATAGTTAGTTTGCCTTAAAATAGGGAGTGAAAAATATTTCCTTAATGCAGTATAAAATTTATAAAAAAACAAGAAATGCACCGTGGACTGAGGGAAAAGGGAGTCAAAGGAGTCCACGGGTCAGTTGTTAAAAAATGTGCCAGGTTCTGAGAAATCAACTAAATAGTGTACGGTATTCAGCCCCAGTCTTGTTAGTAAATATCTATGTTGAGAACTTGTGACCCAAGTAAGATAATGTTCCATGCCAGCTGAAATACTTATCTGCCTCTGATTTAGTACTGAATGCTTCCCAGATTCTGTGCACACCCTCACAGCATTACAATGGGCAAAAAAGTAGATCTTTAAGAATTTTTTGCTACCTGCAGAGAGAGCCTCTGGTGTATCATACAATCTGGCAGTTGCAAAGTGTGACTGACTCTTTGTATATATGATAACTATGGAATTTTTGACTCTTTGTCAAGTTTAATACAATCTGATAGAAGTAAGCGACTGAAAGCAGTTTCCTCCTTGGTCCAGACATTCACTCATAGTAAAAGTGGCTGGAGCTTAATCCAACTACTTATACAGCTGAGCCCCATCTCTGAATTAATAAGTAAGTAGATGTGCTCTGGGGCATGGGCAATGGTTTTCTAATAAATTTGTTCTCAATCCTCCGTATTGCTGGATAATCCTTCACACCTTAAAGGCTAGAACGATAGGTGGCAATTGACCAGCACTTGGCATTGTATACTGCAACCAATTCTTTAAGAGGTTTAATGCCAAGTTTAGAAGCAAAGCTGACTATGGCCTCAACACTACCAGCAAAGGCTACAGATTTAGCCCGCCCATCCGAGCACATCATAAAATAATACTCCCAAATACAGAAATGACAGTAAAACACTCATATATTCGTTATTAACAGCCAATGTTATGGGTTTGTTCTTATGTGGTCCATGTACCATAATGTGTGTCTTAACCTGATTTACTTTCAGATCTAGATTGGCCATAAAAGTGCAGAATTGGTCGAGCAATCATTGTACTGCTATAGCAGTCCAGGTAAGATGCGCTGCATCATCTGCTTAAAGTAATGTTGGTACTGGATGCATGCCAAAACATGGTAATTCAATGTTTTGACTAACCAAGTGCTTCTCAAGGCCGTTTATATGCAGGGGCCCATATTTGCATCATGGTGCAAGGGTGCCTGCATTGCAAACAGGATTGTTTTTGTGCAGGAATGGACACCTTCCTGTACAGAGACAATCTTTAGAGGCAATTTTGTCTTTCTAAGAGTGCTGCAGAATGATAAAGAGGAAACAACAAGGTTAAATAAAGATATTTCTCCTTTTTGTGCCTCTGGTGGGAAGGTGTACAATTCTGATCAATTCCTAGGTCTACCAGTGTTGGTAAATCTTGGAATGGAATGGAATGGAATGGAAAGGTTCTTGTATAGCGCATGGCTACCCGGGAGCATCCCAGCGCTGTTGTGGTTACTAGAGCTGAACAAGTCCTCTACGGAAAGAGCCAAGTCTTCAGTTGTTTCCGGAATGAAAGGAGGTTGGGTTCCCTACGAAGATGTAGCGGAAGGCTGTTCCATAGTTTCACGGCATTATATGAAAAACGCCGGCCGCCACTTCTGGCCTACTTAATCCTAGGTATCACTGCTAGATGGAGCTCGTCTGATCGGAGACTTCTGTTGGCCTTGTACGGGCAGATCATGGATTTAATGATAGGAGGTCCGTTCCCTCCTAGAGACTTATGGGCCACGCAAAGGGCTTTAAAATTAATTCTCTCTTGCACCGGTAACCCATGAAGGGCGCGTAGTGCCGGCTTTGCCGAACATCGATAATGGGTTCCCGTGAGCAGTCTTGCAGCGGAATTTTGTATGATCTGCAGTTTCGTAGTCACTGCCTCTGGGGCGCCCAAGTAAAGGGCATTACCATAATCGATCCTGGAGAGAATGAGCGCCTGGACCAGCGTTTATTTTGCTTGGTCCGGTAGGAGGGGCAACACTTTGCGGATCATTCTTAACAAGCCATACCATGAAGCAGCGGTCTTCCTGGCTTGAACTTTAAATGAAAGGTCTTGATCTAACCACACACCCATGCTTTTTATCTCAGTTTTTGGAGTTGGTGCCGTGCCCATGCAGGCAGGCCACATGGTATTAGATGTAAAATGTAGCTGGTTGCCAAGAAGCATGAGCTCAGTTTTATCACCATTGAGTTTTAAATGGGAAAGGCTCATCCACTTGGTAACCTCCTCCAGGCAAGCGTGGAGATCGGAGGACGTATGGTCGGACTGGGTCAGTGACACAACCAACTGTGTGTCATCGGCATATGTTACTATATGAATCCCAAAGGGGGAAATGATATCCGCCAGTGGGGACATATAGACATTAAAAAGAGTCGGGCTCAAGGATGAGCCCTGTGGGACTCCACATCGAAGGGGGATGGATTTTGAAAAGGTGTCACCTTCAAAAACCTGGAAGCATCTGTCTTCCAGGAAGGATTGGAGCCACAATAAAGCCTTGCCGGACACTCCTATGCTGCTGAGACGGTGAGCCAAGATACGGTGATTCACTGTGTCGAAGGCTGCACTTAGATCAAGGAGTATTATAACCAACGTACCTCCTGAATCAAGGATTTTTCTCGCTTCCTCCACCACCGCTAATGTATAAGAATGCATGGTTGGATGCTTGGGAATACCCATGCTCCACCGATGTAACGCCTCCAACACACAGTGTAATGCAAGACAGCGACATGCGCTGTCTTGCATTGCACCAGATTTACCAAGTCATTCAAGGCCACTCAGGGCTTGTTAAATTTGATTCTAGGTTTTGTGTTGTCCTACATCACCTTGCATGGTGCAAGGGTGATGCAAAACAATGATAAATCTGCCCCAGTGTGTAAAGGAATGGTGCAAGTACACACCCATGATGCATACTTCTGGATAATTTGAACATCCGTATGGTTTCACCTCAGTACCATATCTAATGCTGACTGAAACCTCAGAGTAGAGTTCTTTGAAAAACCGACGATGTTGGTCTCCACCCCCATGTTGAGCATATTGTTTCAGAGTTTGGAGTGGTTCACCAAATCAAATGCCAAGCTGAGGTCCATGAAGGCTAAGTAAACACTGCTGTCTGTTGCTAAAGAATACTTATTGATCAGTAGATAAAGATTGAGACACTGCTCAACCGTGCCAAGACTCGTTCGGAAAACAAATTGATGGTCAGAGAGAATGTGATTGTCTTTTGTCCATGATTCTAGTCACTCTAAAACAATTCTGCCCATGATTTTGGCAGTGGAGTCAATAAGGGATATTGGGCAATATAATTGAGCTTAGGCTTTACAGTCCTTTTAAAAAATGGGTGCAATGTTTGCACAGGACCAGCTTTTCAGCAGACAGGAACTCACGACTGCTTTTAGTGTGTTGGTCAGCAGAGGTCGCCGATATGGTGATGTTCTCAGGTCCTGGAGCCTTGCCACTATGGCACTTGATTAATGCACATACCACACCTTCAAATGCTATTTCAAAACCCACATACAGAACATTCAATAAAGACGGTAGAGCATCGTAAGAATCATCAGTTGAAGTTCGGCCAGAGCAGACCTTAGTAAAATGCATTATCCATTTGTCAGGCAAAATCACTGCATCTAAACCACATTCAGAAGAGTCATAGAAATAAGGCTGATTGTTGACTTACTAGAAATCTCTACTATCTTTAAGAGTGCTGGCCTCTATTAGAGACTGGCAGGGCTCCTCCCTTATGGCTTTCCTTCGACTAGCTAAAGTCTTCCTGTACGCCAATCTGCAATGGCGCACAATATCAGGATCCTTGGTTGTAGTTTTAAGGGCAGTCAAAATATTGTTGTGTGCCCTTAAGCAGTGCGAGTCGAACCATCTGGGTGATTTCTTTTTCTGGGATCTTGGAGGGATAATATGAAATTGCTTGACAACCTCACACAATGTTCCAAAGCAATTTTTATTAATATCAGCTGCAGCTTCCCCATCAAGAGATTTTAAAAGCTCAATTCTGTGGCTGACAGTAAGATTTATAGGGAGTCTGTCCTTGGGAACGTGGTCCCAAACTCAACAACACACCATTATTTTAGGTGGAAAGCAGAGGTAGTGTATTTATTGACATATTCAAGTTAGTAGAAGGACAACATAAAGTAATGGATACACAATTAAGATCTCTAAACAGATTTATAGGGAGTCTGTCCTTGTGAACGTGGTCCCAAACTCAACAACACACCATTATTTTAGGTGGAAAGCAGAGGCAGTGAATTTATTCGCATATCCAAGTTAGTAGAAGGACAACATAAAGTAATTGATACACAATTATGATCTCTAAACCCATTTTCGTGGGTGTTTGATGGACTGTGTAGTCCATCAAACACCCACGAAGATCGGTTGAGGCCAGGATAAACAAAATTAAGCTAGAAAGACCTCTGTCAGTGAATGTTGGCATCAGAATAGGGCTAATATAAGATACAAATCCATCTATATGGTTGCAAGTCAAATCCCAAGTTTCTTGCCGGCACAACTTGTCAAAACCTTAAATGAAAACGAGCCAGCCAGAATTGGATTTCTTAGAGGCCATTCCTGCAATATTCCAAGAGGCATGTCTGCTGTAAGAAACTACTTGCCTGTGGGCTATTGGAGTACTAATAGAATGATACCAATTGTCAGCAGTCAGACCTGGAGATTTCACAACTTCCAAGAACACAACTGGGGAAAAGGGTGGCTTAGCCTTCCGTAGGATACAAGAGGCAGCTGAATATCATGCATTTTCTCTCTGTCAATCTAAACAATCAGATTCTGATATAGCTGCATATTTGTTGGTGACCGGAATGAAAAATGTTGTAGGGTGGGGCAACTTCATTTCCTGATTTCTCAAGGTAAACTGCCTCAATGGGTGCATATTCAATCTGTAAAAAAACATACATATAGCCTCTATCCTGCTGCTCACCTTGGTCGAGTGCAGAAACCTGTGGAAAATAATACCCACAACAAATTCATTTTTGAAACAGATAGCAAGTAATCACAACCTCCCAGTCTCCCATCAAACTAATGGACAAGTCGGTCATGTGTCTCAGTCAACCCAAGGCTAAGCTCAATAACCCCTTTAGGCAAAATGGCGTAAGGTGAATGTTCTGGTGGTAAATGTAAAACTGAGAAATTCTCAGCTGGAACTATTTGACCACTAGTAGCAGAGACAGGAACAGAGTTTTGTTGCTCTGGATGCTAGCAGGCACGGGTTGAACAAATGCAGAGGCTATTGAGTGACAATGGATGTGTGCTTGTAAATGCACAAATGTGGGATAATTACTGTTGCCAAAAGCCCATTCCCTGGGGGTCGAGGTAGAAAAGTCTGATTTGGTTTAAATCGTATGTTGCACAAAATTAGGTTTGAAACCCTCGAAGAGTCTTTCCAAGGAACCCAGGCAATTGGAGACAGAGTCCATAAAGATGTAAACCGGGCTTCCAACAGATCTATCTTAGTGCATAGACATCTACATCATTAACATGCTTACGGGCCCTCTATCGCCACCATCCATTTTTGGTGCTAAATCGCATGTGATTTAGAGATGGATTTCCCTTGCTACGCTGAGTATGCTTCACTTTTTTTTCTTTTTAGCTGGAGAGCACAGAGATTCAATTCTTAGTTTCGAACCATTGTCATCCACAGAATCCTGGGTTGAAAGTAAGTCATGGACCCAAGGGTTAAGCCCTCTCATTCCATCTACAGTACGATGATCAGTGCCAGTTTTAGAGCTACAATCCACAACCACAGCCCCACCCCCAGTTACAGGTCTTTTAACAGAACTCAAACCTTCCTCAACAAAGGCGAGTTCCTGGTCAAAAGCTCCATGACATTCGTGAGATAACTAGCAATAGAGTTGGAGAGGGGGCACTCCTTACCATTAGGCATGGATTTCCTCTTGCCATTGTGATAATGAATGGGTGAAGAAGAAGAACAATGCTATACTAACCTCTGAAATTTACAGCCGACATGGTTTGTGTAGATCAGGTGGAGGTTATTGTGGTTATAGGGTTTAGGACCCACTAGCGGTGTATCCTGATATGTGGGTATCATCAAAGATATCTCCAGCTATGATATAGATATTTTTAATTTAATGCATAATGTTTAGTAGTGTTTCCTTTAACCCCTTCGGTGCTCGTGACGAGCTCAGCTCGTCATGCTGCGCGGTTGCGCTGTGCGCATGACAAGCTGAGCTCGTCACGACCCCACCCGCGATCGGAATGTCCAGCACACGAGCGGAATTCCGATCGCGGTCAAGGGGTTAAAAAGAACTGGGCATGGCTTATTGAGTGTTGTTGTTGTGTATCAGTGAGCTGGGGGTTACTATCCCGCACAACCTCCACTGAGTAGGCCTTGAACTGCTCTGCTTTGCTCTGCTTTGCTAACCATGAGAGAGTCACGTGTGATCCAGCGCGGCTAATATAAATTTCTCCTTAGGACACTAATCCAGGTAAAACATTTATGCAACCTATTGTCCATTAAACCTTATGTCGGTGGGGCCCATGACACCGCATAACATACATTCATTCAATCACTGGATTTCACGCCAAGGAGAATGTGCTGCTGGACGAACGGGATACCTTGTTAAATTTGACAGAATAATAACTCATACATTATATGCATTAATTTTTTATCCTGTCGGTTCCAAACATCAAGGTACTCCGCTCTTTGGTCGGTGGACCAACTAGTAGAATAAGTTGATGGTGATTAAGACCAGCTCAATCACGATTAAAACCATTTAACATTATAAATCATAGATGAATTAAAGAACCACAGACTCATTTTAAGTTAGAATATATTTTATCTAAATTCTCAATCGAATAGGTGAAATTTCTTTATTTATTAAACACATTTAATATATTAATAAACATTTAAGAAAAGTTTAATGAGAATGGAAAATTATGCATTACCCATAGTCTTAGGATGCGGACAGGAATGGTTCACCAAAAGAAGATAAACCGCAGATCACAGAATAGAACTCCCAAACTGACTGACTGTCCCGCTAACCTCCTCGGACGCACCTCCCGGGCAGAATCCCCGCAACGATCTCGTTCCTCCCCAATCAAGTTCAAAGTCCAAAAACGACAGAGTCTTTTCGCAGTATCGAGGTGGAGAAAATGAAAAATAAAGAGCAGCAGTAGCATCAATAGCAGCGACTCACCCCACATAAGAGCAGACTCTCTTATACCCTATTTTCTAGCTTACTACACAAAAAGTTGCAATCCTTAGGGGCAAGAATCACGCTAATTGGTCCATTTGAGGGGTGGTGATGGTCACCTCATCGCCCTCCTTGTTCAAACTGGTTTAGGGACAGTAAAACATACAATCAGTCTCATGACTCTGGGGTCAAAAGCAGTCCAATTTGTCCATTCATTTTGTAGCGATCTTTTGATGGTCACAATTTGGTTCGTCCATTGTCACTCGATTCTTTCTCATCCATTCCCACGAATACATGCTGAATCTTCTTGGCACACTTCTCCATTGTAGGTCAGTTCAACCTTGATATCTCTCACTCCGGGCACAGGCCGCCTTCACGTGACTTGATTTCTTTATTGCTTCTGCGCAGAGGCCATCTTAGCTATTTCACGTGACCTCATCCTTTCCAGCAGCCATTTTCGAAGCATGGCCTGACAGGCCCGAACGAACTATCATAAGAACAAACACAACCAAAATTAAAACAGAGAAAATAAGCCTTTCTGTTTACCACCCGCCATTCTAAAGACCCGTGTTAGGTGTTACCTAGCAGAAACGACATTTAAAGCCATTTTACTTACCATCTGCATTCTTTGCCACAATACAAATCTACTACGTAACATAAATCATGCAATTTTACTCTAATTAGTACGCAATCACAATACTAAAAGTTAATTAACTTCATATTTGTAAATAAATTAGATTTTGCACAAATCTGCGTGTTACCCATATATAGTGTTTACTAAAAAGGGTGCATTTGTTGGTTAGTACATGCATTTTCAGACAGTTAGTATTATTAAATTATTAAGAGCAAACAGTTAGTATTATTTAATTTTTAAGAGTTCATTAATTTCCAAGGGGTACAAAATTATTTTGTTTACCCTGCTCCATCAATTCCCCCCTTTGGTGATTCTTAACATCATCACAAAAACCTATCCTCCAATTTTCTCAGATAAATGTTTCTTGTCCACTTGCTTTTTTTTGTTAGTTCATACAACTGTGTTTTTCTCATCTTGTCTTTTAGACCGTTTGTACATGTTCTCTTTTAACTCTTCCAATTCTATCCCTCCCATCTCCCGTTCTCTTTCTTTATTTTTCTCATTTTCTCTTTTTACTCTATTTTGTCTTTTTCTTCTTTTAATACACACATATGCTAATCTCACTAACAATATTACTATTATTATCACTGTGACTGGTATTAGTATTTTCCCAATAAGAGAACTACCTATTTCTGTGAACCATTTCTTCATTGAGGAAAAACTCTTACCAAGTCCATCCCAAACACCTTCTACCTCCAGTGGGGCAATTTCTTTGTGCAAATTAGTAATGTTCTTTATATACTTCTGTATATTCTCACTTTTGTCTGGAATGTAAGTGCAACAATGTTGTACCTTCAGCATTCCACAGACTCCACCCTCTTTTGCCAAAAGAATGTCAAGGGCAAGTCGATTTTGCATCACCATAGCTCTCATGGCAACCATTTCGGTATTTACCATCAAGAACCCTCCAGCAGTATTCGTTGATAAACGATCTACTACTGTAGACAATTTCCGAATCTTGTATGCATTCAAAGATATACCCACTGCTGGTATCAATGCTCCAAAAATGTCACCTATTATTTCTGAGAAGCTTTCCCTCCTCCTACGTGTTAATGTTTTACCTATCTCGTAAATTCCTTTCGTTCCTCTTTCCACATGAAATTTTTTCGGAAAGACCAGGCCTAGATAGCATGTTCCGTACCAATGCTCCGGCAACCTATAATAAGCTCTATTTCTGCAAATATAATAGATCCCTGGAAATACTGGATCTTTTCCTCCTTTAAATCCCCATCCCCCTAGAATTTTGTATGTATCTCGGCACTCACTAGAACCCACAAAATAGTTATCATACATAATGTTACTTCTACTAATACACAATTTTCCCTGTTGGGGCCAATCCAGAACCATAGCTGCATTTGTTTCACCTTTGTCGTGATTTCTCTCTTCAAATGCCCAAGGTGGGGTTTTTGTCTTTTCTCCTGCTACCTTTCTTTGAAACTTAACTCTTCTATCCTCTACCATGTCCAAGAAAATCTTTTCTTCTTTCTTTAACTCACAGGTAAGATTGTGTCTAAATGTATACTCTAATGTTAATTCTTTATTTTCAAAGAAGAACTCTCCAAAAACCTTTGTAACTTTTACCTTATTTAATTCAGGGATTACGGGAACTTTAGCAAAAACAGCATCTATGTCAGTATAATAATATTCTAATCTACCTGTTTTATAAAATATGCTAGCTAAAACGCTACAGGTTATGCCATACGTCAAAGGAAGGTGATGATATGTCACACCTTCTGTGACAGACGCAGGTAACTGCATACAGACATAGCAATCTCTCACATCCATTGTCTCCACATATTCATATAACAGTTTCGTGAAGACATTCTTGGAGAAATCAGTTATGGACTTATCCCTATGTAAATCAGTACTATCTACTAATGCGGCAGTGTTCTTTATGTTAGCTTTCTTGTCATTATTCGTGTCATTCACTATTATAGATGTATTTTCTACAACTAACCTAAGTGGAATTATTATTGCTAAAATAAACCAGATAAGCATTAGCAAACCTGTGCAATAAAAACACATTCTACACCATCTACGTAAAAACTCACATCTAGATCTTCTATTCTCAGTGTCTACCATGTTGTAATACTATCTAGCTATATATATATATATATATATACAGAAATGTGTTTCCACACCTCAGAATGACTCTCAGCCACTCTACTCTTTAATCAGTCTCTTTTGGTGCTCTATTCAGTTCTTTTCAGAACTTTTTCTTGTCTTTTCAGTTTAGGTGTCCAGTCCAGTTTTCTCTCTTTGTCTTTCAGGTTTGGTGCGATTCACTCTCACCCATTTGTTCACAGTCTTTGTCTGGGATTTCGTGACTGCTATCCATTTCCTTAATGTCAGTCAGTGCTATATGTAGCCATTCAGGTGACTTATATTTCAAGTTAGGTCTCTTCACTCTTTTTGGTCTCTGCAACTGTCTTTCACTTGGTTTTCTTTGTCCTTTCTGACTTGTTATTTCATTTACTTGTTCCGCATCATCTTTGTTCAAATTTATTATTTTATATCTCAGTCTTTTAATTTCGTTGGGCCAATTGTCTCCTTTTCTTGGCCTTTTCAGTTCGCTTTCTTTTTCTTCTTGTTCTGTTCTCCGAGTTCTCTTTCTTGGTCCTATTCTTTGCTTTCTTTCTTCTTCACTTTCTTCTGATTCTGTCTCAGACCTCACTTCACTTCCTCTAACTTTGAACTTTATGATCTCAGTTTCTTTGTCTGAATCCGAATCTTCTTGTGACCCTTCTGTTTGAAAATTTGATTCTAACCCTCCTCGTTTGTCTTGCGCACTTTCCACAATCTCTCTGTCTGAATCTAAATTTCCCTGTGTTTCGTCTGTTTGTAGTTCTGACCCTACTACTCCTCGTTTTTCTTCCGCACTTTCCCCAATCTCTCTATCTGAATCTAAGTTTTCTTTAGTTACCTCAACGATCTCTGGAGGAATTTTCCCAAAACTTGTACTTGGCTGTTCACTGTCGCTGTCTCTTGGTTCGGTTTCTCCGGTTTCAGTATCAGTTCTTTTGATTCCTGTTTTCTCCTTTTGTCTTTTACCAGACTCAGGTTGGTCTGTTTCAGATGCCGAACTGGTATCCGATATTTCCAGATGTTGACTTACAGGTCGATCTTCAGGATCTGGAACTCTGATCATTTCAGTTTCTTCTTCAGTTGTCAACCTGGTACCTGCTTCTTCCAGATGTCGACTTACAGGTCGAGCTTCAAGATCTGGAACTCTGTTCGTTACAGCTTCTGCTTCAGATGCTGAGCTGGTATCTGATATTTCCAGATGTCGACTTACAGGTCGAGCTTCAGGATCTGGAACTCTGATGGTATGACTGGCATGAACCCAATTTTTCACACCTGCACACTTTACAGCAGTTGTTGTCACCAGGATCACTTGACGTGGCTTATCCCAGCGAGGAACCAAGCAGTTTCTTCTTCTGTGGACTTTAATGCGGACCCAGTCTCCCGGACTCAAATCATGAGCTGGTTTTCTTTCAAGAGTGGTCGCATCCGGTCCAACCTGATGAAACACAGAATGCACCACATCAGCCAATCCTTTGCAATAGTCCAATACGAGATCATCAGTTATAGTCAGCAGTTTGTTGACAGGTACATGTGCTTGTCTCATTGCTCGTCCCATGATTATTTCATGAGGACTCAGACCTGTTTTTCTGTCAGATATGCTTCTGATGCTCATCAGCACCAATGGCAGGGCATCGGGCCATTTGAGTCATGTGGCTTGACACATTTTCCCTAACCTATTCTTTATTGTTCCATTTACTTGCTCTACCACTCCAGAAGCCTCTGGACTGTAGGCACAGTGCAGTTTTTGTTGAATGTCAAGTGCTTCACATATCAGTTGGATTATTTCATTCTGGAAATGTGTTCCTCTATCTGTTTCGATCGTTACTGGAAAGCCATATCTAGGAATTAATTCTCTCTGTAGGAGCTTAGCCACAGTAACTCCATCATTCCTTCTTGTCGGATAGGCTTCCACCCAACGAGAAAACAAACAAACGACCACAAGGACATATCTCAATCTATTGCTTGGGGGCATTTCAATAAAATCTAGTTGCATTCTGGTAAAAGGACCTCCTTCACGTCCTATTGTTCCCAAACTCACTATAGTCTTCCTTCCAGGATTTATTTGTTGGCATGTAAGACATCTTTGACAAAGGCTTTCAGCTATAGCCCTAAATTTTGGGTTGTACCATGTCTGTCTGAAAAGTCTGATCATGGCATCCCTACCAATGTGTGCCTGTCCATGGTACATCCGTGCCATATTAGAGATCATGCTATCAGGCATAACTGGTCTTTCATCTCTATAAACCCAGACTTCATCTTCCTCTCTTTGTCTGCAGCCTGCTTTTACCCAACCATCTTTCTCCTCTTCATCCGCTTCTTCCTGCAATTGTTTTACCTCATCCCATGTTTCGACTATGTTAGTAAACAGCAAGGGACATGAAACATTCTCTTTTTCTCTTCTCCTATTCAGTGAGACCATGTTTCTGGCACAATATTGAGCTATTTCATCTGCGAATTTGTTTCCCACTGCAATATAATCAGTTCCATTTTTGTGTGCAGCGCATTTTACCACTTCAATCTGTTTAGTTAGCTGTATTGCCTCAAGCAATTTCCTCACAAACTCACCATTCCTTATAGGAGTTCCTGCAGAAGTCAGAAAACCCCTCTGGGACCAGATCTGTCCAAAATCGTGGACCACTCCGAAGCCATACTGGCTATCCGTGATCACCGTAATTCGGAAGTTCTTTCCCAGTTTGCATGCTCGAATTAGAGCAACCAGTTCAGCCACTTGGGCTGAACGTATTCCTCTCAAACAGGATGCTTCCATTATGGTTGCCACCGTACACACAGCATACGCAGCATTTAAAACTCCTTCACTAGTTCTCAGGCATGATCCGTCCACAAACATCACATAATCTGATTCTTTTAAGGGTTCATCTCTAATATCTGGGCGAGGCTTTGTGCAAAACTCAAGCACATCCAAACACTTATGATCAACATCATCTTTGACTTCTACATTTACTTCATCTGGCAATGAAGTTGAGGGATTCACACTCGTGCATCTTACAATGGTTACATTGTCTGCACCCAAAATCACTTTTTCATACCTAGTCAGCCGACTATGTGTCATGAATTGGGTTTTTGTTCGGGTCAGAAGGATTTCAATAGAGTGTGGGACATATACTCTCAGAGGATACCCCATCACAATGCCTTCGCTCTGTTCCAGACTCACACAAGTAGCAGCTACTGCTTTCAGACATCCAGGCAATGCCTTTGCTACAAGGTCTAGGACAGCTGAAAAATAGGCGATTGGTCTTTTCATTTTTCCATGCCTTTGCACTAATACTGAAAGTGAACATCCATCTCTCTCAACACAATAAAGCTCAAATTCTTTTTCATAATCAGGCATTCCCAATGCTGGTGCCTCACACAAACTTGTTTTCAATTCCTTGAAAGCCTTCATTTCCTCCTCATCTAACTCAATCAGATCTTTGACATCCCTCTTTGTCAATCGCTGTAAAGGTTTTGCAATTAATGAAAATCCACTTTTCCACTGTCGACAATAACCAACCATTCCAAGAAACATTCTCACTTCTCTCTGTGTCATTGGGGCTCTCATTCCTTGAATAATCCTTATTCTTTCTGTCGTCACCTTTCGCATCCCTTTCTCAATCTTATGACCTAGATATTGTACCTCCTGTTGACAAAATTGCAGTTTTGACGGAGACACCTTGTGTCCTCCTTCTGCCAAATGATTTAATAAAGCAATTGTGTCCGTAACACATGCTTCTTTGGTCTTTGATGCCACCAATAGGTCATCAATATACTGGACCATCACAGATTTTTCAGGCATTTTAAATCTTCCAATGATTTCTTTAGGATCTGATTAAAGATTGAGGGGCTTTCAGTATACCCTTGAGGAATTCGGCACCATGCCAAAATACGCTCTCGAACCGGAACGCAAATAATGGCTGGCTGTCAGGGTGCAATGGAATAGAAAAGAATGCATGGCACAAATCAATAACTGTGTACCATTCTGCATCATGTGGAATCTGATACAGTATTACAGCGGGGTTTGGCACAATTGGGCAGCAAGGAATAACAATCTTATTTATCTTTCTCAAGTCTTGCACTATCCTATATGTTCCATTCGGCTTTTTCAATCCCATTATAGGAGAATTACATGGGCTACTCATTATTTCTCTCAAAATTCCTTGTTCAATCATCTTATTAACTACAGGTGTTATTCCTTCAATAATTTCTGGCGTTAATTTGTACTGTGGAGGCATGTACAGATTCCTTACTCTCCTGAGTTGTTCTATCAATCTTTACCCAGTCCGTTTCTTTTGGTGGGATTTTATTTTTCAAAAATGTGATGGCTTGTTCATATTTTCTCATTACTTCTGGACCTGGGGCTCCAGTTTTTGCATCTCTAGGATATTCTTCCTTTGGCCAGTCAATTGTAATCTTACATTCTGTCCATAAATCTGCTGGTACTCCAATTTCAAACAATCCATCCAAATCTTCCCACAACACCTTTGAAACCTTTACAAACCTTTCTACCTGTCTATACCATTCTACGGGTTTCTCTCTCAATCTTGGAAAATCATTTGTAAATGACAATATATCTTGTCTGGACCATGGGACATGTACATAGCTTCCTCCTGGAGTTTCCCTCATTGGATATTCCATTACTATCGGTTCTTTCTCCTTTACCGGAAAAGCCAATTAAGCTTTATCGGTTGTCCCTTCCTTCCTTCTTATCCACCTGCTTCTCCACCTGTCCACATCTCCCCATTTTCTCAATAACACAATCAGTTCCTTTATCTGTGTTAATCGTCCTGAAGTGTTCAGATTTTCTATATCCTTTTCACTATAGTCTACCCTGTACGGTTTCTGCAATCCTCTGATTTTTCCAAACTCTACTCCTAGTTCGTTCGCTGTTTCTTCCAATTTTTCATGCAAGTTCCTAGCTCTCCAAGTAACACTTTTACACATGAACATTAGCTCATCATCTTGGCATGACTTCAATCGATCTGTACCAATAGTCGCTAGAATCAACTCTTCCATATCTATTTTTAATCTGATCACATCTAAAGATTGTGGTTCAGTATCTTTCTTCTGTAAGTTCCTCACCCACTCATTTAATTCTTCGGCAGTCGGACCCACAGGGGTATTATTTATCTCTGCCCAATTTGCACTTCTTTCTGGGGTCTCAGTTGCTGACTCGGTTCCCATAGGAATCCTATTTATCTGACTCTCATTAATTGTCAAGTTTGTAGGTGGACTCGACCTACATGGACCAACAGAATCTCTTGTCTCTCTATTTTCTGGAATTATCCCTTCTCTTACTCTGTGCATACTAGAGTTCAATGGAATTGTCAGGGAATGCTCATCTATTCTTTGATTTTCGAATACCGGAATTACTGGCCCTCATCGTCACTGGCACAGTCACAGCTTCCATATTCTTTGTTAGTTCTCTTATCTTTTCAGTCTATTCTCTTGTGGTTCTGGCTAATTCAGCTGTATTACCATTATCGTGCTTCACATTCTGTGGAGTTTCTAATGTATCAAAGGACCTATTTATTTCATAATTTCATTCAGGGCTTTGATTTCTTACAGTTACCATTGGTGGTGCATTTGGAGTCACCGCTCCAGAATTCTGTTGATATGGAGGGGGTCTTTTATTTAAAATGTCCTCCAGCAACTCATCCTCTGTGTCGCTAACTCCATACCCATATCTCTCTGTTACTGCATGCTTCTTTTTCTCCGTACACTTTCTCCCTGTAACCTCTTCAACAGTTCTGACAGGAAACAAACCATCCGTCATGTTAGCATACCTCCATCGTCTCATCCTGTCTTCATGATTCAATCCCCATACTCTTCCATGGACTAAACTATAATTCCTTGCACCTCTGTGTCTTTCCCTTTCATACATCTCATCTTCCCATTCACCTAATGCTTCGAACTGTGTTGGTCTAGGTCTCGGTTCAAGTTTCATCATCTTTTCTCTCAAATTTCAAAGTACAGCTGTGCTAAACGACCCATTTTCTGGAAATGCCAATACTCCATCACTTTGGGTATATTTCGCCCAATTTTCCAACCAAATACAAGTATGATAACCATATTTCAACATCATATGAGATGTTGGCGTTTTCGGCGGAGGAAGTACTTCTCCTTCCCTAGTCACAACCTTCTTGTCTTTCTTGAAAAAGTTTTTAATCTTCGCAAACCATGACGGTTTCTCTCTACCATACTCATAATAAGTCATGTTGCACTGTTCTTCTTCTCAAAAACAAATACACGAAAAATTTTCACCACTCTGTTCTTTCTACTGCTCAGCTATTCGGACCTATCCCAGCACGTCTCACACCAACGCACCAATCCGAAAGCTTTACTTCACTCTCACACTAACCAATCCCAGCGCGTCTTCACACTAACGCACCAATCAAGAGGCTCTTCGCTCTCCCACAACTGGCCAATACCAGCGCAGTCTCTGTTGACGTCAGTTCTACTCCTGTCTTTACTGACCCCTCCTTTACAAAAATTATCTGCAGTTTTCTTACCTTCTCTTCTCAACAAAAATGTATTAGTTACGACGTAAAACACATTACCATTGTCTGTTTCGCTAAACAAAAGAAATACTTTGCTCTAACTTACAAGAATACTGTTTTGTTCGATAAGTGTAGCACTTCTCTCTACCTTACCCTTCTCTCAATCAAGGGGTGAACCCGTTTCTCTGGGGATAAAACACATGTGGAGACTACACTGCTCCTGAGAATTAAGGCCAGAGTTTCACAAGAAAACCTGTTGCTATTTCACTCAAACGCTTTTTCATACATGAAAATGTCCCTAACATAACACAATCCTGTGTTATCACCAATTTGAACAATTCCGTGTGACTTCTCTTGCCGCACGTGTCCACTTCCTACTTCCCGGAAGCTTCAAGATTTCGACTTACACATAACATAATACAACTCGACATAAGTGTTAGTCATGAAAAAATCAATAAATCAATAATCAATAATCACCAAACTAATCTATAGAAACCATAACTCTGCTACCAAGAAATCTGATCCAGTGTGGCTAATATAAATTTCTCCTTAGGACACTAATCCAGGTAAAACATTTATGCAACCTATTGTCCATTAAACCTTATGTCGGTGGGGCCCATGACACCGCATAACATACATTCATTCAATCACTGGATTTCATGCCAAGGAGAATGTGCTGCTGGACGAACGGGATACCTTGTTAAATTTGACAGAATAATAACTCATACATTATATGCATTAATCTTTGATCCTGTCGGTTCCAAACATCAAGGTACTCCGCTCTTTGGTCGATGGACCAACTAGTAGAATACGTTGATGGTGATTAAGACCAGCTCAATCACGATAATAAATCATAGATGAATTAAAGAACCACAGACTCAATTTAAGTTAGAATATATTTTATCTAAATTCTCAATCGAATAGGTGAAATTTCTTTATTTATTAAACACATTTAATATATTAATAAACATTTAAGAAAAGTTTAATGAGAATGGAAAATTATGCATTACCCATAGTCTTAGGATGCGGACAGGAATGGTTCACCAAAAGAAGATAAACCGCAGATCACAGAATAGAACTCCCAAACTGACTGACTGTCCCGCTAACCTCCTCGGACGCACCTCCTGGGCAGAATTCCCGCAACGATCTCGTTCCTCTCCAGTCAAGTTCAAAGTCCAAAAATGACAGAGTCTTTTTGCAGTATCGAGGTGGAAAAAATGAAAAATAAAGAGCAGCAGTAGCATCAATAGCAGCGACCCACCCCACATAAGAGCAGACTCTCTTATACCCTATTTTCTAGCTTACTACACAAAAAGTTGCAATCCTTAGGGGCAAGAATCACGCTAATTGGTCCATTTGAGCGGTGGTGATGGTCACCTCATCGCCCTCCTTCTTCAAACTGGTTTAGGGACAGTAAAACATACAATGAGTCTCATGACTCTGGGGTCAAAAGCAGTCCAATTTGTCCATTCATTTTGTGGCGATCTTTTGATGGTCACAATTTGGTTCGTCCATTGTCATTCGATTCTTTCTCATCCATTCCCACGAATACATGCTGAATCTTCTTGGCACACTTCTTCATTGTAGGTCAGTTCAACCTTGACATCTCTCACTCCGGGCACAGGCCGCCTTCACGTGACTTGATTTCTATATTGCTTCTGCGCAGAGGCCATCTTAGCTATTTCACGTGACTTCATCCTTTCCAGCAGCCATTTTCGAAGCATGGCCTGACAGGCCCGAATGAACTATCATAAGAACAAACACAACCAAAATTAAAACAGAGAAAATAAGCCTTTCTGTTTACCACCCGCCATTCTAAAGACCTGTGTTAGGTGTTACCTAGCAGAAACGACATTTAAAGCCATTTTACTTACCATCTGCATTCTTTGCCACAATACAAATCTACTACGTAACATAAATCATGCAATTTTACTCTAATTAGTACGCAATCACAATACTAAAAGTTAATTAACTTCATATTTGTAAATAAATTAGATTTTGCACAAATCTGCGTGTTACCCATATATAGTGTTTACTAAAAAGGGTGCATATGTTGGTTAGTACATGCATTTTCAGACAGTTAGTATTATTAAATTATTAAGAGCAAACAGTTAGTATTATTTGATTAAGAGTTCATTAATTTCAAAGGGGTACAAAATTATTTTGTTTACCCTGCTCCATCACGTGCTACAATGGAAACCTGGTTCCTAGTAAAAACACAGTTGTGGACTTTTTTCTTGTGAAGGGCTCACACTGTTTGCAACTAATAACTCAATATCTTATAGTCTTCATGCTCCCTCCTCACTGAATCATGTCTTCAGCTCAATCAGAGAAGGGGAGAGATGGGTGGCAAACTGCAGCCAGCTGCTGAGCTTGACTGCCTTACATGATTAAAAACACTAACACCCTGCACTGCAGTTATTATTTTGTACCACCTGCTGTCTAGCTAAAACCACTTGTGGTCGGGCAGTCAGGAGTGGAGAGTATTAGACCAGCAAACACAGTTTCTAAATGAGTGCACACTCCCTGGGCAGGGTGAGTGCCTCAATATTAGACTCTATTGTCTGTCTCAGCTGTCTTAAACTTAATCTAAACACCCTGTCCAGCTTCCTCGCCTGAAGGTAGTGACCGCAGATAATCCTGTCACAGCAGTCTGCTAAATCAGAACCACTACAGAACACACTCCAATTCTACAGTCTTTTTCTTATCTTTCCTCTGAGCCAATACATATTCCTTATTTCTTATATGGCTACCATCGACCGCGTCTAACATTTCCCAATGTGTGTATGTTGTCACCATGAATGTAAGAACGCAAACTCTAAAGCAGTGATTCAAGGTGAATTGTAGTCCAATAACCGGCTTACTTTTAATCTGACCAAACAGTGACCTCAATTCATTGTCTTTTCCAAAAAAGATATAAGATCTGGTTATTCAAAGTAGATTAAGGTAGGGGCCCACACTCTTGCAAGGTCTGGCACACTGGTTCGTCAGTCTTTTTCATTCAATAGCCAATATAACTCTTTAGAGTGTGTTTCAATATACATATCAACAAACAGATAGATGTGCTGCAATGTAAGTATTTCTGACCCATCTTGATCTTTGCTCATTGCCAACTTTCATTTGTGGGGCTTTCTTGTTGGTCCTATTTTCTTAAATATCTTCATTGATTACGTTTTGTTGATGTATTCAATAATTATATCATTTTACACGCATAGAGTCTTATGGTTTTTTTCTGTTACCATTCATCTTTCAATTGCAGCACTTTGGTCCAGATTGGCTATCATTTAGTGCAGGTTTGCATTTTTGTACGCCAAGCGGCACAAACAACCGCACAATCAACTTTCCGGCATGAGTACAGTACAAAATGACTTGTGTGTCATAGAGTACCACCACATCATTGTCTATTCTGACACACGTACTGCCTGACACAAAGCGAGACCTACTAAAACTAGGGACAAACGTAATATTGTGCAATATTTCTTTGAGTAAGATGGATAATTTCAGCAAATGACACCATTTACAAGGCTATACCTTGCACAGTTGTCCTCGGATCGAAATTTCGACTGGTAGGTGTACAAGTACGAGGGCCCAATTCACAAAGGTAAACTTAGACCTGAAGTTTAACTTTACACCTGAAGTCCAAGTTTAAACTTCAGGTCAAAAGTTAGACTTTAGGTCTAAACTTAGACTTCAGGTCTAAACATAGACTTTAGGTGTAAACTTAGACTTCAGGTCTCAACATAGGGTCCGATTCACAAAGGTAAACTTAGACCTGAAGTTTAGACTTCAGGTCTAAAGTTAGACTTTAGGTCTAAACTTAGACTTCAGGTCTAAGTTTACTTTTGTGAACTGGGCTCCAAATGTCAAGCAATTGAGCCATTATATAGTGCTTATCCTCACCCTAAAAGGGCTTTTTCCTATCCTATCCCATGGCCAGATTGATAAAGCTATTTGCAGATCAATGTTTAACTTAAATGAAAAAACAGTCTTTTTCACAAGCGTACAAGCGTACAACCACTGTTGTTATTTCCAAACATGGTTTACCCTCATACAAGAATTTGCTAATACATGCTTTCCTGGTAAAGTAAATCTACTTTCAGGGAAGGTTAGGAGGAATTCCATGATAGAAATATCAGGGAATTATGGGAACATCCACAAAATCACTGGTTTGTGGGTGCGTGCAAAATTTGAATCCACAAATTCTGAGCCTGGAAACCATTAGATCATTTTAAGGTCAGGAGTAATTCCCTACCCAGTGTGGAAATGGGAAAGGAACACTCCCACAACGTATTTGCAAAACATACATTTCAAAAACAACTGAGGTAAAAACATACAAGGGTGTGTGACCTGGCCCTGATTGAAGGGCCATTCCTAAATGTGTTGCTGTGCCCCTTCTACTGTTTGTTTTTGTTGGCCATAGGTCTCTGTGCACTTTACCGCTGCTAACCAGTGCTAAAATGCTTGTGCTCTCTCCTCAAAACATGGTAGAATTGGCTTATACCCAATTGGCATTTTTAATTTAACCAGACCTGCTGTTGCAGAGCCTGTGTGTACAGTTTTAGCCTGCCATTTCAACCTGGAAAGATAAACCTTTTACCAGACCCAAACCTTCCTTTTTAATATACATAAGTCACCCCTAAGGTAGGCCCTAGACATCCCCAAGGGCAGGGTGCAGTGTATTTAAAAAGCTGGACATGCAGTTTTAAGTTTTACAAGTCCTGGTAGAGAACAACTCTCAAATTCCTTTTTCACAACTGCAAGGCCTACCTCTCCCACAGGATAACATTGGAGTTGCCTTAATACATTTTAGAAGAGTAATTTCCAAATGGGAAGAGATTACCAGTTCATGTTTGATGTCTCTGGAATCCTAATTTAAAATACTAGCTTATGGTGAAGTTGTATTTTAAATTAAAATTCTGAAAATACCACTTTTAGAAAGTTGGCATTTTTTTGCCTTAGCCATTTGGTGCCTGCATCCTGTCTCTGGGTCACATGACTGGGAGTAGTTGACAGTTGGGCTTTGTGTATTCCTCTTGGATACCACCCACAATTCAAGCTTAGATGTAAATGAATGGACCATCACTGGCAGGATGGGAGGGAGGAGCTGGGCACAGTCCCACTTACACTGGAATAGGCTGTGTCCTGTCTCCACACAAAGGGCTGCATACCCCTGTAGTTAGTCTGAAGCCAGAGCAGGGAAGACAGGGCATCTGTGTACTTCAAAGAATGCCTCTAGAAGCTTCTCCCCACTTCAAAGGCACAATAGTGTATAACAGAAGGACCTGTGGGTACTCTGCCAGGAAAATGACTGCTGTGTTCCTACAAGACTGCCACTCTGCTGGACTGCTGCTCTGAAAGAACTGCTGCCCTGCTGTGCTGCCCTGCTGCCTGCTTCCCTCTTGCCTGAGGAAGAAGAACCGGACCTGCAACTCCATCTTGAACCCAGGACCCCAGAGTGACAAAAAGGGCGAGGTAGCTGATCTCCTAATCTCATCCTCTTGGACATGAAAGGCTCCCCAACAGCTGCTGGACACATCTTCAGTGAGTTCTTGACCCCCAAGTAGTGCCTCTCAGATCCTGGACCTTTGGTGTGGCTCACCGGCTCTTCAATTGAAGCTTTTGGGCTCTTCGAGACCACAAATGGGTCAGTGTGTACCGGAACCATGCCACTCATACCGAAAATCAATGCGAGCCACCGTCAGCCAGTCTCTTCGCACAGCAGCATCGCCAGCCCCAGGGGGATCGCCAATGTGAAGCTCCAGCCCGCTCGTCCGCGACGCAAGGCCTGCTTTTCGCAGCAAGCTGACCATCGCCCGCAACACTCTTCTTGCTTCCCTCAACCCTCTCCAGCATCAATTGGTGTCTTGAACAAAACCTGAGAATGTAAAAATTCAGCAACACTAATATGCAACTGTTTCCGACCCACGCTCCATAGTGGTCGACCTGAACTTTTGACTTTGAATCGGTCCAGCATGACCAGATAGCCGAGGTTGGCGCTATATTGCAGTTTATTATTTAAAATTCATAACTCCAGTTTTTCTGATTGGATGTTTGTCATTTTGGCCTTGTTTTATTTATTAAATTAAACTCTATTTTACTAAACTAGTGTGCTTATGCCTCACTCTGACTAGGATTGTGGTTGCTGCTTGACCAGGGCTCACAACCCATTCAACTAGTAACCCAATTTCTAAGAAAGGGCACATTAGAACATATTCCATTGAGGAGAACATGATTATGACATTCTATTTGCTCCTGAGCCTGCATATCTGAGTTCTTACCTTACTGTAACAACAATGACTAAAGAATCACATCAAAATCCGTATATATAGCGTGCACATGTTAAATAACTGACACACAAATAGTAGCCCATTCTTACAGCTGCAGTTGTATTACATGTAGATGTGTATAGCTCATATTTGATGAAGACCGAAAAACATTCAACTAGGCCAACATGTAGCATGAGTGTACTAATAATTTCAGGACAGGTGAGATCAAAGAATCAAAATTAATTTGTTATATCTCTCCACATAGACAGTTTTGTATATTTTGTCGTCCCCCAAAGACTTATGTTCATTGAGATGCCTGAAATTTCTTCACATCTACAAACCAGCTCCAAAGTCATTGTGGTAACCTCTGCATCGCACTCTGTCTTGAATAGATCCGACAGGACTGGTGCACATACTTTTATTGCTGCGGTTCTGGCAGAGGCATTGATGGCTTCTGGCCTGAGGTGTTATGAAACACCATGGCCCGCCAAAGAAAGACGTCGCCCTCCTTCAGAGCATAGCAAAACACAAGCAAGGTCTTAGCTTAGAGCTTGTTGCTGCTGGCTCCACCGCACAACGTCCCCTGTGCCTTGTTGGTTTTATATTCCTTATAACTGACACTTCTGTGAATTTAAGACCTTTGTTCCAGTTCCAGAGTTATTTAGTTCATTCGCAGCAGTTTTTGTCCGTACATTGATTTTCCCTGTCAGAGTCTCAAATACCTGTTTGCCTCTAGCTCACTGCAGTACACAGCAATTTACTAAAAACCAATCATGTTCAAAGCCCAATAAAAAGCAAAGTAGGTGGAATTCCTTTTTTGTTTTTAGTTTACTTCACTCTAGTGAAGCATTAATTTTACCTTTCTTTTCATAAAGTAGCTTGCAAATACAGTACGCGGTTATATTGAAGAACGACGTCCACCACAAATGCACAATGTGTCACTCTCAGTTAATATTTTTACACATTGTTCAATAACTAAATGGAATCATGATCCGGGGAAAGTATAAACATCACAAAACTTTCTTGGAAAGCTCATGCGCTGAAAACCTAAGCAATCTCTTACATTTAATTAGAGCATCTAAATATTTTAAGTAAGAATGAATGTTGTTTTATTTGAATTTGTTTTTCTTTCAATATATGTATAAAGCTACTGAATATGCATTTAATCGTATTTATTCATGGGGAACCTGTAAGGTAGGTCTTACTGTTAAAGCCTTAGGCCACCTCTAAATAGGCACCGACCAATAGAAGCAAAGAGGCATTATTAAGGGGTTATTCAAACAACTATGGGGGATATTCACAAGAACGTGTGCTAAATATCACCCAAAAATGTTAACGCAACTTTACACATCGCAGCCGATCGCGGAAAAAAACCCCTGTGTTAACGTGGAATTCCCAACACGGCGGTACCATGCGATAGTCCCCCGAAAACGCGGTCAATGTCCGCGATACAATCACCGCGAGCGTGTTAAAAACACAAACCTCAACGCGAAAAAACATGCGATGGGCCAAAGCGCGATGAGGAAATCAGCGATAAGCAGCGAGAGGCCAGCAAAACCCACGCGTAATGCGGGAAAAAGCACAAGAACAGCATACGGAAAATGCCACCACAAACCAAATCAACTGTGGAGTACCACAGACGCACCCTGATCGACTGCAGAGGACAACATGAACTCTACAATCCCCACGGAGGAACACCCAGGAATACAGGGCACGTGGAAGGACAATGAGAAGAGGAAGAGGAAGACGGGGTACAGTCTACAGGAAAACCACATGATCACCACGGATGAGACAGAACACCACCACCAACTGTACGTCACCTCCAACGTGTCATTGGCAACAAAGAGGCAAAGATGGCACACCACCTCGGACCATGTGAATGCCGCCGCATGGCAGAGGAAGACAAATGAAGAGCACAAGAGATGCTGGACTGATGTGAATGGCAAAACCAAGCAGAAACCCGCTGCCAACACGAAAGCAGAAACGCACCCCGGAGGAGGGGGGCCAGCAGAACACCAGGAGCTGAATGACATGGAGAAGATGGTGGCCACATTCACCAGTCTGGAGACGGTGACATGAGTTGGTGATCTGGACACTGCCCAACATGACCCTACATCACATCAACATGGTGCGTAGCGACCTGGGAGTGGGGGGACTGGTGGAGATGGGCACAATGGCACACATGCACAATCAAGCAGGGCACACTGCACACCCACAATGACCCTGGTCCATGTCCCTGATCCCACGGGCCCACGTGCGAACATGCGAACATGCACATACGTCAGCCACACTGACAATGCAAGAGACACCACATGACCAGTAGCTTGGCTGCAGTCCGAACAACATGGCAATGTACACGGCACGACACTGAGGTGGCTGAGTGCGGACAACACCCGAAAAGGAGCAAGTCACACTCGGACACAACTACCTGCACAAACAACCCCTGACGTCAACAACACATCTGCGGACAAATCAGGCCCAAGAGTCACAACTCGACAAAGAGCACAAGTTACCCAAGTCTGCAACATCTCAGCACCCTGGAAGCACAGAACTAACAGGCACACCGCATGAAAGGGATCAGTGGCAGACAAATCAGAGCCGCAGGAGCGAATGACCCACCGTGCAGCATACGCACATAAGTATAAGAGCACCTCGACATTGACAACATCCGGGTACAAACAGCAACACCTCCACAACAGAACACAGGGCACAACTGGTGCCGCAAATGTGCACAACATGGCAAATCACATCTGGCACAGCAGGAAACTGTGACATGACAATGTACAAGTACAACCTGTAACCTGCAAATATGTTTTATTCACACATGCTGTGCTTGTGGACATTTTGTACTGTCCTGTGATTGCCAGGGACGGCCACAATGTGACGTTCTCATGAGAAGAAATTGTTAATGATGGTGTTCCTACGGGCCAATCCTGCCGCAGCAGCAGTGGGATGTGGGCCACCTGCCCCATCGTCCCCATCATCGTCCGGTACTTCTGGAACTGGGATCCATGGGGCATTGGTGCGTACACAGATGTTGTGCAACACACAACATGCAACGATCATCTTGCACATGATGTCTGGGCTGTGCAGGAGCCTTCCACCTGTGACGTCCAGGCACCTGAAACGTGACTTCAACACGCCAAATGTGCGTTCAACGATGCCCCTGGTGCGTATGTGGGCCGCATTGTACTGCCTCTGGGCGGGTGTGTTTGGGTCTCGGAGGGGTGTCATCATCCAAGGGCAGAGTGCATATCCTTGATCACCTGGGACAGTGCAGAGAGAAAAGAGTCAATACTTGGTTCGGCATGATGTGATGGCAGGCCCACTGATCCAGTGACCCCTGTGCTGGCTGTGTGTGGGGTGAGTGTAAGCCAGCCCTCAGGGAGTAGCTGGTGCTGGCAACAACTCCAACAGCCATCAGGCACTCAGAAATGCAATGTCAGAACAACAAGGGAGCATGACGTGAGTCACACAGGGTTAGTGGCACCAGGTCAGTCCTTGCTACTGGTTGTCCTCCTCCGTAACCGTGATCCGTGTTACCACCGGACTGTGACGCATCTCCCTCTCAGTTCTCCCCCTGCGTACACTGGCATGGACCCTGCCATTGATCAATGATGACTCAGTCCAGGATGTGGGACATGCTGGACTGCAGTGTAGCCGGGCTGCAGCGGTGGGGTATGTTAACGAATGGGGACCCCTGGGGGCCTGTGTCACGGAGGACAGCGATGGCCTGAGGAGGCTGCCAAGGTCGCGGGCATGGGTCTTGGAGCTAGCACCGGCACGTGGTGGGCCCTCTTTGACACACGACGGTGTCGGCAGGTGAGCAGTGTGGCCTTGGAGCGCTGGTGCGGGCAGGCCTGGTCTGGGTATCAGCGTCCTGGGGTGCAGCAGGCGCAGAGGCTCGTCGGCCTCGTGGTGACTGCGAGGCGCCGCCCTGGCAGTGACGTTGGCCTTTCTGGGTGTAAACCACGCTCTGCGCCACAGGGTTTTTGTCCACACCCCTGCGCAGGCCTGGTGTACTCCAGGCACCACCCACTACGCTCACGCACACAGGGGGGGACGCAGCGAGCGACATTTCCGTGATCTGACCCACGGCCTGGGGTGACATGGTTGCGTCCACTGTTCACTACTCTCCAGTCACCAGCAGTTGATGTCTGCATGGACATATCTGTGGTTTGCATACCCATGTCTGTCCGGCACATCCATGCCTCACTTGTCGTTGTGTACATTCCCATTCACGGGTCACTTGCATCCTTCGCACATGGCTGCATTCCGCATCTCCACACGTTCAGCTGTTGTGTGGATGTGGTGCCATGATATAGCTGTATTGTGTGCAGGGGAAGCCCAGGATCCCCATGGAGTTGTGTTGTCGTGTTTGGTAGGTGGGCATGTTGATTGACATGTTGTATGTGGTTTGGTCACGTGTGTATTCCCACAGTTGTGCGTTGTGAGATGGTGGCTTTGAGGTGTGTGGTGTGTTGATTTGTCACTTACCAATGAGCAGTCCAGTTCCATAGATGCCATCCTGGAAGCGCTGGTTGATGATGGACTGTCGGAAGATGTATGAATCGTGCACACTGCCTGGGTAGTTTGCGACGACATTGGTGAACATTCCCCGGTGGTCCACTATTGCCTGCACATTGATGGAATGCGTGTGCTTTCTGTTGCGGTAGTGGTGTGCAGTATCCGCAGGGGGCACAAGTGGGACATGTGTGCAGTCAACGGCCCCCAACACGTGTGGGAAGCTAGCAAAGGCGTAGAAGCCTTGCTTTGTCTCCAGCTGTTTCTGCGCAGTGTGGGGGAAGTGAAGGTACTGGGGTATGAAGCTGCTGATGGCATCCAGGACAGGTGTGATGAACTTTGATAGGGCTGGCTGTGAGACTCCTCTGACTCTGGCAGTTGTTGGTTGGAAGGTACCAGAGGCCAACAGGTGCAGCACAGCCAACAGCTTCATCTGCGGAGGGATGTTGGTTCTCCGCTGGGTTGGGACCGTCAACCTGTGGGCGATGTGGGTCATGATGCGGATGATGGTTGTCCTTTTGAGCCTGTAGTGGGCGATGACTTCCTCGGGCGTTAGGTCTGTGAGACTGGTGCCTTTTCGGTAGGTCCGCTGTCTTACTCTGCGCTGCCTCTGTGGTGGTCCGGGGGGGTGCGGGTCTGGGTCCTGGGGGGGGGCGGTCCTGGGGGTGGTGGCGGTGGGTGTTGTGGCCCTGTTGGGGCTCCGAGCTGCATGATGAGTAGCTCCATGGTGTCGTTTGTTCTTCGGGTTTGGCTGTGTGCGGGGCTCCGTTGCCTACTGCAGGTAGTCGTCCGGCTTTACACCAGCTGAAGGCAGGTGTTAAATACCTGCTGCTACCGTGGCTTATCGCGTGGTTTTGACTTGCATCGCAGTTCTGGCAGTTCTTTGTGAAAGTGGTGTAGTGGTGTTTTCGTGTGTTTTTGCACGGAAACGCCTACTCTGCATCTCATTAGGGTTAGTTGGTGGTGTCCACCGTGGTGTTAAATTTTGGGGCAGTTATCGCAGGAATACTGGCGATGTCTGCAGTTTGCACCCGCTTGTGAATGGGGTGTAAATCTATCTCCACTTTTGATGAGTTAAGGTGGAGATAAATCGGAGATAAGTCCTTGTGAATATCTCCCTATGTTTTTGAGATAAGTGTGATAATTCCAAAGTCCTGATTTAAAAACTAATCTCACCATATGAAATGATCAAAGGAAGATAGTTGAAATGGAGTACGATCACTTAGTGTTTTATAGAAATTAATGCTTCCTGGGTTGAGGGTGGGTATAATTGGAGAGTCAGGCTGAAACATCATGATCAACTATTACATTGACTGACTAGCACATAAAGATAAAACATTTATATTGGTATCTATCATTGTGTGAGTGTTGGGAAGTGGGTTATTAGTAGGTATAAATAGGGACTTACCACAAGTAATAAGGCCACAAAAACAATAAAAGATTCAGTGAAGGTCACAACAAGCAATAAAAGTCCAAGACCAATTTATATAAATCGGTTTTATTTTTATGAGTAAAAAAATCCAATGTAGGGAGCCAGAGATATGACTTTTTAAAGATTAAAAGTAAACCTTGAGCTTAGAAGCAAATAGCGCTCAAAGGGTTAAATAAAAATCATGCTGGACCAGGACAAAGTTACGAGTTCAGTTCACCCATGAAGTAACACTTTTACACTTACTTCCAGAAGTGTTTCTTGATGCAGGAAAGAGTCCACAACACCAGTCAAGGGTCCAGGAGCTCTGAGATGGTCCTTGGGGCTACGTTTCCCACAATGCACTGTGCCAAATCCTTAAAAGTCCACTGGTTGCACTCCAGATGGATTCTTATTGATGGAGATGATGCAAGTGAAGGTCTTTTAACCTGTTGCTTTCAGGGAGTCCATTCCTTCCACTTTTGAAGCAAGGCAAAGTCCTTAAGGCTGTAGTTCCAAGTGTGCAGCAGGTCTCGTCGTAGTCATCCAGAGCGCAATCCTTTGGGTGCAGGCTAGGATCCAGTAGGGCAGTCCTTCTTCTGCAGTGTCAGGCATGGAACTCTTGTAGCTCTTTTGTACCTGGGAGTCTGTTCTTAATCATTTTTACGAACTGCGAAGTCCATAGTGCTACAGTTTCAAAGTGAGCAGCAGGTGCAGCCTTATGAGTTTGTCGATGTGCCAGAATGAGTAAGAAAAATCACTTGTTCTCTGGAGCCAATTCCAATTTATTTCATAGTGCTTTGAGACAAAGGAAAAACATTTTCCAGCCAACACGTGTTTCGCCCCCTTGCACTGGCCTTCTGGCCTGGGGCTTCCTCAGGGCGTTAAGTACCAGTATTATGGTTAGGAATATAGTAAAATCCTTTCCCTGTGTTATGTAAAAGGCAAATCTTGAGATGCGAGGAAAAAGTGTCTGCTGTCTGCAGCAATCCGTCGGCATGGGCCTTATGAGTGCAGTCCTCTTGGGATGCAGATCAGGGGTTCCAGCCGGGCAGTCCTTCTTCTCCAGGAAGGGATCTGAGTTGCTTGGCAGCTCTCCCATATTCATTCAGAGTTCCTGGGCGTCCCCTGACAAATTGGATGCAGGGTACCAGCAATGTGTATGACCACTTCACCCAAAGTGTGGCATATTCTTGACCCAGAAAGCACTAATCTTCCAAAATCCAAAATGGAAAACCTTTCTCATGGAGGGTTAGAGTTAGCTATGCCATCCCACTGGTGTGGCTAAGATTCCCAAACATTCTCTTTCCAGCCCCTGTGCTAATCTAATTAGTGGGGCTCCTGTCTGACTGGGGGTGCAGGATGTGGGGGTGCGTCTATTTTGCGCTAAACTGGCATACTCTCTTTGAAGACCAGTTTGGCTACTCCACACCCATCCTGGCTTTTGCTCTGTAGTTTGCAGTTCTCCTCCCACAGGAAATCCTTTGTCTCTTGTCAGGCCACTTCACACTTCATTAAGACAGCTTGGCGGAGGCTGACCAATCAGGAGAGGGCTGATGGAAGGCTGGATTTTGGCTTACAGAAACAAAAGTTCCATGACTTATTTTGAGTGATAGTAATAATAAAACCTAACAGTAGCAAGTTGTTGGACCTATTCTATCATTTTGATACTCTGAAGTATATTTTTAGCTCCGTTTCTTTCAATAGTTATACTTTAATAAGGTATCCCCATGTTAGCCTATGGAGCCATTGACATACAAAAGGGAGAAACAAAATTGGCAGTTTTCCCTTCACTAGGGAATATAAAACATACGTTATAATGTCCCTGCTTATAATTACAAGACACCCTGCCCTTGGAGCACCTAGGGGAGATCTTAGGGGTTACTTATATGCAAAGAAAAAGTATTTTGAGACTTTGGAAGTACCTTTAAGTCCAAATTCGAATTTACATATCATTTTATTTGAAGAGCAGACTGCAAGGCAGGCCTGGCTTTTAAAATGAGAGCAGGCACCACAGTAGTGCACACTTAAGTGCATTAAATCTCTTGGGCCTCCAAACCTACACGTCCTACCATATATCAGGGACCTACAGGTAGGTTGACAGTACCAATTGCAATTATACATAATTACCAGGTACTTGTAATTGGAGCACAGACCCTGGGTTGGGTTAGCAGAGCCCAGGGCACAGTAAGAAAACTAGCATCTAGTAGTCAAAATGGGGGTAAACAGTGGGGGGACACTGCAAACAGGTCTTGGTTTCTCACACAACCCCCTCCCCTCAGCCAACATCCTAGGAGACTCAGCCCTATCCTGGGAGAGTTTCCCTGGTCTGTCAGGTGAGGAAGAAAGCAAAGAAACCAGGCTGTACAACTGCAGGGCCTGCACTGCCTTACATCCTCCTGCCAAGGTCACTTCCTCCAGGAGGTTGACCCATCTCTACAGTAACAGGCCCCATTTTAAACTGAAACTTCATCACAGCTGTTTCATCTTCTTCCTCCCTTTTTAGTTTAGATAGTGAAGTGCCCACCTCCTCTATCCTTGACTTTGCTACGGCAACGTCTAGCTTACCCACAGAGGTCACCCAAAACTTGAGAAACCCTACCATGACCAACAAGGTCAGGGGGCCTAACTTACTTTTTTACTTTTGGCCATGGGGTCTGCCTCCCATACCAAGTACAGTTCTGCCATGAAGGCCAGCACCCAACAGAGGCTACTGACAGCTGTCAGAATCCAGAACCACACCCTAAGCTCTCACAGGTGGCTGAGCTACATTACGGGCACTTGTGGGTTCCTGGAACCTCTCTTGCTGTTTAGAGTAGGGGGCTACCACATCATGTGGCAGATACCTTCCTTCCACTCTCCCTTCTGTTGACTGCTGCCTGACTGCTCAGGACTTCCTTGTGGTCAGGTGAACCCTCACCAGTGCCGAATTTGGGTTTCTCCCTTACTGGGACAGAAGACCCTTGGCTCACTGGAACTTACGTTAAGAGTGGCTCATCTTTCCTTTTCTTTTTCCCTTTCTTTTGGGATCAAAGTTTCTTAACTGTAGGGACTGGCTCCCCACGATCTTTGCGTTGGGGGGGTGACATGGGTGACCACCCCACTTGGGATCAGACCAACCTCTGGGAGGTCACTGCCCAGGAGACAATCTAAGGGTAGGTCTGCACTAACTACCACAAAGCAAAAGAGAGAAGGGGGACAGGTAGCTATATAAAGGTCCAGTGACTTGTGCTCCTGAAAATCACACTTATATCCCACAAGAGTCACTGTTCCTATCAAGGAGAGGTAAAGAAAGAAACTGTAGTTGTTTTAATACTGTGATTACTGGGGACAGTGTGTCCTGATCTTGGTGCCCTCACACACCCCGAAGGATGTCATGCTTCATCATTGGACAATGCTCCTCGTCGGGCCAGCGCTGCAATGCCCTACAGGTCCCCCGAAGGGTCACTTTATCAGAGATCTTTTCAGGATAAAGCTGTAAGGGTGCGTGGGGGTATGAGTGGCAGTAGTGTCCTAACGTGAAGTTTAAAAGATGACTGGAGGGGTGACTAGAAAATGTATTAAAGAGAGAGTCCCTCTGTCACCAATAAAATCCAAGAGGTAGTGCTGCTTTGAGGGAGATAATGGCCCTCTGTAGCTAAACATAAAACACACCCCTAATGGGCATGTTTAGAGGTCGACATGTCTCGTGCAATTTATTGGTATCAGAAAGAGATCCCATGCACTTCTTCAGGACTGGAGAAAGTGTGGTGATTGATAGGAAAGATAAATGTCAGTAACAATTAATCTAGTGCCATTTAAGATGAGGAAGTAGTATTCTGGAACGACAAAAGCAGAAAATAGGTAAAATCAGTATTTATGAGCCCTAATAATAGGGTACCTTAAAAAGGGCCGGGTCCTCCATTGGTGAACCAGGTGCTCGTGGATGTTGTCATCTATCGTTAAGGTACAGTGAGTGAGTCTATAGTGAGCTATAGGGATATAGCGACAAAACAGGACGTACAAACACATAGGCTTACGTGAAAATATGTTTTAAGACATGGCATAGTATCGAATTGTTGTTGCAGGACAAAGAAAACATATAGTACCCAGTGTCTCTGTCAGGTCGCCATGGTAGAAAGGCAGACAAAGGTGCACAAAACATATAAGAACTGTACTAGGTACCACCATTGATGGCAAACCTCAGGTCACTGTGTAAATATAAAGCAAAACACTAATCGTAATATGCTCACCCAAGTAAAACAGGAAGGATTCCCCATGAGATTCGGCTGTGGGTATCCTCGAGATCTGTTTTGAGCAGTCACAATGTTAGGCAAAATTAGCGTGGGGAAAACAAGCAAGTGCGGCCGCACTAAGTGGCCGCCAAAAATTCAATGCGGCGAAACAGCTTTTTTACTGACAGTTTCTCGTAGGTATGAGAGGCCTGTTCACCTACCCGACCTCACACCGTCTCCGTAGAGGCTCTTATGCGGCTGCCGCTGTATTTTGTAGGGGTGAGGTGACCGGCGTGGGGGCGTGTCTGTGCCTTGCGGGTTTCCGGGTCACGTGTTGGCGTTCCGAGCGTCGGAAAACGTGCCTGGAGGCCGACCAAGCATGCGCGGGCGCCATGTTGGAGTGGCAAGAAACCCGTTTGTAGACAGTAAATAGTTATAATGTGTGTTGGTGGCAAAACAAGTATGTAAGGTAATGTCGCACTGCAAATAGCCTATTGATTACACCCAAAAAAGCCCAAGAGATGTGTTAAAGGGCTGTTGATTGGCTGGTTGGTCCAGTGAATATAAGAACGTTTTAAAAGACTCCCACTTGGAACTGGTCATTTGAGTGGGGTTATCAACCCAGTGCTCACAGTGTATATGTCTAATAATATCCCAGGAGTGGAAAAGTAGGGCGATTATGTGATCATGTGGACACCTCGATTCAAGATGATTATACTTGTTAGAAGGCAGGCATGCAGAAAACCTTCCAATTGGTAATGCACCCAAGATTAGGATCGTCTGGGTCATGTCCACCGTTGTTAGAACGGTGCAATTGTGTAGAAAAAAAGGGTTTGAGTCTGATGTGTGATATCGGGGGTTGTCATGGTGTTATTTGAAATTGCCCATACGTGAAGCAGTAGTGTGGTAAAGATTAGAGAATGGAAGTGGAACCCTGAGGGTATCACTGTAGTTCAATCCAGGGGATCTCATCATTGAGACCCCGTATATTTGTCCGTAATTTGTGGACCCATCTCTGTTCTTTCTGGAACAGTGTTGTAGTGTTCCACAGGGGTTGGTTTCCAAAATGGTCCATTGGAGTTGTTCTGTCGTGTGTTGTTTGTCTATGTAATGTGTGCTCATTTTAGTAGTGCTGCAGCCGCATCATATATTGCTTCTATGTTCATTAATCCTAATCCTGACCTGTCTGGTGGTCATACCCACATAGAGAAGGCTACAAGGGCACCTAATGAGGTACACGCAGTTCTTGGTGTTGCAGTTTGTATGTCTGCGTTGTGTCCATTTAATGTCGCCTAGCTGGAGTTCCTTGGTGTGGGTGGTTAGGGTGCACACGTTGCAATTACCACAAGGGTGTGTTTGTTTGAAGAGTTTTATATAGCGCTGGCTAGACCCGGAGGTATCAGAGCGCTTTACATAAGGAAGTGGTTACAACAGAACAGTGTTACATAATTACATTAGATTCTAGAGCAAAACAATAGCATGGAGAAAGACAGTGTTACAAGAATACATCCATTGCTAGAGCATAAGATAACATAGAAAACAAGTCCAAGGAGCATAGCTGGTAGAGGGGGAAAGTAAAAGGCTGGGGATACATATCAAGTCAGGAAGACCGGGCATGGAGAAGAGTACTTCAGTGGATACCAAAAATTAGAGTAAGCAAGTCAAACAAAACCGGAGAGGGTCAAGGGATCAGCAACAACCAGTGCCGGACTTCAAAACTGGGTCGGGTAAAGTTAGAAATGGAAGGGGTACCTCACCAAGTCAAACAAGAAAAGAGGGGTGTAGTTGACTCAGAGGGGGTCGAAGAAGGGCAATGGTCACTCAGGCAGCAAAGGGCATCAGGGGGACAGTCAGAACCACAAGATGGAGGTATCAAGGACACGGACCCCAAGAGCTAGGCAAAACAGGATGGCGGGAAATGAGGGTAAACAAAACATCCGATCAAGAAAAAGCCAATATTTAAAACCTACCCCAAAAGCATAGCTGATTGGGGAAGGCAGCAGAACGTTCTGAAGGGAGGTAAGGTTGAAGGTCGCCGATCTCTCCCGGGTAAACCACGACAGGGGAGTCAGCGCGGTCACCCAGGAAGCAGTCCCAGGAAGAGAAAGACAGCTGCGGAGTCAGGAGGGCGAGCAACTCCGAAAAAAAAGGAAAGCAAGCTCAGTGGTGCAGGGCAGCAGCATCGCGTAGTTCTCTTTGCTGCGTTCTCGTTGTAATGATAATGACCTTTTACCGTCGGGCGGCCCCATAGAGTAGTTTGATCATCAGACTGTTTTATTTGAGGTCTAGTGTGTACTAGCAGGTCTCTAAAATTCTGTGTGTGCTTAAAGGCAAACCTGGGGAGTTCCAGGTTAAGGTCCCCTGTTTTAATGATGTGCCAATGTTTCAGCACTATGTTTTTTACTTTGTTGGACATCGGCGTAAAAGTGGTTACACAGGTAACGATGTCTTCCTGTGGTTTCGTATGGGTTTCCAAAAGGGCATCACGATGGTTGTTGCGTGCTCTTTTTCTTGCGTTCCCCATTTTACTTGGGTGTCGGGATCACTCAGCCCCCCAGAAGAAAAGGGTTCTCTGTTAGCATAATTAGCCTCAAAGCTTCAATGAAGGCTAGAAAGGGCTACTGCCTGCCTACATTCAGGACGAGGAGAAAAGCCAAGATGGCCGCCAGGAAGCGACCTATTGAACTGCATGCTAGTTTTCAAGCAAACTCTGGAAGTTTGGAATGTCCAGGTGAGGCGCCCGCATTAGCGCGCACTTCACCTGAAGATATTGAGGAGGAGGTCATACCTGGAATTTGCGGCACGTTAGTCTAGTCAGGAAACCGCATCGCGCCCAGCTTTCGACGATATTTTGGCGCGTATCGTTTTCCCAGCCTGAGAGCAGTGTACCTTCATGGAGCAAGTCCGTAAGCTGTAAATTTTGTGGGAGTTTTGTAGCATGTGTTATTGGTGAGCGGGGCGGTCTTGCAGTTCCTGGGTATTGCGCATGTTCATAGAACAGACTTGCAGTTGAGACTACAAGAGTAGTGTTCCTGAAATCAAGGGGTAGAGTCAGCACAGGTTAAACCAGTAGAATAGACACTTGTGAATATTCTAGCTATTTTCCTGAGAAGTCACCGTAGAGTTTCCTGTCTCTTCACTGGCCACCTGGTGGGCATCCACCTATCCTGTACATATTGTGATTAAAAGTTCAAGGTTAAGAAGGTAGAAAACAAGTTTCCAATACAAAAATAGAAGTTACTAGAGAGATAAACACGATACTTACCTGAGTCAGCGTTTTGGAATTTGGAGTAGCTTCTATACATAAGAAGGTGAGGAACCTAAAATGAGAGAGAGAGAGAGACAGATTGAACAAAAGAATTGAGTAAATAAAAGTAAAATTTGTGTTTTGTATATAGTTACAGCAAGCAAGACAATAAACATCAGTGTTTTAGAGATAGATAAAGATTTAGAATACAGTAAGTTGTTTAATGCCATTTTATCTTGCAGTTCAACTTCTGAAAAGACTACCTTAGCAAGAAAAGGAGAAAAGTGAGAGGAGTCTAACCATTGGAGGAAGAACCAGAGATATAGTGTGACTGTCTCTTCTCTGTCCCATCCCCTTTCCCCGCGTGGTTTCCGCAGTGGTTCACGTGTATATATTACGTGTTGACTGGGAAATCGTAGTGGGGCATTGGGAACTGTCACGGTTCTGCTCCAGTGCATATAAGTGGTCTGCATTCATGCCATTGGGTGAGCGTATTACGATTAGTGTTTTGCTTTATATTTACACAGTGACCTGAGGTTTGCCATCAATGGTGGTACCTAGTACAGTTATTATATGTTTTGTGCACCTTAGTCTGCCTTTCTACCATGGCGGTGTGACAGAGACACTGGGTACTATATGTTTTGTTTGTCCTGCAACAACAATTCGATACTACGCCATGGCTTAAAACATATTTTCACGTAAGTTTATGTGTTTGTTCATCCTGTTTTGTTGCTATATCCCTATAGCTCACTATATACTCACTCACTGTACCTTAACGATAGATGACAATGTCCACGAGCACCTGGTTCACCAATGGAGGACCCAAGCCCTTTTTAAGGTACCCTATTATTAGTGCTCATAAATACTGATTTTAACTATTTTCTGCTTTTGTCATTCCAGAATACTACTTCCTCATCTTAAATGGCACTAGATTAATTGTTACAGGCCATTTATCTTTCCTATCAATCACCACACTTTCTCCAGTCCTGAAGAAGCGCATGGGATCTCCTCCTGAGACCAATAAATTGCGCAAAACATGTCGACCTCTAAACATGCCCATTAGGGGTGTGTTTTATGTTTAGCTACAGAGGGCAATTATCTCCCTCAAATCAGCACTACCTCTTGGTTTTTATTGGTGACAGAGTGACTCTCTCTTTAATACATTTTCTAGTCAGCCCTCCAGTCATCTTTTAAACTTCACGTTAGGATACTACTGCCACTCATACCCCCATGCACCCTTACGGCTTTATCCTGAAAAGATCTTCGATTAAGTGACCATTCGGGGGACCAGTAGGGCATTGCAGCACCAGCCCGACGAGGAGCATTGCCCAATAATGAAGCATGACATCCTTTGGGGTGTGTGAGGGCACCAAGATCAGGACACACTGTCCCCAGTAATCACAGTATTAGAATGACTAGAGTTTCTTTCTTTACCTCTCCTTGATAGGAACAGTGACTCTTGTGGGATATAAGTGTAATTTTCAGGAGCACGAGTCACTGGACCTTTATTAGCTCCCTGTCCCCCTTCTCTCTTTTGCTTTGTGACATTAGTACAACGGTTCAGCTGAGGGACATTTCTATTCCTGCGCTTTTACCTTCCTCTCTTTCTCTTTCTACCATGGACGAACACCTGGGATTAAGCTACGGAGACGAAATTGTCTCAGAAATCTTATGGACACCTAGTCTTATAGGGGCAGATGGTACAGCATCTACTAGTACACCCCCAAGGCAACTGAAACTCAATATCTTCCCATAAAAAACAACAGGTGAAGATAGCCATGCATGGGGCCATTATGACAGAATACCTGCGGTCTAATATAGCACCCAACGGCCTGCTCGTGACTGTGGCCCCCGCATCTTTCTACAGGATCTGATATTCAGAAAGGAATGGAGCCAAATATCTTGGAAGTGTACAGAGGATTGGCTCATTCTCATTATTAGCACGGCCAAAGGCCTTTCAGACGCACTCATCATAAAAATCACCGTAGCTGAGAAAACCACCATTAGTATTACCAATTGGAAATCACTACTCGCTGAGATTAACGCCGGAATGAATGAGCACAAGGATTACCTACTGCAGAAAAAGATAAACAAATTGCAGAAAGATATTAAAAACTTTGAGAGGGAAAAGGTCTACTCCTACACAAGAGAAGATTTCATCAAATCCAACAAGGAGACTTCTTCTGACGATGACTCCACCACCTCAACATGGTCAAGGAGATCGAACAGCACTTCAAGTATTGGAAGCTGGAGAAGCAACCAAGGAGGACCAGGACTCCTTCCCACACCACCGCTGTATAACTATCAACCACCCGAATATCCTTCAGCCCCACCACCCTGGTATCCCGGCTATCACGGTCCACCGCCTCCATTCCCCTTCTACCAACATCAACAACCCCCTCCTTTTTGGAACAGAGGCAGGGGCAGAGGAAGAGGAAGGAGAAGAAACAATCAGAAGCAATGTTATGTGCTGGATTGAGGCCCTAACATAGGTGCGCTGTTTCAGAGGCACAAATCCTTCGTGCCACAGAGACAGGCAGGACCTTTCACCTACATTGGCCCTCCCTTCACAAATAACGAGCAACAGAGTCTGTCCCTTATCTGACGTGTGCTCTGGGTGCAGAAGACGGTCCATCCTAAATACGTCATATCCATGTCCAACAGTGACTAACCTACGTCACAACGAGTTCTTAGAAACAGACCCTTAAGCTCTTGGGATTTTCCCTAGCACAGGATTATTGATTTCTCCAAGAACTCATTAAATATGCATTGTTGGAACCGGGGTTACCGATTCCGGCACAGTAGCATGGCGCAAGGCGGAAAGGCACCCGAAGGCAATGTGTAAGGCAGTTGTGCAGCACACACTCACTCTGACTCAGTAATGCAGACGCAATAATGTGACACCACACCAGGTCTGTGTATTAAAAACAAGTTCTTTTATATAAATCAATGCAGCATCAGATGAGGCAGATTAATTCAGGGCAACATTTCAACTCTTTGAAGTACTTAATTAGTGCGTCATCTCATTAAAGCACCATAGCTCATCAACATTGTAGGTCACTAAAAGGCCGCAGGAATCATCTCCTAAACTTAGCACCAATAATGATCACAGGGTGCAGGAATAAAACATGGGCCTAAAACATGCAGTTCACCTCATGAATATTCAATCACTTGTAAATAGGCATTTTACGTTACATTTCAAACAGGGCCTGCGTTAATCTAGGCGCTCCCATAGGCAGTGCAGGGGGCGTCGCAAATCCGGTACACCTGCAACATAAAACACTTCAACTCTTGGCGGTGTACACTTCAGCTTGATTCAACTACGCACCTTTACACTAGGCAAAGACTTTTCAGTAATAAGGATCTGCATCAGGCCTAGACAGTAATTCAAACAGGCATAACAATGAAGCTGGTGAATAGCTGAGGGAACCCCTCCACATGTCTCTCTCTCTGGGGCTTCCCTAGTAATGAAGGCTTCTGTGTCTCTCAGGGGTTAATTCAGGCCAGGCCCACTCCTCTCCGGGGCCTCGCCTAGTGGGGATAGTTACTGTTGGCTTCCCCCTCTAAATGTCAGGGTAGTGGTGGCCCCCGGCCCCCAGTGGCGTCTCTGCGTGACCTAAGGGCCTCCCGGGCTCACCTGCGGTAATTTCGGTGGACGCTCTCCAGAGCGACTGGCTCCTTTCTGGGCCGGCCCGTGTTTGGCAGGGCAGGGCCCGGACTGGGTTCCACGGCCTTCCGGCCGGAATTGCGGGTCATTGGGTGGCCGGTATCACTCTCCTCCGGCCCCCGTAGTCAGCGCTGTACTGCGGGGAGCGGGAGCCGGTAGTCTTCTCCGGCTGGCTTCCTGCCTCCCTCTGCGCTCTGGGGACTTCTCTGCGGCTTCCGTCGGCGCGGGGGCGCGGCGGGAGCCGGCGCCCAATCGCTGCGCGGCCTTCCCGGGGGCGCGGCCGATGACGCAGTCGGAGTCCCCGGTCGCCTAGCAACGGCGTCGGCGGGGGCTGAAGGCCTCGTTCTTCCTCCTGGGCCGCGGCGGTGATTCCCGGCTGCGACTTCCTTCGCGGGAGCCCCCGGGCCCGGCGGTGATTCACGGCAACTCCGGACCTTGGGTGAGGGCGCGGACGGCGCACCTCACCACCCCGGCCTCGGGGGAGACCACGCCCACCTCCGCAGTTCCTCACACGCGGCGACGGCCGCAAAGGCAGATTCCAGCCACACGGTCAGTGGCTTGAGGGGGCGATTCCTCCCACGTGGAGGCACAGCGCGGGGGCGCGCTGGAAGCAAGTTGGCAGGGGGGCGGATATAGAAGTGCTTTGGGCAGCCCAGCAGCAGGGCGGCACTGCGACAGCTAGGAGTGGATGGGGGTAAAGGTCTAGCGCTACAGGGCACGGCGCTGTTCCTGGTGATCCCCAGTTTGGCAGTTCAGGTTTCTGACCTTGCTGGTTTGTCAGGCTTTGCAGTTTCAGGTTGCTTGCGGTAGTTCTTTGTTGGTTGCTTCTTGGGGTTTCTCCTTATGGGGAAGGGAATGAGTTGGTGGTACTTGGGGTGCTGGATGGTACTTCCCAGCACGCTGAAGATGGTTCTATGGGTCCCCTCACACTGGGCAAGGTCAGTGGGTGGTGGGTGTTCCTCAGCTAACTTACTACAGCAGTGCCTTAGCCTTGTCAGTAGCAGTAGTGTAGGTCTCCCCCCTAGGCCCTAAAGCCTGTACTCCGGCAGAGGTTCTCCCAGGATCAGTGGTGCCCCAACTGGCTTCTAAGTTTCCCTCCAAGCCTATTATATCCCTAGGTCAGGTGACCCTCCAGAAAGGCGGCAAGCCATAACTCCTCCCACAGCCCGGAAGGTTCTGGAACCTTCCACCATGTCTGGCTATGTGGCCCAGAGGCGGGACGGGATGGATACTGTATCCCTATGCCCCAGCCTGACCCTGGCTACTAGTAGGTGTATGTGTGCAAGGCCACTCCGCAGTAGCAGGGGCCTGTGGCAGCCATCTTGGGTGAAGAGAGCACCTGCACCTCAGCACTGATTGGCAGTGGTAAGGCGCCCGAAGACCTAGGTCCAGTAAAAATACGGTGGCAAAAATGAGGCGCAAAAGGGAAAAAACAGGGTAAGACCACCCTAGGGCTGACAGGTCTAACACGCGTCCCCCCCAGCCGAAAGTGGGGAGAGCTTCCCAACCTCTAGGGAGTTCTCATCGCTAAGGCGGAAAACCCGGGAGAGAGCGTCAACGTTGGCGTGGTCTACACCGGGTCGATGTTCCACCCGAAAGTCCATCCCCTGGAGGGAAATGGACCACCTCAACAATTTGGGGTTTTCGCCTCTCATCTGCATGAGCCAGCGAAGGGGTCTGTGGTCGGTCTGGATCAGGAAGTGACAACCAAAAGGTATGGCCTCAACTTCTTTACAGCCCAAACCACGGCAAAGGCTTCTCTTTCGGTGGTACTCCACCGCTGTTCCCGGGGGAGTAGTCTTCGGGAAATGAAGGCCACTGGCTGGTCTTGGCCATCGTCATTCAGCTGCGAGAGCACAGCTCCTATGCCATGCTCAGAAGCGTCTGTCTGCACGATAAATTCCCGTCCAAAGTCTGGAGTCCTGAGCACCGGTGCTGTGCACATCGCACGTTTGAGGGTCTCAAAGGCTTCCTGGCAGGCAGCCGTCCAGATGACTCTGCGTGGCTGCTTCTTTGAAGTCAACTCCGTCAAAGGGCTCACAATGGTTCCATATCCCTTGACGAACCGGCGGTAGTATCCCGTGAGGCCAAGAAAAGCCCGGACCTCTGTTTGGGTCTTGGGGGGCTCCCAGGCCAAGATGGTCTCGATCTTGGCTTGGAGGGGTTGCAGCTTACCCCCGCCCACCAGATGTCCCAGGTACACGACAGATCCCTGTCCAATCTGGCACTTGCTGGCCTTGATGGTTAGACCAGCCCGTTGCAGAGCCTGTAGCACCTCCTGGAGATGCTCCAGATGGTCCTCCCAGCTGCTACTGAAGACAGCTATGTCATCCAGGTAGGCAGCAGAGAAGGCCTCTAGGCCAGACAGCACCTGGTTCACCAACCGCTGGAAAGTGACTGGAGCATTTTTCAACACGAATGGGGATCACCCGAAATTGAAAGTGGCCCTCGGGGGTGGAGAACGCAGTCTTCTCCCTTGCTCCTTCCGCCATGGCGATCTGCCAATAGCCTGACATCAAATCGATGGTACTCAGATACCGGGCTGCTCCCAGCCGGTCAATGAGCTCATCCGCCCGAGGGATCGGGTGAGCGTCGGTCTTGGTTACTGAGTTGAGTCCGCGGTAATCCACACAGAACCGCAGTTCTGGTGTGGTGCCCGGTGGGGCCGCTTTCGGCACCAACACCACCGGACTAGCCCAAGGGCTACTGGAAGGCTCAATCACCCCCAGTTCTAGCATCTTGGTAACCTCACCCTGGATACTAGCCTTGACCTTATCGGACAGCCGGTAAGACTTGGTTTTTACTGGCGGACTGTCCCCTGTGTCCACATCATGGGTACACAGGTGCGTGATCCCAGGCGTGAGGGAGAACAACGAGGCGTACTGCCCCAAGACCTGGCGGCAGTCCCTCTGTTGCTCTGGGGTCAAGGATGGGGCGAGGACCACTCCCTCTACCGAGCCATCCTTCTCATGGGCCGCCAGAAGGTCTGGAAGAGGCTCACTCTCCTCCTCCTCACTTCCATCTGTTATCATCAGGAGAGTGAGCTCTGAACGCTCCTGGCGCTTCAGGCTTCAGGCGCTTGACGTGGAACACCCTGTGGGGTTGACGGGGGGTCTTCACATCGACGACATAAGTGGTCTGGCCTCTCCTTTCCAGGAACTCAAACGGTCCAGTCCACCTGTCCTGGAGGGCGCTAAGCTCTCCTGGCTCCATGACCCACACCTTCTGTCCAGCGTCCAACTCTACCGTCCAAGCGTTCCGGTCATACCACTTCTTCATGACGGCCTGACTAGCCTCTAGGTTGTCCGAGGCTTCCTTCCACAGCTTGGCCACTTGGCTGCGGAATGCCAGCATATAGCTGACCACATCACGGGGAAGCTTCGAGGAAGACTTCTCCCACCCCTCCTTGACAAGACTGAGGGGCCCCCGAACGGGGTGGCCATAGAGCAGCTCAAAGGGGCTGAAACCGACCCCCTTCTGCGGCACCTCTCGGTAGGAGAAGAGCAGACAGGGTAAGAGGACGTCCCACTTCCTTCTCAAGTCCTCGGGTGGGCTCCGGATCATCCCCTTCAAGGTCTTATTGAAACGCTCCATGAGCCCGTTCGTCTGGGGGTGGTAAGGAGTGGAGAACCTGTAGGTCACTCCACACTCCTTCCACATGGCCTGCATGTAGGCCGACATGAAGTTCGTGCCCCTGTCTGACACCACGACCTTGGGGAATCCCACTCGGGTAAACATCCTCATCAGGGCCCGTGCCACCACCGGTGCAGTGATGGTCCTCAGAGGGATTGCCTCTGGGTACCGGGTGGCGTGGTCCACCAACACCAAGATGAACCTGTGTCCCGAAGAAGTCGGCGGGTCCAACGGCCCGACAATGTCAATCCCTACCCGCTCAAAAGGGGTACCTACAACCGGGAGAGGTTCCAGAGGGACCTTCAACTTAGTCCCTGTCTTGCTGCTCGCCTGGCAAGTGGTGCAGGTCTTGCAGAAAGTGTCAGAGGTGACGCGCATCCTGGGCCAGTAAAAATGTGGGACCAAACGCGCAAACGTCTTGTCCTGGCCCAGGTGTCCTGCTAGGGGTATCTCGTGTGCCAACTCTAGCAGAAAGGCTCGGTAGCATTGGGGGACCACTAAGGCCCTTGATGACCCATGCACCGGAGCCTTAGGCTCACTGTAGAGGAGACCATCCTCCCAGTAGACATGGTAGTTACCAGTCTCTGTTCCAGTTGCTTGGGCTTCGGCCTGCTGCCGCATGCCTTCAAGCGTAGGGCACTCCTTCTGCGCCCGGCAGAATTCCTCCCGGGTAGGCCCTCCTTCCACCTGCCACTCTGCAGGGGTCGGCAGGTCCCCCACGGGAACACCATCCACCTCAGCGGACTCCGGGGTCACCTCCGCGGGCTCCCCATCCATCTCACTGGGTGCTTCCTCCTGGACAACTCCTCGTCCAGCAGTGGGCTGGGCCATTATTTCAGGCTCCAACCCGGGCTGAGTTCCTTGTCGGGCAGCCATGGACCGCGTGACGACGCAAGTCCATCCTGGTAATCCCAACATCTCAGCATGGGCATTGAACTCTACCTCCCTCCAGGCAGTATGTTCCAAGTCGTTTCCAAGCAGACAGTCAACTGGCATGGCAGGGCTCACCGCAACCTTCAACAGGCCTGAGACTCCTCCCCACTCAAAGGGAACTTGGGCCACGGGGTAATGACCCAGGCTATTATCAGCCATAACAACCGGGTGGAATACCTCAGGAATCACCTGCTCTGGGGACACCAGCTGACGTCTTACCATTGTCATGCTGGCACCTGTGTCCCTCAGAGCCTCCACCTCCTCCCCGTTCACCAGGACCCTCTGCCGATACTTGGCAGTGTTCGAGGGTACCTGAACCCGTGGGATGATCTCTCTATCCCCCAGGGAAACTAAGGTCAAGCCTGTCCACTCACCTCCCCTACCTAGGGACAACTCCTCCCCAAGCGCTACACTGGCCACCCCGGGGCTCTTACCTCCTGTGGGGGCTGGGGTTCTCTTGCGACACTGGGGATCCCCTTGTGGTGTCCAACCTCCCCGCACTCGTAGCACCGGACAGTTCTGGGCTGCTGACTCCTGTCAGGGTAAGTGGGTTTCTGGAATCCAGATTGGGATGGGGAACCTACCCTCTAACAGGCGGTCTATTTTGGGGGCCTTTAAAGAACTCCCTCCTTTTATCTCCCCCCTCTTTCTTCTGGGGGAACCCCTGTCCACGTTTCGGGGGTCCGCCCCGGCTCCCTTGTGGGACACCCGAGTGCTGACCCACGTGTCTGCCTCCTCTGCAAGCTCCCGCGGATCGGTCAGCTTGCGGTCCACCAAGTACTGGCGCAGCTCCGGAAAACATTTCTCTAGGAGGTGCTCTCTCAAGAACAGGTCGTACAGCCCTTTATAATCATCAATGTTGCTGCCACGCACCCAACCCTCCAATGCCTTCCGGGCATAATCAAAAAAATCCACCCAGTTCTGTGTGGGAAGCTTGTGGCTGTTGCGGAACTTTTGGCGGTACTTCTCTGGGGTGAGGCCAAACTTCTTAAGCAGGGCCTCCTTCATGATAGGGTAGTTCGTCTGATCCCCCTTGTCCAAGGTCAAAAGTGTGTCCCTTACTAGTGGAGGTATGTACCTGTAGAGACCTCCCCCCCAGTAGCTCTCAGGAACCCTATGGGCCACCAAAGACACCTCGTACGCCGCCAACCACTTATCAATGTCATCTCCCACACTAAAACTGGTTATCACCTCTCTAGGTAGATAGAACTTGGGATCCTGGGGAACCTCAGCAGGTACGCTGCCACCATTCAAGTTGCCCTGCCTCTCCATCTGCAAGGCTCGGAGCTCTAATTCTTTCAGGCTAAGCTCATGCGCAAGCTTCCTTTCTTCCATGGCTAGCCTTGCCTGTTCTCGCTCCCTGTCTATCCTAGCAAGTTCTAACTTCAATTGCCTCTCCTCCCTCCTGTCCTCAAATTCCTCTGCAGACAAACTCCCCCTGACGCACTACTGCCTGCCCTGGAACGTCTTCCTGGCAACACATTCTCGCTAACGTCAATGTGCAGTAGGTCCAGTTCTCCTGGGTCGTCTGCCTCCCCCTGCTCCTCGTCCCCTCTTCCCCCGGGTGGGCCATTACCCATGCCCTCAAAGCTTTCTGAAGCTCCTCTTTCCTGGCGCCTCGCTTGACGGACACCCCCCTCTCTAGACAGAACTCCTTGAGCTGCGCCACCGTATACCTTTCTAGGTCGGCCAACTCAAACTCCATCCTGCTAGGTGGGGCCCCAGACAATTTAGAAAAAGGGTTCTAGAATGTAGGTAGCAGGTCTAACGCAGGATTGTACACAATCAGGCAATCACAAAAGAATTCTTCGCACTTGCATTTATATAGGTGTCCAATTGCGGCGCACACTGAGTCCCTGTGGGGTGCTGCACAAACACCAGTCCTTATCCCACCGCTGAACACCAATGTTGGAACCGGGGTTACCGATTCCGGCACGGTAGCATGGCGCGAGGCGGAAAGGCACCCGAAGGCAATGTGTAAGGCAGTTGTGCAGCACACACTCACTCTGACTCAGTAATGCGGACGCAATAATGTGACACCACACCAGGCCTGTGTATTAAAAACAAGTTCTTTTATATAAATCAATGCAGCATCAGATGAGGCAGATTAATTCAGGGCAACATTTCAACTCTTTGAAGTACTTAATTAGTGCGTCATCTCATTAAAGCACCATAGCTCATCAACATTGTAGGCCACTAAAAGGCCGCAGGAATCATCTCCTAAACGTAGCACCAATAATGATCACAGGGTGCAGGAATAAAACATGGGCCTAAAACATGCAGTTCACCTCATGAATATTCAATCACTTGTAAATAGGCATTTTACATTACATTTCAAACAGGGCCTGCGTTAATCTAGGCGCTCCCATAGGCAGTACAGGGGGAGTCGCAAATCCGGTACACCTGCAACATAAAACACTTCAACTCTTGGCGGTGTACACTTCAGCTTGATTCAACTACGCACCTTTACACTAGGCAAAGACTTTTCAGTAATAAGGATCTGCATCAGGCCTAGACAGTAATTCAAACAGGCATAACAATGAAGCTGGTGAATAGCTGAGGGAACCCCTCCACATGTCCTTCTCTCTGGGGCTTCCCTAGTTAATGAAGGCTTCTGTGTCTCTCAGGGGTTAATTCAGGCCAGGCCAACTCCTCTCCGGGGCCTCGCCTAGTGGGGATAGTTACTGTTGGCTTCCCCCTCTAAATGTCAGGGTAGTGGTGGCCCCCGGTCCCCAGTGGCGTCTCTGCGTGCCCTAGGGGCCTCCCGGGCTCACCTGCGGTAATTTCGGTGGTCGCTCTCCAGAGCGACTGGCTCCTTTCTGGGCCGGCCCGTGTTTGGCAGGGCGGGGCCCGGACTGGGTTCCACGGCCTTCCGGCCGGAATTGCGGGTCGTTGGGGGGCCGGTATCACTCTCCTCCGGCCCCCGTAGTCAGCGCTGTACTGCGGGGAAGGGAGCGGGAGTCGGTAGTCTTCTCCGGCCGGCTTCCAGCCTCCCTCTGCGCTCTGGGGACTTCTCTGCGGCTTCCGTCGGCGCTGGGGGCGTGGCGGGAGCCGGCGCCCAATCGCTGCGCGGCCTTCCCGGGGGCGCGGCCGATGACGCGGTCGGCGTCCCCGGTCGCCTAGCAACGGCGTCGGCGGGGGCTGAAGGCCTCGTTCTTCCTCCTGGGCCGCGGCGGTGATTCCCGGCTGCGACTTCTTCTGCGGGAGCCCCGGGCCCGGCGGTGATTAACGGCAACTCCGGACCTTCGATGAGGGCGCGGACGGCGCACCTCACCACCCCGGCCTCGGGGGAGACCACGCCCACCTCCGCAGTTCCTCACACGCGGCGACGGCCGCAAAGGCAGATTCCAGCCACACGGTCAGTGGCTTGAGGGGCGATTCCTCCCACGTGGAGGCACAGCGCGGGGGCGCGCTTGAAGCAAGTTGGCAGGGGGCGGATATAGAAGTGCTTTGGGCAGCCCAGCAGCAGGGCGGCACTGCGACAGCTAGGAGTGGATGGGGGTAAAGGTCTAGCGCTACAGGGCACGGCGCTGTACCTGGTGATCCCCAGTTTGGCAGTTCAGGTTTCTGACCTTGCTGGTTTGTCAGGCTTTGCAGTCTCAGGTTGCTTGCGGTAGTTCTTTGTTGGTTGCTTCTTGGGGTTTCTCCTTATGGGGAAGGGAATGAGTTGGTGGTACTTGGGGTGCTGGATGGTATTTCCCAGCACGCTGAAGATGGTTCCCTGGGTCCCCTCACACTGGGCAAGGTCAGTGGGTGGTGGGCGTTCCTCAGCTAACTTACTACAGCAGTGCCTTAGCCTTGTCAGTAGCAGTAGTGTAGGTCTCCCCCCTAGGCCCTAAAGCCTGTACTCCGTCAGAGGTTCTCCCAGGATCAGTGGTGCCCCAACTGGCTTCTAAGTTTCCCTCCAAGCCTATTATATCCCTAGGTCAGGTGACCCTCCAGAAAGGCAGCAAACCATAACTCCTCCCACAGCCCGGAAGGTTCTGGAACCTTCCACCATGTCTGGCTATGTGGCCCAGAGGCGGGACGGGATGGATACGTATCCCTATGTCCCAGCCTGACCCTGGCTACTAGTAGGTGTATGTGTGCAAGGCCTCTCCGCAGTAGCAGGAGCCTGTGGCAGCCATCTTGGGTGAAGAGAGCACCTGCACCTCAGCACTGATTGGCAGTGGTAAGGCGCCCGGAGACCTAGGTCCAGTAAAAATACGGTGGCAAAAATGAGGCGCAAAAGGGAAAAAACAGGGTAAGACCACCCTAGGGCTGACAGGTCTAACACGCATGAACCACTATTTCCTAAGGGTTCATTCCTGACGTCTTCCTCTGACCGACTGTATGTCAATACTAACATTCCAAGCCACCTATCAGGTATAAATATACCTCCCTTTGCCCAAGCAAACTAGAGGGGACCGAGACTTTCCATGCCGCCACTCTGACCTGAGACGCTGCAACCTGCATCATGCCACAGCTCCAGCTGGCAGAGGTCCATCCACCCATCCTGGGGTGTCCAGCTCGAGACTAGGATGAAGTCCCACTAAGGTAATGGGGTTAGACTAAATCCTAGGGGGATTATTGGCTCTCTAAGACCTACACACATGCTAGGTACACTTTAGGTACATCTAGTTAGGCATCATAGGGGTATAGGCTTTATCTTAATGCATTCTGCATTTCATGTATGTGTTCATTACTATTGCACAATGGTAAAACTGTACCATGCATTTTTATTTAACTGCACTGCTGGCCATATTTCTCTGATACTGTCCAACAGTTGTTGCAGCACATATAACCAGTACTAGAACAACAACTGTGCAACAAATTTTATTGTAAACACACCCGACTGTTTCTTCTATATACTTCTCTGAGATGAGTGACTGAATGAAAAGTAGTATATTGTTTCCACGATCCTGAGGGATCAGGGTTTTATGTTATGTGGTTGCCAGAAGCTATTCCCTTCTTGTCTTCAAGAAGTTTCTAGTGGCCTCTGAGCTAGCTGGCACAGGTAATTAAGTTTAATATAATCGATAGGGACATACCGACCGTAGTCCTATGTCAAACCTATAGGTTATATTATTCCAATGCGCAGAGCCTATTAGGGAAATAGGAACTGCACTACATGACGCCCAAACGTGAATTTGGCACTCATTTAACAGTAGAATCTGAGTAGTTCAGTCATGCTTATTCTCAGAGACCCCTACTCACAAAACGCCAGAGATGTCTGGAGTGGGTAGGCACAAAATTCCGGACCAGCTGAGTAGGCAATCTTCCTATGTATTGGCTGTAGGTTAATCAAGCTTGAAGGAAAAAGTTCCCGAACAATTGTGCCTTTTAAAACCTTATCTTAAAACCCTTTAGGACATTTTGTTTTCACAACACAATGTCTGTCGAGGCAGCTGCTCCTGTCACTGGGACACAGGTCTCAAACGACGAAGAGGAAGAAAATGCAATACATTTTGCATCCAAAATCAGGCATACACTCACACAAAACCCCTCAGACATGGTATAACAGACCGAGAGGGTACAGTGATATTAATAGAGGCACACGAAGATTATCAAACAGATGTGTTCTATTCTTGGGGTACATACCCAGCAGTAAATGCAACAACTCAGACTTTTCATTCTTACATACATGAAAAAGTCCCAGCGGTCTACACTCCGTTCGAGGAGATTAAGATTCCGCACACTGACCAGGACCACAATTTCTGGTTTAATGGCGCCCTACAACAAATAAATAAAACCAGGTTCGGTCCACTAGGTAGACCAGGAGCTACAAGGCCAATATTAGCTGGCTACACACCACATCCTGACATTGACATAATGCCACAAGATGCACTGCTCTTACAACACAAAGAGTTGGTAAAACTCTTACAGAGCCATGACACAACTCGTCATGAGGACACTTGGTTTCCAGCCCACAGTAGCTACAAATAACACAGCTCCAACACAGAGCACCGCTACTAAAATCACTCCACAAACATTACACACAGTAATGGGTAAACTGCCCACAAAATGTGAACATATTCCTTTCTGGGTAGCTCAGAAAATTATCCAGTTAGAAGCAGTATTTCCAAATACCACACCATTTGAAAGCATATAATGCTAACACTCTGCTTGCCCATGGGGATCACACCACAGTTAGAGGACTGCACCACTTGGGGTACAGTCTTTGCTGCCATATATACCAGGACTCATGGTATTCCTTCCTTAGCGGTAATTCCAGATGTCTTACGACAGATACAGAACAAGTATGGAGCTGAACCAGCTCTGACCTTAGGTATGAAATTACTAGGTAACTACGACCAGGTATCAACAATAATACTAGCTAACATTAAAGGGGAAGCAGCTTCAGTGGCGATCCGCCAACACCTAAGAGAGGTCAGTCTTATAGACCAACCACAAGAACTTCCCAAAATAATTGAAACTGCATATGCAGAACTGGGAAGGACAGTTTGGGTGGGAAAGCTTTTAAAACCACAGCTAATGGGCAGTCCTGAGAAGGACAATTCTAAGCAGACACCTACTTCTTCTAAAAAAAGTGGGATAATAATAAAAAACAAATATTTTCAGAAAAGATTCTCAGTCCCGAGGTAGGTCTCCTCAACAGGAGCCCTCTGCAAAGAGGTATAACCTTAGGAATAGGGATAATATTAGGAAACCTGACAGGTATCAGGATACTGATACATTCCTCTTGACAAACAACACAGGGAGAGAAGGAAAGTCAGCACACAAAGAAGAGCGCAAGCAGTCCAGGGACAAGCACGCTCAGGACTCTTCTAAAACAGAAGACAAGCCACAATCCAAACCTCAATTTAAAAAGAAGAAAGTTGCAGGTCTCAAAGTTAGACATGCACAGAATCCTAAGGACTCAAATTCTGAAAGGGGAATGGGCTCAGACAATGCTAGACAGAGCGGCAGAAGTAACAATAGCTAGCAAGAACCTGAAGGAATTTCTGGACAGCAAAATTGAATGATTACATCACGGTGGAAACACCAGACAAAAGGGTGAGCGTCCCACACAAGTTATATGAAATAACACTCCGCATGGAGGAGGACAAACACAGGAAAGTAAAAGGTCTCTTTGCGAAGAGCCTATTGTCTGGTTTTGACATACTGTTAGCAGAACTAGATTAGCCGCCAGCATTCGTCAGGGAGGGCCCAAAGGGAGAAAGTATATTTTCCCTGCATTTTCCAACCATGTTCCAGTTCACCTTAAACATACATATGCACGGGAGTGGGCAGTAGCCCAAGGTCCAGCATTGTGTAAAAATCACGCTGGATGGGATGATGCCTCAACCCACCATGTGATCCCATTAATAGTTTCACCACATGCTCAAAGACAATATCCTATTTAAGCAAGAAGCTAAAAACCCAGGTCAGGGAGATCTTAGATCAACTTGAATACCAGGAGATCATTGAAAAATGCACTTCACAAAAGAACAATCCCTTGTTTCACTTATCAAAACATGATAATACATTTCGTCTAGTCTTCATTTACAGACACTTGAACACTTGCACAAAGACATATGCTGTCCAACATGCAGATAGTGCCGCATTAATGAATAACATTATGCGGGGAAAAAAACAAAACGACACTTGTTGTCTCAAATGGATTTTTCTGTCAAACTATAGCACCTGAAAACAGGTACCTAACAGCATTTAGTATATTAGAGTCCCAGCGACAATTTTTTGTCTTCTCCCCCGTTGGTATAAGAACAGCTCAGGGGTATTTTCTTAAAGAGTTACTGAATGGCTAAAGCACTTTGATGAAGCAGCGTTGTCCTATTTGGATGATATTTATCTAACGGACGACCTATTGGGGAAACACTTGACCAGGGTGAGCACCATTATTATGGGATTCGCCTCTGGGGGCTACAAATTTAATTTTGGGATACTAGTTTTCAAGTGAAGGAAAAAGCCTGGCAGCTAACTTTTTAGAAAAGTGTGCGCTGCTCCAGCCTCCAAAGACATTAAAACAACTTCCAATCAGTACTGGGATTCCTAGATTTTGGCAGAACATACATTTTGGATTTCGCAGAGAGAGTAAAACCTTTCTTCGACCTTTTTCAAACCTGACTTTTCAGTCAAACACTGGACACAAGAACACACCAATATTCTTTGTTCACTCCACGAAGATATTATTGCTTCCAAACACATACACACACGTGTAAACTTGCACCACTTGGTACTCAGTATCATTTAGGGTCAATGCGGGTACACTTATTAAACCTTTAATGAAGGTGAAACTGTACCAATCGCATACAAATCTCATCTGTACACAAACACAGAAATGAGTTCTAATTCAACAGGAAACAATTCTGACAACCATTCAGACTGCTGTAGCAAAAGAAAGAGCACTGGCTCATGGGATGATGCATTATTGTCGTCACCCCGGTACCGGGGCTAGCATTCCTAATGCCAAAGCCTTACATCCAGAATGGATACAAAGGGCTAATTCTTTTGCTGCATCAGTCTTTGAATCCAGATTTGATCCAAGTTTAAAAACACAGGCATTCCTGCAATATGAGAAAGAACATCATCTACTAAATGAAATCTTGCCTCTAGATCAGTATGAATTTTTAAGATTTACACTGATGGGTCTGCACCACCGGCCGCCTTTGTTAAAGATCAGATGCTGGATGGCAAGTTCCGTCCTCATTGCACCAAAAAACTACCTCTAGGTAATAGCACGGCTCGGTTGGCAGCTTTAAAAGCCCTGATACTTGCACTTGTAAACACGGATCGCGAATTCCCCACACTTATAGTGTGCGATTCCTTTTACTGTGTGCAATCATGTAATAAATATTTACACCATTGGGAACAAAATGGGTTTAAAGATGAAAAAGGTGGCATAATTAAACACAAAAATTATGGGAACAGGTAGTGGAGTTGAAAAATACGGCCTACCAAACAAAAACTCACGTGATTAACACACTGAGTCATCAACGTGATGGCATGCACGTTGCAGGGAATTCATTGGCTGTAGAAGCCACACAGGGGGCTGTTCACACAGCTTCCGTAGCTGCGCACACTCGTTCAACAACGAGAATAGACGGTTAGAATATGGTGGCTGTAATTGCTTCACGCAAAGGCAGCACAGCAGTGCCTAAGAAATTTCCACTTATATACTCCTACAAGTTAGGTGCAAACAACATTCCATATGCTCAGATTCCTGGAGTGGGGGATAGAGTATTTCCAAATATGGATAGTAGGCAGGAATTAATCATTTAAAGCACACAAGGGCTTGGGCTCCGCGCATTCAGGGGTTATAGCTACTATTTCTTCATTGCAAACAGTGCTATTGGTGGCCTAGGTTCAGAAGTCAGACTATTGGCTTTGTCTTGAACTGCAAAATCTGCAAACAAATGCCAGGCTACACCATCGCAAGACCCGCGCAGGTCCCATTGCTAGACAGCATCAGACTGTCCACTTGATCGTGTCATGTAACAGGACCTCTGTGGCCCCTCAAATTTTGAGGTGGCTTAAAAATATATCTTGGTGGCAGTGGATCCGTGCTCAAGTTTCCTATAGGTATGGCCTTAGCGCTCGGCTGACGTTCAAAACTGTTATAGAAAGATTTGCGAGTCCATAACAGGAGATACGCAATCAACGTTACACCCTGACTGTGGCTCCACGCTTAGCTCTCAGGCTGACAAAGAGGCCATGGAAGGGATGGACGTAATATTGCGGTACTCCTCTCCAACGCCATCCTGAGGGAATTTAGGTAGAGGAGAGGAAGGACTGGGGCATAGAGCAATCCTTAACAGCTAGGGTATTAGGCGGGGTGCTAGTGAGGTCAAACACTTATATGGATTCAGGGGGCAATACACACCCAGCCAAGAAGCTCTCTAGGGGGTCTGACTCCATTTACGAATGTGGGAACCTGATCATAAATGTGAAGGCACAGTGGCGGATGAAAACCATTCTGTATCTATGATCGTTTGGCTGTTTTACAGGAATTTAAGGAAACAAAGAAACAAACAAAGATTCTGTCAAAGTGAAACAGGCCGCCACTGGGAAGTCGAGGTAATCACGGCAAGACCTGTCTGAATCCCAAAAGTCGGGGATCTGGGCAGAGAGAGATAAAGATCGCAAACACAAAGGAATTTGGCCCCTCATACAGGAAAACCTGTGCCATTCCTTGAAGTGAAAGGAACAAGAACTGTACTTTTGCCGCATCTTGCCGTGAAAAAGGAAAACAGATTCATTTCAAATGAAAGAATCAAACAAAAACTATGTGGCCAATACTGAGCAGTAGGCCTTGTGAACTCCACAGTAGTAGACGTCCCTCTCACTACTATTCAAGAACTTCAAACTGAAAAGCTCATCACGTTTGAGAAATCAAATCCATGGAGTGGGGGACTATGCAACAATGCAATGGAACTAGTTTTCCTTGAACCAACCTTTCAAATTCAAAATAAAAGTCAAGACAACACTCAAGTTGCAATTTGGCCAAAAACAAATGTGTACACCAACGTTTTTCAAGAAAAACATCAAATAATAAAAGCTTCAACGTTTTTCAACAAAAACATCAAATAATAAAAGCTTCAACGTTTTTCAACAAAAACATCAAATAATAAAAGCTTCAACGTTTTTCAACAAAAGCATCAAATAATAAATGCATCAACGTTTTTCAACAAAAGCAAGAACTAATAAATGCTTCAATGTTTTTCAACAAAAACATAAAATATTAACTTCACCATCTGAAAGTTTTTCAGCAAAGACATCAACTATTAATTTCAACATTTCAAACGTTTTTCAACAAAAACAGCAGAAATAACTTCAACTAAACATGATGCAATTTCAACAATTGATCATACAGCTACTGGCTATTTCATTAACTGTGATACGTTTTCCATGGCTCCACGTGAACAGGAAGCGAAGCCAGCCAAAAACAAACAACGAACATGCAAGTACAAACTTTTGAACCTTTTCTTTTTCCAAAAAGATACAGACCTGGCTTCACCATGGCTAGCACTATGTAGTATTTCTGGGTTCATCTTTTTCTGTTCTAGCTTTGCTTAGAGCTAGCTTTTAGTATGACTCTTAGTGGACACTTTTCTACAAAACAGACTCAACATAAAACTGAAGCCACATCCATTTTAAATTCAAATGCAAAAGAGACTTATAAATGTATTCGGCCTGAACAAGCCTTTGTATTTTAAATGATGTATTTAATCATCCGGTTTTTAATTCTGATTAATGTATTTTGAACTTTCATTCTTTTTCATTCATTTTATCATTCATTCAGTGATGTAATTACCTGCAGTACATTTTTCTGAAAATTGGGTTACTGATACAGTGAATAATATGCTGTCTGTTTTAGGAATAATTGCTACATTTTCAGATTATGAAATGTTAGAGATTTATTCTTATTGTGACGCTTTATACCTGTTACCTTCATTAAGGTTATCAACTCCTACACAATTGTAATGCATCTAGAAATGGGGTTGTTTAAACACCAGTAGGAACGTTGCCTAACACCACCAAACACCATCGCACGGGGGTGGAATAGTTGACATACATCAGCAGGGGCAACATTAGATGCCATTTACAAAACAACAGGACAGACCCAGTTAGGAAAGTATGGGTGGTTTGGCCCTTTGACACAAATACCTGTCACAAAAATGATTCCTGAACATCACCAAGGGACTCAATATACATAAGCCAGACCTTCGTTATGTACAGATAACATCCAGAGGTAGTGAAATCCTACAGTGTAGGGAAGTTGTGCCCTTTTTGGCTAGAAGCCCCAACACTGAAAGTAGTGAACCAAAAGTTTCCTTTATAAAATTCAATGCTTTAAGCAATCTGAAAACCATGCTTGTGCAGCACTTTTATTTTTTATTTCACATCAGCTAAAGAAATATGTTTTCTTTTTTGCAAAATAGCACTCTTAAATACAGACTGCCCCTCTTTCCTTTTTGATCAATTTTATCTTTCACACACAAGCAGTGTGATGCACCTTGGAAATACCTTGCAAACAGGAACTATGCTTCTCATGGTTTCTAATATTTAAAAGACCAGTCTGAAAAGACTGCAACTGCAACATACCTGTTCTCTGATGCCTGTTTTTTGCAGTGAAGAATGCGTGGTCATCATCTGTCTGACACTTCCAAAGGAAACGCCAGCGGCATTTACCACCAGGCTGGAACTGCTGAAGTCCCATGCTTGGCTGTGTCCCAAGCGTATTCCCATCAAACCAAAGCATTCCTTGCAAATATAGTGAGTGCCTTTTTGCTTCCTTTAGCTAGCACCAAGGTATCGATTACAGCACCGGCTGCCTCAGAACCAGCAACTGGCAGCACTGCTCATTCTGTGCTCCCACAAAGATTCTGCGAGGTATTACAAAGGTCCGTCCCCTGCAGTAACTAGCAACAGAAATGTTGTGTCTCTCAGCCACTTGTTATCTCGATTTTGCTAAAACATGTCCTGAAACACATTTTTTCTCTTATTGTTTCAACTCTGACCGAGTGCTTGGAGCTTTCCCTCCAAATTGACCTTTCTTTTCTTTTTTTTTCTCTAAAGAAAGCATGGACTTCTGAACAGCTTGTAAGAGTTTTCAATTTTATAAACAGGAACTTTTATAAGTAACTACTGACTCTTAGAGAGTATTTTTTAATGACACTATAGATTTTTCCTGTCTCCACAGAGTCTATAGTAATTTTACATATTTTAACAGCTGCTATTTTTTCAGCTCATAAACCACTCTCATGCAACTACCTGTCATTCATATGCAAATGCCTATTTTAGTCACGTAGTTTGCTTTTAATGGGTTATTCACGATTGTCCATAGATTGGAGTGGGTGTTATGTGCTGGATTGAGGCCCTAACATAGGTGCGCCATTTCTGAGGCACAAATCCTTCGTGCCACAGAGACAGGCAGGACCTTTCACCTACATTGGCCCTCCCTTCACAAATAACGAGCAACAGAGTCTGTCCCTTATCTGACGTGCGCTCTGGGTGCAGAAGACGGTCCATCCTAAATACGTCATATCTATGTCCAACAGTGACTAACCTACGTCACAACGAGTTCTTAGAAACAGACCCTTAAGCTCTTGGTATTTTCCCTAGCACAGGATTATTGATTTCTCCAAGAACTCATTAATATGCATGAACCACTATTTCCTAAGGGTTCATTCCTGACGTCTTCCTCTGACCGACTGTACGTCAATACTAACATTCCAAGGCACCTATCAGGTATAAATATACCTCCCTTTGCCCAAGCAAACTAGAGGGGACCGAGACTTTCCATGCCACCACTCTGACCTGAGACGCTGCAACCTGCATCATGCCACAGCTCCAGCTGGCAGAGGTCCATCCACCCATCCTGGGGTGTCCAGCTCGAGACCAGGATGAAGTCCCACTAAGGTAATGGGGTTAGACTAAATCCTAGGGGGATTCTTGGCTCTCTAAGACCTACACACATGCTAGGTACACTTAGGTACATCTAGTTAGGCATCATAGGGGTATAGGCTTTATCTTAATGCATTCTGCATTTCATGTATGTGTTCATTACTATTGCACAATGGTAAAACTATACCATGCATTTTTATTTAATTGCACTGCTGGCCATATTTCTCTGCTACTGTCCAACAGTTGTCGCAGCACATATAACCAGTACTAGAACAACAACTGTGCAATAAATGTTATTGTAAACACACCCGACTGTTTCTTCTATGTACTTCTCTGAGATGAGTGACTGAATGAAAAGTAGTATATTGTTTCCACGATCCTGAGGGATCAGGGTTTTATGTTATGTGCTTGCCAGAAGCTAGTCCCTTCTTGTCTTCAAGAAGTTTCTAGTGGCCTCTGAGCTAGCTGGTAGAGGTAATTAAGTTTAATATAATCGATAGGGACATACCGACCTTAGTCCTATGTCAAACCTATAGGTTATATTATTCCAATGGGCAGAGCCTATTAGGGAAATAGGAACTACTCTACAGCAAGTCCAATGGTCGGACAGCGAGAACCAACGCAACACCAAGAGCCAAATGAAGAAAAGCTAGTGATAAACCTGTCCTGTAGGATACTCACGGACACTGAAGAAACAGTCCTGCAGAGAGGACTCAGCTTCGTCCCCCCCCCCCCAAAGAAGACTTTTTCAAGCTTACAGGAGAACTACATTCCTTCTTCAGGAAGCTGAGGCTGTGCTCATTTTTTCGAAATAATGACAACGAACGGGCTAATACCACTCCAACAGACTCAGGTCTCAGAAACCCTTCCAATTTCACACCTACTGCAGCTGTCACACCCAGCGAAATCTTGACTTTTGAGAAAGCCGTTTCGCGAGACATCAACCTGGTCCAACCTAGGACCACATTTGACAGTCTTCCGGCCAGGGAAAGGAGAGCTATAAAAGATCTCAATGACGATCCGGAAATTACCATAAAACCAGCTGACAAGGGCGGCGCCATTGTCATCCTCAACACCGACGACTACAACAATGAATGCCATAAACAACTTGCCAATACCACATACTACAGGAAATTGGATGTGGACCCGACTGAATCACTCTCCAAACGCATTGGCATCATGGTCAATAAGGCCCTAGCAAATGGATGGATCACGTGGAATGAAGCAGACTTCTTGGTGAAAACCGCCCCAACCACTCCATATTTCTACATCTTACCCAAGATACATAAAACTGTTGTACCACCACCTGGCAGACCCATTGTGTCTGGGATCAATTCTATCCTTGAACCCCTCATCCAATACTGCGATCACTTTCTACAACCTTTGGTCCAGAAAACACCTTCATTCCTGAAAGACACGAAAGCCACCCTTTGCCTCATTGAGAACCTCCCGGAGCCGCAAGAGATCACCCTACTTGTCACCCTAGATGTAGAGGCACTATTTATGAACATCCCCAGGAAGCCACCATCAGGGTCATTGAAGAGATCCTTTGGACTACTATAACCACGACGCCTCTGTTCATTGACTTCATTATGGAGTGCACAGAACTGGCATTGAAGAACAAATTCTTCAAATTCCAGAACCAGATTTATCACCAGATCCACGGAACATGCATGGGCAGCACTTTCGCGCCTATCCTGGCATGCCTGTATATGGCACACTTTGAGGCATTGCATATATTAACAGAGACTAACCCCTTCTTTAAGGTGATCAAAGAATGGAAACGCTACATCGATAACATTTTGGTGCTCTGGACAGGCAGGGAGGAACGGTGTACTGAGTTCCATGACTGGATCAACCACCGTGACCCCTTGTTGATCAAAATCACCAAAAGAGATCCCTTTCTTGGACTTACTAATCATACTGGACAATGGCAACCTTACGACTAAGACGTACAGAAAGCCCACTGATCGCAACACCTCCTGCCATTTAACAGCCACCATCCCAAGGTGCTCAGAGAAAATCTTCCCTAGGGACAATTTCTCAGGTTGAGAAGAAACTGCAGTACCATTCGGGATTATGAGCCTACAGGCTCAGAGACTCAGTGAGAACCTAGAAAAGAGAAATTACCCCAGACAGACCGCCAGAAACGCAAGAAAAAGAGCACACAACAACCATCGCGATGCCCTTTTGCAAACCCATACGAAACCCATACGAAACCACAGGTAACCCCTTTTACACCGACGTCCAACAAAGTAAAAAACATAGTGCTGAAACATTGGCACATCATTAACACAGGGGACATTAACCTGGAACGCCCCAGGTTTGCCTTTAAGCACACACAGAATTTGAGAGACCTGCTAGTACACACTAGACCTCAAATAAAACAGTCTGATGATCAAACTACTCTATGGGGCCCCCTGACGGTAAAAGGTCATTACCCTTGTGGTAATTGCAACGTGTGCACCCTGACCACCCACACCAAGGAACTCCAGCTAGGCGACATTTAATGGACACAACGCAGACATACAAACTGCAACACAAAGAACTGCGTGTACCTGATTAGGTGCCCTTGTAACCTTCTCTATGTGGGTAAGACCACCAGACAGGTCAGGATTAGGATTAATGAACATAGAAGCAATGTACACTGCGGCCGCATCACTACTAAAATGAGCACACATTACATAGACAAACAACACACGACAGAACAACTCCAATGGACCATTTTGGAAACCAACCCCCTGTGTAACACTACAACACTGTTCCAGAAAGAACAGAGATGGGTCCACAAACTACGGACAAATATACAGGGTCTCAATGATGAGATCCCCTGGATTGAACTACAGTGATACCCTCAGGGTTCCACTGCTATTCTCTAATCTTTACCACACTACTGCTCACGTATGGACGATGTCTAATTAGAATGCCTAGATGGCCCTGACAACTACCAGTGACGCAACACCATGACAACCACCGATATCACAAATCAGACTCAAACCCCTTTTTTCTACACAATTGCACCGTTCAAACAATGGTGGACATGACCCAGACGATCTTAATCTTGGGTGCTTTACCAATTGGAAGGTTTTCTGCATGCCTGCCTTCTAACAAGTATAATCATCTTGAACCGAGATAATCGCCCTACTTTTCCACTCCTGGGCTATTATTAGACATATACACTGTGAGCACTGGATCGATAACCCCACTTAAACGACCAGTTCCAAGTGCGAGTCTTTTACAACGTTCTTATATTCACTGGACCAACCAGCCACTCAACAGCCCTTTAACACATCTCTTGGGCTATTTTGGGTGTAATCAATAGGCTATTTGCAGTGCGACATTACCATACATAATTGTTTTGCCACCAACACACATTATAACTATTCACTGTCTACAAAGGGGTTTCTTGCCACTCCAACATGGCGCCTGCGCATGCGTGGCCGGCCTCCAGGCACATTTTCCGACGCTCGGGACGCCAACACGTGACCCGGAAACCCGCAAGACACAGACACGCCCCCATGCCGGTCACCTCACCGCTATAAAATACAGCGGCAGCCGCATAACAGCCTCTACGGAGACGACGTGAAGTGGGGTAGGTGAACAGGCCTCTCATACCTACGAGAAACTGAAAGTAAAAAAGCTGTTTCGCCGCATTGAATTTTTGGTGGCCACTTACTGCGGCCGCACTTGCTTGTTTTCCCCACGCTAATTTTGCCTAACATTGTGACTGCTCAAAACAGATCTCGAGGATACCCACAGCCGAATCTCATGGGGAATCCTTCCTGTTTTGCTTGGGTGAACGTATTACAATTAATGTTTTGCTTTATATTTACACATTCACCTGAGGTTTGCCATCAATGGTGGTACCTAGTACAGTTCTTATATGTTTTGTGCACCTTAGTCTGCCTTTCTACCATGGCGGCCTGACAGAGATACTGGGTACTATATGTTTTGTTTGTCCTGCAACAACAATTCGATACTACGCCATGGCTTAAAACATATTTTCACTTAAGCCTATGTGTTTGTTCATCCTGTTTTGTCGCTATATCCCCATAGCTCACTACAGACTCACTCACTGTACCTTACGATAGATGACAACGTCCACGAGCACCTGGCTCACCAATGGAGGACCCAGGCCCTTTTTAAGGTACCCTATTATTAGGGCTCATAAATACTGATTTTACCTATTTTCTGCTTTTGTCGTTCCAGAATACTACTTCCTCATCTTAAATGGCACTAGATTAATTGTTACAAGCCATTTATCTTTCCTAACAATCACCACACTTTCTCCGGTCCTGAAGAAGTGCAAGGGATCTCCTCCTGATACCAATAAATTGCACGAAACATGTCAGCCTCTGAACATGCCCATTAGGGGTGTGTTTTATGTTTAGCTACAGAGGGCCTTTATGTCCCTCAAAGCAGCACTACCTCTTGGTTTTTATTGGTGACTGAGGGACTCTCTCTTTAATAAATTTTCTACTCACCCCTCCAGTCATCTTTTAAACTTCACGTTAGGACACTAATGCCACTCATACCCCCACGTACCCTTACGGCTTTATCCTGAAAAGATCTCCAACAAAGTGACCTTTCGGGGGACCCGTAGGGCATTGCAGCGCCGGCCCGACGAGGAGCATTGCCCAATGATGAAGCATGACATTCTTCGGGGTGTGTGAGGGCACCAAGATCAGGACACACTGTCCCCAGTAATCACAGTATTAGAACGACTACAGTTTCTTTCTTTACTTCTCCTTGATAGGAACAGTGACTCTTGTGAGATATAACTGCACTAACTACCACCTTATAATAGCTAAGGGTATCGCCCCATTCCAGGGGCACTATGGCTACAGGTTTGGTTGTTATCTCACCTGAAACTACCCATAAACTTTTTGTCTCTTTTTGTCTCTCCTGGCACATACTGATCTAAGGACACCAACCTATCACTCACTGTAGTGTAACTGGTACAGGTGTCTGTCAGGCCAAAGGCAGGGATCCCATTCACCTGAATTGAGTGGAAGTGCCTACTCCCAAACTCAGGTATCACCAGCTTACCATCTGGACCTTTCTCTCAGCACAATGCTTTGAAGACCCCTCATCTGAAGAGTCCTCCTCTATGGCTACACTGGACAGCGCAGTGCTAACCACCTTCTTGGAACAGGCAGGATTACTCCTGAAGTGACCTTGCTGCTGACAGTCAAAGCATACCCTGTTGTCAAAGTACTTTTTCAGCCCTGGGTTCCCCTGCCTCTGCTTATCGGAGTTAGGGTGGGATCTGCCCTCCTCCTTTTTAGGGTTCTGAGGTACTGAGGGAGTCTCTGGGGTAGGCTTTCCACCTCCCTCCTTAGGTTTTTGTGGGCCTAAGCCCCCTCTTCTTGGAGTCTCCCCCCATGCTGACGGAAAACCGAGGTTTTCACGCACACATCACCTGCCTCCTCCAGTTCCCGAGGACCAGACAGCTTCGAGTCCACTAGATACTGGCATAAGTTCTCTTGTACACAATGAGTCAGGATGTGCTCCTTAAGAATTAAGTTGCACGGTCCCTCATAAGTACTAACCTGGTTACCTTGAATCCAGCCCTCTAGTGCCCTCACTCAGATATCTACAAAGTCCACCTAGGACTGTGTGTGTACTTTTTGGGTGTCCCTGAACTTCACCCTGTACTGCCCTGGGGTAAGACCAGATTTCTTGACTAGATATTTCCTCATGTGAGAGTAAACTTTTGCCTCATTCCCCTGTAGGGTCAGAAGCCTATCCATCACAGCTACTGGGACCATTTCCTAAAGAATTGAACCCCAATATATATATTTTTTTAAGTTGACAGGAGGTTACAAGGCACCAGCAAAATTATACAATAAAGTAAGTCCCCTCAGAATGAGCGAGTGGCAGTCCAGTGCATCTTATAGGTCCATTGTTGGCTTGTTCATACAGCCATATACTTAAATAATGTGTCAGCAATTTGAGCCCTGTAGTTCCACAGTAAAGATCTGAGACAAAAAAGGGAAAGAAAAGAAGAGAAAAAGGTAAGAGCGTAAGGGTGAAAGTGAGGAAGAAGAGGGGGGAGAAGTGCTGGCCTCGCGGAGGAGGCGACACTGTGTCTCAAGAGCAGGCAGCAGTGCACAGGTTGAGGAAGTCCGGCTCAATGCATTCACACAGTGTTATGGGGCGGGTCAGCAGGGGCCAGTGGGTGAGCTCTGAGATAATCCTGCAGTGGTTCCCATATGTCTCTAGGGCGCAAATGCATGCGCATGAGCTCCCATTAGTTAGTCAGCTGGCCTTGGCAGAATGCTGCGTCACCTAACCAGTCGGTCAGGCGGGGGTAGTGCCTCCTGCCCCAGCACATGGCAATCCAGCTTTTGGCAAGTAACAGGAGCAAAGCCGCTAGCTTCCGGCGAGAGGCTGGGACATTTCGCACATAGCCTACAGGCGCAGTTAGAGGGGAGCTCTCGAGCCGGTATGCAAGCATTACATCCAGTGCATCAAAAATACATGTCTAGAAGCCTGCGATCTCCGGGTAGAACCAAGAAAAATGCAGAAAATCAGCTTCAGGCCCCCGGCAGCGAGCGCACCCTGCATCATCCCTCAGACCCACCCTATGCAGCCATGTGGGAGTTCTGTAGATACAGTGGAGGAACTTAAAATGAATTAGCCTCAATCTGTAGTTGGGAGATAAGTCCTTGGCTAGCGAGCTGCAATGGGCCCATTGTTCATCTTCTATGGGGGGTCCCCAATAGCTCCCCCCAACCGCTATGCACAGCAGCTACACAGATATGCACCGAGCTCTGCATGCAAGCATACAGACGAGTGATTAACTTACGCGGCAACAGATTAGTTCAAAAATCCTCCAGTACCTGAAACTTGGGGGGTGCTGATGGGAATGTGTCGTATCTCATCTGCAGCTTCGCACGGAGGTGGAAGTACGTCATTTTGTCGAGAAGACCGCAACCCTCTGCTGCGAGCACGTCTACTATGTCAGCAAAAATTCAGCCGGGGAACACGTCCCCCATCATGTGGATTCTGACCCTGTCGAGCCTTCTGCAGGCTCCAGAGTCTTCAAGAAATGGGCAATCCGGGTGGCACGGCAGGAGGACCGAAGGAGCGTACATCTCTGTCAGGCGAGCCCTGCGGCGCAGTTCTCTCCAAGCCCAAAGTGTGCAGCTGACGGTGTCCACCACCGCACGCGGTCAGGGCTGCCGCTTATATAACTCCATGCTCAGCGGTGTGGGGGCAGCACGGTCATGCTCTGGTGCCACATGCACCATGAATAGGGTGGGGAAAATCCAGTGGCAGCTGAACTGGGCCTGGGCACAATTACAGTAGAGTTCCATATCGGGTGCCCCCAGACCTCCCTGCTCGAAGGGCAGAGTGAGGATCTCCCACGAAATCCTGGGCTGCTTACCTGCCCAGGCAAGCGTGATTAGGTTGGAGCGCAGTCGTAGTTTAAAAGCCAAAGTGAGAGGGATTGGGAGATTAGTGAATACATACAAGAACTTGGGGAGTACTACCATCTTATCGATAGCCAATCGCCCGGCAAGGGAAAGCGGGAGCGAGATCCAGCGCCCAATCCGGCTCTTGAGCCAGTCCATAAGTCTTCCATAGTTGCACTGCCACAGCTCATCAGTTTTTTGGCTCAGCCACATCCCGAGGTACTTCACTGGATTGAGAGCCCAGCTCGGGGGGTATTTCGACTGCAACCAGTCCGTGGCTGCCGTAAGCGGGAAAATGATTGATTTCCCCCAGTTAATAGTGACCCCGGAGAGACCGCCGAACAGTATAATTTCTCTAATTAAGGGGTCTAAGTTGACCGCGGGCGCTTGACGTATAAGGTGACGTCGTCCGCTTAAAGGGATACAAGGATCACCCTGGACACAAAAGCAAGACTACGATGGGCGTGGTGCTGCCGCAGCCGGGCAGCCAACAGCTCCATCGCGATAGCGAAAAGCAGAGGTGACAGAGGCTACCCCTGCCGGGTGCCCCAATATACATGGAAAGGGGGGGATACAATGCCGTTGAGGTGGAGGCGCGCTGTCGGAGAGGAGTATAAGAGGGCAATCAATTTCAAAAATTTTGCGCTGAGACCTAGCCGGCTCAGGAGGGCATACAAATATGGCCACTCTAGAGTGTCGAAGGCCTTAGTGGCATCAAGGAAAACTGCAGCCGCAGGCATCTTGGGGTTGATCTCCTGCATAGTGGCAAAAAAGGTGCGCAGGTTGTGTGAGGTGGCTCATCCGGGGACAAAACCGCACTGACCAGGTTGTAACACTAAGCGCATAAGAAAGAGCAGTCGACCAGCAATGAGCTTTGTAATAATTGTATTATCCAGGTTGATCATTGACAGGGGTCTATAGGAATTACAGATGAGTGGGTCCTTGTCTGATTTCAAAATGGTGACAATTAGAGCCTCCCTGAGTATGGGATGGAGCTCCCCGCAGTCGATGGATTCAGAAAACATGTTGATGAGATCGGGCGCGAGCAGAGGAGCATATTCTTTTTAGAACGCAGCCGTAAGGTCGTCCAGACCCGGGGCCTCATCGCCGGGGAGGGCAATTATCACCCCGATCACTTCCTCCACAGAGAAGGGTTCATCAAGATAATTGCAGTGACCATCGGCTAGCCAGAGCAGCTGAATAGAATCAAAAAAGGAGATCAAGTTGGGGTGGATAGAGTGCTGTGTGGCAGTGTATAAGGAAGAGTAGAATGACAGCATCTCGGCTTGGACTGTGGTCTGGCCCACTGCCAAGTCACCGTTCGGTTTACAGAGCTCGCAAATATAATCGCTGGCCCAAGGTCTCTTGAGAAGGCCTGCAAGTGTTTTACCAGCCCTGTCACCTTCGCCATAACGCCGGGCAAAGATTCTCCTTCCCCAGGTAAAGTGTCTCCTTGACAGCCGCCTCTTCAAACTCAGCCATCTCATCTCTGATAGTGCCCAGAGTCTCCCGCTGATGGGTGACAAAGAATTCCTGTCACAGCACATGGATTTCACACTCAAGGCGGCGGAGTTCGCCACGCAATGATCATAAAATTCCTGCTTGCTTAGCAATGCACTCACCCCTGATAACAGATTTAAATGCCTCCCAGAGTTTGGAAAGGGACTGGACTGTGCCTTTGTTCAGCGCAAAATATTCTGTTATTGCCGCATGAATCGCTTCACGAAAGACCTGGTCGCGCAATGCTACTGCCGGGAGTCGCGAGCTGAATGTCCTGCGAGGGATGCCAGGCAGCGCAAGCTTGAGCATCGCTGGGGAGTGATCAGATAGTGATCTTGCTAAGTGAGTCGATTCGGAGACCTCCGCCAGTATATCCTTCGAGACCAACCAATAGTCAATTCTGGACCACATGGGACAAGCCGAGGAAACACAAGTGCCCTCCCTAAGGTGCGCATGCCTATGACAACATACATCCACAAGCCCGTGGTCCTCCATGATTAGGCTATCTGGTTTTAGGTTTAAACTTATAATAACTGATAAAACCCCACCGAAAGGACAATAGCCATCACCAGTGTAAACATATAAACACTGAAAAAACACCTTCACAACCACAAACTAAGTGCCATTCAAACAAAGAAAAAGCTGAGTGCAAGAGTCATTTTTATTTCTTCCTGAAGGGGCCAATACAAAGTAATTTTGTTATACAAGGCAGCAGAAAGAAATACTGGGCTAACATTCTGCTTGAGTTTTGTTTTAGGGATGTCACTAAATTATTGTTTCTTCTTCCTTCTGCTTTTTTTCAGTTTTGTGGTGTTTGGTCTAAAGATGCAGTGTTTAGAAGCATGTTTTAGGTCTTATTTAGTTATTTTATAAACTGTAGAGAATCAGGAAATATCAAAATCATATTTGATATTTTGGCTACATTTGATTTCACTGATTGGTAAAATGGCTGGTTTCATAAGAATCTTTCCCAATATGTACCATCACATTTACCACGGACAGAGAATGGGTGAAATCCTTGGATACATCTGCCCCCTTTTCTAGCGAGTCAATATTGATTGTAGGTGAATTGTCAAACATCCCAGGCTTTAAACATTCAATGCAAGGTGTAGTGACAGGTATATGTGAAAAGAGTGTTGTCACCAAGCATCTGAGAGAGTGGTGAAAACATGACACCAGATGTTTGGTAAACATGGAACGCAATGTCACTTGGAATGATGCTGCAAAAAGTTCCTACCAAGTTCAATAAAGATTGAAGTGATATTCTTTGTATTTGCAGTAATTCAGCTACTTATATGAAAAAGTTGAATGATGACCTGTCAAAATCAATACCTGAGTTGAAGTGCTTCCCTGTAAAAGTTCCTTGTCACTTGCTAGATGGTATGCTGAAAGCATCTTTACAATCTTCAGAGTTAATGAAGAATGCTATTGACTTTGTAGTCCATTCTGGTGCACTGTTTTGTGCTTTGTGTGGCATCAAAGAGAAAGTCATCCTAACTGTGTCATTTAGCCGGTGGTTCTCAGTCCTAGAGGCTGTGAATGCTATATTATCCATGTGGCGACCGTTTCCAGAATTTTAGCTTAGTGATGATGTCAAAGGCAAGAAATGTGATGATCTTTGGTCACATATTGATAGTGATCTGAAAATGTACAGTCTACTGAATGCTTACGTTTTTATAGGAAAACATGACAGCTGTAGTGGACATAATCAAAATACTAGAGTCTGAAAACACCCTTGTCTACCAAGTGTTCAGTGTAATTGGTGTAGTGTGAAACATTTCTTTGAGAGTAGGCTGGGTGACACTTTTAGTGACTTTGGCACTGCAACATGCTAGAATTCTTGCCACTTGGTAAGCAAAGAAATGTTGAGGAGCAATTCAGGAAATTTTAATTTACAGTCTATAGGAAATGGCTTGCAATGATGTATAGAAATGTCCCTTCACCAACCATGGCATTTGAAGTTAATGAAGCCTCACTGAGGTACTCTGCACAAGTTCTAGATCCCTTCTGAATTTTCTCCAGGCTTTGAAAAGTTCTGCTTCATTTTTGACTACTTCAATAACTGAGGGCATATGCGCCCAATTCAATGCATATGTTGCAGAACATGTCCTAGAGAATCACAATCTTCAGGTTCACCAGTATTGGCATGGAAAGCTATGTCATTGTGTACTGGCTGTTTTGGCATTGCCCGTTTCAAGTGCCAAAGTTGAGAGGGCCTTTTCACAGATAAACGTTCACATTGGAAGGACAGAGCAAGCGTGCATGACCAAAGACTCACTAAAGAAGTATTGTATGGTGTACTACAATAAGTTTGATTTGTAAAAATGTATTTGGACCTCATATAGCCTGTACACACGCTGTCTATACACATGCACTATCAGTGCAGAAAGCAAGCAATAATTAAAAGCGAAACATTCCATAAACATCGGAAAAACACTGTTTCTGTTGTTTTTAATGGGAAATGTGTAACCACTGATAACCACTGTTTTTTCAAGGTATTGAAAACACTGGAAAAACCCCACCAGAATTGACCAAAAATAGAAACTGAAAACAGGAAAGCCTATCCATGATACTGTATAGTTGTGCAGCTGCCCTAGGGTGGGGTCAACGGGCGCTCCCTGATCTATCAACGGTTGGGTCAAGAATAACATTAAAGTCCCCCCTCATAAGATTGCGCCTGGGCCTAATGTGTCCGCTAGTCTCCAAACCTCCACGAAGAAATCAGGGTCATCTTTGTTAGGCCCATAGATCAAGAGCATTCTGATCGGATGGCCACCCAGGATGCCCGCCAGCATGACATATTGTCCCTGTGGATCACGTAGGATTTTGCTTGTGCGCCTTGAACTCCCAATACTTGGAGAGAATCCCTCTCATCTCAAGTGCCCTTTCAAATGCAGTCATGCATTTATCAATGTCATCCCCCTCTGCATACTTGGGCACTATTCCCTTGGGAAGTCTGGGATTAAACCCCCCACCCCTGGACATCTCAGTATCGTCTACATTTTCACTGCTACCATTTCTTCTTGCTTCCTACCTTGCCCACTTCCTCTTTTCTAGTTCCAGTTTCTCCTTCTTTAAAGCTATGGATGCTAACTGATCCTCAAGCTGTCTCTCTGCAATGGACAGCTCTGGTTCCTGTGTGTGGAAGCCTCCCCTCCCTCCACTAGCTGGAAAACCTGGTGCTAGAAGAAATGGATGAGTTGTCATCATCCGCAAACTGGAAGTTGTTGGAGGGGCCATCTTCCCCCTCCCCTTCATTCTCTGGAGCTGATTCTGCCCAGGCCTTAAGGGACCCAACCATCTCTTCCTTTCTAATCCTATTAGCAGCAGGTAGCCCCCTAGCCCTACACTGCACCCTAAGGTCAGCTACTGTGAGTTTGGACAGGTTAGCCAGATCTAGCTCCAATGTACCCTAGTTTCGGGTCACAAAACCTTTTGCAAATCAGAGACAGAACAATTTAGATTTTTTTTTAAAATGGGTTAAAAACTGTTTAATCCAAATGTAAAAATCTTTAAAAAACGATTTTTATTCTAAGTCATTTTACTGGATTTTTAAAGATCTTAACATAAATACTGTATGGTGTAGGTTGAACACAAGTACGTATCCTCAATGCTGCACATCAAATGTTGGAAAGTGGATTATTAGTTGGGATAAGTAGGGACTTACCATTAGTAAAAAGGCCACAAACACAATAAAAGGTTTAGACAAGGTCTCAATAAATTATTCCCTTTTTCAACCATTGGTAGCTGGCAGCGATCAGGCAGGCTTAACTTAGGAAACAGGTGTGCAAAACATTTAAAAACACCAATACATTAAAAACACAAAACACAATAAAAATCCAACCCCAATTTATAAACATAGGTTATATTTTTATGAGCAAATTGACACCAAAACTAACAAAATCCAATGTAGGGAACCATAGATATGAATTTGTAAAGATTAAAAGTACAATTGGTGCTCAAAGGGTTAAAAAATGTTGAGGTGGACCTGGATAAAGTAACGCGTTCAGGCCGCCCATGATGTAACGCGTTTATACTTACTTCCAGAAGTGTTTCTTGATGCAGGAAAGGGTCCACAACACCAGCTAACGGTCCAGAAATTCTGAAGTGGTCCTTGGGATGTTGGGACTACGTTTCCACAGTGCACCCTGCCAAATCCTTAAACGTCCGCTGGATGCACTCCAGATGCGTTCTTCTTGGTGGAGATGATGCAGGTGGAGTTCTTTTAACCTGTCTATTTCAGGGAGTCCACTCCTTCCACTTTTGAAGCAAGGTGAAGTCCTTAGGGCTGTAAGCAGGTGCAGTCATTCAGAGCGCAATATTTTGGGTGCAGGCCAGGGTTCCAGCAGGGCAGTCCTTCTTCTGTAGTGTCAGGCAGGGAACTTGTGTTGCTCTTTTATACCTGTTGCTCTCAGGGAGTCCCTCCTTAATCCTTTTTAAGATAGGCAAAGTCCTTAGGACTCCAGTTCCAAAGTATGCAGCATGTGCAGTGCTTATGAGTGCAGTTCTTTTAGGGTGCAGACCAGCGGTTCCAGCAGGGCAGTCCTTCTTCTTTTGATTACTTCAGGCAGGGATCTAAGCTGCTAGGCATCTATCCCATATTTATTCAAAGTTCTTGGGCGTCAAGAGGGGGGCTCCCATGAGCATTGGGATGCAGGGTGCCACCCAGGTGTATGACCACTTCCTCCAAAGTGTTGCATATTCTTGACCCAGAAAGCACTATTCTTCCAAAATCCAAAATGGAGAAACTTTCTCCTAGAGGGTCAGATCTGGCTAAGCCCTCCCAGTGGTGTGGCTAAGATTCACTAACATTTGTGTTCCAGCCTCTCTGCTAATCTAATTACTGGAGCTCCTGTCTGGCTAGGGGTGAAGGATGGGGGGGTGAGCATGTGCTGCCCTAAACTGTTTGGCTACTCCTCAACCACCTGGCGTTTGCTCTGCAGCTTGCAGTTCTCCTCCCACATGAAATCCTTTTTCTGTAGTCAGGCCACTTGACACCTCATTAAGACAGCTTGGGTGAGCCTGCCAGAGGCTGGGAAATCAGGAGAGGGCTGCTGGAAGGCTGGATAGTGGCTTACAGAAAAGAAAGTTCTATAACTGATTTTCTGTGATAGTTTTAATAAATCAAACAGTGGCAAGTTGTTGGATTTATTCTAACTATCATTATGATACTTTGAAGTATATATTTTAGCTCCTTTCTTTCAATAATTATACTTTAATAAAGTATTCCCATGTTAGCCTTTTGAGCCGTTGTGCTACAATGGGGAATACGAAATTGACAGTTTGTCCCTCACCAGGGCATATAAAACGTATTTTATAATGTATCTGCTTATAGATACAAGGCACCCTATTCCTTGGGCACCTGGGGGAGACCTTAGGGGTGACGTATGTGTAAAAATACAGTAGTTTGAGACTTAGAATTACCTTTAATTTCAAAGTCAAATTTGCATATAATTTTATTTTAAAAGCAGCCTGCAAGGCAGGGCTGGCTTTTAAAATAACAGCAAGTGCATTAAATCTACTCGACCTCTAAACCGACATGCCCTACCATATACTAGAGACTTACAGGTAGATTGTCAGTATCAACTGTAATTATACCTAATTACCATGTAGAGCAGAGTCCAAGGTACAGTCAGAGTCAGAAAAACAGCATCTAATAGTCAAAATGGGCGCAAACAGTGGGGGGGGACACTGCAAACAGGTCCTGGTCTCTAACAGTGAGAATCACTGAAGAGATTTGAAAATTGATTAATCAAATCTCCCCTGCTGGTATTTAAGTGATACATGAGCCATGGCCAACACATTTCAGCTCAGGACAGGAGTTTACTGAGCCAAACATTTTCCCACCATCTGGTTTTCTTGGTAATTAAGGTAACATTTTAGGTCAAGCTCAGGAACAATGTTTTGAATGCTCTTGGTGCATTTTATTGCGTAGCTAGAAAGTGTCTGAGTAAATCAATGTATTAATTGAGTCTAAAGGTTTTGACCAACTTTATTGCTGTTGTTTTCATTTTTGCTACATAGATATCCAAATTATAGATGGAAAGATGAGGACCAATGTTGTTATAGCTTTATAAGATTAGTGGACAGTCTATCAGGAGGATTTACGCTTAGCTAGGTGGAGGTAAAGTATGTATTCATTAAATTATTCTTGGATGTCATTAATGGTTGTCCTGTGAAGAATAAGACAGAGAGAATTTCAGGAAAGAGCATTACAGGTGGAAATGTCAAAACAGCTCAAACATGAGGATTAACATGGGTATAACCAATTTCGACTACGCTGTTAACCCCTTGACCGCGATCGGAATTCCGCTCGTATGCTGGACATTCCGATCGCGGGTGGGGTCGTGACGAGCTCAGCTCGTAATGCGCACAGCGCTACCGCGCAGCATGACGAGCTGAGCTCGTCATGAGCACGGAAAGGGTTAAATGTGGCTTGATGGTGATGGTGACCCCCCCACCCCCACACACACACATTGTTCTACAATATTCCTATGTCCCAGTTATTAAGTAAAATAAGGAATGAGAGCATTGACATTGTGAGTGGTCTTAAGATGTCTTCAAAATAGTAGTACCTGAATAGAATTGATAATGAATGAGAATTCCCCCAGGGGGATTAGGTTAGACAAAAAGTAACAATGCAAAGCCAAAAGATAATTACCTAATTACTGCAATAATCTGCAGTCATAATTCCAAAGTCCCCTCTTGAAATCAAAGAGGAAATCCTCTGAAAAATTTTGTTTGGCCTCCTTAGTGACTATAAGCAGTAAAATAGGTCTGTAAATAGAACATGCTAGGAAGTCTCCAGGAGTGTCCACTCCTGTGAAAACATTGTTGTAAGACAAAGAAAGGGATGAGAAGCAGCCAAGATCAGTTTTAGGACCAGTCATGAGTGGTTGACCCACATAAGGCAGAAGTAATGTACATGGAACCAGTGTCAAGATTAAGTTCTGGGAAAAAGGGGAGAGGGCCAATATCAGTGGAGCAAGGACAGAGAAAGTGTGGCCAGAAGGAAGAACAGGAAATGTTTCAAGGGGGAGTGGAAGATAGGAGAGAGGAATGGGGAAAAGAAGCAGAGAGAGAGACGTTGCACTGGTGATCTAAGAACAACACGTTGCAGCAGAGGCTGTACCTACAGGAGAAGCCATTGGATAGAAGACAAACTGCCAAGCATAGTGCAGCTAAGCCCTGGCACTGCAGGAGAGGGGTGTAGGGTTCCACCCAGCCATGGTTCTATGGGCTAGGCATGGTCTGAGTCAAGTATCGAGAAACTGGTGGTCTTTTTGAGGTATTTGGATGGGAATACAAGGGGTCCCAAGTGCATGTACACAGAAGCCACAAGTGATGGTGAGAGGACACAAGGTTAATCAAGAGGAACTAGATGGTGTTCTTATTTCACAGGGTGAGGTGACTGGCTTTGAAAGTCTTATGATAAGGGAGTGTAGCAAACAAACAGAAAGTTGTGCAAAATACCTGGCTCTGAATTGGTCTCTCTTTTTCTTTTTAGAGGAACCAGAAGACATTCTGCAGTGGGAACAAACTGGCTACTCTGCATAATACCTGCCAGACCAATGAAAAGAAGATGTACCTGTTGTTTGAACGACACACAATCCCCTGGGACAAAACCTCCAGAGAACAATACTGTAAGAACCAAGAAAGTTAGTGAAAACTAATTTAAAGAAAAATATCTTTATCATTACTGAGTGGACTGGTGAATGCCTGGAAGACTGACCATCTATGGTATAAAAGGGTTAGGGATGTGGATGGTAAGGTGAGCCCACAGAGAAGAAAAGGAGCTTTCTTGTGTGATGCTTTCACCATCATCCCCATGCCTGAAAATGGGCTCAAACACTCAAAATATAGATGTGTTACCTTCCATCAATGAACCTGTATGTCAGAAGCTTCCTTGAAAAGGATGGTTAGTTAGGAAGTTTGTTAGCCCTGCATCTTTCTCATGGTTGTGCGAATGATAGGCATGACATTATTTATCGGAGTAAGTCCCAGTGTTTGGGTATCCATTAGATAAAAATGTAAACAAAAGTTGCTTCCATTTATTGATTCTAAGTGGTATATCCATGTGTTTAGTAGGTCTAACTCAATCAATGGTAGATGATTTGAATACCATCTGTCCAGAAGCTTCAGCCTATCTTTTACACAAGCTCCAGTTAGTGCAAAATACCACAGGCAGACTCATTACAGACCAATGCAGGAAAAAGCATAGTAATTCCACACTTAGATCCCTACACCAGCTGTGAGTTAAACAGCAAATAGTGTTCAAGGCAGTGACAACCGGGCCTAAAGTATATACTCTCACAAAGCTGGGTTTTGGGTGACCAAATGGCATATCTCAGACTGTGTTTCCTGTCAGCAGATAATGATATTCTTTGACTAGCTAGATTGCGAAGTGATAAGGTGGCCAATTATTCTCACTGGCAGCATAAAGCAATTGAACTCCCTGTCTTGTTCTTTACACAGTGAACAAAACTTACTGAATTCAGGACTTTTTAATAATTGATCTTCTTAATATTTCATGCCAGCCAATATGTTTTAGCCTTTTTTGTTTTTTGTATGCTATACAAAATGTGCTAAACAAAAACAACTAACATAACAGATATTGGGGAAATAGTGATAGTTCATCTCCTACATCTTTAGTCCTGCAGAGTACAGGGTAGTTGCCTGGGATCTTCTTTTATCACTTCTTTGCTTATTTCCTGCATTGGGTGCCTCCTGGAAGAGATCATCAGACTAGGACTAAACAACATTTGCATGTGTCTACCCTTAAGTTATATTTACTGTTCAGTCACTGCTGCGCTCAGAGTTACTCCTACATTGTCCCCCTCAACCAAGATCATTAGTGTGGCCGCCCCATTACCTATACCTCTCACAGCTGTCTCTGTGGGATGTCATAGCTAGTTATTGCTTATAGCGTATGTGGTGGCAGCACTTTTGTGAGAGTCTTTCAACACAGGAAAGTCTACATCCTTGCCATGCAAGACTCCCTGGAACTCAGATATTTCTAACTCTCTGTAGGTTCTCCAACTCCTTCAGAGATTACATATTGGCAGTTATGATGCTCTCTATTTACTGAAACTGGCAGGAAGTGCTTCCACTTCCTCCATAAGATGTTCAGGTAATGAGCACCCCTTTTACTTCAAAACTCCTCCAAAGGCTCCGGGTCCACCACCTGCTTCTAACCGTAAACCCAGTTGCAGACTGTTCTTATTGATGTGATTTTCCCATGTTTACTGTTCCTGTGCCTTTTCCAGCTGAGTCTCAGGGTGATAATACCTCTGTCACCATGTCACTTTAAACCACCTACACTAAGATAGCATATGAAATTCCACTGGGTTCCCATCATAATCAACTCATCAATATAGTCCACACTAAGTCCTTCAGATTTAGAGGATTGTCGAAGGCCTGGGCAGTGGCCACATCTTGCACCATTAATTCACTGTGTAGGGCATGGGTGGGGAGAGAGAGATACATTTGTGGATTCCTCTATATCATCTCTCTACCGTTAGCCTGGAAAATTGTGTCTGCCACTGGAGAACAAACAATCCAACTTCTACAACAAAAACATTGCAATCGCTTAGTGAAACAGGAAATAGCCCCCGTTACATTTAGAGATATAGGCTCATTCACAAAGGAAACTTTACACAAATAAATCTCTGCACATGTAGATTTTGACACATGCCTGGACAGAACTCTGTTCACAAGTTGTATTCACTATTCTGGGTGGAAATAGCCACTTAGTAATAAATAGGCTTTACAATCTTAATTCCTTTACACTATGGGGGTAGAGTCTCTTACAAAGAAATTATGACTGATAACTAACTAGTAGTAACATCTAACTACTGTGTTCACAGATCTTTGTAACAGATATCGGCATCTCTGATATCATTAAATTCAAATGAAAAAGTATGATTAAAGAGCATTCCTCCAACCTAAATCACACACATAACAAACTTTAATCCTGCAAGAGCATATCTGCAAACCACACCCGAGACTTTGCTCTTATCCACCTTTATCTGTGTTACTTTGTTTGTTGACAAAGGCTCTCCCTGGGATTGGGTTAGTTTGCTTGCTGAGACAAGCCTTGAGACGTGCTACAGTCTCTTAGATGTAACTAAACTCACTCAAGAGTAAGAACTTCAGTGAGGAAGAGTCAGACCTTGTAGTTACCTTTGTTGTAGAACATTACATGGACTATATTATCTGCACCAATGCTCAGTGGATAGTAGCATTTGGCAATGTGAAGGAGGAGATAGACTCTATCAATGCATTTGGGCTGGAGATGCACACCATGTGAGGCATCAGGAAGAAGTAGCAAAATGACAGGATGTGGGTGAAGGAGACATTTTCCAGGATGCAGTTGGCAAAGGCTACTCCTGGACAAAGACCTTGATCCTGTCTCAATATCACCCTCTTGATGAACGTATTCCTCTCTACGATGCTTCTTTACCCTCCATATGGCCTGACTGATCCTGAAAATACCATCATCAGACCAGGTAAGAAAGTAAACCCCTCTAGCTATACCTTCATTTCACACTGTGTTCCACCCCAAAGATAGGCGCACAACTCACACATCACTGATACACAACTTTAACCACCTCTACTTTAAATTGTAAATGTTTTACATTATTCCTATTGCACTCAATCTTTCTTTCAGAAATTCCCCATAACAAATGCATTGCTAACAGCTCATGCAGGAGTGGTGTCTATTGTAGCAGGGCAACTAGGCTGGACCCTACCAACCATGAAAGTACTGTATATTGATTTCAATTTCACTACCACACTCAAGAAAATGTTATGTCTTAGTTGTCACATCTCAATACTGATATTAATGATTTTTTTAAAGTTTATATTATCAGAAAAAATGTAATCAACATATAATTATACTGCAATTTCATAGGCCTCTAATGTACCTATATGTCATTTCACCTTTTAGCTTGAAAGGTCTTGTACTGCCATCGCCTCTTCTTCTGTTCACACAACAGAGACAAGACAGAGCCTGCTAAGTTATCAACAACATCATCTGTAGTTTGTATAACCATATTTCTCTCTGCATATGTGTCAGATTAGATAGACCTTATTTTCACGATTGAGCAAATTGAGTTTCTAGTGGATGTTTATGTGTTTATGTTTGTGTTTTGTAAAGCACATGGCTGCCCGAGGGCTTCCCCGCGCTGGTGAGTGCTGTCCTGAGTGCTACGATAACATGTAAATTAAAGGAAAAACAGCCAAGTCTTTAGTTTTTTCCTGAAGAAGATTTCTTTCGGCAGTAATCTAAGGTTGAGTGGGAGGGTATTCCACAGCCTCAGCACCAGATGGGCAAATGATCTGCCTCCCCATCTTGCCCTTTTAGATCTCGTTGTCCTAAGGAGCTGCAGTTGGGAGGATCTTAGGTGTCTGGTCGGATTGTACATAGATATCAGTTGTCTGAGCTTTAGTGGGCCGTTTTTGTTTGTGGCCCTGTAAGCAATACAGAGGGATTTCAACTTGATTCTGGCTTTGATTGGCAGCCAGTGGAGCTGTTTAAGTGATTCTTCTACTGATACGTGACTTGGGACTTTTATGCATAATCTAGCTCTCCTTATGTCACTAAATGAATCCTTTTATTGTGCTGATTTATTGGTAAGAATATGTACAAGCCAATTATCACTCACTCTATCCACCCATATCCCTGTTACATTTAATCGATGAGTGATATCGTTTATGTCATACTACACAGCAGTTTTCACACCATTTCAATGTTGGTCTACAAATAACAATTTTATCGCTCTGTCTTTGATTTAGAGAAGTCTGTGTGTTGGCCTATGCTATGTCTATAAATGGCATATTACTATACATTGAAACTAACTGTGTAGGCATATTTACTAACTCTGTATATGTCTTCCTTCATAGCTTTAATTATGCAATGGTCCATGGCACCCACCTAAAGCCCCAATCATCACACAACAATATGAGACACACAGGAATTATCAGTTCAACACTCTCTGATGCATTGTTTAGAGAAGCTGGTGACATCAATATATCTACTACATTCTATGGTCCCTTTTTCTTCACTCTTTGTATGCATTTATTTCTCTCTCATAATTTGAAAATCTCTTATATCCATGTAATTTGATAACGCTTGTTTTAACAATCAAATGTTATTCCCAGTACCAATCAATCAATCAAAGATTTATAAAGCATGGCAAATCATCTGTGAGGGTCGCACCTTCAGAGTTGCTTCCTTTTTTTCTTAAATGAGACTAAAGCAAGGAGAAGACATGCAAAAAAAGAGGAGAAAGCAGGGAGAAAGCAGTGAAAACAAGGGGAAAGCAAGGGGAAAGCAAGGAAAAGGCACTCAAAATACATGGTGAAAAAGCAAGGAGAAGACAGGAGCAAGAGCAATGCAGCAGCACAGGAAGAGCTCTGCCTGATGTCTTCTCCATGGGGTTGTGCTGCGGCCTCTATTAATTAGGTCCTGGGAGGCGCGCTGGAGGTGGTGGGCCGAGCTAGGCGGAGGTAGGAAGAAGGCGGCAGGAAGAAGCAGCAATGAGGGAAAAAACATGAAGGAAGCAATGAAAACGAGGGGAAAGCAAGGAGAAGGCACTCAAAATATGGGGAAAATACTAGGAGAAAGCAATGAAAGAGAAGGGAAAGCAAGGAGAAGGAACTCAAAAATGAGGGAAAAAGCAAGGAGAAACAAGAAAAAACAAGGAAAAGCAAGGAGAAGGCATTTAAAAAATGGGGTAAAAAGACAAGGAGAAAGCACTGAGATCGAGGAAAAAGCAAGGATAAGGCACCTAAAAAAACAGGGGAAAGCAAGAGGAAGCAGTGAAAATGAGGAAAAAGCAATGAGATAGCACTCACAAAATGGAGGGAAAAAGCATAAGAAAGCAGTAAAAACAATGGAAAAGCAAGGAGAAGGCACTTAAAGGACAGGGTGAAAAGCTAGTAGAAATCAGTGAAAACGAGGAAAAAGCAAGGAGAAGGCACTCAAAAAGCAGGGAAAAAGCAAAGAGAAGATAGGAGCAAGAACAATGTAGGAGTACGATGAGAGCTGGGCCTTGGGCACAAATATGAATTTTTCCCATAATGTTTAGAATAGATGCTGGATCTAGAGTGTCCTGTTTTCCACCTTCTTCCAGGAAACAGGGTAAGCAATTGACATTTAGGGGCCCAACCATGAAGGAAGCATCTGTGGCAGTGGCGTTACACAGGCCCCTGCAGCGCCAGCGGAGCAGGAGGCCCCCAAGCTCCAGGGGGCCCCCTTCAGCACAATACTGTGGCTGGAGAGCTCCTGATTGAGTCCGGAGGGGGGCCCTCCTCGTACCTTTTAGGGGGCCCCCCACAAGTTTCGTTACGCCAGTGATCTGTGGCAATGTACTTTGCAGGTAAATATGGGTTTGTTCTTATATAATCTTACAAATAACATTGAATAATATTCTTTTGTATCGTTTCCCTATGCTAAATTGTCAATTGTTGCTTCCAACTAATATACAATACTTCAGTTCAGTTTTAAGGCATATACGCAATCTGTACTGTTAAACACTAAGAGCTTGATTACGAGTGGGTCATTTAATACCGACCCTTGCGTAAACCCATGTTTACGCACAGATCGTAATTACGAGGTAAAATATATTTCTAACCTTCCGATAAATATTGGATGAGATAAATACCTCAAGCTTTGTTAAATTTCAGCAGGTCAAACCTGCCGAAATTTAAAAGGGGAAATGTGTACTGTATTTACTGTATTATGGAACTTTTGGTGCCTTAAACACAAAAATCTGCGTTTTATTTCCTAAAAGCTTGTAATAGGAGCTATCTACCGTACCCAATAAATACCGTACCACGTGGTATTGTTATTTATTAGATGTGCTTATTGCACCTACACTGATAATCAGGACCTAAATATACTACCCGTTCACAACACCAACCTTCAAAGCCCACCCCACCCACACACCCAATTAACAATCTGCTCAAACCCTCCAGCAGGTCACAACCTCATTCTAATCTGGGCCCTGTACTGCACGCTGTACATGCAGGCAACAGCCTCATTGGGCATGAACAGTAACCATCACCCCCCATGAACAATGTAACTACCAGTTATTGATACATTGTCAAAAATACAACACAACCATACTATCCATCCCACAACTTTTGGATATTTAAAAGAACACATTAAATGCTTAATTTTTGGGTGGCCAAGAATATGGACGTATGAGAATAATGTAATGTTATGAATAGACAACATTATCAAATATTTAGAAGTATTCCTTAAAAGAACATAAAAACATATATCTACTTTCCTCCCTACACAAATAGTGGAAAGTAAGAACACAAACATGTTTGAGTTTTAAAAATGTAGATTTATATCAATTAAAAAGTATAACAAATAATGTTCACATGTGCTTTGGAGAGAAGGCAGCTGTCCTTGGAAGGAGGAGAAATTGAAGTGGAGATACTCTGGTGACATAAAAAACTGGCATGGGAAGGATGGGAGACAGAAGAGTGGAAATAGCTGCAGTCAAGGAAGACAGGAGATAGTAGAGCTATCTGTGCTGGTCAGCATGCCCTTCTATCTGGGTCATCACCTAAAGGTCCTAAATGAGCTCCTGTTGACCAGAAACTGCAGTGGGACTCTACTGGATAGAGCAAGTGTGTCAAGTGTGAATCATACACTTGGCCATCGACCTTGTGGGCATGAGGGTAACAGGAGGTACAGTTGGAGGGCCACAGCTATTAGATCTGTTAGATCTTGCTGGCTAGGAGGAGCCCTATCCTATTTCCCTTCCTGCCATCTAGTGTCCAGATTGGCTACCCCCTTGGAGGCTTCCACAGCCTCCACTAAGGGTCTTTTAGATTCTGACTGCGTGAATCTCCAGAAGGGTGAATCCTCCGTACTGGTGCCCTCTTGTGTAGAGTCCTTGTCCTCCTGTGCCCTCCTAGCATCTGAGGTCCTCTGATATGTTTGCCCTGATCCCTCAGTTCCCAATTTTCTCCTTGGATTTCCATTGGAAAGGAAATGGAAGAAAAAACATTAGTGCAAATGTCCATTACTGCATGAAAATAAAAAGAACATTTTTAACACTATTTGAAATGCATGTGTCTATTGTGATAGGTCGAAGTGGCTATGGGTCTCATTTAGAGTTTAGTAGCTAGGGTACTCTGCCACAAATGTGGTGTAGTACCTCGTCTGCCAAACTGATGGTCCGCCCGCTCTATTTAAAGTCAGACAGACATCATGTTTCCACCGCTGGCATAGAAAACCTTACACTGACACCCCAAAGGATTTGGGGCCCTAGTGAGAAATTACATTCTGAAGTACTTTTTTTCTGTTCGGGACTGAGAAAAATTCTAATGGTCCCGAACATTTTATGGAAATTGTATGAATTTGTTCTGATGTATTTTTAAAAATACCAACGTTACCGCAATACCACGAGTGTTAGCGGCGTCTCAGGCTTCCCAGCTGCTTCCTGGTCACACCCCTTGGGGCGGCCAATCACGGAAGGCGAGGGGAGGAGACTAGGCTGCTACGGGCCATTAATGCCGGTCGCAGCGCGGGAGCGGGCACTCTAGGACTGTGCCGCTACCTTGTGGGCCAGTGATTCTATTTTTTAAAAACTGTAACTATTTTAATCCTTTGAAAATTGTATGCATTTGTTCTGATGTATTTTTAAAAATACCAACGTTACTGCAATACCACAAGTGTTAGCGGCGTCTCAGGCTTCCCAGCTGCTTCCTGGTCACACCCCTTGGGGCGGCCAATCACAGAAGGCGAGGGCCGGAGACTAGGCTGCTACCGGCCATTAATGCCGGTCACAGCGCGGGAGCGGGCACTCTAGGATTGTGACCGCTACCCTGTGGGCCAGTGATTCTATTTTTTAAAAACTGTAACTATTTTAATCCTTTGGAAATTGTATGAATTTGTTCTGATGTATTTTTAAAAATACCAACGTAACCGCAATACCACGAGTGTTAGCGGCGTCTCAGGCTTCCCAGCTGCTTCCTGGTCACACCCCTTGGGGCGGCCAATCACCGAAGGCGAAGGGAGGAGACTAGGCTGCTACCGGCCATTAATGCCGGTCACAGCGCGGGAGTGCCGGCGGTGCGCCAAAGGCAAGCCCGTCTGCCCCCGTCCGCGCCCATCCGGGCCCAGGGGCCAGTTATTATGCCCAATCTCTTGTATACTCCTCTCAGGAATTAAGACAGCTCCATTCGATCAAGCACCCACTCAATGCTATTGTTAGCTGTAGTTTGACACAAAACGAAATCTGGCTGCCACGGAGCTCATTCCCTGAAGTCCCACAGCCGACATGCCTTGCCACTGAGTCACAGAGACAGAATAAACGTAGGTGCTCGGCACTATCAATTTACTACTTAAATACCCGCTCTTTAGTCAAACACCAGCTTGACATCTTTCTCCTTCTTGCCTCAGAGAAACCGGACATTCTCCTAGTAACTGAAACCTGGCTCTCACATGAATCTACCCCTGATATTTTGGCCGCGCTACCAAAGGATTATTACATTCTCCAAACTAACCGTCCGCCAGGAAAAAATGGCGGCGGAGTAGCTGCCATCATCCGCCAGGAGCTCAAATTTACAGCTCTTATTTCACTCTGCCTCCCTGCAGTAGACAATGTTGTACTTAAATTGGAATCTGACTCTACTCCACTTATCTTCGTTTTACTCTACAGGCCCCCGCAGCATATGCCCCTGTTTCCACATTCCTTGGGCGAACAAGTTGCCAATTTGGTCACTAATCACGCTAAAATCCTGCTAATAGGAGACTTTAACTATTGGTCTAACGACATACGAGGTGGGCCCCACTCTGCTGAGCTAACAGACTTACTTACCAACTTAAACTTTGCTCAGCAGGTATTTTCGGCCACCCACATTAAAGGGCACATATTGGACCAAGTATGGACCACTAACTTGGCGGTGTCCTCACTCTCGATCTTACCATGCATATGGTCGGACCACTACCTAATAAAATTCACCATTATGAACCTTACACCAGGTAAAACCCCCATGACTAAGGGTGTATTGGCTAGGAAATGGAACACTATTGATAAAAAAGAATTCCATGATACTCTGGCCAACACAGCCCCAACCACCGACCCCAATGTTAATCGTTATGAGGAAACTATCTCAGCTTGGCTATTAGCAGCCAGTAATAATCATGCCCCACTCAAAAAAATAAAACTGGCTCGCCGTCTTGACGCACAGAGATGGTTCTCCCCTGAACTAAAATTACAAAAACTTGCCCTTCGCCAACAGGAAAGGAAGTGGAGACACAATTACTCAGCAGATAGGAAACAAACCTATCTGGCGGCTATGACAGCATATAAAAAGGCTATCTTAACAGCTAAAGCCGCTCACTTTTCCTCCAGAATTCTGACCTCCAATAACAGATCTAAGGAAATCTTCACAATTGTAAATGAACTGTCTAATTCAGACAGAGTCCTAATTAAACCCACTCCCACTCAAGCACTTTGTGACTCTTTGAATAACTTTTTTATTGAAAAGATTTCCATTATCAAAGCCAGCATTCCCATATGTACTTCCCACGAGATAGTTCCCTCTAGGGTTGGAAACCCTTGTTCCCTTGAACATTTCCCGGCCATCACTATGGAGGCCTTCCAGGACCTCTTGCCTAAAGTAAAATCTGGATCCCCCATGGACTGCTGTCCACCACACATCCTTAAAGAAGCCTTCTCTGGCCTCCCGGGTCCAGCCCTGGCTCTTCTGAATGAGTCTCTATCCCAGGGTTGTGTCCCTAAAGCCTTTAAAGAGGCAATTGTGGTTCCCCTCCTGAAGAAACCAGGGGCAGACCCCCAGATCCTGTCAAACTACCGCCCAATATCCCTGCTCCCGTACCTGGCTAAGGTACTGGAGGCTCATGTGGCGAAGTGGTTGTCTAATTTTATTGAACAATCCAACTTTCTCGACTCACACCAAGCTGGATTTCGCCCTGCCCACTCAACGGAGACGGTAATACTGGCAGTACTGGACTCCCTTCGAGAGAAGGCTGACAAAGGTACTCCCCAGGCCCTGGTGCTGTTAGATCCTTCGGCCGCCTTTGACACGGTCGACCATGGTATGTTGGCGGACCGTGTCAGGGAGGCTGGCATTCAGGGCTCAGCTTCGGTTGGATTAGATCTTTTCTCGAAGATCGCTCTCAGTCAGTCCGCGTAGCCCAGTTTACGGCACCTAAGTTAACAACGACATGCGGGGTCCCGCAGGGTTCCTCGCTATCCCCTCATTTGTTTAACCTCTACCTCCTCCCTCTGATTCGGTCCCTCAAGGAAAGGAAAGTAGCCACCTTCAACTACGCCGATGACTTACAATTAATGTTTACCATCGACAACACACCGCAATCAGTTTCTGAATTCCAAGCTACTATGCTGCACATCCGCCGCTGGATGGACTGTAACCATTTAAAGCTTAACCCAGGCAAGACCAAATTAGTCTTGACGAGGGGCAGTCACAATTTTTGGGGTCCGACCTACTGGCCAATGGAATTGGGACCCTCCCCCATTCCCTCTTCTTCTGCAAAAAGCCTTGGTGTCTCAATAAATAACGACCTGTCATTAAAAACCCAAGTTGGCTCTGTGGTCTCTACTTGTTTCTTCCAATTACGGAAGATCAGAAAGATCAGTAGACTACTCACGCAGGCAGCACTGATACAGGTCGTGATAGCTACGATTATGTCACACTTAGACTACGCCAATTCAGTCTACCTTGGTTTGCCACTCTTCCTAACTAAACGGTTACAGATGGTGCAGAATCAAGCGGCCAGATTGATCCACCAGCAACCTAGGTGGCAACATGTCACCCCACTTCTGAGGAAGCTGCACTGGCTTCCCATCCCCCAGCGTTGTGCTTTTAAAGTAGGATGTTTGGTCTTTAAATCTCTACATGGACGGAGCCCTAAATTCATCAACAGCCTCATTCAAAGGTACACCCCCGCCATGCAATTTACGCTCGGCCCACCTCCATCTATTGGCAACTCCTGCCTTTAAGTTGAAGCGACAAGGGGGTTGCAGGTTTGCAACTCTGGCTCCCAGAATGTGGAATTCCTTTCCTCTGGAAATTAGATAATGCACTGACTTGCTGAGTTTTAGAAAATCCCTTAAGACTTGGATGTATACTCAAGCCTATGAATAACTCTACCTGGGTTCGGTAATTCCTAGAATCAGCGCCATGAAACCAATTGATGTACATGCGCTCTATAAGATAACTATAACATAACATAACATAACAGAAAAATTACCCCCACATCCTGGGAGAAAACTTCCAGGTTAGTAGGGTCATTGGGTTTTTTGATTTACAAAAATAAACACCTCCTTTTCCAGTTTGTTTTTGCGAAATTGAAAAGCTTGCTGAGAGACTAGATGATATATGGCAGCCACTCAGCAAACATTCGTTGCCTACAGAAGAGCTACCGTGGTGGCACCAGGCAGGCAGAAAGCTCTAAATATGTTGAACTTTATGTTTCCCAGGGCAGCAGAGTACATTATTCTGTTGCCCTAGTGGAAACGAGTACCACCAGGATCCAAATGACCCATCTATGTTTGTGCTGGCATTACCTAGGTATGTGTTCAATCCAAGTATTAGTTAGACAAACTTACCTAGCAATCACATACCAATAAACTCCCCAGCAACCTTCTTATGTGCAAGAACGGACAGTCAGAAAATGTGCCTGTTATGTGTGCACCCAGTAAAATAAACATATATACACATACATCAGTAAAGCAGTCACTGACATTGCAGACCACTTTCATGTTGATGGAGGGTGAGTTGAATTTGTCGTAGAAATGGTGTTTCCAATTGAGAGGTTGCTGAAGTACCACATGGGTGAAATCAATGGCACTTGATACCTAAGGGAAGTGGGAAGCAGAATAAAATTCCCTTACTACCAAATACCTTTCAGTCAATGAGGATAAACTTGTGCTTTTGGTTTGTGATACATCATTGTTGGCTTGCCTGTGAGATGCCGTTATTGTCTTAACTAGCCTCCTGGAATGGTACAAAGTCCAAGAAATAGAGTGTAGCTATTATTTTCAAATGTGCAGGTATGGCCTGGGAGCAGACTATAGGTAAACTGAGCATCTGATTGTCGTGCAAAATTAGGTGAAGGATAACAGCTCACAGAAGCAGTTCTAGACTCTACTTCTTCACTGGACATCCCAAAGATATTGATCGTCTGTCTGTAAATCTGCACTCTCCTCCTCAATTAATTATGGCTCAGGATTAGAGGCAAAGAAACAAAGCTATTGAAACACATGGTTACAATGGGTTTTGTTGGTGGCTTACCTTCTTATGTGGGCTCAATGTGTGTGATTGATTGGTGCTGTAGTGAGTTTCAACTGTTGATGTTTGTGACGGGGTCCTCACTGATCACTTCCCCGCTTTACAATTGCAGGAGTGTTGATTATTAATGTGTTCTCTGTTAATTATCACTATGTTTGATGTTACGTGTCTCTGCTTAATTTTTTTAATACAAATAAACCAACATTGTATACCTCTGTGTGCGGAGTACTCCTCACTTTTGGTGGAGAACTCACCATATATGAGATAGGCAGGCATAAGTGGAGATATTAGGGAATACAAAATTTAGGCAATAGCATTTGTGAGTACTTAAATTGGCAATATTGGAGTACCTTCTGATGTACTTAGAAAGGAGTTTGTAAATAAAGTCCCATAGAGTCTGAGGGGAGGACTAGACTAAGTAGTATCAATTGATAAAAGCGGCTCACAACTAATTTCCAATTTGAGGCAAGTCTGAGAAATTCACATACCTCCCTAATTTTATTGTCTGAGAATGCTCTGAATCATGGGAGCAGCAGGAAGTGGACATTTCAGATCCATTTCCATAACATTATATAGCTCTTACCATAGGCCAGAGAGACAATTCATTTGTAGTTCCACTTTGGCTGATTTAAGTATAAAATTTCAAAACATCTTGTGACTTTGTAACCTATTGAAATATCTAAAACCTGCAATATTGCTTGGGTGTTTCGACTAAAATTACATTAATGTTTCAACACTCATCTTACTAGATGCAGCGGCTCCTGGTTGAGAGTGTTGATGCTCCACCCACCCAGATGACAGCTTTATATGTTTTGCAGATGGTAATCACTTAGAACAAAATGATAATTGCTCAGAGCAATTACCATCCACAAAACATTCTCTACTGATAACAAAGGAAAGCATGTACTCAAAAAAACCTCTGAGGGCAAGATGGCGGCTGAGTGATTCAGCCGTAGGTGGCTCCCGAGGTGACGGTGATATTCGTCAAAAAAAGTATAAGATGAAATACTAAAATGTCGAACCCCCAAGTGGGAAGCATAAGAGCAAGCGGTTGTGCCGAGACTGGTCGAGCCCTACCTGGTTTGAAGTGCTGGGTTGCGCTGCTGGTGGAGATCGCAGAACAGTTGATTGCCGGTTGTAGAGGTTTCGAGCAGGAACTGGCCCATACCTCGAAGTGGAGCAAGGGGGACGGATCCCCAACTTGCACGAGTACTATGGGTCCAAAGACAGGCGTAAAAGGCAGAGTCGCGGCACTCCATGCCGGCCCTCAGGAATCCCCATAGAGAAGCGTGGCAGAACTTGAGACGGCTCCAGTTACGGCTCCAGCTACGGCTATGGGACGCAGGCAGAAGACCCGGGTGGAGAATCTCCCGGACGGGAAGGGGAGGGGCGCGGGTGCGCAGCCCCAGCCACTTCGCACTGCTGTTCAGTGATCGACATGCTCAGGGGAGCTGGGAGCAGCTCCACAGCGGATCAGCGGAGCGAGCGGATGGAGACGACTGAAGAGGCAAGCGGGCAATGTTTGACACAGGCTGGTAAGCCACACTTGGGTCAGGAGGAGCTGGGGGGATCGCTGGAAGACGAGACATTGAATTTACACACAAAAGGGCGGCCTGAAGTCGGTCCCCAGGAGAACCGTAACGATGAACAAATACAACAGGAGGGGGATGACCGGGCCCAGGAAACAGGGGTGGCAGAGCTGATTGAAGAGACTCCAGACAAGGCAGATAGTGGGGGAAAAGGGCTAGACATAGGGGTCTCCGGGACAGGCCAGGAGGAAATAAGTCACCCGGTGGCCCAATTAAGAAAAGAGAACACAGATAAGAAAGGGAAGATCTTGGGGGAAAAAAAGGAATCAATAAGGGCCCGATTGATCTACCGGGGGCAGCAGAGTGGAACCCTCTTATACAAGAGCCTAGGGGGAAGTCAAAACCCGAGGGGACTCCTAAGGATCCATAGAACCCCACAGGATCGTAGGGAAAGGGATATCGATTCGGAGGCGAACGATTATTTCTCGCTATCAGATGCCACATGGTCAGGATTGGGGTCAGATTTCGGATCCAACACAGAGTCTAGTGAGGAGGATAGTGCACCGGGCACTGGCACAGGAGGTAAAGACACTATTATAACAACACGGAAGACATACTCTAGAGGGGGTAGAAACGACAATCAAAGGCAAAAGGATCTGAGATGGGATTATTCCCTCGGAGATCAATTGATGGGGGATAGTAACAAAACCCCCTGCGAAGAATCCTCTGCAGCACCCCCCACTTTGGAATCCATTTTGCAGTGTGTAGTGGCTCACTGGGACGAATTCCATATGGAGAGTAAACGATCACAGAATGCCTCCCGTAAACTTCAAGGGGCGGTAAGGAAAGTCGCAAGAACTTGCAATGCCATCAGCGACCGGATGACAGATTTAGAGTCAAGGACAGCTTCTCCGGAGACGAACATAGCAGGTTCAAAGGGACAAGTAGAAGCCCACGAAGCACAACTTACGGACATCCAGTGGAAACTGGAAGAGAGTGAAAATCGCCAGAGAAGAAATAATCTGCGTTTCCTGGGTATCCCGGAGGGAAAGGAGGGGTCGGATGCGCAATTATACATGGTCCATTTATTGCAGAAATCCTTTCCGGAATTGGAAGGCTGGAACTTGCCTCAGGAAATACAAAGGGCGCACCGAGTTCCGTTTACTATCCCACAGCCAGCTCGCCCAGATGCCAAACCAAGGGCATTTCTGGTCTATTTCGAAAATTACCTACTGAGACAAAATGTGTTCGAAAAAGCGAGACCGGAAGCGCAGTGGGCTGCGGAAGGGTTTACATTTTTCACTAGACCAGACTTTTGCCACATCACCGTGGAACGTCACAGGCGTCTGCGCCAAATGATCAATCACTTTCAAGAGAAAGGGGCACAGGCTTTTCTCCTAAACCCGGCCCGTCTGAAAGTAATATGGAACGATCAGACTAGATTCTTCACGTCGGAGATCAAGGCGAAGGAGTTTTTAAATGCAGGGGGGAGATGACTTTTTCCTCTTTTTTGTTTCCTTCAACTTTGTCTTTGGCGCAGAAACTTCCCGACTAGATCCAGGAGGGATCTTGATTAATTAGAGCTCCAAGTATATAGTGATAAGCAGCTTTTCTTTTTCGGGTGTTTTTATTGTTTGCTCTCTTTTTTTTTCTTTTTCTTCTCCTCACGGCTTATAATAAGGTGGGGTAGGTAATAATAGATAAAAAGTGTGAGGAGGTTTTAAAGGCACAGGGGGGAATATAAAGACACACATATGTATTACACAAGTCACCATCGGGAGGGCACCACCGTTCATCAACCACAGACCTAGGTAGGTCTGTCGCTTCACAAGGCAGGGAGGGGGGGAGGGGGGAGAGGGAGGAGGGGGTAGAGAGAGGGGTAAAAAATTCAGAAAATCAGAGCATTGTCGTAACTTGAAGAGGCGGATTGGATTAAATTTGAAGGAATGGTTCAAGGGGCAACCCAGGCATCAAGCAAATTTTAGGGATGGGTAGGCTGACTATTTGTTCTGTAAATATTGGGGGCTTGAATGATAGGGTTAAGAGAGGTAGGACAGGTGAGGTGCTACGAACGTTGGGTGCTGATATCATATGCCAACAAGAAACCCATATTCCTTGGCAAAAGAGAGGGCTCAATGTCATCCCAGGGTATATTCAGGTAATCAGCTCTTCACAGTCTACCACGACTAGAGGCGTTGCAATCCATGTTTCTAATCGGATGCCACCCATCAATCGAACTCTGTCAGATAAATGGGGCAGGTGGGCGATTGCCTTAATACCTAGTGGATTAACATTATGTACGATCTACGGGTCGAACTTCGATGATATGGATTTGCTGTCAGAACTAGAACTCGAACTGGCTTCCTGGCCATCCCCCCTCATTATCTGTGGAGACTTTAATATCCATTTAAAAACGCATGGACCCGTTAGGGGAGGGTATCAGGGAAGGAAGCCACAAGTCTTTAAAGCATTAAAAGCTCTAGTGGACAGTCATGGGCTAGTGGATATGTGGTCTCATAAAAAGTACGGGGATTCAGGGTACACCTATTTCTCGTGCCCACATAGGAAGTATGTCAGGCTTGACTACTTTTTTATCTCCGCCTCTCTTATAGAGGGGGCTAACATCAGGAAACTACCTAAGGTCCTGTCGGATCACAACCCCCTGTTGTTGGAAATGGAGGCTCAGGGACATGAAAGATCTTTTACAAAATGGTCCTTTGATCGGAAACTCTTGGCCACTGAAGGATTTATAGAACATGTGAGGGGGTGGACCAGGCAGTTCTATGATATGAATAGGTTCAGCACCTCGAGGGAAATTGTGTGGGATGTGTTCAAAGCAGGGCTTAGGGGGGAGATAATCAGCTATGTGGGGTTTTATAGGAAAAAACAGAGATAGGCATTACAACAACTCACGGAGGAACTATCTAAATATGAGGAAGAACATATGGTAGCTATAGTTCAGGAGGAGCTACAAAATCAACTAGAATTAAAAGTCATAAGCACTAAGGCTAAAATTAACGGATTTTACAATAAAACAGTTGCTGAAATGTTCCAAACCCGTGTTAAGGATAACTATGAATATGGAGAGATGACAGGGAAACATTTGGCACTCCGGTTAAAACAAAGGGCAGCAGCAGACAATATTTCCAGGCTAAAAAGGAAGGATGGTAAAATGGCTACTGAGCCCCAGGATATATTAAAAATATTCGCTGAATTCTATGCGGATTTGTATAGTTTCAGGGGTAGTACACTAACGACAGTAGGCACGGGAACCAATGTAACGCCCCCAATTATTCAAGAACTTGAAGAAGATATCTCAATAAACGAGGTTACTGAGGCACTCCAGGCAATGGCTTCGGGTAAGGCGGCCGGCCCAGATGGGATCCAGATTGAGGTCTACAAAGTTTTACAGATAGAGCTAGCTCCCCTGTTGTTAGACCTGTTCCTGGCAGTCCAGCAGAAGGGGATTCCGCCGCAATCTTGGCAGGAGACTAACATAGTCATCTTTTTGAAAAAGGGAAAGGCTGCAGAGGATCCAGCCTCATACAGACCCAACTCTCTGATAAATGCTGACGAGAAGCTATACTCCAAGATTATTGCGCTTAGATTAGCAAAAATAATCGCCCCCCTGGTGAGTCCATGGCAGCATGGCTTCATTCCAGGTAGAGGCACAATGGACCATGTTCGTCGCGTAATATCATTATTTGATATAGCAGAAGCGTCAGGAGGGCAGATGTCACTGATACTACTGGACGCACAAAAAGCCTTTGATCAGGTCGAGTGGGCATACCTGTGGAATAATATAAGAAATAATGGCTTCGGCCCACGTATATTAACAGCCCTAAGAGCAATGTACGTACAATCTTACACGAAGATACAGCTGATGGGGAGGGAATCGGAAAGGGTTAAGATCGCTCGTGGCACAAGACAGGGCTGCCCCTGCTCCCCTATCCTTTCCGCGCTTTATATTGACCCCTTAATCAGATCAATGCTAAACAATCAGGAAATCAAACCAGTAGTGGTCAGGGGATATAACACCAAAGTGTTAGCTTATGCTGACGATATAGCAGTTGTTACCCCTGACCCAATAGAAGCTATAGGAAGGATTGAAGACCTTGCTTTGGAATTTGGGAGGCAGTCGGGCTACGGTCTAAATACTGATAAAACAAAGATTGTCTGCTCTAAATCCACTCTATGTCAGGATCCACATCATACTTAGGGATAAACATAGCTGCGGAGGTTGTGACTATATGGGATATCAATTCGGCGCCTCTCATAAAGAAGATAGGCGAGGATTTAAAAGAATGGATAATCTGCATCTCTCCATAATAGGTAGAGGTAATGTCTTAAAGATGACAATGTTCCCTACATTTTTTTATCTACTTCGATGCATACCGCTAGAACCATCAAATATGGTTTTTTTAAAAATAGATGGGATGTTTTCACAATTTATATGGGGCTATAAGAAGATTAGGAGATCACTGAAATTAATGACTCTATCACAAGATCGTGGGGGATTGGCTGTTCCCAATTTATTATATTATTATTGGGCTATATCGTTGCAGCAAATGACCATTTTATTGAAACCTAAAATAAGGTCGGAAGCAACGTTGGGAGGTCAGGATAGGGAGATCCCCCCTTCCATTTATGAGTTAGCCATAGGTGACGCAGCACCAGGAATTGTATTGAGGCAGCTGGAGGGTAGCTATTATAAGAGAACACGCTTCAAGCCCCTAAGAGCAGCCTGGAATGTTTGGTGTAAGGCCGGTAAGATCTTGAAAATCCCAAAGGTCCAGAGATATTTATTGCTATGGCGATCATCAATATTCCCGGCTCCACTCTACGATAAAATAGGTAGAACCTGGGAACAGGCTGGAATTAATAATCTAGGAGATATGTTTAACCTGAACGGGATTATGTCATTTGGAGAACTCCAGGAACAATATGGTGTAGATCCTATGACATTCTTTAAGTAAGTACAAGTCAGGGAGACAATTAAACAGGTTGTTCCGCAGCTTAGTAGTCTAGCTCGAATCCCGCTGTTAGAATGTCTATTGTACAGGCAGCCCCGTTTTAATGATTTGTATTCAATACTGATGAGTGCTAACTCAGATGACATAGTCAGGTCAGAAAGTGCGTGGGCGGATAAACTTGAGAATCAGGATGTTGATCTGTGTAGATCTTTAAAGCTGTCTAAAATGATATTTCTATCTGCTAATCTCAAAGCCCAATACTTTAAAACAGTATTCAGATTATATTTTACGCCAGCAAAATTGTTCGCTTGGGGGAAAAGGGAAAACAACGATTGCCCAAGATATGGACAGGGTCCTGCAGATATGGTTCACATGTTTTCAAATTGTATCAAATTGCATGTTTTGAAACAGAGGATTGAAACTTTCTTGTATCAAACTACAGGGCGGGCGGTCCCATTAACTCCAACGATTATATTATTTGGCTTTGATAAGAGCTTACAGATGGAACTGACTCAAGTATATTTATGTTTCATGGTAACAGCAATTTTCCGTATAATGATTGCCTCAAAATGGAAAGATGTAGGCCCTCCGACATATCAGGAGTGGTATTCTAGACTTTTTCATGTGTACAACATGGAGATGGTGCTGTATAATTGTAAAGGTAGGAGAGCGAAGAAAAGGGGTCGTCAAGTATGGGGGCTTTTGATGGAATAAGAGGCGAAATAGTAATATTGAATTAATTTGTCTGGCTGAAAGGTGTTTCCCTCTACGACTCAGTCTCGCTCATCTCCTCTTCTTTAAAATATTCTCTACCTCTTTTAATATCTTCTTTTTGTTATCCCTCTGTTTCTTGGTTTCTTCTTCTTTTTTTTGCCTTCCCGCTCTTTGAAGAAATAGATAGGGTAAATTAATAGGAAGTTAATTAAGGTCGGAATAATTTATATATGTATAATGTATAGATGGAAAAATGATGAATTGTATTTGGTCATTATGTTTTGATTTCTGGATTATTTGAAATTACTGCTTTTCTGAATAATAAAAATGAAAAAAAAAAAAAAAAGGAAAGCATGTACTGGGTGACACCTTTAATGCCTGGCTGCTTTCCTTTCTCTCGTTCTCACTGACACGAGAGACAGGACAGGCAGGCAGACACTTTCTACTGAGACACATGCACTGGTGCACACGTGTTAAGTTAAATCACTTTTAGAAACTGGGCTACTGGTTGACTGGGGTGTGAGCCCTTGTCAAGCAGCAACCGTAATCCCAGTCAGGGTAAGGCACAAGCAAATCCTAAGTTAACCTGTACTCATCCTCGGGCAGCTTGGCACAAAGTAGTCAGGCTTAACCTAGAGTCATTGTGTAAAGTATTTGTGTAAAACTTCAAACAGTAAACCACTGAAAGACACAACACAAAAAGGATCCCAATCCATATTAAAAGAATAGAGCTTAGTTTAATAAATAAAACAAGACCAAAAACGATAAAAATCCAATGAGTAGAACTAGAGTTAATAAATTTCAAAATTTATAGTGAGAATATAGTGAGAAATAGCGCCACAAAGTGCTATTGGAGATATCTGGTCACGCTGAACCTGGACAATGTCACAAGTTCAGGCCAACCATGATGAAGTGTGGGTCTGCTACAGGGACCCAGTTAGGCCCGCTGCACAGAGTACCTTAAATCCTGGTTGCAGATTGTTGGGTGGATCCACGTTGAACATGTTTCGTGCAGTCAATACGATGCGTCAGTTCCGAGATGTGGCGAGGCTGTGGTGAGACATCCTGCTGCATCGATGTGGAGAATCCCATCAACAAGGCTTGCGATTGGAAGGCCGGTGTCAGGGATTTGATGCGCAGATGGGGCGATGTAAAGCTGCGATGCGGAGTTTCGTCATCATTGTCGTAGCTGCCATCGACAAGAGATGCCAAGTCCTGCCTGGGGGAAAGCGTCACACAGTGGCAGTTCTGAAGGCGAAGCATCAGTCCCAAGATGCGGGTTGTGGCAGCAATGCGACTCTTTTGTGATGGGTCCAATCCATGCAGCAGCAGCGAAGTTTCAGTTCTGCTCTGGGATGTGCCACTCGACCAAGGAGATAGTCGGTTCTGCTTGGGGATGCGTTGCTTAACAGAGAAGATGCATTTGTTCCACTGGCAAGCACCTTAGTCCCCCTTCTAAGGGTCCAGGACTGTGGTGGCACCACATTGCAGGGTAGACTCACAGATGGCAGAGTCCAAGTGCAGGGGTTGGAAGCCTGTTATGTCCCTGAAGCTTCAGATCAGGAGGCCAGTCAACTTACACTTGGAGTTACTCTGTGTTCTGGGTTCAAGAGATGCAGGTCCAGTCCTTCTCACCCAGACAAGAGGGCAGCAGGCAGAAGATCAGTACAGCAAAGGAGGAGTCCAGCAGAGTGCAGTGCAGCAGAGTGGCAGTCCCTCAGTAGCACTGCAGTCCTTCTTCCTGGCAGTGTTTACACAGATCCAGAAGTGTAGTGAAGTGGTGGTGTCTGAGGTACTTCTTTTGTACATAGTTTTGCTTTGGAGTGGGGAGATGCTTCTAGAGTCATACCTTTGAAGTGCACAGATGCTCTGCCTTTTCTGCCCTGGCTCCAGACTAACTGCAGGGGTAATGCAGCCCTTTGTGTGGGGACAAGACACAGCCCAATTAAGTGTAAGTGTTGCTAAGCCCAGCTCCTTCCTCCCATCATGCCAGTGATGACCCACTCAGCCACACCTAAGCTCCCATTGTGTCGGCTGTGTAGGAGGAATACACAAACCCCAACTGCCAATTACACCCAGTCATGTGACTAAAGTCAGGCTACAGGCACTAAATGGCTAAGGCAAGAAAATGCCAACGTTCTAAAAGTGACATTTTCAGAAATATAATGTAAAATCAGACTTACCATAAGTTAGGATTCTAAATTAAGATTCTAGATTTTAAAATGATCGCTCTCACCTGCTAACAAGGCTGATTCTCTCGCCTCTTACTCCCTCTCAGAAAAGTGCTCTTCACTCTTGCTGCTATCAACCGCCGCTGTCCCCGTTTGAGCAGAGAGAGTCCTTCTATTGTCTTTACTCTTATTGCACCGTTACTGGTCGCCATCTTGTGCAAGTGACGGTCCAGCTCTTTTTTTCACTTCCAGTTGGGGGGGCTTTTAATCGGATGTAGCTCCGGGCGCGCAGCGGACGCACCGCTGACGCGCGAAAGGCATGCCAAAGGCAAGCCCGTCTGCGCCCGTCCGCGCACGGACCACACTCAGCGCCAGCCCCCCTATCAGTTTAGCTTCAGACACCAAGGGTCAAATCATCTACTCTAGGGATAGCCTGTTAACTATTAACCACTTACTTAAGCCATGTACAGGTCCTCAGTTAGACCCTCACTGCGGCAATACTAGTTCTAAATGCCTGGTTTGTAACTTCTCTTTAACCAACTTGTATTGTATGTCCTTCACTGCCGTTAACTCAGTAAAGCCACCCCTAAAACAAACAAAAGCTAGTTGCAGCTGCACACTTGTTAATGCTAGATCGCTAGTTAAGAATGCACTAGAATTTGCAGAGTTTATGGAAAACCAGAAGATCGACCTAGCCTTTATCACTGAAACCTGGGCAGATTCTACATCTGACCCAGACCTATTATCCGCACTACCTACAGGCTTTAGGATATTTAGACATGACCGCTCTCAAAAAAAGGGCGGAGGCCTTGCTATTATATTTAGAGAACATTTTAAAACCATTTTTACCACTCTTTCAAATGTGCATCTCTGCGAAGCAATACATTTTAAAATTGAAGTAAACAACCACTATTCTTTTAATGGACTTCTTATTTATCGGCCGCCCGGTTACAGAACAGCTTTTATCCAATCCATTGGCAATCTCATAGAATATCAAGTAGATGCGGTTGATTTTACCATTCTAGGTGATTTTAATTTCCATATGGAAAATTCTCTTGATCCAGATTCCAGTAATTTACTTGATCACATGGCTGGGGCAGGTTTAACACAAATTGTTCAGGGATCCTCACACAAAGCGGGTCATCTTTTAGACGGCATTTTCACGGATAACTCTCGGCTCCACTGGATATCCTCTCTCCCTCTGTTATGGTCAGACCACAACGCAATCATCTTTGAGATAAATGGGCTACCAGAGGCAGGAACAATTCGCCCTCACATTGGGAGTTCTTCAAGGCTTCGTGGAGTGTCATTGATGTGGGCAGCTAAACGTATCCCTTATTCAGTCTACCCCAATGGTCTGCCCTGATTCGGATACAGCGGCTCGCAACTACCATCAATGCCTGGATGTATCACTAACTAAGCTAGCCCCTGTAACAAAATCACAAAGTCATAAGTCTAATCCTTCTGAACCTTGGTTGAACAACGATCTCAGACGGATAAAACAAGAATATAGGAGAGCAGAACGTAGATGGAGACTTGATTACAAGTCAGTTGATAAATAATTCTATAATATTAAGCTGCAGACTTACAAAAAGATGATACTAACAGCAAAAAAGATCTACTTTGCAGAAAAAATAGAAGGAGCCATAAACTCCTCCAAAGAACTGTTTGCAACAGTCAAAAAACTATCAAAACTCCCTGATTCTAAGAACCCAAACATAAACCAACAATTCTGTAATAAGTTAGCACTTCACTTTCAAGACAAAGTTAAATCTATTTATGATTCCTTCTTAGACACCAGTCAAACTGGCGATCTAAATAACATGTCCCCGATGGGCGCTTCTAACGTCAACACACTATCCCACTTTGGGCCTTTGGCGACGGATCAGACGCTAAGGACACTGATGCTGATTAAATCAGGTTCTCCTCATGACCCTTGTCCAGCCAGAATTATTCATTTGGTCCCATGAGGTGACAGCTACTCACCTCACGGCCATATTTAACAATCTATTTAAAGCAGGATATTATCCTAAAGACTGGATGGTAGGCTCTATCCTGCCATTGTTAAAAAAAAAAAAACTTAGACATGGGTGACCCCAACAACTATTGACAAATCACTCGACTTCCATTCCCCGCTAAACTGGTTGAAAAATTGTCAACAATGAACTGAGCACCTTCCTAGATAAAACAAACTGTATGGACTCTACACAGTTTGGTTTCCGTAGTCACCATAGTACCGAGCTAGCATTGATCACAGCTACGGAAGAAATCAGGCAGACAATAGACAGCGGAGGTAATGCGGCTTTGATCCTTTTTGATCTTTCAGCCGCATTTGATATGGTCAACCACACTCTCCTAATTGATCGCCTTGATTCAATTGGGATGAAAGGCAACGCACTTATGTTTATTTCTTCATTCCTGGCTGAACGCATCCAGACGGTCTCCCTTGGTGAATTCACCTCGCCAGCCTTTTCATTGCCCTGTGGGGTCCCCCAGGGCTCATCTCTGAGCCCCACCTTGTTCAATCTTGATGTCACCCCACTTGCAGTCCTAATTAGATCATTTGGCTTCTCCTTAGTTTCCTACGTGGATGATATGCATATTGCTGTATCTGTTACTGACAACCCTGGAGCCACGGCAGCTCAGTTCCACAACTGCATGCTTCACATTGGGAAATGGATGAGCAGCAATTGTCTTAGACTAAATTCCTCAAAAACTGAGGTCCTGCTTTTTTGCAACAATCCTTCTTTTTGGTCTAGCAACTGGTGGCCCAAAGAAATAGGGACTTTGCCTACCCCTAGCAACAAGGTTGAAAAACCTTGGGGTGATTGTTGACACCAATTTGTCCTTCAAAGGACAAATAAATCACATCACCTCCTCAGGTTTCTTCATCTTGAAAACTCTAAGGAAATTTTGCATTATATTCCTTCAAACCTGCAGAAGAGAGTAGTTACAATTCTCATCTCTTCCAAAGTAGATTATGGCAACACCCTCTTTATTAATATACAAACTGCAAACACTACAAAATGCTGCAGCTCGATTACTATTGGGTATTCCGAAACAGAAATCAGCTTCCCGAGCACTGATCCAATTACACTGGCTCCCCATAGATAAACGCATTCAGTTTAAGGCACTTTGCATTGCCTTTAGGGCTCAACAAGCTGTCAGCCCTGACTACTTGATACAACGCTTTCAACGCTATACTCCGACACGCCCCCTACGCTCATCCACAAGCGCCAATCTCGTAGTTTCAGATTTAAAAAAGCTAACTGGGGAGGGAGAAGCTTCATTGTATGCACTTCAAGGCTATGGAACTCTCTTCCAATAGAACTTGAACTCAAGACAAATCTGCTGGATTTTAGGAAAGTTCTGAAAACCTGGCTTTCCAGAAAATAACTTTGGTTTCTTGAGATCTTCCTAGCTTTAGTACCTGCTCAGCGCCTAGATAATCCCCCGGGTAATTTTTTGCGCTCCATATATTTTATTTTCATTTCAGAGCCACCAAACTTAATCAGTTATATCTTCCCATTTAAAAAATTCCACTTAAAAAATGTAATAATGTAATCCCAATGTTATTTTACGGGAGATATAATCCATGCAGTAGTGAAACACAAATTTAAGAGTTTTTCACTACCAGGACATGTAAAACTTAAAAGTACATGTCCAACTTGTTATATACACTGCACCCTGCCTACAGGCTACCCAGGTCCTACTTTAGGTGTGAACTATATGTAATAAATAGAAAGGTTTGGACCAGACAAGTAAGTTAACTTGCCAGTTTGACATGGCTGTTTAAAATTGCACATACAGGGTCTGCAGTGCCAGGCCTGGGACATGTTTAAAGGGCTACTTAAATGGGTGGCATAATCAGTGCAGCATTCCACTAGTAGCATTTGATTTACAGGCCCTGGGCAACTATGGTGCACTTTACTAAAGACTTACAAGCAAATCAAAACTGCCAATTGTAGATAAACCAATTTTACCATGTTTTAAGTGAGGAGCACATGCACTTTAGCACTGATTAACAGTGGTAAAGTGCCCAGATTCCTAAAGCAAAACAGTCAAAAACTGGAGGTTAGAAGGCAAATTCAGGGGAAACCACACCAAGGATGTCTGGTCTAACAAACTGGTGTTGCATTAATTTCAGAACTACATTGTGAGTTTCAACTGTAAGTTTGGAGGAGATGTGGCATAACTGTTAGAGCTGCTGACTTTGGAAATGTGGAACCGGATTCTAATGTCTCAGCATTTGTTCACCAACCTGTGGTTCTGGGCAAATCACGTAATCTCCCCCTGCCTGCAAAAAGATGAATGTGTTCTTATGTAATGTAACTGTGCTGATACAGTGCTCCAATACCTTCAGGTCGAGTTTGCTCTACATAAAATTGCAACAACAAAAAAAAAACTTCAAAGAGTGCGGGAACAAATGTTTTTTTTTTTCCAAACTGAAATGTTCAACATATTTTTGATAACCTTTGTATCTTGCTACATTTAATATGCGGGTGAAAATTGCTTTTAAGTAAGCATTTCATCAATCTTTTAAAAGTGCATTGCACAAAACACTCGTTGCCATTTTTTGAGCCAACACAATCAGTAAATCACATTCTTTGCATGATTCTAACCAGAGCTTTGTGGTTGGTAATGTTTCATTTATAAAGTGAACGGAATTATTTGTTGAGTCAGCTAAAATTGTATCTTTTAACTGTCATATGTGGTCATATCGCTATGTTGTTTGAGCTGCAGGTCGACTAACAGCATTAATTCAGTGAGCCAAGAACACAGCTTGGTGATATTGAACAAAATATTTACTTCGGGGCTTATTTACAAAAAACTGACGCATCTCTGCGTTAAAGCAGAGATGCGTCAGTTTCCTTGCGCCAGGACAAGAAACTATTGCACCACCATGGATGCGTCATATTTACAATACGGCGCACCATGGCACAAGGATTGAGAGATACATCAGAATTTCTGACGCATCTGTCGGCGCAAAAGTCATGCACTGCTGAAGTTGTGTGGCAAGCATGATGCAACTCCAGCAATTCTTGGGGGAGGCCTATACCTAATACACTGCGTTACTCCTTACGCCTGCTCCAAGCAGGCGTAAGGTTTTGACGCGGTTACGTCCTAGAAGTGGTGCAGTGAAATCTTGTAGATTTCACTGCGTCACTTCTACGACGCTTTCCCGCATGAAAACGCCCACCCCGCATACATTATACCTGACGCAGGTATAATGTGGCACAGGGCTTTCCAAGGTGACGCATCTCCCTGAATGGGTCACGTTGTAAATTGGCAGCAACCTGGTGCATTGATTATGCCGCCGATGCGTCACAAAAAGTGATGCAACGGCGGCGGAAAAGTGTTGCAATGGGCTTGTAAATCTGCCCCTTCGTTTTTTATACAGTGCATAACCTGAGCTCAATTATTTCAAGATGCTCTCATGTGTGCTAATGGTCATTAGGACAAATGAGAGCGCCTTGAAACATGATACCTCAGGATGTGCACTTTTTAAAAAAAAGAAACCTTTTTTATACAGTGCACATTTTGAGCTCATGTATTTCAAGGCGCTCTCATATGTGGTAATGACGTTATTAGCATTGCGCTCCTTGCTTTGCCAACCAGAAATTGGACCTGCATTTTTGCTCCATTTATCATAGCAAATAAAAATGGAAATTGCGCCAATATACACTATTTTTTACAAATGGTCTCGTGGGGAGAACCTCACAAACCCACCCTGAGAAACGTCAAGCTTGCTCCCTTCTGTCGCATGACTGCACTTGTTATTTGATCTTACGCGCCTCAGCTTTCAAATTCGACCAGCCACCACTGCTGGATGACTTGAAACAGAGAAGCTAACCTAGCTTAAATATATGTTTTATAAAAGATGAAACTGCAGACAAGTTGGTCATCTTTCCGTGAAATATATTTTGCTGGAATCTCGTGTAACTTTAATGAGGGTATACCTCACAATGGAACTCATCTGAGATGCTGGCAGGAGACTGTTTTGAGGAAAATAAATGTTTTCAGAAACGTTCCACTCAAATCATTCTTTGCTTTCTGAAAATGTCACACATTGCGCGCATAATTACATTTCGAACTTCCTAACTGACCCCTCTAGGTATGGCAGAATATGTTTATCAGACAAGTAATCAATCACACATATGAACAGGAAACGTATTTAAATGTATGTTTAATCTGCTGAAGATAGGATTCTATTGACTACAAAATAAAAGGGAAGTGCTACTTTGAAGACTGCATTTCATCCTGCATGATGTCAGACGTTGTTTTCTGCTGGAAGCAGTATTACATGAGTGAGGGACATGGTGAGAAGAAGAGGAGGAACCAGTCAGTTGCCAACACATCACAAAACTGTTGATGTGTAAATAAGATTAGATATTATCATCAACAACTTCTGCTAGGGTCATAAAAACCACAAATCGTCTGTTACGTCTCTTTAACTCCAGCGAATCACATAATATACTTTCTCCATCACTGTCCTCAAGAACAACCACGAGAAATCAACACATATTTTGTGATGAGTTTGGAGAGGGGTTGTCTTCACCCTGCGGGCCTTTTGGAAGGATTATTGTGATTCAAGGAAGGGTGATGGTAGCTGAACATTTTATGAAGCAGGTGTGTCTCTTTTGACAATTACATGGTGTCCTTCCAGTTTGCCTGCTCATGCCATTGCAGCAGTGTTGCTATATTATTGATTGCCCCTCTGATGCCATTGATGTCTGCAGCAAGGGATCGGCAGGTTATCAGTGTGGATCCTGCCGTCTGCTTATCCCTTGCATCTTGTCATGCATACCGAGTTCAGGAGACTCAACGTTTTTCATTGGACAACTCAAGGTCTCCAGTGTGGTGACAAAGGCACACAGCATTCTGTGGCATATATTTGTGCTGATGTTATATATTTTAGTGCAGATTGTTCATCAGCCCATGACAAAGTAGAAGGGCATTATGTAATCTAGATTTTCCAATGAATTCTTCCAAGTGAGTACTCTGAGCAAACATCCATACTGTAGAAGGCCTAGAACATCTAGGTCTAGATTTACTAATACTTGTGTTGTGGTCTGCTTTTCATCCTTGTGACCTACCCTCCTCTTCCTTTTCCTTGTGACCTGTCTTCTCCCTTCCTCCCTGTTGCTGGGCTGCGTCCCCGCATTCCATGTGTCACTGCGTGACAACAGAATGGTCTCTGTGTTGAGCCTTCTGTGGTTTGACAGTTGAAGCTTGGCTGCTGCCTGGGCTGGTGGTCTTATATATATGCCGTACCCAATAAAGCTCCCTAAAACTTCCAGTGTGCCCCTTGGACTTCTTTACACTGGCGACGAGTTGTTCCTGCAAGGGGACAGGACCTGATGACCACCAGTCTCCCCCATCGAACCCATTTACCATACCAGGAGCCTACATGGACCTACGTGGACCAAACTAAGAAGAGTCTACATTTTATTTGACTCAGGTACTGTTCATTCTTGGAGTTTTCAAGCCTGGGACTGACTCCGTGTTGTGGAAGTAATTCCAGTAGTGATTTCAAGCATCGGGATAGCACGAGAGGCGTGTGGTTTGGAGTGCTGCAGTTACTGCTGTCATATTGCGCCCATGCTCTAGTACCGACTCTGTGTTTGAAGAGCAAGTGTGCTTTGGAGTTTGTGGTGGACCGCTGCTGTTGCTTGCGCTCATGATTGGAGGAGACTAGTGTTTTGTTTTCGGCCTCGGAGGCTGATCGCTACTGTTGCCTGCGCCCATTTGCTTGGGGGTGCTAAAGACCTGGGGGAACTAGCGGGTTCCCTGTCTCAACGAGGAGACGTCTGTTGTACTGTGTGCAGCGAGTGAGGAAAAACGTGTGGAGTACAAGAACAGATCAACAACTGCCACTGTTGCTGTGGTGTGGTGCGCCGTCGTTGAGGAGCACAGGAAGAGTCTGTTAACTGCCACATTGTTCCACGGAAATAAAAACAGCCCTCTCGCGCACATTGAAGTCGCTTACCTCACTTGGCCAAGGTTGGAGTTTCGTGGGAGCTCCATTCTCCTGCTTGTGTGTCGCACTGCTCGCACTACGTTATATCTACGTGCTGGGAGCCACCCGGCGTGACGCAAGCGACGTGCCGCCATTTTGCGGTTGGCACTTAGACATCGCGATTCTTTTGCCAATCGCGTTTCTTCCGTTTTTTTCCTGCTGGAAGAAAACTAACTGGTGCAAATTTAGACTTTGAGGAGCGCGTCAGTGACGCGCACACTTATGTTTCGGCTCACCATTGATGGCAACTCGCCTAAATTGGAAATATTTTTTTTTTTAAAAAAGGTTTGGAAGCGTGTCAGTGACACTTATTGGTATGTACTAATATGATGTAAATTTCATCGCATTTTTTTTCTCTCCTTATTTCTCCTGGCGTGTCAGTGATGCAGTTGATACTCCGTGGCCCTTTTACTTGTTATCCATGTTAATGTACCATAGATGTGACATTTATTTTTAGAGCGCATCAGTGATGCGCACACTACCTTCACAAAACTCTTACGTACTTTGGAAATCTCTTTTGGACAATCGTATTTACAGTTTCACTTACTGTGTTATAATTACTGGGGCCAGTTGTTGTTTAATAGTTATGCATTACTAGCCATTACTCATCCTTTATTTTTTTTCCTCTTGGGTTCTCTTCTCTTTTCTCTATCTCTACCTTTAAGATGGCTTCCTCTAGTATGTCTCAACCGCCGCAATTCCTGTCTGATGTAGGTGACCCCATTTTGCCGTGGAAGAGATGGAAGCCATTATTTGATTCTTATCTACTAGCTATTGGGGGAGAGAAGTTTTCAGCTTTAAGGAAACAAGCCACTTTATTGCACAATTTGGGAGTAGAAGGTAGACATGTTTACGACAGCCTAGATGAGATTGTTTTGGGACGTGGAGAAGGCGAGCCTGACAATGTGTATGACATGTCCGTTATGATGCTTGAAAAGCATTTTGGCTCAAAGATTAACGTAGTTTTAGAACGTCATAAATTCTTTTCAAGAGTCCAAGGGAAGCAAGAAAAAATTGGTAGCTATGTAGCCACTTTGAAAACGTTAGCTCGCACTTGTGAGTTTGAACAACTTGCTGACTCTCTTATTAGAGATCAAATTGTGAGGTGCACCAATGATGGGAAAGTTCAACAAAAACTTCTCACCAAGAATCCAGACCTCAAAGAAACCCTTTTAATAGTCGAAGGAATGGAAAATACAAATATGTGGGTACGTGAAATGAGAGTGGAGAAGAGTGGTGATATATCTGTGGAAGGAAAAGCCATTCATGAAGTTAAGAAAGATGATTCGAAGAGAGATGATTCCAAGGGGTGGTGTCTAAGGGGAGTTACATTGAGAAAGATAGGAAAAATGCAGAAATGGAACATACTGTTGCCAAGTACAGATCTGATCCGGAACAGTCTGGGTTCAAGAACAACAAGAGTGGATTCAAGTGTTTTAGGTGCGGAAGTGAGAGCCACTTGCCGAACAGTTCTAATTGTTTTGCAAAATCAGTTATTTGCAACAAGTGTGGGAAGAGGGGTCATTACGCACGTGTGTGTCGGGGTAGTAAGTATCAAACAGTACGCTTTGTGGAGCAAGAGAAAAAGTTTATGTTCAGAGTGAGAGAGGATGGGGTTGTAGATGGTGATAAACTTGACATGCCTGAGTGCGAAGTGTTCATTGGTGGTGAACAATTTACTGTGTTGGCTGACTCAGGTTCACCATACACCATGGTAGGTGACGCCAATTGGGACACTGTTTTTGGTCTTGACAAGATTGAATTGTCTCCCCCAGACATAAACCCTGTAGGTTACGGTGGCGTGAAAATTGATGTTTTGGGTTTTGTAGTCAGGAAAATCCAGTTTAAAGACAGGGAAACTGTGGGGAAAGTTTATGTAGCAAAAAGAGGTGACAACCTTCTGGGATGGAGACACCAGAGAGATATGGGAATTACCCTAAATCCCAATTCGCCTGAGAAGGTGTTACTCTTGTCTTATGGTTCACCATCAGATGATGTATGTTCACAATTTCCCAAAGTTTTCAGTGACAATTTGGGTCTACTCAAAAACTTTGAACATAAAATTGTCCTTAAACAGAACGCCCAACCATTTGTCAGCAAGGTAAGGAAAGTTCCTCACCTGTTGATGGAACCTTTAGATCGAGAGCTCAAGAAGTTGTTGACTACTGGTGTCATCGAAGAGATTGAATGCTCCGAATGGTTGGCCCCCATTGTTTTGGCATCCAAGGATGGGGGAAAAGGGATTCGCATGTGTGTGGACTTACGCGGATTGAACAAGCATATTTGGGTTGACAGACAACCTTTGCCGAATATCTCTGAGACCCTTGCCCTGATCAAAGATGCCAAATGTTTCAGTGTGATGGATTTGTCCTCTGCCTATCATCAAGTCCTACTCCATCCTAACTCCCGACATTTGACATCATTTGTGACGCCCCTGGGGGCTTTCAGGTTCATTCGTTTGCCCTTTGGCCTGGCTTCCGCTGCGGCCTGTTTCCAGAGGGTCATGAATAAGGTGCTGGAGGGTTTGTCTAAGGTCCTCATTTTCCAAGATGATATTCTGGTATACGGGAGGGACCAACAAGAACATGATAAGGGTTTGTGCAGGGTTTTACAACGACTTCAAGATGCTGGTCTGGTCATTAAGAAGGAAAAATGTAAGTTTCGAGTGTCTTCTGTGAACTACCTTGGGCATACTATCTCTGGTGAAGGGATTAGCCCCAAATTGGATCTTGCAGAGAGTATTGTGAAAGCTCCGGTGCCCGTTAACAAAGACCAAGTCCGATCATTCCTGGGTTTGGCTGAATTTTGTTCAAAGTTTGTTCCAAACTTTGCCTGTGTTTCCTCCCCTCTCAGGATGCTACTCAAAAGGGTGTCCAATTCTCATGGTCTGATGACTGCTCCTCTGCTTTTAATGCAATCAAAGGTGTAATTGGTCGCATGCCCACTTTGGGGCATTTTGATGCTTGCAAAAAAACCATTTTGTGCACTGATGCCAGCATGCTTGGTTTGGGGGCGGTTTTATCGCAGGTTGTGGATGGTGAGTCCAGAATCGTCGCTTTTGCCTCCCGCTCTCTCAGGGGTGCTGAGGAACGCTACTCGGTGATTGAGAGGGAGGCGTTGGCGGTTTTCTGGGCTATTCGCCATTTCAAGTTTTACCTTTGGGGTTTACCTGTGGTTGTTCGGACTGATCACCGTCCTCTGTGTCAAATTTTCACTTGCAGGGAGGTTGACAATATTTCTCCCAGAATCAAGCGGTGGATGGAAGGGTTATCTGAATTTAACTTTGTGGTTGAGTATGTCCCTGGACCTAAGAACGTGGTAGCAGATTGTCTTTCTAGGCTGCCTTTGAATCAATCGGGGGTGGAAGTGGAGAACTCTCTTGTCGGGTGGGTGCACGAATCTGCAGTTAATTCTAGTGAATGGTCCTCTGCTTCTCATAGTGACAGCGATTTAGAAATGGTAAAGGAATTTTCAATTAAGGGTTGGCCAGCAGACAAAGAAGTGCCTGAATCCTTGAAAGGTTTCATTAATATTAAGGACGAACTCTGTGTTTTTGATGAAAAGTTGCTGAGGGGTGATCGTGTGATACCTCCTCATGATCTGAGGTGCAAGCTCATAAATTTAGCGCATGAGGGACATTTGGGAAGGAATTTGACGAAAGCCAGGGTTCGGGAGTGGTACTGGTGGCCTACAATGGATAGACAGATAGAGGAGGTTGTCAAGGACTGTTGGGAATGTGCCAACAGTGATAAAAGTAAAAAGACTTGTACTGCACCGCTCTCACCCGTGGAAGTTCCTTTGGAACCATGGTCCAAGTTGGGGTTGGACATTGCTGGACCTTTTGAATTGTTTGCTTATGATGAGCGCTATGTGTTGTTGTTGGTGGATTACACCTCCAAATGGGTAGTTACCAAATGTGTGCCTGTGGTGAACTCCAAGACTGTTATTGAGTTTCTCTCTGAGGAGTTTTCCAGGGAAGGTATTCCCAAACATCTCATCACCGATAACGGAGTTCAATTTGTCTCACAGGAGATGAATAAGTTCCTAAAAGAATTATCCATCACTCATTTCAAAACGGCTCTATACTCGCCACAAGCCAATGGTCTGGCGGAAAGCATGAATAAGTTGGTTAAGTGTTGTGCCCAGAGGGCTTTACAAGCTAAGTCTTCACTCAAGAAAATGCTCAGAGAAACTTGGTGGGCTCATCGCAACACTCCAAATTGTGTGACGTCTGTTTCTCCTTTCTCCATTCTGAGGGGCAGAAAACCCCATGACAAATTGAGTCCTGCGTGGTTGAGGTTGGATGTGAGGGACACAGGAGTGGATGAGCAAGCTGCTGAAAAAGGAAACTCCACCAAGAAAGATACAAGAATAGGTTTGACCTCAAGAATTCTGCGCTTTTCAAGCATTGGAGTGTTGGGGATGAGGTATTAGTCAGAAATCCTGGGTTGTTGAAGAAAGGTTGTTCGCGATTCATGGGACCCTTCATCATCAAAGAAGTGAGGAAGAATGTTGTTGTTCTCAATTCTGGTGGTGTGTGGAGCATGTCCAGGTTAGTTAAATGGCACCCTGGTCCCAATGCTCGCGGGCGTGACAGAGGTTTCACTTCTCCAATAGAACCTGTAGGTTCTGCCGGCCTGCGTGACAATTTTGGGACCGCAAGAGCCGATGGAGTTTCCAACGAGCTTAATCGAGGAAGTTACAGGAGGTTGAGATTCAGACCGTCCTGGCATAAAGACTACGAAATGTTTTAAACCCATATTGTTGTAATGTTGTTCTGAAATCTATAACTCACTACTTCATGTTCATTATATGGAAGGGAGATGTGTTGTGGTCTGCTTTTCATCCTTGTGACCTACCCTCCTCTTCCTTTTCCTTGTGACCTGTCTTCTCCCTTCCTCCCTGTTGCTGGGCTGCGTCCCCGCATTCCATGTGTCACTGCGTGACAACAGAATGGTCTCTGTGTTGAGCCTTCTGTGGTTTGACAGTTGAAGCTTGGCTGCTGCCTGGGCTGGTGGTCTTATATATATGCTGTACCCAATAAAGCTCCCTAAAACTTCCAGTGTGCCCCTTGGACTTCTTTACAACTTGGCACCGGGTTTGCATCACAAAAGTGACATAAAGGGACCAAAAGGTTATTTTAGTATTTGCTTTTCAGTGTTAAACTTGCACTACTTTGGTTTAAGGGGGCATCCGGTGGGGGGTACATTGGCGTTCGTATGCACCTGCCCATGATTTTTTACACAAATCCCTACCTACTAAAAAGATAGAAAATGATTTACGTAAAAAAATTACACCTATTCAAGACAGCCATAACATGAAAAAAGATTTCTTTTACCAAACCGTTTCTGAGTTTGAATGTGTGCTGAAATGTACGGCACACTTACAGGTAAAACACTTTTTCATTACGTATAACCATAGTATTTTGTACTGGAAAGGCACCCTTACAGTACACACTTAATCAAGAAAGCATCCACTCACCATTGCACAATGGTGCAAGGATGTGGGCATGGTGTAAGGCAAACACAAGTAGATGATGGATGTAGCACTGACATTTTCAGACACTCACCCCCAGTCACAGATCTGTGTTGAATCCATCATCTTCTTCTTCTCACTTCAGTTCAGTCCCTGCTATATGCAAATCAGTCTTGACCCTGTGACTCATGGGAACAGTGCAGCCCGAACTGCTAAGCCAGGTCTTCCCTGAACTGAAAACAAGCATCCTGGGACTGGTTTCGGTGTAACACCCCTCATCAGCCAGACTAGCTTGAATCCAGTGGCAAAGTGAGCAAGGGACCCACGTCTGGGCATACCCTGCCAACTTAGGGCAAACAAAGGAAACACAAGGAGATGATGGACAGAGCGCTGAAACTTTTTAGAAACTCACCCCCAGTCACAGATCTGGGTTGAATCCATCATCATTCTTTAGCTCACTTCACCACATCAGTTGAGACCCAGCTATATGCAAATCAGTGTTGACGCTGTGCCTCATGGGAACAGTCCAGCCTGAATTGCCAAGCCAGGTCTTCCCTGAACCAGAAACAAGCATCCAGAAGTGCACCAGCGCAGGGAGAGAGAGAGAGACAGTATCATACCTTTGTTGATATGCCGTTGTTCCACTCTTTCCCTGTGACCCAACACAGTGCTGCAACTGTGGGCTGCATTGCATCAAATCTCAGTAAATTTGGCCCCTAGCCTGCATCATTTGGAGTCGGCCGTTATGAAGTGATGGAAAGTAGTGATTTTGAAATAGCTCTTGTTGATGAATTGTTGTACTGGGTCTTTAGCAGTAGGAGCCCACTGTCTACTGGTTGCTACTTGCTGGCAACCGGTTGGTGTGTTTCTCACCTTACAAATGCAGTTTGAGCGCCTGAAGTTCCTTCTGCATCATGGGTGCCGGATATATTTGCACTGTAGTGTGGACACGTTTTCTTCTCTCTCTTTTTTCTGTTTCCTCCCTTGCTTGGTTATCTGACCATGGCGCCACCTCTGAGGAGCAGTCATAATGATTATGCTTGGCATAAATGTGCCATTGTGTGATGTTCTTTACACATCTTTAAGGTGAATCTACATTTCCTATGCTCCCGAGCCATAGAGAATATTGATAACAGTATAGAACCTTCAGATACCAAGTATTGATCCTCCCTATCAGAGCACAACCCCACCACCCGTTTCAAAGCAGGATTTATGGTGATTGCTCATCAGGTCATGACCCCCTTGTCAGGACAGTCCATCTTTTTTTTTACAAGGCTTCCAACATGGGAGCACGATTACCTATGTGTCGTTGTATATTCTGGTCTGTGTACATGGCTTCACGCTACCAAAATCTGTTTTATTGCTTTACTAACTGTTATGCAAACAATTTTCACTTTACAAACTGTATAATTCTTAGCCTCACTTTTATAGTAAATCTACAGCGCCAGAACTCCTGCAGTGATAAGATTTCCCAGAGCAGGTTTGGGCGCTTTCCAGCTCTCCCTTGGGTAATCTTGAGCGCTACTGTGAATGAATGAATGAATGAATATTAAATTTATAAAGCGCAAACTTAGCCCAAGGGCATCAAGGCGCTGCAGAGGACTAACGTTCAACCGAATAAGATGCTCAAGCTAAAGTCTGTGTGAAGAGCCAGGTTTTCAGGGCCTTGCGGAAAAGAGAGTAGTGTGTGTTTATTGGTATATATTCCGCTGTCATTAGAAAATGGACACAAACAACATTTAGTGCATTGTACAAATGTTTTGGCCTTGCACTGCATACGTTGAACTTGTATGTGTTAGTGACTCATTTGTGCAAAAAAATAATTTAGATGTCTTTATTTTTTTTACGGAGTTTTAGATAGCGCGAACTTGACCCAGTAACGGAGCGGTTTACATAGCACCAGTTCCGTTACATGAGGACACATTCATTTTTTTTGTTAGGCACGGGAAGATTAAGTGATTTGCCCAGAATCACAGGATGTTCAGCGTCATTGCCGAGACTCGAACCGGGTTTCCCAGAATCGAGGTCGACTGCCCTAGCCGTTAGGCCAACTCCTCTCCCGTATGGCTGTTTTCTTCTGTTACCATGGATGTAAGCCTGGATGTTAGTGGAATCATTTCACTGGGCAATTCCTAGCGATGATAATACAAATGTCTAACTGAGGCCGCATCTAATTGGACCAGCAAGGGCAATTCATTTATCATTCCACGTTTTCTTTTATTAGCCTGTGGGAGTGTTCCAAGACTCATTCAATGAAATAATGATGCATGCACAGCTGTCAAGCACATCAATTATGACATTAGTCGTTTATTGGGAACGGGAGAAGTCAGCATGTGTGAAAGGGGCTGATCTTTGATTTGGCCACATTGATCTTCACGTCATTCTCCTGGCAGTGCTTTTCTGTCACCTTCAATCATTGGACGAGACAACTCTCGGCGGAAGCAATTACAAGTGTGTTGTCAGCCTCCACGAAGGGCAGAATTACCGGGCCTTGGTTCATAGGCTTCCATCTACAGCGAGGAGGTATTTTTGAGCATTTGTTATTACAGGACTCAAAGAATCTCGCTGAAGCTCCATGGCGAATGTTCTTTCTTCCAGAACAACTTCGTGTTAATCACTTGTACTCTACTTGGAGCAATGTATTTTTTTTTTTAAATCTGATCTTATGAACAAAGTTAAGAATAGCATTTTTCACGCAGGGTCATTGTTTCAAAGATGTGGAAGTTGAAGTGTTGAGGCATTTAAAAATTAGGGAATGTAAACAAATGGTAAGCCTTTGAACTTTCAAGTGATTTCAGGACATGCAAAGGCACTAATGAGAATAAGAAAATATTCAAGTTCATGCAGGTAGCCAGTGTGAAATGAATGATAAAGACAGGCCGCAAATAGTGGGTCCACCTGTCCGTAATTATGCGATGCAACAAATGCCTATTCAAGGGAGGGGTAGCAAAATGAGCTGCCTAGGAATATTAATTTGGCAGGTTTCTATTTGTGGCCCCCTGTAATTGGCTACCCATGCAGTGATGGTGGACCACAAGGATCTGCAGAACTCCATCCCTGCGTTTCGACTCCAATACTGTTAACATTTTGAAGATACCCCAGTAACCAGTGCTACTTAAAAAAAAAGTGTCCTGTTTGGGAAGACGTCAGGCATCCCAACGAAATTCACGAAATGGGGATTGTTCAGTAGGACAGATTCCCTTTTTTAAATGAGTTACATACTCTTTTGAGATGCTGGTAACATTTCATTGGCTTGAGACCACAGTTGTGATCACAAACCATTGACACATCCAGTGCTTAATTTGAGCCGGTGTTGGCTGGTCATCATCACCGGTTCTTAATTCTGAACAACGGTTCTTATGACAGTCCACCATATGGTGTTACTGTTTTTCTTGTTTTGAGGTGGGGACATCAACAGTGTTTAACATTTCAATATACATTAAAAACTTTAGAATACCAGCTGTTCAGGTCATTGTTATATATTTAGGTGGCTTGAAATAGGCTGACTTGTCACACGTGTTGGAGTGTGATGGTTATTACTTGTGATGGAATTGGCTTTGGCAGCGCTGGCAATGTCAATGGGTGGTTCTAGCTGCAGTGGCCTTCTGAGAAGGGCCCGGCACCTACTATTTTTTTATAACTAAAGCACTGGAAACTTCTCACTGCAAATGGCAAATAGGATCGGATGGTACTTCAATGCCCTCTCCAAATTACGATTTGGAATGAATCGCAGCATCCCTTTCGTGATTCAGATTTTTTATTCTAAACTACAAAAGGGTTTTGGGATGTAAAAACACTACTTTACAGTTGCAAACCCTGTAATTTTTCAAATTGTAGGGTTTGCAACTTGAAAATGTTATTTCACTTAAGATTTCAAGATAAACTGAAAGCATCTGGTATTCATAAATGCACACACATACACAAGCAAATGCTGGCTAATAAAATTTTCATAACCATCTCAGGACTGAAGGTGTTTACCGTTATATATGGCAGAAATTTGCTTACATTTTGGATAACACAGTGACAGCCACATTTTCACCCCTTACCCACTCTAAATCCCAGATCTTGAGATTAAAAGAACAATACCTGCACATAAAAAATCAAGGGCCTCATCCACATTCTGCTCAACATTCCACCAACAGTATGAACATTCCAACTTATGCTCGTCAATGCACTCTGCAGTCATCTATGATCCTGATATCTCTGCTGTCATCACACGACAGAATTTAGATGCATTCATCGGCATAGAAACATGGCGCACTACCACCTGCACACACATCCCTGTGACCTGCAGCATCCAACACACAGATCACATAAACAAGATAAGAGGAAGACACATAACAATCCACAAATGTACCTGGTCTGAACCTTATGTGACTATTTAGCACCCAGATTATTCAAGTTTCTCACCTCCTTAACCTGCTCACTCTTTCTGCATTTCAGGCCTCCTTCTGCAATCTGATCCATACAGACCCCACACAAACTTCACCGAACAAATGTTGGACCTCATAACCCCTGACTCTGTTCAACATACCCATCCCACCTTAATTCACAGCATCTATCCAAAATCACTTCACTAGATAGATGCCTTTTCAATCGCCTTATCACTGCTTCAATATCAAACCTATGAATATATGTCAACCAAATAGTAAAAAACTAACCTCCCACTTGCAGGAATTAGGGTTTTTGGTTAAGAGGGTGTGAACCCTTCTCAAGCAGAAACCACAGTCCCTTTCAGGGTGAACCACAGAAGTCACTAAATTATCCTACACTTACCCCTCTGGTAGCTTGGCAAAAGAGCAATAAGGCTTAACTTAGATGCAATGTGTTAAGTATTTATGCAGCACTCACATCAAGTCAACCTGTATGTTGGCCAATTTGAAACCACATTTATCACCTCTGATCGTAATCCATTTTCCAGCAACATGCATTGCTGGAAGAGATACATCGATGATATCTTCACGATCTAGATAGGTTCCACTGACATCTTGAAGCTTTTCATAGAGTAGCACTGTTTATATTGATAAATATGATGTTGATGTATGCCATGATATATGTACATATAGCAACAAACTTGCATCGCTGTTGTCGAATCCACCCGCTATCACCTCCCCATCAACCCCAAGTCAGAAAAACGTGGTCAGGCAGGCCTTGGGACCTAGGCCTTAAGCAACTGATTGACAGATCACAGGTGGCGTGACACGTAACCCTTAGACCAGGGGTCTCCAACCTTTGCTGTATTGGGAGCTACTTCTGCTCAAGGAAATTCCTGCTGAGCTACTAGCAAATGTTATCACTTTAAAATAGAGACAACATATGTTAACATTACACTATGACCACCCTAAGCAGAATAATTAGTAGTGACCACGCAAGCATTCCAGACCAGGTTCCCAAAAGAAATGCGAGGAAAACGTTTCTCAGTATTAAATGTTTCCATCTGACTCATGAAGTAACACTCAAATTGTTACATGCTCTGCGACACAAAAGGCATAACCACAGCAGTTTCCCCCGTCTCAGCTTGAGTTATCATTCAGCTATCAACTTTAAATGTGTTTTAGAACTGCAATATTTTGTCTTCGTCAGCACATTAGTTTTTGAAAATAAAAACTTTTCTATCAAAAACCACTTTCTATTTTGGGCAAATAAACTCAATTTTCCAAAAGCAAAACCTGGTATGAAAAAAACATAATGTTTACCATCAAAATATCAGGTTTCATTTTTCAGAAAAACAGTCATCAAATATCAGCTTGCCATTTTCATCAAATATTACCATGTAAAAATACCTCACATGAATAGATTCTGCTTTTAATAAGAGATATTACAAACATAGGTCATGGATGCTCACCATAACACCAAGGATGCCTGTGCTAATAATGGCCACCATTATAACCCGACCACCATTGTGCCAAGGCTGAATGCCATAATATCCAGGATGCTCACCGTATAACAGTCATGCCCATTATTATGCGAGGAGCAGTCATTCTTCTGTCAGGGGTGGCAAGAAGTAGGCCAGTCATGTTCTTAATATGTCAATGATGGCAGCCTGTATGACACAACTAGACTAAAAAATGACCATTATAGTCAAGGCACTATTATTCCATGAATGGACACTATTGTGCCAGAGATAAAACCCTTATGATATGGGCCAACATACACATTTAATGGTCTTTGACACTAGAAGCAGCTTCCAGGAAACAACACCATTTCTTAGGGAGGGACACTATGTCAGGCAGACACACACATAAATAAATGCTGATGAGGCTCTTAATTTTTCTTTCCTCTGGATCCATACCCTGCTATGCTCAGCTCTTGGGCTGATCCTGCTCCCACCTAGCACATTTTCACTCTGGCTGCTGCAGTCCCACATTTTGGTGAGTCAGCACTGATTACTGCTACCATTTTTCTTTGATAGTGCATTGTTTACATGTGTGGTGCGGCTGATAGAGCAGGGGGTATAAGATGGCCAATTTCCTTGTGACTTAGATT